>JAWWNH010000097.1:0-600000 GCA_034641385.1 Darevskia mixta
GGGGGTTTCCTCCTCGGCTCCTGCCCCATCGGCCTCCGCCCCGGTAAGGCCTTCCTCGGAAGCGGAAGCGGTCCAGGGCGTTGTGGCTGCGCTCCCAGAACGAGAGCCTGGGGCCTGAGTCCTGGTGCGAGCCGGGCGGCAGCCGCGAGCACGAAGACGACGGAGGCTGCTGCTGCGGGTGCGGCCGGAAAGGTTCCTTGAGTCGGTAGCCGCCTCCTCGGCCATGGAGGTGTCCGAGCTCAGGGGGAGGCTGGTGGCGCAAGTGGGAGAAGCGGCGAGACGAGGAGAGGAGGAGGCTGTTCCGCAGGTCGGGAGGCGGCCTACGCCTGGCGTAAGGGCCCTTGGTGGTGGTGGCGGTGCCTCCGCCGCCATCTCTGCTGCTGGGCTCCGGAGGCCGGTCGTCGTTGTTGTCGTCGTCGCTGATTTCCCCGTCCTCCAGCTCCCCTTCCTCTCGCGGAGAGAGGTCGCTCGAGGCCGCCGCCTTCCCCTCAGGCGCAGGAGCCGCCATAAGGGGGTTAATTCGGCCGCTCACCTACGCGCCAGGGAGCGGCTTCGAGCTGACGTGCACCGCGAGCAAGCTAGCGCGCCGTTCACTTTCGGTTCCTTGGCCGAGTGCCGCCGCGGCCCAGTCAGACCCCAAACTTGTACGCGCGACACCACCCTTTCCCCGTTTGCTGGCGCCTGCTCTCGCGAGAGCTCAGCTCCGGCTTCTCTCGCTCGCTCTCTCCTGCCCCCCTCCCCACAGCCGCGGTTCTCTTCCCTCCGAGAAGGGGCAGCGAAAGCATCACAAAGGGGACGTCGAACGGCATGACGGGAGTTGTAGTCCTCCGCTGTGCGTTGACAATGGGCAGCGGTGGGGGGGTCGCCTGCTTGTTCAGCAGCAAGTTCTACACAGAAGTCCGTGGGAAGGAAGAATGATAAATAACGGTGCTTTAACAGTAGAAGTTTAAAGAGAAAGGGCCGGTTCTGGAATTGTATCCCCCTCAGAGCGGCCGTTTCAGGGGACAGTGAGGCGACTCCTTTGGGGCGCAGCAGATTCAGACACAGCAGCAGGCTCGACACAAACTCCGCTCGCGACGTTTACAGTGAATCTAGGCCCCAAGCGAATCCTCTGCCGTGAGATGTGGTATCAGATTCACGGAGGGTGAGGTTATCGATAGGGAACGAGGCAAAGATGGCTCTAGGCTGCCTCCAAGATCCGAGGCCCCTTTCCGTTGACCCGCTTTCGGAGATTGCTGAAGACGCGCCTCTTTTCCCTGACCTTTGACACCGTTTTTTTCGGGATCCACCCTACTGTTACTTAACTGGTTTTTTTGTTTTTGAAAAAAATTAAATGGTTGCAGCCTGCCCTGGGAACTGCTACTGAAGGCCAGGTAATCAAACTTAATCATAATAATTAAATAACAGAAAGAACACTAGGTGAGAGCTGTTGTTGCCCTCATCACTTGATGGTGGGGCATCCCATAAACATCTGGCTCCCCACTGCGCGAAATGGGATTCCAGGCTACATAGGCTTTGGTGTAATCCAGTAGATTTTTTTTTGTGTTTAGGATAAAGCACTCTGGAGAAATGGTTGTCGTTCTCCAGTGAGGCAGCTACCTATGATGATGGTGATAATAATACTTTATTATTTATACCCCACCCATCTGAAAAAGTTCTGAAGTTGTTATTTTCAAGAGGCGTATGAGGTCATCTGGAATAATTAAAAGGTGTCAGCTGTCAAGCTACAAGACCTCATTGTAGCTCATACTACTTTTGTCATTTTCCAAATACACAAGAGTTTTGTGGCACTTTAGCAAATACTGTATGGGGAAGGATCCTATGCTTCAGTCACTCGGCTAAGTGGCTTACATGGCAAAAGCCCTTTGATGCTACTGCTATATGAGGTATGCTGACACAACTGTGCAGATGCACCAATGCAACGCCGCTATGTTGACACAACTCCAGTGTAGCAGCCAAACAGTGTGGAGACATTGGCAGGACAGGGAGGAGCAGACCTTGAACGTCTTGAACATGCCTTCAACAATGGCAGAATTTACACAGCCCATAATGCTGGTGTAAGGAAAATGCCTTCCATTCACTTTGGTAGAAGCAGGAGGGGGATACCTACCCACATTGCCTTGATAGATTATAAGCAGACTGGATCCCTAGATCCAAAGTGTGGGCTAAACACACTCTTCAACAGGAGAGAGCCCCCAGCAGAGTTTAAAACCACAAAATCACGCAGCACAGTGAAGCATGAGGAATATAGGCTGTTCAACCTTTTGCTTCCCTCTCTACCCCTCTCTCAATGAACAGAACATGCTGCTAATAAGTTTAAATACTTTACCTAACAACTCCAAATATCAGATGCATGTGTTATTCCATGCAGCAGCAAGAACACAGGTAGAAAATTATTGCATTACAAAATACAGAAAAAATACTAAAGATCGGGAGATGGAAGATGAGGCTGGTTGAGTGTCTCATGCGTCACTGGATAACTTAAAGGTACAGCATCAACAGGGCTGGCATCAAGGGTCAGCAAGGTCAGGCACCTGCTGAGGATTCACAGCCCAGCAAGGGGCCCTTCAACAAGAGCCCCCTGGATCTGCTACAACAAAGTGGTAGACTCACCAAGGGTTGTCTTGCTAAAGTGCCCTCTGAAACCTGAAGTTGACAGGGAGCATCAGTCTCTAGTGACTGGATAGCTAGAGTAATGTTTTGGAAACACTGCAATGCTATTCATGCTCCAGATACAGTACATTCCACTGAACACAGTTTGACTTACTTTTGAGTAAACATGCATCCTATGAGCTTGTACCGGTAGTTTAATTTCATTTTCTAAGAGTTGTCCTTTTTATCCTGGGATATGCAAATAAAAAATAATTCTTAGAACTGAAACCTGCAGCAGAATCTTTCTACTGTTCTCCTAAAATGTACAATTGGTATCCTTTTGGAATATAATTCTAGATACTGATTGGACTGTGGGAATCTGATTAATGATTCACTTTATTTCGCAAAACATGAGGAACATGCTTATGAGACAAAGAAGAACTTTTAAACTAGAGCAATCCTATGTCTGAAAGAATGTCATACCACATACTGGACACTCTGCAGCAGAGATGTCTAAAATGTACCCAAATCTTATGTTAGCTCTCTTTTCCTTTGTTATCAGTTAGTATCAGTTTCTGCTTTACAGTATTATCTAATAGAGAAAAGGAAAGTGTTTGCTCAGAGGAAATATTGAAATATAGTGACAATTAAGTAGCAAGCTACTGTGTGCCTCCTGAATTGGATGTGTTTAGATACAGTGGCAAGGACAATTTTAAACTTCAGAAAATCACTTATGTAGTTCTAACCTGCTTAGTATATTTCACTGCGGCTTATATCTGGAAAACCCCTCTTAGTTTAATGCTGCATGTCTGTACTTAGGACAGAGTTATGTCCCATGAAACCAAGGCTGGCCCAGGATGTTTTGCTGTTTGAGGCGAAACAGAAAATGACATACACACCCTCTGTCGCTACCACCTGTGGCGAATGTATACTCTCCAACATTTTTCCATTGAAAATAGGGACATCCTATTCAATAATAATAATAATAATGTTTTTTTATTTATACCCCGCCCATCTGACTGGGTTGCCCCAGCCTCTCTGGGCAGCTTCCAACATACGTATATAAAAACTTCTTTTTTAAAAAAATTCCCTATACAGATATCTGTATGTATATCTTCTAAAGGTTGTATAGTTACTTATTTCCTTGGCTCAGGGGTCGCATAGCTTCATACCATCCAACATTTCTCTGATGAAAATAGGGACATCCTAAGGAAAAGCGGGACATTCCGGGATCAAATCAGAAACCGTGACGGCTTCTGTAAATCTGGGACTGTCCCTGGAAAATAGGGACACACGGAGGGTCTGCAACGAGGCAACCCAGGAAAGTTCCAGCATGCTGAAGGAGGCTGGGGAGGAAAAGGGAGACTGGAGGGGAGCAGGCAGTGATGGAGGGGTGAATGGAGGAAGAGGAGGCTGTGGTGGGTGGCAAGCACAGGAAGCAGTGAACGGCATGCTCAAGGCCTGGATCTGCTGCCCCTTCCAGCTGACCCCAGCCTGCCGCCTGTGGTGGTGACTGCCTCATCTACGGTAGCCTCATGGGTGGGTTGGCCCTGCATTAAACACAGTGGTGCTTACTTCTGAATAAACATGCATAGAATCTTTCTTATAAATATTAAGTGAACTGTGATATTGGTTGGCACCTTCCTGTATTTCAGTGCTGATAAAAAGACACTGGGTGTCTCTCTGATGTAGGAGGAGGAGAATGCCTGCACGGGCAGGGCTTTGCTGTGAAGCCTGAGGCTTAAGCACACCCTAACTTCTTGCATTTCCCAGTGCTGTCCCGTCCCCCAACAAAATGAGTCGTGAGAAAATTTAAGTTCTGCGGCGCATAGTAGCTGAAATGTGCTCCCAATGGAACAAATTTTCTGTGGGTGAAAAGAATGAGCAGGAAAACTTATCCCACGACTCCTTCAAAATGCTGCTGGTGGCTGCTTAGTTAATATGCTACTTTTGCTATTTTATCAGGATTTCAACCTGTGGTTTTGAGTTACTTATTTTACCTTCATCTCTCCCTGAATTCATTCTCTGGAACAGGTAAGGAATACTGATTAATTCCCACACTTTCAGTGTAGTGGCTTATTAATGTCTTGCTGATTATATTTTGTTTTTAAGTATAATATTTTAATATGTTCTGTGGAATCCTTTGAAAATATTCCTTCTAACACAAGCTGTGTACACACTATACAGTACATTGGGGGCATATTCTTTCCCTCAGTGAATTCTGGGCACTGTAGTTCCTCTCAGAGAGTTACAATTCTTAGCAGCCCTTTGTAAACTACAGTGCCCAGAAACCTTTGCAAAGTCCAGCAGTAGTAATGAAAGACAACACAATGTTGCTGCTAGCCTTCTGGGGGAAGCAATTACCAGATTAACTCCCTTGATGTTCTTTTAATCCTCATCTGTGCCTGTTGCTTGCAGACCAACTGTAGCCTGGTAGGTTGCTCACACTCTGCAAGGTTTGGGATCAGATGTTCATGTATTTTGGGAGGAAGTCTCTAGGCCAGTGATGGCTAACCTTGACACTCCAGATGTTTTGGAACTACAACTCCCATCATCCCTAGCTAACAGGACCAGTGGTCAGGGATGATGGGAGTTGTAGTCCCAAAACATCTGGAGTGTCAAGGTTAGCCATCACTGCTCTAGACCTAGCACTGCTTGTCAGACTTGCTTTTGTTGTTGCTGTTGGGAAGCCACTTGGATTACCTCAGCCTTTGCCAATCTAGTGCCATCCAGAAATTTTGGACTGCAACTCCCATCGGCACCAGTCAGTATGGTCAAGGATGATGGAAGTTGTAGTCCAGAGCTTCTGGAGGGCATCTGGTAGGCAAAGGCTGGTCTGCCTGGTTACTCAGTCTTAGAATGCTGGAAACATTCTTGCATAGGATTTTGGTCCAGGTTTGACTGTCCATTGAAGTCCCTGGTAGTGCTGCACTGTCCCAATGTCTTTTGCTGTCTAAAGCAGAGCAAATGTCTCCACCAGCATTTTCCCTAGGGCTAATCCAGGGGTCAGCAACCTTTTTCAGCCGTGGGCCTGTCCACCGTCCCTCAGACCATGTGGTGGGCCAGACCGCGGGCCAGATTGAGAAGGCGATTGGGCCGCATCTGGCCCACGGGCCTTTGGTTGCCTACCCCTGGGCTAATCCATTTAAATGTGTTGCTGAATTTTTTTAACACCAGTTTCTACTTTTCTCTATGCACCCCATCTGAACCAGATTGCTTCACCTTGCTAGTCAGCAGGACTGGCATTGGTTCCCAGAGTATCCTATCCTATAATGCAGGCTTTAGGAAACTTTGAACTTCCACATGTTGCCAAACTACAACTCCCATCATCCCTGGCATTTGGCCATGCTGGCTAGTTGATGAGAGTTGTAGTTCAGCAACATCTAGTGCACAAAAGGGTCCCCACACCTGCTATAAAACACTAGTGGACAACCAGCTGAGGAGCTGCATGTGGTCCCTAACCTCATTTTATACACCCTCTATGCTTCTCAAAGGTGCCCCATTATTCCATCATTTACTGTTTGTTTCTGTTTGTTACTGTTTGTTTCCTCCTTGTTTTTTCTTGGTTTTAAAAGTGTTTTTTCCTCTCTTCTTTTTGTATAGTTTCAGAACAACTGGAATGAGCTGTATTGTGTTTGATCAAAATTAATTTATTCCTTTTTTTAAAAAATTGCTGATTGTATGGGTTAGGAAAAGTTTCCTTCCCAGCTGTCTGACAACAAATTGGAATGCTTTTGACATGTGTGTGCTCATAGCTAGAGGGGTGTGGGAGAAGTTCAGTTCACTTCATATTTAAAGCTGTGCATATCAAATTTGTACTTTCCAGAACAATATATAAACCAAACCACAGCCATCCTTTGAAACTTGTAATGCAGGTGTCCAGCCAAGTAATGTGTTACAAAAATGAATATATTTCGGTGAGAGTACATAAAAAGGCATATTTCTGTGAAAATAACATGAAAATGCATTCTCTCATTATATTAGGGATAATGCTTTGCAAAAATGTGTTTATTAGGCAAAATTGCATTAAAAATGTATTGAGAGAAATTCACAGTAACATGTTGATGAATTTCCATGAGAATTTTATAAGAAATTGCTGCAGAAATGTGGAAAACTGAATTTTAAGGTTGGAAAAAGGAGAGAACCGAAATTGGCAGAGCCATCTATCTTTGCCTGTAGTACAATCAATTCAGAAAGGGATTACTTCAGAAAAGGATGAAGCCTACTACATTTCAGAATGGTAGCAGCCAGGTTCTCTTACAAAGGTAAAAGGTAAAGGGACCCCTGACCATTAGGTCCAGTCGTGACCGACTCTGGGATTGCGGCACTCATCTCGCATTATTGGCCGAGGGAGCCAGCATACATCTTCCAGGTCATGTGGCCAGCATGACTAAGCCGCTTCTGGCGAACCAGAGCAGCGCACGGAAACGCCGTTTTCCTTCCCGCTGCAGCGGTACCTATTTATCTACTTGCACTTTGACTTGCTTTCAAACTGCTAGGTTGGCAGGAGCTGGGACCGAACAACAGGAGCTCACCCCGTTGCGGGGATTTGAACCGCCGACCTTCTGATCGGCAAGCCCTAGGCTCTGTGGTTTAACCCACAGTGCCACCCGCGTCCTCCTACAAAGGTAGATTTTACCATTTTGTGGTTGGTACAATAGGCACGTGGGGCAGTGGAGAAGAAAAGAGCATGATCTTTCCCCCACGAAAGGCTGAGGTGGGGGAAAGATCACCCCTAACCTCAAGAGCTGTAGATGGGTATGGGCTTATATTCCACACTATCAATTTTTGGGGAAACAGCTTTTCCCCATGAGAGAAGTTTCTCCATTGGCATCCATAAGGGAAGGCATAGATCTTTGTGAAAGGCACACATGGTTTTTAATCCCTCCCCCAAATCACTGGAATTGGAGTTGCATGCAAAAATAATTCACTATGGTTAGAAGCTAACCCTAACTCAGTCTAAACCTTAGGCAAAAGGGAAGGGAGGCAGATTGGGAGTCAACTCCTAGGAACCAAGGTCCCTTTACCTCCCCCGCTCAATAAAAGCTGATAGGCATTGCCATTCAAGTGGTGTGTGCATCCACCACATATTCTGATCAATTATGCGGGGCAGGATTTACCTGCCCCCCTTTTTTTTATTCAAGTTGCCACCTCTACTTAAAGCTGTTTACTTAAAGCAGTTGTTATCAATAAAATGTGCACTTATGTGCTCAGGACAGCAAATCATTTCCTTGTGCAATTTAGGGAGATGTCTCTCTGGATAATAATGTCATTGGATCATATTCAGAGCCAATTTAAAAGAGTGTTGCATTATGCATCCCAATTAGCATGCTCAAATCTGCTTCAAAGGAAGATCAGAGCTAATCTACTAAAAGCTTATCCCTGGTAAGGGTTTCAAAAACAATGCTAGGATGCCCTTTGCTGTGGAATGCTTGTTGGAAGAGATACTCAATTTCAAATATAATATACCGGTACTTCTAGTGACTTGAATCCAGTCAATGGAGATTTTCCATTTGAATTATATACATGGGAGGATATTAACTTCATTTATTTAAATGATCATGAATGTATAGGTCAGGGTGGCCCACTTTTCATACCAAGTGGGCTGCAATAGTACTTTGACGTGAAACCCATGGGCTGCACACTGCCTTGTATCGCAGGGCGGGGGGAGGAAGGCTAAAATTTGACATACACACCAGCCCTTGCGATGCCTACCCAAAACTGGCACCAGGCTTTGAGAAGGAGACATGAGACTCTAGCAGGTCCAAGAGCCCTCCCACTTCCTTCCCAAAGCTAGGAAGATGCTAACTAGGGTTTGGGAAGGAGGCAGAAGGACTCTAGGACCCTGTCAGCACCCTCATGCCTTCTTTCTAAAGCCTGGCATCTCATTTGGCACATGTTGAACCACCCTGGATAGGTGTTCTTACACCAATTTGTTTTAATGATTTGTACAATAAGCCTGATTCATCTTCTGCTTGGAACACTTGCACTGCCCACAAATTTATGCCAGACAGCACCTTCAAACATACCTTAGTTAAGCAGATGAAAGAAAAACTGTGCACAGCCTTTCATATGGCAGAACCAGTTAAATGTTTTTCACATGTCTCACTATATACCAGAGTGGCTAACCTATGACACTCCAGATTGTATTGGATTACAACTCCCAAGATTGCTGACCACTGGTTATGGTGGTTGGAACTGATGGGAGGTGGATCCCAACAACTGTTCTCCACCACTGTCGCACAAAAAAAATTCTGTGTTGTTGCAGATGAAGTTATACAAGCAACATGCTTGCTTTCTGTGTTTCTTGCCTTAGCACTGGGGTAGGGAGTCTGCGATATTACTGGACTCCAGGCTCCCATCATCACCAGCCAGAAATGATCAGGAATTATGGGAGTTGTGTCTCAGGAATATCTGAAGGCCCATGGGTCTCTCACCCCCCTCCAGTGCCTGAAAAGAGCTATTATTTCAAAATAAGACTGCTGAGAATGTGGCTAGACACTATTTCATTTCAAGAGAACAACTTAGACACAAACTTGATGACGTTTGGCAAATGAACCATTGACATATACTCCACTCCCAGATCACCATCAATCTCCCTGAGGGCAAACAAAGAAAACATCCCAGTCAAAGTGTGTACCTTACTACATTTGAAGTGCTTAAAACTCACTGGGACAGCCGCATGACACTTAGGAAGGCCATGAAGCCCTGAGCCAAAGCTGCCATGGGAAGCTGAAGTCCCCTACATCCAACCTGATATAGGTTAGGCAGCTAGATGGACAGTGTACTAATACAATCCCCATTTTGTCCTGTATGCTTACAACACCACTTACAAGTACCAGTAACAAAGGCTTTGTCCAAAGCAAAACCTGCAGAGCAGGGACAGGGGACCATGTTCAGCTCAAGCAGCACCTTCTGAGAGACAACTTTCCAATGCCAGTCATAGGCGCAGACCAACGACTGAAAATTTTACCTTGATACATTAGGTTTCTTCCCACTGAGGCTGTGTCTTTAAATGCACCCCGAGTAATATTGAGAACTGTGGATGCCCTCAGAGCCACAATTCCCAGCACCCTTAGCAAACTACAGTTCCCAGGATTCTTGGTGGGGGTATGCTTTGAATATGATTTAAAGGTATGGTGTGTAGACAGCCAGGGGTGTAGCTAGGGGGGTGCATCCGGGGCAATTGCCCCGGATGCATTTTGGGCAGGGGACATGCTGCTCATGCCACCTTCCCCAAGCCAGCCCTGCATGTGTTTGTGAGGGTGGATCTGATCAGATCCCAGCCTTGCAAAGCTGCTTGGGGAGGGCGGCGAGAGAATGACCCCAGCCTTGCCAAGGCTGGATTGAAGGGTGTGTGGCTGTTGTGTTCTCCTCACTCGTCCTCCCCGAGTGGCTTTGCGAGGTGTATTTACATGGACGGGAACAGAGGGCAAATGGAGCCCACTGCGCCAGGCCAGCTCTCACCACTGAAGCGAGCCACAGCTCTGTTTGCCCTCTGCACCACACACCTTTCAATTCTGGGATTGAAGGGCGCATAGCTGTTGCACATTTCTCATTCTGCTCTCCCCTAGTGCTCCAGCTGGTCAGGCAAAGTAGGCTCCTTCACCCTCCTTCACCTGTCCCAGGCACCATGGGAACATGCTCTGCCACTGTTCACAGCCTGACACAACTTCCCTATCCTCCATCCAGGAAAGCAAGAAGCAGTATCAGAGTAATTAGGGACACAGCCGCCCACAGTGATGTATGATGTTAAATCACAGAGGAATCAACCACTATAAAACCTAGAGCAAAACAGAATAAAGTAATGTTAAAAAAAAAACTAGAACAATCTTAACAGTGCAATCTTATGCATGTCTACTTGAAAACAAGTCCAAACTGAGTTCAATTGAACCTACTCCAATGCAAATGTGTACATGTCAGGACTTGAGTCAGGTGTAGATCAGCAGCATCAACAAAGCACCTGAGGCCAGTGAAGCTAATCTTTCTTGGTCTTGCCCCAGTGAAGCTGTTGTGCCTTCCCACCCCTCTCTAAGGCTCTTCCTCTCCAAAGCTTCTCCCACGCATTGCCAAACTGTGCACACAACTGAGATCTTTTCTGTTCTTTTCATTTCTCTGTGCATTTTTGGAACCCAGGGGACGGAGACCCCCTAGATTCTTCAGCAGCCTCTTGACCCCCCCCTCTAGCCTCTGCTTCAGCCTCAAAGTCTGAACTGCTCTCTGCCACAGCCTCTTCATGTTCACTAAACCCTGTCACCTCTCCTGCGGCTGACACTCCCCCCCCCCAGTCAGCTCCTTCTCCCTCTGACCACTCATCGTTGTCCCACCACCAATCCCCGGGCTCTGAGCCTTCCTCCCCTTGGGGTTCCCTAGGGTGTTTCCCGACTGGTGCCTCCCACCACTCCTCTGCATCCACCCAGTCCATGACAGTACAGAATTACATTCTAAACCAGCAATGCATCTCTTCTTAATATATTCTTAAATGGACCTTCACCTCCCTCCCCCATCTGTTCAAATCTTAGTCACTTGATGGTCAATCATGTGTTTATATCTTGCTGACTTTGGGTGGAAAGCAGTGAGTCACCATTTGTACTTAGTCGTTCATTAGTATGCACGGCATATCTCTGCCCTGTAATGTGGCAAATTATTCGATGTAGTTTATATTAAATGTTTTAAAAGTGCATGAAGTGCAAAAAATGGCTGCTATTAAATATCTAAGCTCTAGGCCCACATTTTTATAGAGAATGAATGGTAAATGAGTAGAATCACATCTACCCAATGTTTGCTCTTTCTTCAAAGTAAGTCTGAGTTAAATATTTTAGGGCCTACTTCTAAGTAAACCTGATTAGAATCAGATAACAATATGGAAGCATGATCAGAAGCAGATAGTCTGTGGGAGCTCACTAAAAGAATTCAAAATATAATAAGGAAAACATATTATGTTAGATGATCAGGATCTCTCACTTTTTATTAATCAATAACAGCCATGGGTGGGAGGGAGCTTGAGGATCCCATCCTTTCCCTTTGTGGAGCAAATAACAACTGGATGGGACAGGTCTCATTTAGTTTGACCAAGTACATAATTTGTTTAGGCATTGTTCCCTTAAATATTAGAAATGCCATCAATATTACTAGTCTATGGAATTAATACAATACCCAACTGATATAAATGCACCCTCCCCCAATTAATTTTAATGGTTCAGTATACGCATGATGTGCTATAAAGATTAATCAGTTGTACAAGAGCACGACAGTTTTATGAATAAGTGAGCTCTTTTATTAAATAGAAGTTTATATGCACAATAAATCCCTTTAACAGAGGATGCCTACAAAGCAATCCAGATTTCCCTTATCTCGCTCAGGTTAATTTGGAGGAATCCTTGTCAGCTTTGTAGCTCTGTTCTTAAACCCATTCTTCCATATAATATTTCTCGCTCTACTGCTTAAACAAACATAGTGACTGATTTATATTAAAGACACTCAGAAATAGGCTGGTGGTTAAGATACTGACAGTCACTGACTTCCGAGTCTTGAAAAGACAATGAAGTACGGTAATAAAATCCAAAGATGTTATTTTAGAAATGGTAATTCTACAAGTGTAGAAGTAATTCTGCCAGGTGGCGGAGGGATTGAACCATAACGTTTTAACATTAAGAAACATATGAAAGGTAGGTATGAAAGCCAAATTGTTTTTAAAATAAAAAAGCTTCCTGGCCGAAGTAAGGATATTTTGTATCCATTTACAGCATTTTAACCCAATACACAGTGGTACCTTGGTTTACGAACTTAATCCGTTCCAGAAATCCATTCTTAAACCGAAACCGTTCTTAAACCAAGGCGCATTTTCCCTAATGAGGCCTCCCGCCACCGGTGCCCTTCCACCATTCGGCTTCCGTTCTTAGACCAAGGTAAAGTTCACAAAGCGGGACACTACTTCCGGTTTTGTGGAGTTCATAAACCAAATAGTTTGTAAACAGGGCTGTTTTTAAACCAAGGTACCACTGTATTCCTGAAGTATTTTAAAGGAGCTAGACTCTTTTTTCCCCTACGTATTTGCACCTGTGTTTTTAAATGAAACTGGAAGCGGTTGCAATCTCATGTACAGTTAGGAGCAAGTTCCACTGAATGCCGTGTGCCTTTTTTCAGAGTATGTGCATAGAATCAGACTGTAAATGTGTTTTGCTTGGCAGACAAAAAATAATGTGGGAAAATATTAATTGTGAGTATTACGCATAGGTACATAGGATACTTCTTAGTAAGCTTTAACTGGCTTCCTTTCATCAGCATATTTTAACAGAGCATAGGTTCTTTGAAGCTTGCTGTCTGTTTTATGGAGTTGTGTTAACTCAGGGTATTTCAGGTCAACATTCCGATCTTTGGGAAGGGCATGTAATCACATGTGTTCTGAATAACATCTATCTTTTTAAGGGGCTCATCAAGAAAATATTTAAAAATACTACGCTTTCCATTCTGAATGTGTTTCTTGTAAGTCCCACTGATTTTGAGGATTTTGGTCCCCCCCCCTTTTTTTGAGGGAATGTGCTTAAGATCACAAATGCGATAAAGCGGTAAATCCTAGCATGTAATGCAAACAATCAGGTTGTGGAATTACCTCCCCTCTGAGATGCATCTTGTATGCTTTTCAATGATTGGTCAATATGTGTTTCCTTATCCAGGCCTTTTGCTGAATTGATGTATTCCCTTCTCCTGCGTTCCTATGTACTGCTGTCCTGTTATTTTGTCACTGGTTTTGCTATTTTGTTTTATCTTTTTAATGTAAATTACATTTTTTTTAATTGTGACATTTTTGTAACCTATCCTAGGACCACTGGGTAAAATGCAAGCTGAGAGTGCAGTATAATTTTTTAAAAAACAAAATTTTGCTTATTTAATAAAAATAATTTATTCAGCTCAAAAGAATTTCCATCCTTAATACAAAGGTCAAATAGTAGGGCTAAAGAGTAATAGGACAGACTATTTTCAATAGCCTGATAATGAAGCCTCTCTATTTTCCTATACTTGGAAACACTTGTTTCTTTTTCCTACATTAGAATAGGAAAAACTGCGGTAAGGATGTCATACAAAGACCAAGAGAACTAAAGTTCAAATTCCTCCCTCCCATCTAAACTTTCTCTCAGTTTAACTAATCTTCACAACAATCCTGGGAGGTTGAATCATGGGAGTGCAGAGGACCATGCATACCCCACACCCTGAACTCCCCGAAAGAAGGGCAGGGTAAAAATGTAATAAATAAATAGTGGACATTTCTAAAATATCCCTACATGATCTCCCTGTACTGAAGGAACTAAAAGGCAAGAGCTGATGGGGCTTTGCAGGTTTTTATTTAACATGAAAACAGAGTGCAATGGTCTTCAGTTGAGTGTAAGGACTAGCATGAGAAGCAGGGTGCGTTCTCCCTTGTGGGAAAGTGAGCAAGGGGTGGGGAACAGAATGGGAGAGTATTATAACAAGTGTGCTTTCTTAAGGGTTCTGATCACAGTGCTTAATCTGCTCCAGTGCATGCCTTTTGAAAGGCTGAAGCTCCATTGAGCATTGCTATTTATTTAGATAGAAGTCTTGCAGACTTCAGTGGGGCTTCCGGCCTGGCAAATGTGCATATGGTAGGAACACACTCCTACACCCGTGTTCAAAGCAATGTGAAGGCATTTCATGAGAGTAGACATCCCACCACTAACTCACAGTCAGATTGAGTTATATCCAATGTTATACATACTTAATTCCACTGATTTCAGTGGGTCTATTTTGGGTATGTGACTTAGCCCCGTTAGTACTATGTATTTAGTGTACTATTCCCCTCAAGTCTCAGAGTTCCCTCGGAAGAAGGATTGGGAGTTAAACCATTCTGAAAATTGTAGCCCTCTGATGGGCACAGCAGTCTCTTGACAACTCTCAACTACACAAACTACAGCCCCCAGGATTCTTTGGGGGAAGCCATGTCTGTTTAAAGTAGCATGATGCTACTTGAAATGTAAAGTGCCTTGGTTGATTATCACTTATTATTTGCATTAAATTTAGTTTGCTGTGATTTCTGAGGACTTCATCAAGGTAATGGATCTTAACCACATCTTCTGAAAGTTCATTCAAAATCAATGGGAGTTCCAGGATTTATGTTGAAAAAGAGGAGAGTAATATTTATAGATAGTAATTTCTGAATGCCTTAAAAAGTTAGATGTTCAGAACACATGAGATGACATGCTTACTATTTAATACTTTCTTTTGCTTAAGGTTTTAATCCCACATTTCCACCACAATGACTTTCAGGTTTGGTTGCAAATTCTCTTGTCAAAACTATTAACTTTAAAACGGTTAAAGTAAACAGCTTAAGAACTGATAAATGACACACAAAATAAGCCAGTAGATTAATTGCTATTTAAAAGGACAGACAAATAAAAACAGCAAAAGCAAAAACAGCACTGTATTAATAAAAAATGGTTCTGAAGACTTAAGCTGCAGTCTTGAGAGCTAAGCTTACCTGCATATTTTGTAAGCGGTGTGTCAAGGATGCAGGGTTACCTGGAAATTATAAAAATGCTTTGGAAAAGCAGAACCTCATCTCCTACCCCATCTCAAAGTCTTTAAACCACACCTCATCCCGATGATTAAAATACACTCCCTAGTAATTTTCTGGTCTGCAATTCATGTATACCTCTCTGAAATACACTTTTTATTGGCTGCTTTGCTGACACTGTAATATACTATTTTGTTATATTCTTGCTGAGGTTGACAGACTGGCATAATCTGCCATCATATGGAGCCTCTGCTCCTGGTGCTAAACCATGTTCTCCATTCCCAGAAAGAATATTTGGAGATATCAGTCCCACACTCGTGGTTTTCTTTATTTTCAGTTTTCTGCTGAAGCTGTGATTCCTTCCTACATATAATACAGCTTTTTCTGAGTCTCAGCATAAATTAAATGATGAGTGGGGTTTATTTCTAGCATTTGTCAAGTCAATCAGTTTGTTTATTTCTATCCTGCTTTTTCGCAATACAGTCGCACTCAGTGTTGCTGCATTTTACAACAAATGAAAGCACATCATTGCTAAAGTAAAAACTGCATCCTATCTAAAGCAGTGGCACACAATTTGCTCTTTGTGGCGCTATACTTAGGACTTGCCTGGTAGCACCAGTTGGTTAAAAATAACTTACCTAGAGTGCTGAGAAGGACAAACAACCTGAGCACATACTGTAACTCCCATAATTAAAAACTTGTACTGGCTACCAATATGCAACTTCAAGGTTCGTGTATTAATTTATGTATTATTGTACTGATTTTGGCCCAAGATCCCTTAAGGACCACCTTATGCTTCTATCCCTGTCCCATCATTGAGGTATTATGGGGAGTTTACCATATGTTAGTGGTTCCCCAGGGCTCAGTCACATGACTTGAATCCACCAGGAGCTGTGCATTCAGTATTGTGGGCCCAATTCTGTGAAACTTCCTCCTGTCTGAGATCAGACAGGGACCTTCCCTACTGAACTTCTGATGCTTGGTGAAGACTTTAAACATTTCAGCCAACATTTTAAGTAAGCTTTATGACTTCATGGTAATTATAATGGAGGGATGTGGGGGTTTTTTTTGTAGCCTCGTTGCATATTGCTTAGAGAATATGGTATCAAGCACTATATAAATAGTTGAAATATTGCTCTAAAGTAGTATTTCAAACAAATCCAATAACTATTTCATGGCAACCATTCAACATCCATCAATACAATAATTCAAATATAAATACAAACTCAATAATTAGTAATACTACCAATACAAATAGTGCATAATATAACTGCAACGTTTCAAAGCCATTCATTTAATAACTGCAATAACAACTATCATGGCAAAAATAAATAAAAACCTTATAGGTGTTTTTTTAATCAAGTAAGCAATATGCAAATGTTGTTAAATAAATAAAACATTGCTTCTACAATAATTTCCACAGAGCACAATAAAATATAGAGTGCACAATAGCAGAGTGCAGTACAAATAAATATTCAACACTCCAAATCATGGGGAGTCCAGGGGAGATAACTTTGACAGCCATATAAACTTAGCTTTAAGCAGCAGTTCATAAAAGGAATAAATTCACATTCAAAATGCCTTCCTCTTATCCTCCACTATTATAATTGGAAGTCTTATATTCTGTACCAAGAGGGGAAAATCATAGTACAAGTGAAGGCCTTGCCTCTGTACCATACCATTTATCCCTCATTCACACCTTGACCCTTCTCCTTTTCTTATTTTCTTTCACCAGAGGGACTCAAGGGAAAATCCCCTCCTAGCACACTTGTCACCTCACACCCAGTTACCCTGGCAACTTTCCAAATCCCCAGTCTCTGTTCACACCTGAAGAGGTGCTCTTGCATTGCCAATGACCCTCAATGGCCCTGTATTGTTTCTTAATGACCAGGTCATTTTGGATAGGCTAGCTCAGGAATTCCTCTGCAGTATTTCTCCCTTCATATCCCAAATAATCAAAATTCTACGTTTATTAATTTCTAGGGTTTAGCCCCCCCCAAAAAAACCTATGACACCATACTTGTCCACCATTATTGCCATAGACCTGAGAGTGCAGAGTTATAAGGCATGTTTTGAATTTTGGGAGAGTGCTAGGGGCACCAGTTACAAAATAAATGCCATGGGGGATGCAGCATAATACAAAATTAGAAAGTGTACAGCAATGGTGAAGCTTTCCTAATATTTGCCATAATAGCAAATACTTAACCTGTTGAATTTCTGCCAGCTGTTACAAAGCACACAAACCTTGCTTTTCACCATAAACCATAAGCTGCTATCCTGTATGCACTTAACCTGGAAGTAACCCCATGAAACACAAAGAAACTTACCTCTGAGTAGACATGCTAATTCTTTTAATAAAAGTGCAAGTGCAAATACTATACAGAAGGTAGGCACTGTTGAGTCGCATTGAGTTACTCACTAGTAAATAAGTACAGGATTGTCAATTTTCTTAGATATGATACATCTTGCACATTATGTTGGATCACACAGATAATCCAAAGATTCCGAAATACAAATAAAATTAAGAAATACAAAGCTTTTTCATATTTAAGGGGGGAGCAGGAAAGGCAACCCTTTACCACACAATTGCTTGGGAGAATCTCATTGATTTCAGTGGAGCCTAAGCAGACAGAGGACTAAGAGGGCAGGGCTGTAAGAAAGTGAGAGCATGAAATAAATTTGATTTCTGCTTGTGGAGGAAGCCGGGATTTTTCTTGTTCGGTGGGGGGACTAATTCCAGGTGTCATCTGCAGGTCCTTCCGTGTCTTTTTTCAGTGTGCTTTTTCATGATTATTTGTGCTCATGATGTTATGGGGCAGTTATACGCAATCCTGCTTTCAATTACTCTTAGTATGTGCAAAGGTTTTGGGGTGGACATACTGTTTTGTTCTCAATCAACTTAAGTCCCATAACCTCCTGCAGAAATCTTGCAACTTTTTATACTACAAATGTTCCAGATTGTTTTTTGTCCTGCTACTGTTGGTGCTATAGTGCAAGAGCGCCCCTCAAGATGGCAACAATTCCCCAGTACTGGGGAAGCATCACAGAACTAATAAAACTGATGTGTGAATGGTCCACCAGACCCCTTGGGGACTTTTCCGCAGCTATGTTCTGTGAGGTCTCTGGAGGCTTCCAGACCATTGGTATTTTGAGGTGTGAATCAATCAGATTCTGGCAAATCCAGCATGCACAATTAAAGCCAACTTGGAGCTCTTGCGCAACAACCACGCTTCCTCTCAAAATTGTCATTTTTCGGATAAGGAAATCGATGAGAAAATGCAGTGGAAAGTGCAGGACAATGCTTGTGTTGATAGTCTCTTCGCAAACGAGCGAAAAGCTCCAACAGTCAACGTCATCTACTCTCACCCTGTGAAGAAATCGGGTTGAAATTGAATGCTCAATAAGCAGTTCATCTGCAAACGTCCATTGGTGAAACGGCTGAGGTGGGCAAGAAGCAGCTGTTAGCACTGCAGGAGTTCAAAGCACGGGCGGGGGGAGGGTGTCGCTTGCGGATGAAGGAAGAACGTGTAATTACTCGAGCCTGTAGCAAGGGCAGGAAAAAGCAAAGCTCAGTCGCCGAAGCAGAAGCTTTTCGCGGTTGCCTCCACGCCCCTAGTCACGGGGCAGCAAAAGGGAGGTTCGCCTTCAACCCTCAAGCAGTTGCGCATGCGCGCTAGAAGACAACTAATCGCCCTAGAGGCCTCGGATATATAAAGATAAAGAGGAGCGAGCTATAGGATACAGAGAGAAGAAATACAAGTGGCGAGCTCGAGGAGAAAGAGATAGAAAAAGCTTAGAGTGACTACGTTTTTTGCCTAGAGACAGAATTTCCTGGTTCCTTTCGATGTTTTTTCTCCCCTTTCCTCCTCCGGGGGCAAAACTGCCGTTCGCATGTTAACTATCCCGTTGCGGCAAAGTGAAGAGGGTCAGTGCCTTACGACCAGCTTGGAATTTAGTCCATCGGCAATATTTCTGGTTAAAAGCAGGACCGAGGCTGGTTTGGATTTCCTAATGCGGACACAGCAAAGACATGTCCGCTTCAGCCTTAATCCTTCCCAGCTCAAATCAGTTTTACTTCCATGCAGAGGCCTCGAGCTTCCAAGAGCACGTTGCACCCCCCCCCCAACAATGCATTAACCCTAGGCGGATCCGCTCGGAAGGAAGTTCCACTTCCTACTTTGGGCTCATTCCAAAGTAAGTGGGTGCAGGATTGGTTTCTGTAAGGATACACCTAAGCACAAAGCTAAGCTCGCTGCTGGATTTTTGTCCACTGCTTTCTGCGAGCGGTGGGTAGAGAATGCCAGTCCAGTGCCAACCCGGAACCTTGAAAACGTGTATGAGTCTATAAGTTGGCAGTCTACGGCCACTGGTTTCAAGCGACAAAACGTCCTTTGCGCGGGGCGGGGGGCGCTGTTCTGAGGCGGCCATGGGACTTCCAAGCGCAGCGGCCGGTGCCGCTGCTGCTGTTCTTCGTCTTGCTAGCGCGCGGGTGAGGAAGATGCGGCGGTTCCCACCCCCCCAGCACAGTCAGCAGAAGGCAGGCGAGCCCCCGGCGCCGGTGCTGAGGTGCGTAGAAAGCCCCGTAGGAGCACCCCTGTCCGGGCACAAGGCTTAGAAGCTCCCGCGGCTCCTCTCCGACGTGCCCGGCTCGCCATTTCGTGTCCGGTTTTCGCGCAAGAGAGAGCGGGATGCTTCGCCTGCCGAGGTCCTCGCCCCTTCCTTGTTTGTAATGTGTGTAGACGGGCTGAAAGCACTTGCCCTGCACGGCCTCAAAGTTAGGGGTTTGCTGAGTCCTGGCCGGTGGTCTGAAAACACGAAACGTGACAGCTGTGCTTGGAGGGGAAACCACCACCACCCATGTAAGCAGCCTTGGGTTCCAGGATGGAGAAAGGCGGGGTATAAAAGCACTGACTAAATACATAGCCATGCCACCTTTTTAGTTGTCACACAAGAGTAGGTGGACTATTGTTTATTTCGCTACCTTTCTATCCCAACTTTTCCTCCAAGGGTTGGACTAGATTGCTTTTGGGGGTCTCCTCCCACTCTACAATTCTGTGATTCCCACCTTTTCCTCCAAGGAGCTCAAGGTGGCCTACATTTTTCCTCAGTGCTATTTTTCTAGAAAAAGGGTGCCAGAGTTCACAGTGAATTTCTCCCTTGTTCTCTTAAAATGGCAATGGGGCCCACCTGAGAGGTGCTGGAGTTGTGCTCCAGCTGGAAAAAAGCCCTGCTTGTCCTCACAACAATCCTGTAAGGCAGGTTGGGTTAGTATGAGTGACTGACCCAATGTCACCCTGTGAGCTTCATGGCTGATTTGGAGATATGAGCTGTGAACTCCCAGCTCTTATTCTTGCACTCTAACCACTACACCACACTGCCTCTCGCTACACCACACTGGCTCCAGAGCCAGAAAAGGAGGACGAGAGACAGGTAAAGAAGGTCACCCCAGGTTCCTCCAGGTAGATTGTCCCCCATCCCCACAGGGCTAGGAACCACATACTGGGCCAATGTTTCTGAATTGTTATGTGTTGGATACTTCCTTATTGTGATTTTATATAATGCATATTCATTTTACTTGTGAGATCCCTTGGAAGGATTTGTGCCCCAAAAGGTGGGATGCAAATCAATGAAATAAATCAACACAAAGTGTGGAGTATACTCCATGTTTATGCCACAATAATCTGATTAAAGTGACACTAGATTTGTGGTTTGAAACTGCTAGCTGTTATGGTTCTCAGCATACAAAGGGCCAGTGGCAGTGATGGGGCACCGTTGGCCCAACAGGGATTCTAATCTGGCCCATAATGTTGTTTCCCTAAGCCATGTAACACCTACCATCATACAAGACATTAGGGCATGAAGCAAGTAAAGACACGGTTGCTGAGGAACAATCAGGAGCTTTAAAATATGCTCCTGATTATTCCTTGGCAGGCGGGGCTTGTATTTAATGCCTTTCAAATGTAAGCCCCACTGGGATTGGTTCCCCAGCTGCCAGTTGTAGTTCCTGAGGGGAGCCAATCCCTGTTGAAAGTAGAGCTCGAAGTCAGCATTGATCAGCTGATTGGTAGTGACTTCAAGCCATGCTAGCATCAGCTGGACTCTTCCTTTGCAATGTGTTTTGCAGTCAAGGTGAGCTGCAAAGGGGAAACGGGTCACCTGATGTCATGGTGACACCAGGTGATGGACAGGTGGTTGGTTGGCAGTGGGGGAATTAAGGTTCTAGCCTTCCATTCTGAAAAGGTTCTCCTGCTCTGGATTATGGGAATAAGGCTATGTTCTACCTTTGCTGCTAGAGGCAATATGCCTCTGAATAGCAGATGCTGGGAATCACAAGTGGAGAGAGTGCTTGTGGCCTTCCTTCCCAAGGACATTTGGTTTACTACCACGAGAACATGATGCTAGACTAGATGGGCCGTTGGCCTTATGTACATTCCAGCCATGTGATAGAGTCCATCCAGGTAAGAAAGAGGCATGATCACAATTCAGGGGCACATTCTAAGCAATTAATTGATTAGGCATTCCAGTCCTAGTTACAAGGGTCTGTATTATGTTATACAGGTATTAACTTTCTGGTCCTGGTCCTTTTAATGTCTGTGGACATTATATAAGGAACAGTGTCTCCTTCAGCTTGTTCTTTGGAAAGGCAGTCCAGCACCCCTCCTTGAATAAGTGCTCTAGCCCTCCATTCCCTTGTACTGTTGTTTGGAAGTCTGTAGTGTGCAAACAGATCAAATAAACCAATCAAATGTAGCGATACTCTGATTCCAAAATATTTGGATGTTTGGGATGTGCTACTAGAGCATGAGAGGATAGGTTGCTAGACTACCAACCTAAGAAGAATGCAGTGCAAAGGGCTAAACTCCACATGAGGGCTGAAGAGTGAATTAACTTATATGGCCCACTTTATCCATTTTTAGTGCCAGTGCATGAGTGTGTTCACTCTATACAACTTCTCTTGCAAGTATGCTCTGTTCCAATGATACTGTGATTTTCCAACAATGGGTGTCATATGCTTTGCATTTTCCAAGAATGGAACATCCTCCAGATAAGGAAAGTGCAGGCATTGTGATTCCCGTGTTGACTAGTGTGTACAAGCTCCAGTCACCTGTTTGGATATGTGAGAGTATAGGATGTGGGTGGTGCTGTGGGTTAAACCACAGAGCCTAGGGCTTGCTGATCAGAAGGTCGGCGGTTCGAATCCCTGTGACGGGGTGAGCTCCCGTTGCTCGGTCCCAGCTCCTGCCCACCTAGCAGTTCGAAAGCACGTCAAAGTGCAAGAAGATCAATAGGTACCGCTCTGGCGGGAAGGTAAACGGTGTTTCCGTGCGCTGCTCTGGTTCGCCAGAAGCAGCTTTGTCATCCTGGCCACATGACTCGGAAGCTGTACGCCGGCTCCCTAGGCCAGTAACGCGAGATGAGCGCCGCAACCCCTGTAGGATTCTGTGCAGCAGGCCTTCACATGCAGATTGATTTGTATTTAATGCTGAACCATAAGTTCAGCATTACATGGATGAGCCTTCATGAGTTCAAACAAAATGTTAGGCTTACATGCTCTGTCCTTTGTTCTACCCCTGCATAACTGGGAAGAGGATGCCTGCCACGATTACTTTGCGTTTCAAAGAATTTTGGCTTACTATTGAATTTGAAATGGGAACCCAAGTATATAACCAACAATGGGTACTTGACAAAGAAGCCAACTTCAAACTGGCTTATGAAGCTGGCTGATTTAACTATAGCTTCTTCTGCCTTTATTGAAAGTGGAAGCTACCTTTTCCCACATTGTTTAATTTGCACACTTTTTTTTTAAAAAAAAACAATTATCTGAAAGCTTGTTCTTGTTTGTTCTATACACAGGTGATCAGCCTTGGACTTTCCATGATATTGTTTTCCTGGGACGACTCCAACAAAGATTATTTAAAAATGATGACAAATATTATCATACTGAGTGTACTTATTTGCATTTCTTTATCTTTTTGGATTGTGTCTATGACTGCAAGCACGTATTATGGTAAAGTCTAGATTGCTACTAATGCATGATACATTTTAGTTTACAACACTCATACACAGTCTTTTATTAACCTTGGCTACTAATCCTAATATTTTCTTAATATTTCATTTTCAAAGAATACAAGCAAATTAAAGTGTTGCCTAACATATATTCCCGTAACTAAAAATAACTTCATGTGATGGTTAGATAAGAAATGCATATTTACATGTAAAATTCAGAGTGTAAAAGTTCCTTCCAATTGATGCTTTACAGGCTGTTGCTCTGAAGGGCTCCCCAATGTTGGCAAGGAATTCTATGGGAGTGGAGCATAAAGACTTACAGCTACTTATTCAGCCTTCAATCCTAACCCATATTTGTGCAGAAAGAAAAGCCTACAGAAAACTCAGTCCAGTCGTGTACATAAGGAAACAAGAGACAATAATAACACATGTAAAGAATGCTAAAGAATGTAGAAAGACATATTGCTATTCTGACATAGTGCTGTTTTTAAACTACTCTGTAGGTACTTTGCGGCCTATTTCTCCATGGCGTTGGCTTGTTTCAATCTTAATTCCCCTGATAATAACTTCACGAGGATTTAAGAAAAAAAGTCTTGATCATAGTGGAGCAATAGGAGGTACGGTATGTTCTTCTGCCTTAAGTTTGGTTGTGCTTACATATAGTTTTAGAAATTTCCAGATTTTTTCCCCACCCTTCAGTGGAATCTTCAGTATTGCCATTCATCATTTTGGCTTTAATATTCTTGTGCTACTTCATCTTACTTTTTTGTATAAGCTATTTTGCAAATAATGTAGTGTCTCTACCACATTCTGAAGTTATTTCCATTGCAGGGAAGATTCATTCACAAAACAATGTAAACGTCATCCAATTGACTTAAAGCAGGCATCCCCAAACTGCTGCCCTCCAGATGTTTTGGCCTACGACTCCCATGATCCCTAGCTAACAGGACCAGTGGTCGGGGATGATGGGAATTGTAGTCCAAAACATATGGAGGGCTGAAGTTTGGGGATGCCTGACTTAAAGCAACCATAACCTTGCTAATGTAAATGGTATATTTGTTGCCCACAATGGACTAGGTGTGGTGTATATCATTGATGAGGTGTGGTTGCCAAGGAGAATACTTGCTGATTATATTAGCTGGAGAAGATGGTGATGGGGAGAGGCTTATGTTCATTGATTCACTCCCAATAGGGAATCAGCACATGTAGTCCTGTGCTTATTTATAATAATTTCATCTAGAAGCTAAAACTGTCTATTTTATTATCCTCCAAGATTTCTGAAGGGTGTAGGTATGAATGGGATCTAATTTATTGACCTGCTGTGTCAATTCAGCATTTATTATGCAAGTAGAAAAATGAAAATTGCAATACTGAGGCAAGAAAAAAAAATTGATAGATGGGACATGCATGAAGACTTGTGAAGATCAAAACTGAAATGAAATTTAATGTAGATGTTGGTTTGGCAGAGGGAGGCCCATGTGACCAGTATGTTCAGTGCCAGAAAGGGAGAAGTGAAGGAAGGGAAATGAAAAAAAAGAAAGAATGGAAATGAACAGTTGGAAGAAAGGACGTGAACAGAACTTTACTATTTTTAAAAAAGCAAAAAGTGCTCTCTCTGGGAAAACTCCTGCTGCTGCCCAAAGATGATGAAGTAGTTATGGACTCATGTGTACTAAAAGTGAGCTCAGGTTTATTATCTGTGTAACCAAAATAAGGCTATTGAAAAACAAGAGGAAGACACTGGCATCGGGGAATTGCAGAAATAGAAAAAAAAATATTTAGGCAAAGAAAGCAAAGGGACAATTCCGTACCCCACTCCTAAAGCAAGTTCAGTGGCAGCAGGAGGGGTCTATCATGACTGGCTAGAATATTGGAAAGGCACACGCCACATTGCAACACTTTGTTGCAATCTTCACTTGTATGTTAAGAACTTTATTTTTTATAGTGCATTTTCTTATCTCACCAATTGCGTAGGTAAACAGAAGATGCAATATCTTTGGGATTTTCTGCTGCTTTAACTAATCTTTAGACAGAACAATATTATCTTTACATTTTCATCATAGTCTAGGCTGGTTTAGAACTGATTTTTCCGGAGTACATAACTTGTGACACCATCTCTTCCCTCTTTTAGGTTTAGTAGTTGGATTTATCCTCACTGTGGCAAATTACAGCTTTTGCGCTGCCATGTTCATGTTTTTTATTACTTCCTCCAAACTCACCAAGTGGAAAGGAGAAGTAAAGAAGCAAATAGATTCTGAATACAAAGAAGGTGAGAATTAAACATCAATTTTAAAGCCAATTGATTACAAAAAATGCATTTTGACTTTTAATTAAGGCGATAAAGATGTGCACAGAACAGACTATGCGCTATGTAATTTATTTTTCGCCCCCCTCTTCTTTCTGGTGGGTGACTTGCAAGTACCTGAACGAAGTACTTTGCACTAGTAATGATCTTTACTTCTAGTTACGAAGGAAAACCACAATGATTGAAATATAAAACACTTTACTGTCTAGCTTTTATTCTTTTTCTGTGTGCTTCCAAGGATATTGCATATTAAAATTCCTCTTAAGAACTTGTGTCTGCCCTTTCTGTACATAGGTGGGCAGAGATCTTGGGTACAAGTATTCTGCAATGGTGGTGTACCTGCAGAATTGGCTCTGCTGTACATGATTGAAAGTGGTCCAGGCGAAATTCCTATAGACTTTTCCAAACAATATACAGCATCCTGGATGTGCCTGTCGCTACTGGGTGCTATAGCCAGCTGTGCTGGAGACACGTGGGCTTCAGAGATTGGCACTGTCGTGAGTAGTGAACCCCGATTGATAACAACCTGGGAAAAAGTTCCAGTAGGTAAGGAAATTTCTGCTTTTGTTTTTTTTAAATAGTACCATAGTTTAAGGATGAATGGTTTGTGGGCAGCCTGCTAAATTCATTTTTGTGGCCTGGGGAACCTTGGAGGTGTACATTTAATATAGCTTACGTAGCCTTAAATTAGGCCTGAAAAGGCTGCTCTGTGCTAGCTCATTTGTAGCTTGGCCCTTTGTTATCATATTCTTCTACATTTGATTCAGTGACAGCCAAGTGTAACTGGTCAAACTGTCCAAAAATGATAAGAGTTATGGCATCTTATGAGCCATTCTGTCCCATTTGGGCATGATTTTATGCAACCTGTTGCAGAAAAACCCATTAATCTTTTATCAGAACCTTAATAGAAATACTACTGTATTCAAAATTCATTTCTGTCTTCTAGGACAGGGAAATATTTTGAATTTTTGATAGAAAAGCACAGTACTGAAGCTTATGCTCATATTCCAAAAGTGAATAATGTCCTTCCTTAAGCTTGACTGGAACTTATGGTGTATGCATATATTATATATTCTAGAGTGGGTTGCTTTGAAAAATTCTGCTTTTGAAAATGCCAGTAGCCAGTTTGTTGAGATTACAGTTGAGGGAGGCACTGAACTTGGGTCCAGTAGTTCAGTTGCACAGACAGTAATGTTGACATCAGTATTAATTTCTTCCTTTCTAACGAAAGTTGCTTAACTTTTTCATTCAAAAAGGGCCATGTTTTGTATGGAGCGAGCTCTGTTGACTACTCCATCTAGCCTGATACCTTCCCTAGTGTTCAAAATTGTAATAGATCTGCCCTGAATTTTGGTAGTTATATTTTAGTTACCCTTATTTCTTCAGACAAATTGTCCATGTTTGGATTCTTTAAGGTCACAACACTTGCAGTTGGTTCCCTACCTTTTCCGCCCCGACCTGACCACAGTGATCCACGCGACGGTCACCTCCAGGCTTGACTACTGTAACTCGCTCTACGCGGGGCTGCCTTTGAAACTGTCCCAGAAACTCCAGCGGGTGCAGAATGCTGCAGCGAGGCTCCTCACGGGGACCTTGCCATGGGAGCATATTCATCCATTGCTTTACCAGCTGCACTGGCTCCCGGTGGAGTACCGGGTCAGGTTTAAGGTGCTGGTTAACCAGCTGCACTGGCTCCCGGTGGAGTACCGGGTCAGGTTTAAGGTGCTGGTTCTGACCTTTAAAGCCCTATGCGGCTTAGGACCCTCATACTTACGGGACCGCCTCGCCTGGTATGCCCCACAGAGGACCTTAAGGTCCATGAATAACAATAGCTTAAGGGTCCCGGGCCCCAAAGAAGCCAGATTATCCTCCACAAGGGCAGGGCTTTTTCAGTGTTGGCTCCGACCTGGTGGAATGCTCTGTCCCATGAGACTAGGGCCCTGCGGGACCTGACCTCTTTCCGCAGTGCCTGTAAGACAGAGTTATTCCGCCTGGCCTTCAATCTAGCCTGATCCCCTATTATTTTTTCCCTTCCCTTTTTTCTGAAGAAACCCTTCTGGGTCCCCACATTAAAATTCTTCCCTGGTCTCCCTACTGGCCTAGCAAGACTAACTTGGCCAGTTAGCCTTGGTGATCCCACTGATGTTTGTTTTTATGCTGTTTTTAGCTGTTTTTTAAAGGTTGTTTTTAATCATTGTTTTGTATTTGTTGTTAGCCGCCCTGAGCCCTGTTTTTGGACCGGTAAGGGCGGGGTATAAATAAAAAATTATTATTATTATTTATTATTATTAACGTGTAATCAGAATAAATGCTGGGACAAACTTGACATTCTTGGTTTCATAATGATAGCAAGAGATCAGGAGCGGGTTTGCTGGTTTGCATGCTTCCTCCTCCCCTCATGTGAATTCCATCCTTCCTTTTGCAGCGAAGACCAGGGTTGGCTTTTAACCAGAGTTAGAAATTGACACTGACCATGGTTAGTGTCAACATTGGTGGTGATATAATGCCACATTCAAGTTAATGCTAACAAGGAAAAGCAGGGAAGAATTTATGGGGAGAGATCATGCAAGCCTGTGACCAGTTCCCAATCTCTTAATGCTGTCAACTAAAAAAGCCCAATGGTTGTGTCTGCACTTAATGCAGTTTGTTTGCTGACGACTTTGAGAAGTGTAATTTAAACAGATTGTAGAACATTGTGGTTCCCCTTGTTTCTTTAACACTGGGAACACTGCTGCAAAAAGAGTATAAGATAAATTATATCTAACTCATGTATTTATTTATTTACTTACTTACTTACTTATTTATTTAAAGCAAAAAGGGAGATTTTTCCTCATAGTCCAAAAGTGCGTAATAAATCTACCATTAGTTTTTGTAGTCTTCATTAAATGTATGTTCTAACAAGTTTAGAATGCCAGTTACATTGGATTTTTTATTTTGTTCTAAGGTACCAATGGTGGCATTACTTTAGTGGGCCTAATCTCAAGTTTGCTTGGTGGCACATCAGTAGGTGTAGCTTACTTCATTTCCCAGTTGATGTTTGTGAATGATCTGGATATATCTGCTCCACAATGGCCCATTATTGTGTTTGGTGGAATGGCTGGTTTACTGGGATCCATTACCGATTCTTATTTAGGAGCAACCATGCAATACAGCGGTAAGGTGTCCCCCCCCCCAATAAATTGTTTTGAGATTTGTATGAAAGTGATGTAATCTCCCTATTGGGTGGGTATGGCTCTTGGTAATGATAGCATAGGCTTACTTCAAAGCATGTCATCATTCGCAGTGACTTCAACTATTTCTAATTACTTGGCATACTTTGAGAATCTTGTTCTATGTGCGTTTATTTTGTCTCATCTCTGCAGCTTCGAGTTGAATTTAGATCATTTAACGATAGTACTGGAAAAATTGCCATTCCACAAATAAGCAGTGGAAATAGTAAATATTGTGGGGAACTTTATTCTGTAAACCTTTGTTGACTTGGCAGAGAGGAATGGAAATGTAAACAACCAAACTGCATAGCCAGAAGGAACATGTTCCACTCACTCCTAGACATGATGCTTGAATCCTAAAAAGAGTAACATCTTGTTTGTTGGAAGCAGAATGACCTCAGAACCAATTTGCACCATTGAGATAAATAGGGACAATAAATTGTATGTAGGGTTGCAGTCTTAAGTTGTGTATAAATGTTCACAAATGGTTATAATCTATGGGTGTTGATAGATGTTCGTTTGATGACACACATGCTAGTTATTGGGTGAAAAGGACCTCTCCATCCAATTGTTTTCTATATTGTATTTCATTCTTCAGGCTTAGACACACGTACTGGAATGGTTGTCAACCATCAGACAAAAGACGCAAAACACATATCTGGAAAACCTATCCTAGATAACAATGCGGTGAATCTCTTCTCCTCTGTAGTCATTGCTTTGTTGTTGCCTGGAGCAGCATGGGGATTTTGGCCAAGAGGCTGAAGTGAAAGCATTGACTCCCATATATTTTATTAAAACAAGCTATGACCTAAAGGAGTCTATACAATGCACTCTGGACTGGAATCTGTTTTCCTACAACTGCTACACAGGCCATGAGGAATCATCAGGCTATTGAAGCTACACTTCTGTAGCAGCTGCTGTTATTGTAGGAAAAGTAGACTGGAAAGAGGCAGTATTGATTTGACATCGCTTTGGTAATGGAATACAATTCTGCCTGAAGTTTCTTCATCTGCTGCTTATAAGGTTGTATGCTTGATCTCAATTCATTCTCTACCATCTAGTAATTTATTGAAGGAAATGGGAAACTAAGATGTTAACCTGTCACTGAGTACAGCTGTGTTCACAATCAAAGCAATGGATTTAACATTATACATCTCCTAACTTCTTATTGCATTGTAAGATGTGGAAAACACTTTTGAGGTGGTTTTCTCTGTGCGCCATCAAAAGGTGTTGAGGCAGTTAGGACACGAATGTTTGAATGACTTCATAAGATCAAAAGCTTTTTCTTTCTTTCTTTTAGTAGAACACATCAACAAAAACCAGCCTTTGAAGGAATCTGTGTTGTTTCTCTTAGAACTAAGATGTGATCATTCTAATAACACAAAACTATTGATGTCTAAAGTTTAAAAATCGGCAGAATACTTGTTTTGGCCCATATCTTTAGCTATTCTTATTAGCTATGTTTTTATCCAAGCATATTGAACAAACAGCATTCTTTACATTCATTTCATTTACTTCTGTGTTTCGCGATGTATGTTTTGCTTTTTAAACCTGAAGGAGGTAGCAGCCTGCAGATTCACTTTAGTCATCAATAAATGCAGGTTTATTTTCTTGACCATGCAAGGTGCACAATCCGAAACTGGATTTCTGAGCTTTCAGAAACCTCATCTTTACACAAAAAGAGTAAATGAACTGTGGTAAAAGTTGTACTTCTGTATAACTAAATGCAACTCTTCTCAGGATGTGAAATTTCTCTTGTGCTAATGAAAACCTTTCAAGTAGTATGATTGTAAAATATGCTCTAATATACTTTCGTTTTATCTAGTTTGTTTGCAAACAGATGTGTTTTCTGTACTCTTATATTTGTTGTTTTACAGCAGTTTTATATTGGTCAGAGATCTAACACTTTCAATCTGGCATATAATACTTAAGAAAATCTGTAGGATGTTATTGTTATGACTCACAAACTACTTTCAAGACTTATTTATTCAGAGTTGTCAATATTTTCAAGTTGGTAGTTACAAATTTAACTTGTCAATGGGATCATGATCTTGTAAGGTAAAATAGGGGTCATGGCGTTACAAGGCAGATTAGAATAATATTTCAAAAGCTGGACAGCAAAACACAGGATGCCTTGAACTTCACTCGTTCACACAGTAATCAGACATTTGACTTTGTGCAACATTCATCGTAGAAAGAATTTTATAGTGTAGATTGGATTACACTGGGCACAATAAAGTGAATATAACACCTCAAAGCAGCATGTAAATTGCACTAATGTTACAGAACCATTGTGAAAAGTTTGTGCTTTATGGGAACATGGAAAATATATTTTAAAAATGAGACAACAGAGGGAGGCAAAAAGTGGTACCTTAGATAAAAACATTTATTGTTTTTATTGTAGAATGCATCAACAAAAGTCCACTTTAGAAAATATCTGTGCTGTTTTTGTTATAATTGCCATGAGATAGTTCTAATACTACAACATAATTGATGTCTAAAGTTTAAAGTTGGTCCTTTGTGGGAAGATGGCAAAGATATAAAAAGGGGGGTTTAAAAGTTGGAACTTGGAATAAGGCAAGAAGAAATTGATGGAACTGGAAAAAGAGCTGGCAGAGAAAAGCTCTCTCTGATGACGAACACATTCTAGCCATTGTCAGAAGAGTGAGAACACAGGAAAGTGTGAGTAAGTTGTAAAGGAAAGGGAGGGGGGGAGAGAGGATAAGTGGGCTGAGATTTAACACTTTAAATGATTTTTTTCTTTTTTATGTAAGAGGGAACATACATTTTAATATTCTTTGCCTCAGGCCTCTTCCTTTGTGATCTATAGGGCTATTTGTATTGAAAGTGCATGTTATTTCTTTTCCAGATGAGAGCTTGTTTTATAAAATTATACCTATTTGAATAAATCTGACTTAAAAATGAAATCCGTTTTTTGTTTTTATTGTTTAGCCATTACAATAACTTTAGAAAAATAATTAAAAACAAATTGAAGACAAATTGCTTTGCGAACACCCAGACATTATTATATGACAGCATCAGTTACTTTTATCCTAATGTTTCTGCCTTAGCTAGCACCAGGTGTTTTTTTTTTATAAAGGCAGCTCTTCATTATCCTGAAATTATTATTGAAAAGCAAAGCAAAACTATGTGTGGATAATTGTGACACACATTTTAAAGTCTGTAAAATATTTTTCTCTTGCACTGCATCAGTGTACAGTCAAAATAAATAGTGGAAAATATCTATACAAAAATCAGTCCAGGTCTGTACATGTCATGTATAGTGAGCTTTAAGCTGTTCTGTCACGTGCATTTTGAATTCAGTATTATAACATTTTCTGTACGCATGTCTTCATGGAAAGAATACCACAACGTTACATTGGAATGCACCTCAGTCTGGGTAAAGACATGAAGAGGACACAACAGTTCTGTTAGTTTGCTGCAGAAGATGGCTGCCCCCAGTACTGATTGGCAAGTAGCTTGTGAGGTCACCAAGAAGCCAGTAAGTTAAAGAATTGATAAATGAGCATCTGGGTTTTTTAAAAATAAACAGGCCGCCTTTCAGAAGCCAGCCAGGGGGAACATGCTTCGCAAATGAATCAGATTTTGACTCTTAATACATGCACCTGTCATTTGAAAAAGTGCTGAGTCGCGAAGAAGCTGGGATCATCTTGCATTGAAGGTTTTCTTCACCCTTGTGTTCATTTTGTGAACATGCTCTTTGTAATATTAACTTACGTGTAACGTTAGGTTAAATCCAGACTTCATTGCCCGCTAGTGGAAGCACTCTTGCCTGTGGGAGAATTTTGGTCCCACCGATGGAAGGGACACTTGCTGGTGTCATGTTCCACACTATTCTGGAGGAACTGTCTGGACCAAAGTTTTGGCAGGTGGGGGGGGGGCTAGGGAGCAATCTGCAGAAGTCACTTCCCCTTGCCACTTCTGCCAAGGGAAGCTTTGTCCGAAAATAAAACTCTGCTCAAGGGATGCTCCTGCCAGTAGGTGCAAAGTCTGAATACATGCAACTTTGTGAACTCTCATGTGAATGCTAAATAGTGGTGAAATGTTTCCAGCATGCCATTTAAGAGAGGTCACTCTATGAGGTCAGCGTATGATACGGATTTGGGTTTTTCGTTCTTTTATAGGCCTATGCCCTATGTGCAATCCATTGAGTTTTGAAAACCTGCTTCAATATAACCCTTAAAAGCAATGCTTGTTCAGAAGAGGTATAGCAAAACCAGTCAGGGAGGGAGAATGTTAAACTGGCTTTACAGGTTTCTGTTGCACTTCAGCAAATATCAGGAGAGCAAGTTGAAAATGCCTTTCAGCAGCAGGAATTGGATTGCTGCAATAGAGACAAGCATTTTCTTGCACCCGTTGTGAGAACCAGTTAGTATCCACAATGCAGAGTTGCTTCTCTTCTGTCTCCTCTCATTCCCAGCATTATTTTGGAAGACTGCACATTTTTCACTTTAACTATGAGAAATAGCATACTATATGTGGGAAGCCAAAATCCTTGGCTAGTGGTCTGTCCCTAGTTTGCTGAATCCCGGGTTTTGCATGCCTGTCTCGACATGTCTCTTCGTGATTGCTCTGTGCTCACTGCACACCTGTTGCATCTTCTACCTAAGGGAAAACAACACCCACACAAACCAGACAGAGATGAAAGAGACAACAACAGAGAAAATATGCATGAGGGGAAGGAGAGGAGAGGCAATATCTTGGAGGCAAATGATTCCAAGGAAGAACGCCAGCTGTTCTCTTATTCTGGGGCACAACCCTCTTCCTTATTATTTCACTTGTTCTAGAGACCACATTCCTTCAGTGAAAACAGGATACAAGGAAACCGATACCACTTTCATTATTTTATTTGCTGGTATAAAAAGAGTGTTAAAATTAGCAATATTGATAATTGCTGATTTTCCTGTATGCCCTGGCCTGCTTTAAGCCCTTTTTTGAAGTGTTGAATTTGAATGCTTTTGTTTAAAAACTGAAAAGACATTACTTCTATAATGATTCAGAGTGGGGAGTGCCACCTACTGGTTTTCTCATGTATTTTCTGGCAGGCCAGGAGCTGGAAAACCGAGGTGTGAAATCTAATTTGATCATAGAATCATAGAATCATAGAGTTGGAAGAGACCACAAGGGCCATCCAGTCCAACCCCCTGCCAAGCAGGAAACAAAGATCAAAGAAACCTTATATTGTACTTAACATTACCGGTATGTCTCACAACAAATGTAACTGATTTGTAAGAAAGACTACAACCTGAAAAAAGAGACAAGGGGTGTACTTTTGTAAACCAAGAAAATCTTTAATAAAAATAAATTTTAAAAAGTATTAATTCTAAGCACCATATCATGGGTTCCCTGGTGGTCTCCCATCTGGGCACCTCAAGAGACCTGCCAAGTGTCACTATTTTCCAGGGACCAGCTCCAGATTTACAGAAGCCATTGTGACACCTCCCTCTGCTGGGTCACTGACCACCAGAGTGCTAAAAAGCCTGGTGAGCTATGGTTGGATCATTTCACGTTTGTTACAGGAAGAATATAGACATGTAAGTAGAATTTCTCTCAGCATCTGCATTCTGTGATGATAGTGAATTCTTCTTGAGCTTAGAGGCATTAGAGAGTACTAACTGTGAGCCCCATTTCTCTCTTTTCTAGGCTTTTAAGGCTGAGAAAAGTATTTTCTGTCTGGGAAGAAAAAATAAAAATTCCCCTCTCCCTGAGACCTTCCCCTCGCCCACAACCTCCTCCTCCACCTGTGGACCCCTCTGTGAGAGGATACAAAAGGTAAGACCCTTCAGCATAGAGATATTGCTTGCAGAGTAATTTTAGTCCCTAAGGTTTCTTAGGAAAGGTCTCTCTGTAACTGTCTGAGGCCTATTTCGAGGTTCAGAAAATAAACATATCCCATGTGGCTCTTTGTTTCCCTGTAGGCTCTGCAGACCTCCTGCCATCCTGATCTGGAGAAAGATGGCAGAACGAAGAAAGAACAAAGAAAACATGAAGGTAATGTCTATTTCCAAGGATATGTTCAGGGTATATAAGAAAGTCCCTAAAACAGTTATAATTGCTAGCCTTCTCTTCTTTTCCATTTAGATGACATAATATTTGAAGACCTGGAGGGAGAGCAGGGGCAGGACAGCTTTTATACTGACACCATGAACCACAGAATAATAATAATAATAATAATAATAATAATAATAATAATAATCATAATCATAATGTAACCCTGTTTAGGGAAGTTTTTAATATTTGATGTTTTATCGTGTTTTTAATATTCTGTTGGGAGCTGCCCATCAAACATTAAAAACTTCCCTAAACAGGGCTACCTTCAGATGTCTTTTAAAAGTAAGATAGTTGCTTATTTCCTTGACATCTGATGGGAGGGCATTCCACAGGGCGGGCGCCACTACCGAGAAGGCCCTCTGTCTGGTTCCCTGTAACCTCACTTCTCACAATGAGGGAACCGCCAGAAGGCCCTCGGCGTTGGATCTGTGTCCGGGCTGAATGGTGGGGGTGGAGACGCTCCTTCCCCCACGGAGTTTGCCATCACTCTCTACCAACGCTGGGCAGAGCTCCACCATGGAACGAACCTCGCCATTTCCCCAGTGAGCGTGTTTCTTTCTTTGGGGCTCAAGGGAGCACATTGGCCCAACTGCAGCATGCTCTGGGATACAGCACTCACGGTAAGGCAACCTTCTGAGAAACAGCTTTTCGGTGAGCAGTGCATGCTGTCGTGAACTTCACCTTACAGCTTGGACTGTCCTTCCTCCGAGACGCCGAGGAAGCACCAGGGCTGCCTGGGTCACGGTGGGCTCCGGAGAGCCAGACTCCACCTGGCCCAGCAGGAGCGGGGACGAGGGAAGAAGCGTCGGAGCCGCCATGGGAGCTGAGCCGGATTCCTCGTGCCACCAGGAGCCGGCCCAAGTACGCATCACTTTTAGATTTTATGTCAGAAGCATATACTTTTTAAAAAGAATTTTATGCTCAAGCCCTGCGTGCATTTGCCTGGGAGGAAGCCCATTGAAAAACAATGGTGTTTCTGAGCAGTCCATATGTAGGAATGCATTATTAACTGCACTTAAGTGAAAATGTTCAAAATAACATAGACACTCGGAGAGCGAGGTACAGTCATATTTTCTGGGTTTTGTAGATTAATTTCTCAGTCAAAAGCTGTGGGGATTAGACATTCTTGAGCACATCTTGTTTCTGACGGGGAGTTTCTCCTTTTCATCTTAGCGCTGTCTTTGGATCTATACTCCAGACGGTGAGCTGGGAAGCAGTTATTTTTGGATAAAATTTGGAAATTGCTTTTGATTAGGGTTGGAGTTTTTAAAATGAATGGTTCCCCCCACCCCCGCACTCCCAAATGTGTTCTTACTGGGAGTTGCTTCTTGTTCTGCTATGTGTTGTAATTTGTAGATAGCAACCATGATACAGTTTATCTGAAATTACCAACTATTTTCACCTTCAGAACATTTTCCGCCTATCTGCAGAGACTCCCATTCCCATAAAGATGAACAATAGTGCTGAGGAGATAGATACACAACTAGCTAAGTAAAATTCTCCGTAGGTATCTTAAACTGAAACCCCTAGGATTCTAAAACAATTTATGGCATTGTGTGTCATTGCCAGCCTGCCTACGTCTGATAGCTGTGTTTCTCGTCTGCTCAGGGAAACTTCCTTATTTGCAGATCTTTGGTCCTTTGTTGTGTTCTTGGATAAAGCTGACTGTCAGGAAAATAAAAGCAGGTATGCTTCTGCTTCTCTCATTACTAGGGATGTACAGATCTGTCAGTTTGAGTTTCTCTCATCTTCTCATTTCCCCCAATCTTCAATTCAGTTCCCTACATCAGTTTGCAATTTTAAAAAGTTATCATGAAAATTAACCAATATTTAAATACTAATTTCTCCTAATATATATTTGTATGCAAATTTGCCTAATATGCACATTTTCACCAATCAATTTCCCCTATACTGTACTAATGTGTTTTTGTACGTTATTTTCACTAATACATGCACTTTACCCCACTATATGTGCACTTTTGTACACATTACTTGGCTGGAGAAATGCATTGCAAAATTTGACGAAGCGTGGATTTGCAAGGATGGCTACGCTTCAGTTTTCATACTGTTTTGGAAAGTAAAAATTAGGTCGGCTCACCTTTAAATGCAGATTGAATTGAAATCCCCCCCCCAATATTCATAAGCAGAAATTGCTACATTTCAGGTTCTCAACCAATAAATAAAAGTTATTTGACCCATCTAGGCAGAGCAAAAAGTGATCAGATTTATTTTAAAGCCCTATTTGTCAGAATCTAGTAGTGTACCACACTTCATTCTCTTCTTCAGGATGGCAAACTGATATATGGTGTGATTCTGACATATTTGTGGATAGTCACAAGTGCAGAGGGAGCTTACATACACATAGAAGATTTATAGAATCTGGCCTACATGTGGATGGGAGAGGCAGGGAGCATCTGAGGTATGGCAACCTGCCATGTAATGATCTCTGATGATCCACCAGACTGCCACAAGGGCACACAGCATGGTTCTGTGATTCCTGATACACAGGATGAGCTGGAGCACATGTTAAAGATTCTGGCAAAGAGGGTTCTTAGAAAACCAGCTACTATATTTTCCGATGCCCGGGCCAAAGAGACAGCATTCAAGGCTCAAATTCCAGCTGTGTAGCCATTTCATCTGGAACAGAACCTGGTACCATTTCATGTACCTGGAACAGAACCTGCCTCTCGAATTGCAGACCTAAGAAACTGTGAACACTGCGCCCCCTAAGCTGAACAACCCTAGGATGTTCTGCTTGTATAGGATTCCCCGCTCTGTCAGGGTACTGAGGAGAGGGTGTTGGAGGCTGTGGGGACAGAGGCTGACCCACGGGAAGGGGGCAGTGATTTGTGGGGTTTTGTGCCTCCTGCAAGGCAGGAACCAGAGCTGGGGGGAGGCGGAGAATCTGAGCAGGAGGAGATGGAGGATGGGGGGCAGCAGCCGGGGCAGGATGAAGGCAGAATGCCCAGGAGCAGAGGAAGAGGTGGTGTCTGAGGGGAGGCTCAGCAGAATCTCCTCTGTCCCCCAGGACTGGGAGGGGGAAGCCTGAAGTGACAGGCACAGCTGTTGCCAGTTGCAGGTTGCTTACGCTTGCCCTGTCAGACAAGGGTACTTAAGTTTGGGTGGAGGCATGGTTCTGCTGTTGCTCCAACAATCCAGCTCGGATGCCAGCTACTTAGGCATCAGAAGTGTATGTATGTTCTGTGCATCTTAGGAGCTACTGTTAAGTGTGTGCTTGGTCCATAAAGAATTCAACTAACAGCCATTTGTCCTTGGTCTGGGTGTGCTGAGGACACATTTCCCCACTTCCTAGCCATTTAGTCTTTACATACCCAGTACCCCACCCCCACCTCCACCCCCCAGGAGATGTAGAGCAGTGGTGGGGAACCTGTGGCCCTCCAGATATTGTCATCTGACTGAGTTTGTTTGCTTATTTCCTCCTCCTTATCAACCCCTTTCCCTTTTGTGTCCCGTCTTTTAGATTACCGGTATGTATCTGAGAGAGCAGGGACTATCTTACTACACATACCGGTAGCTGCAAACTGCTCTGGTCGCCTGTGTTTGACTAAAGAGCAGATAAAAATGCTTTAAATAAAATAAGTGGCTTTTTAAAGATCTACAGGTGGCATTTGATCACTTTCCTTGTTTGTTAATCCATTTTTTAAATTAGAGCTTTAATTATAAAATGCAGTGTCTTTCAGTAGCAATTTGTCCATATGTAGCAAAGGGAACATTTTAGATTGCTTCTCAAAACGCATTAACAACGCAGCGCAAAGGCAACAATATAAATCAATTTGCTTCTTCAGCTGACAGAGCACCTGGCTGTTTTATCTAACCATATTATTTAAAGGTCATTCCTAAAAATGGATTCTTCGCAATCTGTTTCTGGTCCTTAAGCTTTGAAAATGGTTCTGTGATGAATGACTTTCATTTAAAATAGATGGGCCTGATATAACTGTTTCCTTTGTTTCTATAAGCGTGAGTATAGATATATTGCTCTAGAAAGATGAGTCGCTGTGAGCAAGCAGATGCAACTGCTTAAAGCAGGGTGTTAAAGCTGTGCAAAGTTAGGGTCTGATAAACCTGAACATTAGTACGTAATCCAAGAGCCAGGTCTTAGCTCAGAAGAGACTCTTACTGGAATTTATAGTTGAATGTACAAAGTAGTCTAAAAATGGTTGGAAGAAATGTACTAGTGAGGCAAGCACAGAGGCAGGCAATGCTAGTTCTACAAGCAAATTCAGTCCCGCCTCTTCCCCCAATAAAAGCAGCTTTGTACTAGCCAGATTCAAATCTCCTACACTGCCTTTCATGTCTACCAACTTAACTGATCTTAAAGGTGAGCAAGCAAGCATTGCCTCCAACCTCCCCCTTAAGACACAGCCAGGTTAACATGGGTGAAGGCACTCCTTGAAAAAGCTGTCGCTAAACACCTTAAGACGCGGGTGGTGCTGTGGTCTAAACCACAGAGCCTAGGGCTTGCCGATCAGAAGGTCGGCGGTTCGAATCCCCGCGACGGGGTGAGCTCCTGTTGCTCGGTCCCTGCTCCTGCCAACCTAGCAGTTCGAAAGCACGAAGTGCAAGTAGATAAATAGGTACTGCTCTGGCAGGAAGGTAAACGGCGTTTCCGTGTGCTGCTCTGGTTCACCAGAAGTGGCTTAGTCATGCTGGCTACATGACCCGGAAGCTGTCTGTGGACAAACGCCGGCTCCCTTGGCCTATAGAGCGAGATGAGCGCTGCAACCCCAGAGTCATCTGCGACTGGACCTAACGGTCAGGGGTACCTTTACCTTTACCTTTAAACTACTTAGGGCAGGGCAGGTCCCAGCCTCCTGCCTCAAGCTGTGTGCATGCCTGGTCCTCCTTCAGGAGGAGTATAATTCCATCCAATATCTGTTGTATCCTTTGATCCAGATCACTGCCTCCCTGGGACTTTTAGATGCAAATGAGAGATCAAGATGCATGTCATCAACACTGTTTTCCCCAGCAGTTTCAGGCAGACATTAAATAGCATTGGGTCCAAAACAGAGCCCTACGGCAGCCCAAAAACCATGGAACAAAGCAAAAGTCTCTTCTCTAGGATCATACTTTTAAAGACAAGAGCCACTGCAATACCATGCTACTTACCGTATTTTTCTGTGTATAACACGCCCCCGTGTAAAACACGCCCCCTATTTGGGGGGCCTCAAAATTAATAAAATGGGGGGAGATTGCTCCCGTGAATAAGACTACCCTCCCTTTTTGAACATTATTTTTCAGTAAAAACAACAACAACCTAGTCTTATACATGGAAAAGTACGGTAAACTCAATCCAGCTACATGACCCAGGAGGGCACAGTGCTGCTGAATTGCACTCCACCCAATCCACTCCCCAGCATATAATATTAAGGCAGTTTTACATCACATGCATTTCTACAGGGCAGGGGTGGCAACTTGAATAAAATATTGGGGGGGGGGGTTGCAGGTAAGCCCCGCCCCACTTAATTGACCCCATGACCTGGTGTAGGCATACTATTTGAATGGCAATGCCCTGCCCATCATCTTTGGGGAGGCCTGGCCCTCTCAAATATTTTATTGGTGGGAAGAAACCCCTTCTAAGAGTTGGCTCCTATGCTGGAGGGCTTCTACGAAATTTATCACAGGATTGCGCCATTTATCACAAAGGTGGGTGACAACAGGTGGATTCTGGACCAAATTCGGCCAAAGTCCTCCCTTTGCCAAGTGCAGAGCTCTTGGGGGGGGTGTAGGAAATAGCAGCAGATGGGAGCAGTACAGACGATGGATTTTGCTTGAGCCTTCGAAAGCAAGTCCTAGGCAAATCTAACTGCCCACACGATAGTAATCAGGTTCCAGCAGCAGCATCTCCGTTTGAATTAGCTGGGGGGGGGGGGTGTCCTCAGGATCGAAATCCCAAGTCGCTTCTGAAGCTATAACCATATATCGCGAGAGCTTTCCCTCCAATCGCCGACTTCAAATTAGTGCTGGAATAAACGTCCGCATCGGGACGGGACTCCTTGCTTCATCTATTAACTACATTATTATCAGGACACCTTTCTCTCTTTTTTTTTGGTGATAATTTTTTATTAGTTTTCCATACATATATTTTACATTTATACTAATATTCCATCAGGACACCTTTCTCAATAGTTGGTGCGAGTTTTAATCTGTTAAGTTTTTGAAAGTCTTTGTTAATTTTTCTTTATTTTATTGTTGTTTCTTCTGTAAACCGCTTGGAGGTTCTCTTTACACTCAAGCGGTGCAAAAAAAATTTTTTTAAATGAAATAAAGCTTCAACGGCCTCAATCCTGCGCACCCGTACTTACAACTGCGCCTCGTTACAATCAGCGGGACTTACACGGAACAAGCGTGTAGCACGGACCAGGTTTCAGAAATGCAACACACACACACAAACACACCTCTTCCCCGCCATTTCCCCCAAGCCAGACGCCCAGCGACGTTTACAATGCAGTTCTGAGGCTTGACGATCTGCACAGCGTATAGCGAAACATCAGGCTTCCGCGACGGTCCAGTTTCTTCCTCTTTCCCAGCAGCTGCTGCTGCCGGTGGCATATTAGCCTATTATTATTATTATTATTATTATTGCATTTATATATTACCATTATTATTTTAAATTTACATGATTGAAGAGCAGCTTTGCCAGGACGATGGGGCGATGTACCTCCGCCCCCTCCAGGGAAGTCCCCGTCCGCGGAGCCTGCCAGAACCCCAAGAAGCTCTTCTCCGGCCCCGCCCCCGGCTGCTTCGCCCCACCCATAATGGGCGGGGCTTATTAGGGCCGTGGCATCAACGGCGAGCGTCGCGTGACCACACGTCGGGTGACGTAGGAGGAAGAAGGCGACGCCATTAGAGGGAGGCAGGCTGAGGCGCCCCCCCCCCTCCGGTAACAGGGAAGTGGGTGTCTCTTTCCTCCGGTGTCCCCGTCTCCTTCTGCGCGGGGCCTCCCTTCCCTTGGCCGCCTCCCTCCGGCGCCACCCACCCACCCCCCTGCTAGGAGAGGAGCGGGGCTGCGGATGTGAGGCCGCGGCGTCGGCGGCCACTTCGCTGCGGATGGCGGCGTCGGCGGCGACCTCTGGCGCGGGAGGCGGCGCTGCCGGCGGCGGGAGAAGCTTTTCCTTCAAGGTGGTCCTGCTGGGCGAAGGCTGCGTGGGGAAGACCTCGCTGGTCCTCCGCTACTGCGAGAACAAGTTCAATGACAAGCACATCACCACCCTACAGGTAGGTAGCCCGGCAGCAGGAGGGGCGGCGGCGGCGAGAGGCCGCTTCGGGGGCTTGACCCCGACACGCTCGTCTGAATGCGCGAGAGGGGTGCGCGCGGTGACGCTGCTGCTCCACTTTTCCAGGCAGACGAGCGCGGGCAGAGCTCTCGCAGGCTGCCGGGTCGAGTCCTAAGGGTGTGTACGCCTCGGCGGGGCTGTCACTTCTCGGTTATACGGGACTTCAGTCTCTCTTCTTCCGAAGTGAGGAGTGGTGCTTAATTTAGACTTCTAGGACGTGAAAGTGTCACAGAACAAGCCGCGACCCTTTTCCTACCACATCTAGCTCAAAGCTCTAGTGCCAAATAGCCAGTAAACAATTTATGGTAGTGTTGATTCACAGGGTGGCCCTCTCTCCTCTGAAGGGTACAGTATTTTGCGTTATCCCTTGTGATGCTGAAATTTGAGTGAGAACACATGGAAGCATAAAAGTTTTTTTAATTGTGTGTGTGGAGCTGGATGCTTGACAAGATTTATGGGCACGTATTAGCCTTTGTGGAGTCCTCTTTCTTTTCAGGTACTAGAAGTATATTTGATAAGTGGATTCTGCTTCACAAAAGCTTATGCCACAATACGTCCCTTAGTCTTTAAGGTGCCCCACAAGAGCATGTGTTTCTGTGGTGCAAACAACTGGCATGGCTATCTTTCTGGAATATGAGCACATTGCATGCTCTATATATACTAACTATATATAGAGCAGTGTGTTGTGAAATCTAGGAACATTGTATATATAGTTGAACCTATTTAAATCTAGTCTTCATATAGGTTACATTGGATTTTGAAAGAATATATGTAGCCAAGGGACACTGAACAAGGCTGCTTACTTGGTGGCTGAGTACCCCATACACTTACAGAATCACTTATAGAACTGATTTCACATGTCATATGAAGAGCATCCGTAAATCATAAGTGCACCAAACATGTGAAATGTGTTCTCCATGGTTCACAATGTGCTTTTCCAGTTTCTTTTAACAAAAGTAACTTTTGTGTAAAAAAACAACACCCAACAACAACCCAAAGAGTTACCGTGTTTCTCCAAAAATAAGACACCGTCTTATATTTATTTTCCCTCCAAAAAACACACTATGGCTTATTTTCAGGGGATGTCTTATTTTTTATTAAGTATGGTACAGCAATCTACATTTATTCAATTATAATTAAGTTGTCTTCAGCTGGGGCTGTCAGGGTATAGAGAGCCCCCGCGCCTCTTGGACAGCAGCTCTTCTTCCAGCAGGGAAAGCAGGAGGTCTTTCAGGGGGGGAGGGGGGAGGAGCAGCAGCAGCAGCCAGGGAGCGTGTTGGAAAGAGGGCTTACCGGTAGAGATGTTGCAAAGCCCCAGCACACCCCTGTCCCATCCGGCAAGGGGAACGTCGCTCCCCTTCCGTCGCCCCAGTTGCGCAGAGGGGTGAAACGGAAGGAAATTGGAAAGAGATGGGGGGTGCATTAGGTAATTCTGCATGACACTCTGGTGATTCTCTCTCTCTCTCTCAGCCCGATCGGGGCTTTGCTTAAAGAGCCGTGCGCTGCGCTCTTCAAAGCAAGCCCCAATCGGGCTGAGCAGGAGCTGCGCGCTCCGGAAATGCGCCCACCTTACCACGTCTTACTTTCGGGGTACGGCTTATATTTTCTAACCTCTAGAAAACCCTGCTACGTCTTATTTTCTAGGTATGTCTTATTTTTGGAGAAACACGGTAGTAACTGTTCCTGCATACTATCTTGTTACAAGTATTTGGGACAAGTGAGAGCAGAAAATGAAATAGTTAAAAGGAGGGGGGGTAAATGAAATTGTTCTGAAATGAACACATCCGTTTCAGAAGGTTTAAATCTGATTAGAAGTTTATAGATTCTTTAAAAAATCACTCGTTTTAACAGGGGCAGGAAAACTTGCTGAATCATAGTCCCAAGGGTCTGTGTTCCTTTGAATTTAAACATTTTGCGTCTTGTACATTGACTCATTAGTTCGTGGTAGCTTAGTTACAGTACAATTAATGCAAGATCAAAACTGTCACTTAAATTACTGTGAAGTCATGAGTTATCACAAGATCCACCATACTGACAGTGGTGGTTTTTGATGCTCACTTCTTAGAACTAACTTGTGGCCTCCTTTTAAAAGCAATATCCGAAGGTAGTACTGTAACTTTGTAGTGTGCTACTTGTGGTGAGTAGCAGGGAAACAAAACTATTTATATTTGCTTAAATGCTCCTTCCAACACAGTCTTGCTGGTATGTACCTTCCATGTTTCCTGTTGTTAAGGCTGGGAGGGAGGGAGGGAGGGAAGAGGGACAGGCAGCTGTGTCATGATTCAGTGCTATTTCCCAAGCAAGGGAACATCCATCAATCCAGTATTATGTGACCACGTAGTCTCATATTACTCTGTGATTAATACTAGGAGAGATGAGTGCCCAGGATAGCTTAGTTTCTCTGGCTAGGGAAATACATCTTTTGCACTCTCCTTTGACCTAATATGATTTAATTTGGGATCATACATTAATTATTGTAGTTCAACAGCTGTGTTTGCTAGTGAAGACATAGGTAGGGAGAACATAGAAAATTGAAAGAGACACACTATTTATTTTCTTACTGTTTTTACTTCATCAATTTTAAGAACCTAAAATGATTTATGTATAACTTGGCATATAAAGCTGCACTGTGTGCTATAGTTACTAAATGTAAATGTCATGTTTTAGTGAAACAATAATTGTAAATATGCCTGTTGTTGGAGTGTTTAATCATCTGTTGGCCCATGTTGTAAGCTGAGCAAGAAAGACCCTTCTGTTGGTTTTACCATAAGTGGCTGTGGTCTGTTCTGTGGTGATGCAGTGCAGGCCATCTCAGTTATGGTACCTAAGTTGTAGAACTGTCTTCTGTTGCAACTTTCTTTTACTAAAGGCACAACAATCCTTTGTTGACATCCTTCTGATGCCTGTAAAAACATACCTGTTGCTTCTGACATTTCAGGATAAATGAGCTTAGGGCAGGTCTGCCTACTGCAGGAACTATGTTCTGTTGTAATTTTGAGTAACGAGTTAGTGTTGATTGATATGTTGTTTTTTTATTGGAATGTTTGTACACTGCCCTGGTAACCTTCAGTTTAAAAATACAGTCGTACCTTGGATCTCAAACGCCTTGGCTCCTGAACAAATCGGCTCCCGAACGATCGAAACCCAGAAGTGAGTGTTCCAGTTTTCAAACGATTTTCAGAAGCCGAATGTCCGGTGCGGCTTCTGATTGGCTGCAGGTTGTTCCTGCAGCCAATTGGAAGCAGCACCTTGGTTTTTGAACAGTTCGACTCCTGGAATGCATTTTGTTCAAGAACCAAGGTACGACTGTACCAAGGATGAAAAGCAAGTTACCTCAAGGCCTGTGCAGAGGGGTTGGGGAACGAGGTACAATTGCCCTGGGCCTCGAAGGGCTAAGCTGGCCAGAGGGCATTGCCAGACTTACATTGTCACACCAAGAACACTCTGTGTCTCCCAGTTGATCGGGAACTCGTGCCCCAAGCCTCAGATAAGTTCTGCACAGACCTGCCTCAACTTACTACTATTGGGTTTTTCCATTTGGAGAAAAGGAGTGATGGTGTGGTCAACAAAAGGAAACTTATATTTGGGCTTAAGTAATATTATCTCTAGAGGCAGCATGATCCACAGTAATACCTGCCACAGCACTTTACACACCAAACAATAACTTTTATACAGTTAAGGCCCAGGGTATAGTCTGAATAAATATGAGACCACCCAAAAAAGCAGGATATAAATATATAAAGCAAAAGTACTATCAGTCTACAATAGAGAGGAACTGTAATTAACTTTTTTTAAAAAAATAAAATAATAGAAACTGCTGCAAGCTATATAAAAATTATTATATCACTCACCAATTTCTTTCTGGAAAAATGGAAGAAAATAGGTTTTTGGAGATGGGGAGGGGGCAGAGAATGAGATGGGGAAACATTTTTTCCATCACAGCTCTAGCAGCATACATAATGCGTACGTACATGTGTTGAGGCCCCAAGTTAGGAAAGGCCCACGGAGTAAATTGTGAACTGTGGGCATCTATCAAGTACATTTTGTTCAGTCTTTGGAGTTGCTTCTAAGTATATTGTGGAGAAACCTAGCTTTTAAATGCATGTATAGCTCTTAAAATTGATGCTGCTGATTGCATTTTGTTCTTGGATAGCTGTTGATACAAAATGTTAAAATAGGTTTTACCATTTGAGCTCATTTTCTGTGCTGGTACTGTTACCTGTCTTCATGGTATGACAGTTTCATAACTGACTATTTGTAAGAAAACTGCTTACTTCTTTAAATACTTATATTGACTTCCATAAAAGTATATTATGAATGTTAACAATGAAACATAAAAAATAAAAAAAATAAACAAAGCAGCAACCAGGTTAGGACAAACTTGGCATGCTGGTATTAATGATAAGCAAAGGCCTGGAAGAAAAACTTAAGTTTTTAGCAAGCTCCAAAAACTGGTATTGTTTGCCTTGCCTTAAACATATGCCTCTTGTTTACTATATTCTATTTTTGCAGTAGATAGATATCTTTATCTCATTGTAGATAATGCATTGAGTGCACTTTTATGACTGTAATGCTGCTGAATTTCTTCAACACATCATGAATCAGTTTTAACTTTGGCATAAGGTATTTAATGTTCATATGTTCTTTATTGCAGGCATCTTTTCTAACAAAGAAGCTAAATATTGGAGGGAAAAGAGTAAACCTTGCAATATGGGTATGTGTTTATTGATTACATTTCTTGTGTGTCTAAAGATAGAACTCTGTTTATCATACCAAAATATCAAGGCGTATCAAAATAGCACTGACTTTAATTTTACTAGCTTAAAAAACAACTAACATAAATGTATTTGCTTCATGCAGGATACAGCAGGGCAAGAAAGATTTCATGCACTGGGTCCTATTTACTACAGAGACTCTAATGGAGCTATTTTAGTGTATGATATAACAGATGAAGACTCTTTCCAGAAGGTAACTATACCCTTTCCATTGAAGAAGTAAACTCAAAAGCTCCCGTGTTGACCAGATTTTCTTGAAACTAATATTTTTATTTTTATTTTTGCTATGGAAATGAGTACAGTGTAAGACTTGGAAGAACTTTGGTACCAACTTGGTTTCATGTAATGGTTGTGCAACTTACCTAAAATCTCTTTGAGCTGCAGTCCTATACACTGCTGAATAGACAGGGATAGAATTGCTTTCAATGTAGGAAACCAGGCGAGATGGGAATTTCTACCGGCTTGTATTTTAATGTTAGATAGATTTATGCTAGATTCTTTTCTGTCCTAGTGCTTACTATAATCCTGAAGTGATTTCTTTTCATTCTTGCAGGTAAAAAATTGGGTCAAAGAATTAAGAAAAATGTTGGGAAATGAAATTTGTCTATGCATAGTTGGTAAGCTTTTGGTTTTCCACACCTTACTTAAATGACTAGGGAATCTTGTTCAGTTTAAGTGCTAATTGTCTTTTAAATTATTGTGCAAACCTTATCAAAGTGCTTCTCTACTGCTGCATAAGGGTACACAGTTGTGTTCACTATTGCACAGTAAAAAGAAACTATATTTGTGCACCATAAAAGTGAGGTGATAGTATAGCAGAAGGTTAAATGTTGGTAGCAATAATGTGAAAAGCTTACTTGAGCAAAAGATGACACATTTCTAAACATTTTGTAATCCTGATAGGGAATTGTTTCCTAGATACCCGTGACCAAGAAAACAATGCAAAACCTCTTTGGGAACAAGATATAATTTACCTAGTATTGCAAATGTTTAGATTGGTGAAGGATTTCCAAACGTAGGATTATACTACAGGTGATACTGACATTTCATGTAAATAACTTCAGTATCTCCTTAAAACTGCCAACCACTGTTGCATTAACCACAGTTTCCTGTGGAATTGCAAAAGTGAGCACATCTTGAAGAGTTCTTGCTTCTACAAACTGTTCAGAGTGGAGGAATGTGCTTTTCGCTTTTTTTAGCGGCAGTGTAGGGGGCTGCAGAAAGGTCTTGAAATCTTTCTGTCTCCTCTCACTGCATAGCAATCTCATAAACAATCTTGGATGGTGTGAGGTTGTTGAGCTAAAGGTTGTTAACTGTCTAACAATTGGGTGGATGTAGCAGCAAAGGAGCTAATGTCTCATGGGCTTGGAAATCGGAAAAAAGAGGCTAGAAATATTGAAAATATTGAGTAGATGTGCTTTCTCATTTTTTGGGCACTAAAAAACTTTGAATTCCTGACAGGTAACAAAATAGATTTGGACAAGGAAAGACATGTCTCTATTCAAGAAGCAGAAACGTAAGTTGAAGTCTCAGTTTTAATAGCACTTTGAAGATACTATCATTCTTTTCCCAGCTGCACTACATTTGGTTACCCTATATACTTGAGTATAAGCCTAGTTTTTCAGCACATTTTTTGTGCTGAAAAAGCCGCCCTCGGCTTATACTCGAGTGAGGCAGGCAGTGGCTCCTATGAAGCTTTCCCAGGTTTTTTGTGGTAAAATTGGGTGCCTCGGCTTATATTCAGGTCGGCTTATACTCGAGTATATACGGTAATAATAGTTCTGCCTGAACTTTGCACAGTGTATTCTTCATGGTAGTGTAACTCCTATTTTTCTCAGATTTAAATTTCTGCATTCCATGATATGTATATTTTAATTATGTTGCTGGTTGTGGTGCATCATCAATTTTTACAACAGATTGCTGCAATCCAAACTGCAAGTACCTGAGAATGAACCCCATTGAATTAAATACTACTACTGCTACTAATAATAATAATAATAATAATTTATTTGTACCCCAGCCGGAGCTGGGCTCAGAATGGCTAACATCATGTAAATAATACAGTATGCATAAAAACAATCAATCGATTAAAATGCATCCCAAAATTAATTCAAATAAATTAAAATTAAAGTTAAAACTGGACAAATGACAATCCTGGTTTTCTGTGCCCAGGCATGGGAGAGAAGTGCTGGCTTATATTCCTTTATAGAAACATGGGATGAAGCTCCCTAGTTCTTTTTAATTTTTTAATAAGGTTCTTATTTACTTTTCATGGCACAGAAGATACATTTTGAGTAACAATTGTTACAATAGCAAACAACAAGCAACTTTTCCCAATAAAATTACAAACGTTTGTCGCGCTAAGTAATAAAACATGACAAAGCATGGATTACTTTAAAAGATCACACCACATTTTCCCATGAGTGCTGGGTGGATTCCTGCCACAGTATGGACAATTTATGTATTCAGTAAACATTTGCCATATGTTATAAAAGAAACAGGAATTGTTTTGCCCTTTGCCTCTCTGACCTGACATGTTGATTTCTCAGTAAATGATATTGACCATAAGGATTCCTAGTTCTTGAGACTACTCTCTCCCTTCATAATACATAGGGGTTCCCTGTATCTTTCTAATTGCTCCTTGCACTCCTTTTCTTTGCTAAGCTTCTAGCAGTTCAGCCCTTGCCCATCTGTGGCTGCTCCAGGTTCTGGATTTCCTTGCCAACAGAGGGCCATCTAGCCCCTTTTCTGACTTTCTGCCAAAAGGCAAAACCATTTTTGAGAGCGGCCATGGGCCTCCATAAGCTGACTTGTGTAGCCACACGCTGTGATTTGTTAAACTGCTTTTAGTTCTTAATTGGTTTTATTGATGTGTTTTTACCCGATTTTTGCATTTTGCTTTATGTATTTTTCTTTAGGTTGAAGCCAGTGGTGACTACACAATGGAATGGGACTTTGGCTCATGCAGTGGGACTTCCCCTTTCTTTATTCTGCCTGCCTTCCAAAATCTGCTTTATATGATTGGGGGTGGGTTCAAAACTGATCGGGGAGGAGGTTTGAAAGGGAAGCCCCATTGCATGGGCTGGTTGGGTTCCAGCCTTTGTAGCTTACTGTTAAGTCACTTGGAGAACCATCTGGTGGAAAGACAGTTTAACAAATAGCCTCCATATTAATTAACTGCAACTTCAAACATAGCACCTACTGCATTTATATCCCACCATTCTTCCAAGGTGGTGTACTTCTCCCTCTCCTCATTTTATCCTCAACAACAGCCTGTTGAGGTAGGTTAGGCTGTGGAACAGTGACTTGCCCAAGGTCCACCCAGTGAGTTTTATGACTGAGTGGGGATTAGAACTGCAGCCTTCCAGCTGTTAGTCCATCAGTCTGAGCATTACATCATATTGGCTCCCAACTTACTACCATGTTGGCATTTTCTGTCTCGAGAGACCATGGACTGCATCTCTGGGGGTGAGATCAAGCTGCCAGAGAATCACAGCACCCGCTGTGGTTGCAGAGACCAGTAATTTGTAACTGCTGCCTCCCATGTTGTTTTTGCTGCAATAGCAGCTCTGAAGTGACGCCTCTGGAGCTCAAGCCTGGGCAGTATATATAGAGGTCCTAGGGTGCCCAAACGACAATACACACACACCCTGTCTTGCTGATGTGGTCCAGAGGAAAGCCTAGCAATATATTTGGCACCAGCTTGACTGCAGGAGTTACTGGAATGAGGCATACAAGATGCCATCCAACCATTTTAGGGACTCCATGTTGGATTTGTGTAGGGTTTACTCTTTCATATTTTCTTCTCCTAAATATGTCCTGCAAGGCTACTAATGTACATATATGTCATCTATTTCCTCTATGCTGGATGCTGAAGGGAATCTAAGTTTTATACTTAACTACAACATTTCCTTAAAATGTAGAATGATGTTTGAAGATTGCTATTGTTTTTTAGTTGGGAGCTAAAGGCTTTCCTTATTTCCAGGTATGCAGAATCGGTGGGAGCAAAACACTATCACACATCAGCCAAACAGAACAAAGGCATAGAAGAACTCTTTCTTGACCTGTGTAAAAGTAGGTTATTTTGTGTTGAGTTGCTAGTTATGTTACTGCTGTGAAATTGGGAAATTTTAATTACAGCCTAAAAGCAACCAGTATTAAAAAGGGCTACCTGGTATAACTTGTGTTTCATAAACATTTAATCTATATAGATGCAGCTGGCACAGCATTTCTGTCCAGATGGATGTTTTTGCTTTACATCAGGGGTGGGGAGCCTCCAGCACACAGGCTAAGCTTGGCCCACCACTGGATCAAACCTGCCTATCTGCCAATAAGCTATCACTCTGAGGGGAGGGGAGGTAGGCTGATGGGCAGAGCAGGGCAGGGTTTGATTTTGCATTGACTGTGCATGTTGGCTCCCCTACTGGGAACTGGTGTACACAGCAAAAATAGTAGGATTTAATCTCTGCTCATCAACTGACAAGTGGAGATTAAATCCTGCTCATTTTCGCTGTGTGTGCCTGTTCTGCTGATGTCAGGTGTTCCGTTTTGAAGTCCTGACTGTTGGGACTGCAGAGTGCAGTGCAAGGCTATTTAAAAGCCCTTTTGCAAACACCCATACATTGCTGTTTAAATCTCTCACTTTTGGAAATCTATAGAGCACCATGGGGCTTTTTGGAAAAGGGCTTTCGAAGAATCCCATGTTGCACATTGGCTTTCAAAGAATCCCATGTTGCACATGTTGACAGTCAGGGCTTCCAAGTGTAGCAGCATCTGATGCCATTGTGACATTAGGTGTTTAATAGGTGGATGACCTTGCCCACTTGTCAAATTTGGCCTCCAGGAATGTGGAAATAAGGATCTGGCCAGAAAAGATTCCCTACTCTTGCGCTACATGAATATTAGTCACTATGCAGTTTTGAATACTTCTGCACATTGTAGGATTTTATTGCATGTTAAACTCTTACTACATTGAATTGGCCATCTTTCTCTTAAATAACATCTGCTGATATGGTTGTACTGCTTAATCTATACATCTAACTTCCTAAAAGGTAAAGGACCCTACTTAGCTGGATTCTTGTATTTCAATGAAAACTACATCTATGTTAAAATGTTGAGACTTAAGTTGTGTTGTCACCTCTTGGCCCAGGATATTTTTTTAAATTGTGCTGGATAGTCAAGTTTTTCAAAAGTGGAGGTTGGCAACTTCCTGGGTAACATTGCACTGGGCTACAACGCTTTACATTCTACATCATAGAACATCCATATTTGAGTTACTGTGTCCCAGTTGGATGGTTAAATTTTCCTCTGGTGTGGTATCGTAAGTAATGCCCAATGGACATCCAAGTCAAAGCCTGAGGATCTTTTGTACAACCAACAATACTGAAAAGTTGTTGCTATACTCACTGCTGGGACTGCTGGTGTTGAATTATCTGTGGCTAGTGATCTCCAGTAAAATAGTAATCTACCGGTCCCATTTACTATCTCAGGTTAGCCACAGGTAACAAAATGCATTTTTAATTGAATAAATTTGTAGGTAAACTTGTGAGCTATTACTGCAACTGAACTTGTACAACCTCCAGCAGCCTAGCTGCTGAACCTTATGGGTTGGATTTAAAATTGGTTATGCTTTTGTAGTAGATAGTCATGATTAAGTTGTCCCATTCATTTCAGTGGACCTTCTCTAAGCATGAGTTAATCTGAATCCAACCCTATATCTTGGCCTAAGAACGCACTGGGCATTTAACATTAGCCTTCCATTTATAAACATTAGGATGGCTATCTTGCAAATCTCTCAGAAGTCTCTTGCTGCTGCTTCTTTTGTAAAACATGAATATGCTAAACTGAACCAGTGTGACTTAAATTGCTTTTATGCGTGACTAACCTAACCTAATGCAATATCCTTCAATTCTAGGAATGATAGAAACAGCGCAAGTCGATGAGAGAGCACGAGGCAATGGTTCCAGTCAGTCAGGAACTGCAAGGCGGGGAGTACAGATAATTGATGATGAACCAGCAGCTCAGACCAGTGGAGGCTGCTGCTCATCTGGATAATTGTATAAGACTGTGTATCTTGCCCCTTAGTGAAGACTGCCGTATTCAAAGTCTCATTCTTTATCAGTGGAGAATCGGAATTAACAGTATTCAAAATCATTTCTAACAATTCAGTACCATTAAGTGCTAAACTAGTGAAGTATATGACCAGAGAATTGGCATTTTCTACAATGGTTAACAAAGCAAACCAATGGCCTTTTTACATAGTTCTTCAATAATGAATAATAATGCATGTGGGAAAGACTTACGGCTTCATTTATATTTTAAATGAGATCATTATTTAATAACATATACACTATTGGAATGAGACATTTTTTGCAGCCCTTTGTATTTTGTGGTAGATTGAACTGTTATCACTTCAAAATTGCAAATTGATTTCTTTTTAATTAGCAGATACTGAATACTATTTTTGCAGGGTTGGTGTCAACCTATAACTGTCTTGACTACTTTGATATATTCATTCTGTACTCCATGCTGGTAAAAATAAATTGTAAATTACATATTAAATATTTTATCTGCTTTTACAAGTGCAGGTGCAGAAATATGTACATTAGTCTTGTCAGTGATTGTGAAGTGAGTAACAGCTGGTGAAAAAGAAACAAATTTCATTATTAACTGCTCACTTTTATCCTTGCTAGGTTATGTCCATTCTTTTTGCTTGCTCTGAATTTCACATATTTTGGGAGAAACTTTCTGGCAAGTATAGGTCTCTATAACACATAAGGTCTAAACATCTAGTTGGAATGTTGTGAATTGCTTCTACACTTGTTTCTTCTAATAGAAGTTTGACATGCCTAAAGTATTGAACTGCTTTATAGCTGCTTTTGTCACACAAGAATTGAATCTTACAAACTTGGCTGCTTCCATCTGATAATCACTAAGCAAGACCTGTTCACGAAACCTTTGTTTTTTTATCCTTGCTTCTTCCTGTCAAGCTTTTCTTCCAGTTAAAGAAATGAAAATAAGTGAAAAATACCTTGGCTGCAACAGTTTTCTTTGTGGGGTTTTTATAGGCCATTCAGATTGGAAGGAACGCATTGTGTTTTGTATCAGCTTTGTTGAAATCCACTTGGTTTTTGAATAGGAGGGATTACAAATAAGAATATAGAAAGTATCTTCTGAAGGAGCAGAGATTTGGAAAATAACCTGGAACTGTTCTTGTATTGGAACTAGAAGAGTAAAGCTAAAGTAGAATGCTAAGGAAAATTTCACTGAAGGTGTTATTTGGTAAATGGGTATATGTTGGTGTGGAAATGGAGTACATGGTTTAGCCTTAGAAAACTGGCTTGTGTGATCCTCATACTAATGTCACGTGGTGCTTTGAATTTTCAGTAGTGCAGTGATCGATATTCACGTTCAAACCTAAAAATAAAGGTGCACTGAAAACTTGATACCAACCTTATTAAATTCACTCTCCAAAACCTGGCACATAAGCTTTAAGGGTAATAGTCTTCTAAAACATTGCATGGATTTATTATCTTTCACAAGTTGTATGAAAATCAGGTGAGGCTTATAAGAAGAAACTAGCTGCCACACATGGCTATAATCTATTTAATAATGTACATTGTACTCTGTACCCTTGACCTTAATTGTAAGTTAGATGATCTGTTAAAGTGCATCTGTTTAGTTTGGTTACTGTGACTTAAACCATGTGCTGCTGTAAGCTACTCTATCTTCATTAAATATTCATATTTAGTATCTTTTACTTACAACTACTTTTCTCTAGTAGATACTGTGTAGCATGGTAGTAACAAAATGGACATAGGCTCAAACAGAGAGGGATCTGAAGTTGATTGAGAAGGTTGGGCTTCTTTCTGCCAGTTCTTTATTTGCATTAAAGTTAATGACTCTAAAAATTAGTCTTTGGCCCTTGTAACTATCTCAAATCAAACTGCAAAGTAGGCCAAGAAATTAGTGTATCGGTCTGAAAATCCTATGGTGGAAGAATAATTCCAGATGATTCAAGCAGTCACTTAATTTGGACTGGGGTTTGGGAAGTCTTTGTAATCCTGAAGGTAGTTAGATCCTTAACAGAAGCAGAACCCATCTTCAGAAATCTGATTTCTGATAGGTACGATTCTGAGCCGCCTAACATAAGTGCACCTTGATCCTAGTTACTGCTTTCTTGCTCTCCTTCAGCTGGTTGGTGGTGCGAGTTACATTCAGGAGCATTTGTTAAAGCTCATCACACTCTTCCACAGGAGTGTTGCATGAGTTTAGAAACCACCATTCCCTTCTATGTTTTGACAAGTGCCAGACCTTCCAAACTCAAACACAGATGAACATTGGGTAAGATGAAGTTGTGGGTTCATTTAATGGTTAGATTGATTAGATTTTTTTCATTTTACATACTTGTTAAGCAGTAGGGCTTCCAAGTAGGAATGCGCAGTAACACTTTATTTCAACAACAACAACAACAACAACAATAATAATAATAATAATAATAATAATATATTATGCTTCCCATCTGACTGGGTTGCCCCAGCTACTCTGGGTGGCTTCCAACTAATTATAAAACCACAGTAAAACATCAAACATTAAAAACTTCCTGATACAGGGCTGCCTTCAGATGTTTTCTAAAAGTCAGTTGTTTATTTCCTTGCCATCTGAAGGGACAGCATTCCACAGGTCAGGTGCGACTACCAAGAAGGGAATGAGTGATTAAGTGCTTCTCTAATTTCATTAGTGGTTTCCTCCCCCCCCCCCCCCGCTTCATCACCACCTGTGATGAAAGTCTGTTCTCGTGTTGGCAAAGGTGATAAAAAAGCTTTTTTGCCTGGTGTCAAAAACATAATGATGGTGCCAAGAGTGCCTCCTTGGGGAAAGCATTCCATAAATGGGGAGCCAGCATTGAAAAGGCACGTACACTAGTTCAGATTAATCTAGTTACTGTCAGTTCAAATGTTTTCTCCATGTTAACTTTTCATTTTGTATTTTTTGGTTTCCTTCTCTTATATTTGTACATAGCAGTTTCGTTCTCTTGTATTTGTACATAGCCGTCAGGGTGTGTGGTGGTATTTGTCACTGTAAAAATAGTTCACTTGTGCAGATTCTTAACATACTACAGTTGGAAGGAAAAATACAAGGCATAAAGAGGTCTGTCATGCATGCTTGTGTGAAGTAAAGACATACAGAGGGTTAATTGAGTAGAGGATAGTATATTAGAGTCCTAGTGGCGGGGCTGAAGTGAAATGAGTCACTTGTATTTTCTCAGGTGAACTTTCCCACCTCAATACACTGATACAGAATTGTGAAACTTGAATTATTAAGCACTGCCTTGTAAATTGGGGCAGGTCCTAATAGAAGTGGTTATGTTCCTACTTGATTTTGTCAATTGCTGTCTTCTGAAATTAATTTGAGTCTCTTCCTCACTGCACACTCTAGTGTGAAAGTGCATGAACTATAAGTCCATCAGACATGCTAATATGGACCCGTGAAAGTTGAAACCATATTCTAGAAGAGATCTCTCCCCTTTAGGAAATAGAGATAAATGCCATGGCCACAGCCATTGACCTTATCAGCCAGAGTGCTTGGCTGATTGAACTCTGGACATCCATACTATAGTTGTGTAAAAAAAAAAAAGGTTACCCAAATGGCTGCTATGAATGACAGAATAATTACTTCAAATTATTATCAGCTAAGAGCTGTAATTATTTTCTAGAAGTTGAAAAATAACACGTTAGCAGTGTCAAATTCACTAATATTCCATGCAAGATTCTGCAAGACCCCTGCACTTCTAGCACTTGTGATTAATAAAGGGGTTGTTTAGATGTACATTTTCCAAGAAGGTGGTATGGATTTTCCCACTCATGTGCAACTTCATTGCAATTACAACGCACACACACACAATAGGTGCTCTGTATGCAGACCTAGATCTTAAGTGATGTTAATATGTGTGTTCATTGATTTACTGGTAGGTACAGTGCTTTTCCGTGCGTTTCCGTGCGCTGCTCTGGTTCGCCAGAAGCAGCTTAGTCATGCTGGCCACATGACCCGGAAGCTGTCTACGGACAAACGCCGGCTCCCTTGGCCTATAGAGCGAGATGAACGCCGCAACCCCTGAGTCATCCGCGACTGGACCTAATGGTCAGGGGTACCTTTACCTTTACCTTACAGTGCTTTTGGGTCTCACCAGGACTACTGAATGGCCAAACTAAGGGGTGTGTGGCTGTGGTAGCTGTGTGCAGCAGGAAGAAAGTGCAGAGTAAGCCATATAAGAAGAGATTAAGAGATAACGAGGGTCTCACACTGAAAAGGATAGTAGCATGTGACATGGTTTGCGTTGTCATACTGGCTCAGGCTCTTGCCTGGTACAGTCACCACACTGAGCAAATCTTTAGGAGACAAGGTGTCAAAGGTGAATGCTTAGGCAAAGCCCTTATGACCATGCTGCTAATATTTAGCGCAAGGCAGACAGAAAGTGAGCTGAATATATTTGTTGTTCAGGGCGCCCTAGATGCGTAGAGTTTGTAGGTTTTCTTGAGTGAACTGCCCTCTTTTCTCTCTCCCTTTCCATCTACATAGCCACCTGTCCCTGGCACCTGCCAACCATGGTTCCAGTGGCGATGTGGAAGCCAGGAAGCAAAACCTCCGAAACTTATCTTCAGGTTCATTATGGATGATGCAGGTGGCCTTTGAAGGCAGCATGGACCCAGGCCATTAATCAATTTAAAGAGGAAAACCATTACTTTTAAACTGAGCCTGGAAACAGAGAAGCAACCCGAGTAATCAGAATAAAATCCCAGTAATAGGCAGGGATCACCTCACTGTTACTGGGGAATATGTGTGGAGCTATGTCTCATAGAAAGCACGGAATTACTTCCAAATTCCAAAGCGCGCGTGATAAGATCGCCGCCTTAATAGGAGCCACACTTTAGATCCGCCTTAAGAGGGAACGCCCACACACGACGTCATCCAATCGAAGCCGTCCGGATTCGCACCGAGCCTCTACTACAAGATAGCCGCTTTTGCCCTTTCGGCAACTTCCGTCAGTTTCCGCCAATACCTACTGCGCATAATCCTCTCCTTTCCGCCGCCACCCCGCCGCTTTCCCCCCCTCCCCTTCCCGCCACGGTGCGCATGCGTCCCTCCGAGGCGGGGCCGGGCGGGGAGTTGTTGTGGAGCTGCTACGGAGCACGTGAAGAGAGCAACGTCATCATAAACACTCGTAGCCAACATGGCGGCTCCTGGGAGCGGAAAGGTAAGAGGAAGGGAGGATGAAGGGAGCGTTTGACCCTCTGTGGGGAGGCAGTGGCGGCTGGGAGGGTTCCCTGAGGGGCTCCAAGGGTGGGAGAGGCTGCTTCCCCCGTCGCTCAGATACTGCATAGTTGACGGGGGCGGTGGGGAGAGAAGATGGGAATGACTCGGTGCTCCTGCCTGGCGGTGCGAGGAAAGGCCTTTGGCTTGGCTGGCGGTGGGCCGTTAGGAAGTTGGGGGGGGGGGTCTTTGGTGGGAGGCGGGCTGTTTCTTAACCTGATTGGCTGAGAGAGGTAAGATTCTTACACGTGGAATTGGTAAGGCCAGGGGGTTGTGCTGCTCCGCTGAGGCTGCGTGAAGCCCTCCAGGCTGGAGGTGGCGGCAACGCGGGTTTCCTCGGAAGAAAACATCTCTTAAGGCTGAATAATTTACACAGCCTTCACTGCCATTCCTCCTTTTACACTTTTCAATTATTAATCCTGTTTTACAAGATAGCCGCTTTACACCAGCATTCCTGGAGAGGGAACCTGTCCAAACCTAACCCCTTTGGCTGTTTTCTCACTTCTTGTACTCTGTGTCCAAAAGAGGTTTTTTTTTGTTTGTTTTGTTTTTAGGAAGCCAAACTAAATCTGTCTTGTGTCATTAAAGGCTCTTGAACTACTGTTATCAGGAACCAGCTGTTGCATTGTTAAAATTTACTGTGGTTGACATTTACTGTCAGAGTGTCATTTATTATTTTCTGATAAGATGATTCATGAGCTGAAGACTGGCTGTCTTGTAAAGTGAAATGCTCTTAGAGGCAGGGCAGTTAAGAGTGCAGCTGAGAAATATGGCAGGTTGATGACCTGGTGGTGATTTTAATGTCAGGATGTGAAACACTGAAGGAGCAGGGGCATATTTATAAAAGGTAATATTTCACTACAGTGGTGTACTTTTCACAATGATTGCTTTAACAGTGTGATTTGGAAAAGTGACTTAAGACACATTTGCTGTTGCATTTCCAAGACAGCATTGAGACTTCAGCACAGTGGCTTCCATATGTTAATTACATGTTATATGGAGAGGTACTTTCTTTTATTTATCATAAATCTACTCAGAGCCAGAGCCGATAGCCAGCGGAGCAAATTCTAGTTTTGCCCTATCCTTCCTGCTGAATTCTCTAAAGCAGTGGTTCCCAATTAGCTAATTACTGAGGCCTCCCTATTTTTCAAAAGCCAAGCCACGGACCTGCTACTTTTGAACTTGTGCAAAGCAATTTTTTTTGAAGAAAATGTGGGATGGCCCCTAATAAGCAAAGATTTTAGGTAAAAAGAAGAAGACTGTAAAATTTGCAGTTAGAAGTTATTTTCCGTTAAAAAGTAGAGAGCAAGGGGAAGGGACCCCTTACATTTTTTAAATGATAAGCATGTGGACCTGCCCTGTGGAGCAAGCCATTTGCACTCTCTCTCTCCTCTAATTACAAGAGCCCGAAGAAACTATGTCAGAGTTTTTTGCCCAATCCCAGCTCACTTGCCATCCAGCAACTCTTTCACAAGTTTTCCCCTGCCAGCAATCCGGCACTGGCTTTCACTGTGCAATTAACAAGATAAGTGAGTCCCTGGCATGGGATGGTGCAATGGACCCCCAGGGGTCCCTGGACCCCTAATCTGGAACCACTGCTCTAAGGGCAACACTGAGGCTAAGGAGAATGAAGCTGATAACCAGTGCCAATGAATAAGCTGGACCAGTCGCAAGTAGCAAGGTAGGCAGGTAGGGCTGGCTAAGAACAGACTGAGTTTGGTGGGGCAGTGCCCCTGTTGCCTTAATGAACCAGCCATGAGTGACATAACTCTTTAAGACACACAGAGGATAGAAAGGATTGTCCATGTTTCCTAGTGAAAAACCTTTATCCAGGATGTTATATCGGATCATTGTCATACCTAATTTAGCACGAGGGAAATTATAACAGAAAAGTTCATTTTCCTCAGGGCAGCAAGTCTGAAAAACACGGGGAAGGCACAGGGATATGTATAATCTAGTTTGCTGCCCCAAGGCCAATTTTGTGTTGGACTTTAATTTTACATTACCTTTCCTAGCTCTTTGTACATACACCTTTTTTCCTTCTAAATTCCTTGAGGCATGCATGCTTCCAGTCTCAATTATCTTGCAATCTGTGCCTGAATTTTTGTGTATATTAGCTGATTGCTGCATTGTGCAAGAGAATGAAATTAAAAAGTAGTCTGCTACATTTTCTTTGTTGGTCCCACTATCCTTATAACGGTAAGTTTAAGTGAAACTTAATTCCTGTTTACTGCATGAATAGTTTAATTAGATGATATATTCATTCATATGCACCCATCCTACAAGTGCTTTGACAGTGCACCTACCTGAGCAGAGGTGCAAGTGAATTTAATAAGAACGCTAAATTAATAATTTGTCTATTTTGAGAGGGCAGCAGAAGCTGGCTTTTCCGTCTATCACCGTTACATTGAAACTGCCATTCTGGATTGTTGCAGTGATTCGTTTTGTTCTGTTTTGTTACACAAAGTATCAATGTAATACTTTCGAAGGAGAATAAAGATACTTTTGAAAAGAGTTGTGACAAATAATACAGTTGTGGTAACGGTGAAACCCGAGGCTGCCTGCTTCAAAATTTGTAGAATTTGTGTTTTTAATTTGCTCTGTTTGTTATTTTTGGATTTGTTACATTTTTATCCTTTTCCTGAAAGGATCTTGGAGTGGCATATGTGGTCTTTCACTCCCAAATGTATTTTATTCTTGCCTTGAATGAGTTGGGCTCAGAGATGGTGATTGGTCAAAGTGACCTTCATAGTTGAGCATGCATTTGAGCCTTCCTGTACATTCAAAGTTAACAGTATGTATGTTAATCACTTTATAGGACCAACTGCCAAGTCACATGTGGGCAATAAGCAAGTTTCTGACTTATGCAGATTTCTTCCTAGGCTGAAAATTGTGTGTGTGTGTGTGTGTGTGTGTTTGATGTAGGCAGAAAGCTGGGGGTTTTTGCAATGCCCAGCAGGCTCTCTTTTGGATGCTTTTCTACATAGGATAGATGTAGCTCCTTAGAAAGAAAAAGAGTGGGATACAAATGTAATAATATAAATAAATATACATTGTATTCTTGATTTTTTTGCATTTGTTTATTCAGGAAGAGTTGCATTAATTTTTGTTACAGGCGTCTGTTCAGTTTGCTTCTGCAAAATTATTTCTTTTCTGTCTTAGTCTCTCACACACTCAGTAGTCACTCACCTGCCTTCCTTCATTATCCCCCCACCACATCATCTTTAGTTATTGGTTTTCTGGTTCAGATATAAGCAATGGTCCAGTGTTATATGCACAAGCAATAGTGACCCTTCGACTCAAGCACTTCCCTACGCTGTTTCCTCCAGTGTGGTCATGAGGAGATCAGAAGCATCTGCTTATTATTTTAATCTATTCAGAGCTTATGAAGAACAGTTGACCAGGAGGACTATAGCCAATACTGGGTAGAGCCAGAGCCAAAAGTGAGTGGCATTTGAAAGATTGTACAGTTTCTCTGCCACCCCATCTTTGCAGCCTGCATGAAGTTTGAGAGTTGCATATTTTCTCATAGCCCCATGTTTACATTACGGGTGTTTTAACAAGCCAGGACAAAAAAAATGTGGTTTGATTCTGGGTTGTTTGAACAAATCATAGCTTATACCTAATCAGAGTTCCCTGCAGTTTGAACATAATGAAAAATGATGATTATTGTAGAAGTGGATGCTTCTGATGTCATGATTGACTGACCTAGAGGAAGAGAGGAATTTGAAAGAGGAGTTTGAGTCCAAGGCTTGTTGCTGCTTCTACATATAACACTAAACCTATAGTTTGTCTGAAAAGGGACCATTTACCATAGGTTAATTCACCCACACTTTGCCTGCCATTTATCCAATATTGGTTTCTCCCTTTGTGAATGAAGGTAATTGAAGCTGATGTAGTTATTGATGCATTAATATTTTGATATTTATTTCTCCATTTCTGAGTTCTAATGCAGTATTCATTGCAAAGATGTAATTCTGTTTATTTTCCTGTCTGGATCAGCATATGAGGAGGCATGACCATAGCCTCTTGTAACAGAAATCCTGCCCAGTTTCTTGCATGATTGTGTCACATATTGAAAGAACAGGTCTTGTCACCCTAATTCAGAAGTGGGGAAACTGTGGCACTTTAGATATTGTTGGACCAAAACTTTCATCACCCCTGACTATCATCAGTACTGGCTGTAGCTGTAGTAGGAGTCCAACAACATATAGAGGACAAAAGGTTCCCCACCTCTGCCCTATTGGAAGTCCCTAGGTTGGGTTAGACCTGCCCCCAGAACCAGTTCAGGATATCAAATTGTCAGAAAATGCTTTTAAGAAACAACTTTGCTTAACTTTTTTTTAGGTTGTATATGAACAGGAAGGAGTTTTCATTCACTCCTCCAGTGGAAACAGTGATGATCAGGATTGTTTGTTATCTGGGATACTGAGAGTCATAGATAAGGTATTAAATCAATATTTTGTGTGTTATGTTTCTTGTGACTTTACCTTCTGCCTTTCTATCCTGCAAAGATATTGTCTTACTGACCAAAATACATAGTGTGCAAAGTAAATGGAGGCTATTTTTGTAAATAGAAAAAAGTAAAACCTTAATGGCATTGAGTCACTTGAATAATTGCATAATTTGTGTTGTAGGATACTGAGGTGATAGTAGATTGGAGATCACTGGATGATTCATTAGATTCGTCTAATATACTATATGCTAGAAAGGTATGTTGATTACTTGCAGCAATCTTTTTTGAAAGGTTTGGAAAATTGATTTTAAAAGTAAAACAAAATCTTCCTTTGATTCTCAGAAACCATAGCTGTTACATGGTAAAGTAACATAAAGGCCTAATTGTGCTATCTGATTGTGGGGTACAGGATCCATAGATCTTTGATCAGTTTATGTGATGGATGCTTTTTAAAATGCTATTATTAATATTGGTACATAAAACTGAGTGTATTGGTGGGGATCCATCTATTGCAAATGGGAAATATACATAACTGAGAAATGGGGATGAGACATTTATTTGGCTCAAATGGCCTTAATGGGAACCATCAGTAAGAATAGAAGGTAGGTTATCACCTGTACAGTACTTTTATACATTTTCTAGTATAAAACTATTTGAGTAATATGTTGTATGTTCTCTAGATAGTGAGTAGTGAAAGATAACCAATCCAAACCTGTTGCTTTAAATTACAAACTCATGTTCCTTGACTCCGCCAGAAATACTGTTATTTTGTCCCAATCTTCCTCTCCTAATAAGGACGCATAAATATGATGGTGGTCCTTGTTTTTAAATTTAATTTAATAGAACTGTCAAGGCAAGGAGTATGCCGTTTTAAAGTTCTTTAATTATATTATACTATGACTTCCCCCTTCTAACTTAAGAATCTGTATACATTACATCTATCATGTCATCTCTTGCTGATCTTATCTCTAAACTAAAAAATCCCAGCCTTTCCCAGAAGGGTAGTTTCTCCATTCTCTCAATCACTTTGGTTGCCCTTTTTGGAATCTTTTCCCAATTCTATAATCCTTTTTGAGGTGAGGAGATAATAACTGTACACAGTATTCCAGGTGTGGTTATACCATAGATGTGTATAACAATATTGACAGTTTTACATAATGATCCCTAGCATGTAATTTGCCTTTCTCACAGCTGCTGGACTATGGCTCATCATCTTCATTGAGCTATCCACCATGACCACAAGGTCTCATTCCTGGTTAGTTGCTACCAGTTAAGACCCCATGGGCATATATGTGAAACATAGATTGTCTGCCCCAATGTGCGTTACTTTACACATGCTTATATTGAATTGCATTTGCCATTTTTTTCACCATTCACCCGGTTTGGAGAGATCCTTTTGGAGCTCTTCATAATTCCTTTTTAACCACCCTGAAAGGGTTGCTATCATTGGCAAGCTTGGCTACTGCACTACTCACCCTTAATACTAGAACATTTACGAACAAATTTAAAAGCACAGGTACCTATACTGATTTTTAGGGGATTTTTTTTAATAAAAAAGAACTCAACAGGAATATTGGGGGGTGTCTTTTTTTATTAATCACTAGCTGCAAGTGAAACTGTTTTTGATTGTTTTGATATCTTATTTAGGATTCCAGTTCTGTTGTTGAGTGGGCACAGACTCCTAAAGAGAAGACTCTGCGAGGGACAGAACATCCGAACAGTTACGAGGCAGAATGGGATATGGTCAACACAGTCTCTTTTAAAAAGAAACCACAGTCAAATGGAGGTAATTGAAGAATACTGTGTATAAAAATGTATATGCTATTCCAATGGATGATCCCAGACACGGAGGTTTCTACATGTGAAAGAGACCGCTGGGTTGGCCCCCTTTCCTTGTGCAGTTGAAAGCTGCAAACCTATTGCTGTGCTTGTGGGGCTCCTCTCATCTGATAGTGCTGATCACCTGTGTGGTGGAAAGGTGGGCTTTAACGCTCCGAAGCGGGGTGAATTTGTGTAAAATAATGCACTCTTAAAAATATTCCATCTGTAGCAGGTAATGACCGCTCCCCACATCAAATGGGGGGCGCCTTTTGTGTGGTCGCGCGCAGCGCTCCTGGACCTATGCGGCACCCGGCAGTACAGCCTGGCTTCGCCCCCCCAGCTGGACACCTGGAGGTCTCCGCCTACCTCTGCCAGTTATCCTATCCCGGCTGGGGAGACGTTGCCAGGAGATTTGGCCGGGTAAGGGGAGGACTGCCCTGCCCACACAATAGAGGGCGGAACTTACCTGGGAATCCTCAGTCTGCTCCAGAGTCAGCTGTGCATGTAGCATACTACTTCTTTTTTGTCTTTTGGGTGTTAATGTTATAATACGATCTAAATTAGTGACGGTGCTTTTTTAATGACAGTTCTTACAGTATGTCTTTGATAGGGTATATGCTATTGGTTCGGTGAGAAGAGTTGAATGAATAAATACTTCAGAATTTGCAGATCCTAATCAAGTTGCATAGGAATATATCAACTGCGTTTTACTGTCAGTCTATTGCTCCATCCCTGTCCATTGAGACAGACAGTAATGGACATGATTCCCCAAGATCTTGGGCAGAGGATTTGGTCAGCCTTCCCACTGCAAATTCTTTTAACCAGAGAATAAGCCTGGTGCTTTCTGAAGGCATACCACCACTAATAGTGGTGGAGCTAGCCACACTGAAGGATTGGATGAAATGTGTGCTGCCATGATGCTGTGCACTTATTCTTGGAAGTAGTTTTAATATATTCCAATGCTATGCATTGCATATTGGCTTTAAACCAAAAAACTAACGCATTATTTTCCCCATTAGATGCTGCTGTTCACACAAATGGAGAGAACAAGTGGTCCTTCCTGTTCAGTTTAGCAGATCTAAAGTCCATTAAGCAAAACAAAGAAGGAATGGGATGGTCCTATTTGGTATTCTGCTTAAAGGATGATGTTGTCCTCCCAGCTCTTCACTTCCATCATGGAGACAGCGCCTTATTGATTCATTCCCTTAGAAAATATGTGGTGTTCTGTGAGTAAGTATTCATTGTGAGGAGTCTATTTGGTCAATTATTCTAGCTTTACTGTTTTCATAGCCATCATAATGAGTTGATCAACTTTTCTTTTTAAACTAGCCAGTGAATAAATAATGCTTCTAGTCATAGTTTTTAAAGACATCAATAGGCTCGTTGTGATTTTAAAAAGAAATACTAAATTGTAATTATCAAGCACAACTCTGCGAAGAACCTGTAATGTTACTACAGGTTGCATTTATTTCTTTATTACCTGCCCTTCACCCTAAGATCCCTGGGCAGGTTACAATATTAAAAATATACACCTCAAGTGTCAAAAGCTGCGCTAGCCTTGAATTTGGGAGAACTTTTTGCAGTTGACCAGTCCCCTAAAGTCTTCCCTCTCTTACCTCTTGCATCTCCTAGATCTGACCATTCCTGCTTTCAGGACTAATCTCTTCGATTTTTCTCTGTTGGCTCTGCTGGATCAAAATGAGTGATCCAGGTAATAGGAAATAAAGAATTTCTTTTGGAGACTGGTAATAAACAGTTCACCTGCGATAAGCTCTCCAGTAGTATATAAACTGAGAGGAAGAGGGAATTTCTGTGATGCACTGAACGAATACAAACCTAGACCATTGGCTACTAACAATAAATATCTGACTGACTGAGATTGTTGCCCACAGCTTGTATTTAATCCCAGACCATGACTGGACATCTTCTAACTTCTCTTAAAATATACAGTACTCTAAATGAGTAGGCATTTTCTAGTTGGCCCTCAAATCTGTCAGAAGCTTTTATTAGTTTCAAGGAAGTAATGCCTAATTAGAGAACTGAAGTATACAAGAGAGTAAATAGGATTTCAAAGTTTCTTTTGAAAGACTCTGAATTCAGTTTAATGTTACCTGAAAAATCCATATTTCCTTGGTACAATATCGTAAATAACTGTTCAGAGCAAATAAAGTGATGATAATTTATTGTGAATATTACTCAGGATCAGTTTAATTAAAATGGAATTATCTTTAAGAGGTTTTCTTCTGATGGGTTAGCTAAGTATGACGCATCACAACCTTTGCTTTCTGGGCTGTATTAGCAAACCTCAGTTCTGGTTTATTAACAGCCGTGTCATCAAGACTGATTATATCGCCTCTTCTGACTTTAAGATGCAATCTGTTGTTGAATTTCATATCCTCTGGCACAAATGCTGCATCCTTCCATGCCAGCACTGGGAAGCGATAGCATTTATTAAAAGTCTTATCTAAGGCTTTAATAACAGAATAGGTGGTAGGTGTTCCAGGTAACAATAAATAAATGTAATGGTGTTTTGTTTCAGAAGCTAGTAATAGTGAATCCAACCAGCTAATTTCCTGAAGAAGCCTGAGGTGGCAATCAAATACTTTCAACTTTTTTAATAGTGATGTCTTATTTCTGTATATTCTGTGTGCACATGCACACATATAATCCTCTTAAAATATTGCACAATGAATTCACTTTTCTCAAATGTGATGGCAATATTGTTGAATTTCCCAAAAGAAAGACTCTGATTCTAGAAGGGGAAATGTTTTTTTTTGTTCACAGATCTCCACAGGACAAGAGAATTCTTGTGAACTGCCAGAGTATTTCACAGTCCTTTGAAAATCTCCTTGATGAACCAACCTATGGTTTATTAGAGGTTTGTGTGATTTCCTATTTGTTTAGTATTCAGATTAATATTCAAGATTTTAAAATACCCAATTCTTGAAGGAAACCAAATTTCAACCCTGGGAATTTTCATGCTGGCAGATCCTTACTTTTCTTTGCTATGTTTTTGGTACAAAATGAAGTATGTATTTGATTTCTTTTTAAAATGTCCTTATTTGCCCTTCTTTCCAGTGGGAACACTGAAAGAGGTTGTAATGAGTTGTTTTGGAGATGCATTTTTTTCAGCTTTCTGTTGCCTTTTGGACACAACTTGTATCAGTTATTACTCTTTGGGTAGCTTGCTTTTGAGAATGAATGTCGTACTATCAGATTTTTTACAAATTTGTGTGAGCCGTTTCAGAATTTGTTTACCCCTGTGCTGTTCTCAGAAATTGAAGCCTGATCCTTACACAGCAACAATGGGAAAATTTTCGAAAGTGACCAACTATATATTTGATAATTTACGAGGAAGTGACCCAGCAACTCAGCAGCGGCCTCCATCAGAAATGGCAGACTTCTTTAGCGATGCTATACCAGGCTTAAAAATAAATCAACAGGAAGAACCAGGATTTGAAGTCATTACACGAGTAAGTGTTCTTGATAGCGAGAGTGGTTTTAAAATAAAAATTAAAGGTAAATGTAAAGGGATCCCTGACCGTTAGGTCCAGTCGCGGATGACTCTAGGGTTGCGGCGCTCATCTTGCTTTATTGGCTGAGGGAGCCGGCATACAGCTTCCAGGTCATGTGGCCAGCATGACTAAGCCGCTTCTGGTGAACCAGAGCAGCGCACGGAAACGCCGTTTACCTTCCTGCCAGAGCGGTACCTATTTATCTACTTGCACTTTGACGTGCTTTCGAATTGCTAGGTTGGCAGGAGTTGGGACTGAGCAATGGGAGCTCACCCCGTCGCAGGGATTCGAACCGCTGACCTTCTGATTGGCAAGCCCTAGGCTCTGTGGTTTAGACAACAGCGTCACCCACGTCCCAAGATAAAAATTAGTGCATTGGTAATAATTTAACAGCTTTTCTGGTGCATATTTTAGATTGATTTAGGAAAGCGGCCCGAAGTGAACAGAAGACAGCCAGTGTCGGTTGAAGAATGGACTAAGAATATGGATTCTGAAGGGAGAATCATAAATGCTGACTCCATGAAACAAATGATATTCAGAGGGGTAATATCTTAGAATATCTCTTTAAAAATTGTACCGTATTGGCCGAATATAAGCCGTATCCGAATATAAGCCGCACCTTTAAAATTCAAGAGGGAAAAAGGAAAAAAGACATACCCAAATATAAACCAGTCCCTTAAAATTCCACAGGCACTCACACCTGTTCCGTTTTACCGTATGTCTGTTTCAGCAGCAATATCACAAATGCCCTTTTTTGTAAGGTCACAAATTTAAGCCGCAGTTTAACTTTTCACAGTTGGAATTTGAGGGGGGGGGGAGTGTGGCTTATATTCTGGCCAATATGGTATTTGATTCCTTATTGCTAGGACAGTAGCTAGCATGTACATGTATTTGGTTATCCCTCCAGAAAAGGTTAACTGAAATTCTGAATCATGCGAATAGCAATACTCCGAAGCGGCTTACCATCAAATCAGGGGTAGCTAACCTGTGTTCCTCCAGAAGTTGTTGGATCCCGACCCTCATCCACCCCAGCCAGCATGACCCATAACCATAGATGATAATAGTTTTAGTCCAACCACACAACTAGCCATGCTTGATATATAAACCCTTTAAGTTCTGTTTCGAAACCAGTAATTTCACGCCGTGGATTTCTAATGCCATGTTTGGAGAAGCTCACTACTTTTCATGTGTGTCGATATTGCCAGTTGCAGGACTGGTCCTTGAGTGGCCGATACTGAATAATGCAGAGTTATGTGAAAATACGTTGGAGTGAACAATGCATAAATAAGAATTTAGGAAATAAAGAATGCAAATCTTTTAGGACAGAAATGAGGATGTGCCCGCCTTAGTTGAAGGTTTAAATGAAGTTCACTATGGCATTAGCTTTTTATTCCATGGCCATTGATAGAACACGGGTGTCTTGAAGGAGTTTGTCCTAAGGCTGAGATGGGGAACTCATGACCCTCCGGGTGCTGTAGAAGTACAGCTCTCCTCTTTCTTGACCATGCTGCCTGGGGCTGATGGGAGTTGGAGTCCAGCAACACCTGGACATTGCATCCTTGTGTACAGTGCCACTTGCCTAAATCTTTTCTGGATGGCTCTAGGTAAAGCCAATTAGGACTGCCTTTAGAACTCGTTGGAAATTATTTGTAATGTTTTAAGATTTGCTTTCCCACAGTGACTTCAATTTAACCTGAACAGTGTGTTACAGATATTTCAGAGTAATAGCTTTAAAAGACAAATGGTCTCATTATTTATACTTAAAGCTTTCAGATAAATTTAGAAAATGTAAGTTTCTGTCCAAAGACCTATGAATCTACATGTTGATAAGATGTGACATGAGAGGGAAGGAGGCAGGGAGCTTAGAAAGGGGGATGATGCGGAAAAACATGTAATTTAATTAACTTCCAGGTTGATAACTTCATTTTTTCAATGCTTCGTTTATAAACAAATGCAGAAAAATATTAAGGTGGAGAAACAAACATAAAAGGTTAGGTCTTAATGAGCATCCTAAAAAGAAGTTGAAGAAACTAGGTGATCTCACAGCACGGGAAAGGAACCCCCCCCCCCAAATGACCAGAGGAAATCAAACATAGGAAACAGTAGCAATAAAATTAGATAATGTTACCTCCTGCACAACTACAGGATTTGAATAAAGTTGTTCTGATGTTGCCATTGCTATTTTATTATGTTCTGCTTAGGGCCTTTGTCATGCTTTGAGAAAGGAAGTCTGGAAGTTTCTTTTGGGTTATTACCCTTGGCACAGTACTAGGGAAGAAAGAACAAATGTACAGAAAAGGAGAATGTAAGTACGGCTCCCTTAAAACAATCATAATGTGGAGTAAACTTTGCATACTTGCAAGACAACTGCTTACGAATATCATTATTACTATCATTTTTTCTTCAGAGATGAGTATTTCAGGATGAAGCTTCAGTGGAAATCTGTCAGTGAAGAACAAGAAAAAAGAAACTATAGATTGAGGGACTACAGAAGTCTTATAGGTAATTTTAAGAAACATAGAAGGCAAAGAGATACGTTAGTGGTAAACTTTTACTCCTTTTTAAAAAAATTGAGGTGACCTCAATTATCTGCCATGTTTGTTGTTTCTGTAACAAAATTATGACCTGTTAGGTTCAGTGTGTTAGGATTCATGGATTCTTTCTCTTCCATGTCCTCCACTGTGAACAGAAGACAAATATCATAAAGGGATTAATAATGAATAAAAATGAGCCAAACAAACAAACTCACCATTCTTTCAACCAGTGATCTCAGGGCTGCCATGAAACAGTGTATTTCAGTCACCAAATGCCTGGATAAACAGGAATGTTTTTAATTTCCTCTTGAAGTCAGCATGCATGCTGTGCAGCCATTTCTTTTCTGATCCTTGTAGTTGATTCAATTTTATTTTGCTGCTGACTGAAATAAAGGAAAGCTGAGTGTGTGCTGAACTTGATTTCACTTTAAATAAGTTTCTACAGGTTGCTGACCATATGTTTTAGTAGCCTGTTACAAACTAAAACTAACATCAAACTTTATTATTCTCTGCTCTAACTAGCAACGGCAAACATTTTAAATGCTTTATAACATTAGCAATAACTCTTAAAGGCAAGAGGGAAAGTTTGAGACCAGAAAGCTAAGTTGTATGTAATGTGCATCACAGCAGGCATGCAGTCACACCAGTGTAAGAAGCAGAGTAAGATTTTTAGTTTAAAAGCAGCAAAAAGGGAGGAGCATCTAACCTTTTCCCTTCTTGCTGCTTTTCCAAATTTCTTTCCTTTAGCCACTTTTCTCCTACTGACAAGCATGTATTTTGCTACTGAAAGCAGACACACATTCAGAATACTGAAATTTGACTTGGAGATACGCTTTTGAGAGGAGAAATAGTTAATGTTCTTGCTTTTGGCATTTGAAGTCTTTTTTATTTTTTGCCTTTTAATACAACACAAAACATATAAGAAGTGTCAGAGTTGAATGTAGACAAGAAGCTTTATTCTCCCATTGTTGTTGTTTAGTCGTTCAGTCGTGTCCGACTCTTCGTGACCCCATGGACCACAGCACGCCAGGCACTCCTGTCTCCCACTACCTCCCGCAGTTTGGTCAGACTCATTCTCCCATAGCTTTACTATAAAGATCTTATAGTTTGCACAGTAGGGTACTTTGCTCCTGTCCAGTCCTTTTTGCTCCGGTGCTGAGCTAAACCAGGGTTAGGCTTAGCATGTAGTCTAAGGCAGGACTCATGGTTGAGCACATTCACTTACCACAAACTCTAAAAGTCCTGGTTTAGCTCATCACAGTGCAGCAGTACAGAGGGCAAGAGAGGACCAAAACGGCTTCAAGATCCTCTCTGTGTCCTCACATGCTTCTGTGGTTTGGTAAAGCATAGCTAGGTTTGATTACACAACAAGCTTAGTCAATGCATTTTAATCAGATTCTAATAGTGTGTGGAATGTTACAGTAGCGTAAAACTATACAGTATATGCTCAGAGACTGAGCAGATAAACCAGGGGTCGGCAACCCAAGGCCCATGGGCCACAAGCAGCCCATGGGGGTCGTTTAACCGGCCCATGGACCCCCGCCACCCGCTCGGTCGGCTCCCGTGTGCCATGCCAAACTGGCGCGGAGCAGAGCGAGGACCGCCTTCCACAACACTGCACATGCCTCCTCCGCACCGGAAGGAGCGCCGGAAATAGCGTTTGCGCATGTGAGCATGTGCGCACAAACTCCAGCCCACCGTGACTTCTGCAGGACCATGAACTGGCCCAAGCCACAAAAACTTTGCCGACCCCTGAGATAAACTAACTTCAGTAACAATTAAAGAAACATGGGGAAATGGAGTGTCCTAATAAAACATTCTCATGCTAAACCAAGCAATTAAACCTTGAAGGCTTGATTACATATCAACTCCTCACCATTAAATTTAATGTAACGCCACATATCTAGTACATTTGAGTGACATTTTACATTTAGCATATCTCAAATAGACTCTGCCGTGTGTTAATTCAATGAAAATGTTTTACATTTTAATCAGGAGGTTTCTATAAAAAGTATACCGTTTTCTAAGTGTTTGGAAATCTGCTTATAAGAAATCATCTTATTTGAGACAGGAAGAATTTGTCTTAAATACTCTTAAAAGCTGCTTTAATGCATTTTAAATGACATCCTCTGAATTTAGTTGTCTTTACTAGGCACTTCAAAGCTCAGCAAAGTGTTTGAGAAATTGGAAATTTGAAGAGCATCCTGCATTTTTTAGATATAGGCTTAGCAGAAGCTGTTTTGAAAATGTATTAAATCTGTGTGCTGTTTTTCAGAAAAAGATGTAAACAGAACAGACCGAACAAACAAGTTTTATGAAGGTCAAGATAATCCTGGGTTGATACTGCTTCATGACATTTTGATGACCTATTGTATGTATGACTTTGATTTGGGTAAGTAGGATTCTACTTATGTATGTGTACTACTGTATCTGATCTAGTGTAACTTATTGTAATTACCCTTCAGAGAAGACTCGATGTACATTCTGTCTTAGACGCCCGAATTAATTATGTGTTTTACCATTGGTTGCAACAAGTGGGACCTGCAACAAACTTGTTTAGTTTCGGTACTTGTGTACTCCTGATTTTGGAGATCAAATAAATGTATCAAAAAGTTTCCATTGCCGGTATGCTTATTTGAACAAATACCATATTTTTCTGTGTATAAGACGCCCCCATGTATAAGACGCCCCGTATTTTGGGGGACTCCAAATTAAGAAAACACCCTTCAGCACTACCCGTGTATATGATGAGCACCAATTTTAAACCTATTTTTTTGGTTAAAAAAACCCATATCTTATACACAGAAAAATACAGTAGTTTAGGAAGAGGATGGGAGAAACTAAATAGTTACTTTACAATCTTTTGGGTACAGTTTGCCACATATCACCAGTTTTCTCTCTCTAATACAAGGCTATGTTCAGGGAATGAGTGACCTGCTTTCTCCGATTTTATATGTGATGGAGAATGAAGTTGATGCCTTTTGGTGCTTTGCATTATACATGGATCAAATGGTAAGTCTTTTCATCTTCATTCCTGTTAACTTCAGTTACCGTTTGAGTGTAACTTATTTCTGTAACTTCTGTTTATCATTAAACTTTTGTTAGAAATTTATGTAGCATTTCTCTTGCAGCGTAGCAACAGATATATAAGCAAGAAATGTATGTTCCATAATTATAAAGATAATGCTGTGTTTCAATGTTGTAACCTGCCCTGGGACCTTAGGGTGAAGGGTAGGTAAATAATAATTATTCTTGGCATCTATCTGTCTCGAGAGACAATGGAAGAGTGTGCCTTCAGGGGTAAAGTCAAACTGTTGAAGAATTACAGTGTCTGCTGTGGCTGTAGAGACCAATATGAGAGAGACCTATTTTATTGCAGGTGGGGCAGATGATGGTGTCCATTCTCATTGGACTCCAAATTATTCTAATTTGCTTAATTCAATAAATTAAAATTATCAAACCCATATCTGATCTTGAAAGTGAGCTGCATGGAATGCTGTTAGCATCCCAACAGGACCAAAATCACATTAATGTTTAGTTTTGTTATTATATATTTGTTTTGATTTAATACTCATCTTGGCCCTCATGTAGAATAAAAATATTCTAGATGCTGTTTCAATTTGTTTCCCATTAAGCACCAGAATTTTGAAGAGCAAATGCAGGGTATGAAGACACAGCTAATTCATCTGAGTACTTTACTTCGCTTGCTAGATAGTGGATTTTGCAGTTACTTAGGTATGTATGACAGCTCAGAACAACTTACCACTGGTATTATTATTATTATTATTATTATTATTATTATTATTTTATTATGTTTTTCATTTACACCTTTTCCCATTCTTATACAGTACTGTATTTTCCGGCATATAAGATGACTGGGTGTATAAGACGACCCCCGACTTTTGAGAAGATTTTCCTGGATTAAAAAGTCGTCTTATACGCCAGAAAATACGGTAGTTCTTTTTGACTTCCCACCCAGCATTCCATGACAGTTCTTTTTACATCTTGATTGGCTGCATATACATTATTTTTTCTACCTTATTTTCCACGCTCTCGTGTCTTTAATCTTGTTAGCTGTTGGTCACAAAGTTACCTGGAATTTATATTTTAAGTCATGTTTCTGTAATTATTCCCCCAAGTACCCCCACTCACTTCTCGTCTGTTTATCATATTGATTCCTTATTTTAGTTGTCATACTGGCTTCTGGTTTTGCCACGCGAAGGGAAAGCTGCAGCTCGTTGCGCTCCTTCCGAGGGAAATCAGGCTGTCGTGAAGGTGGGGGGAAAGTGTTGGGTCCACATCTCCTCAAAAACTCCAGAGCTGAACTGGAGTTCCTAAAGAGCTCCCACAGCGCCAAAGTATCTCCCCACCACCACCACCTTTCACCAGGAGAAAACTTACCACTGTTCTTATCTAGAATCTAGACAGTGGCCGTGTTGGCATGCCCTGTTAAGTCAGACTTTCTGGCTTGTTGTAGTTTATTGAGAATGAGCAGCATGTGCACGCTGCCCAGTTGCTCCCACTTCATGCCTCTGGCATGACCAGAATAAACCAATCAGGAAGCATTGGTTTCACATTATATTCGAACCAGGGATCCATGATCAGCAAGCCAACAACAAACAATTTCTTCAGATTGGCTCATGATCATGGTTCAGATGTATTGGCTTCCTGGTTTGTTCATCACACTTAAGCCAGAAGAGGAATGGGAGCAAACAGGCAGTGTGCATTTCCAGTAAACCAGAGCTTCCTATTCCTGGTAAACACAGTAAGCCAAAAAATTCTTGACTTGGGACATTCAAACATAGCCAGTTGCTTAAAATACTTTCCCTACACCAATTACTTTCTCAATTGTTGTAAAGAGAGTTCTGTGCTATCCGGTATTTAGATACTGTTTCAGTCTTGCCTGTCCTCAGTTTTTAACCCTTACCTTTGGAGCCCTTTTTGGTAGCAATGATTAGACTCCCACTAACAATTGATGTTCAAAGAGATACTTGACTAGGACCACAATCTCTCAGCCTAACCTACCTCAGAGGGTTGTTGTAGGGATTCAGTGAGGAGGGAGGGAACCATGTGTGCCACTTTGAGCTCTTTGGAGAAGAAGGTGGGATATAAACGAAGCAAACAGTGGCGCCCGCCCTGTGGAACGCCCTCCCATCAGAGGTCAAAGGGATCAGCAACTACATAACATTTAGGAAATACCTGAAGGCAACCCTGTTTAGGGAAGTTTTTAATCTGTAACATGTTAATGTATTTTAATATTTGCTGGAAGCCGCCCAGAGTGGCTGGGGAGACCCAGCCAGATGGGCGGGGTACAAATAATAAATTATTATTATTATTATTATTATTATTATTATTATTATTATTATTATTATTTATTATTATTAAACAAATAAAATTACGGTCCATATTTTCCTCAGTTTTCCACCCCAATAAACTCTAGAACAAACTTAACTTTTTGTAAGCAATTGTAGCCAGCAAAGCTGTTACCGGTAGATGTATTAATATATTAAACATACTTCAAGCGATTCACAACCAGCATTTCTGTCAAAGATTTATTTGTTCATGTTCTTTTTTAAAAACTGTTTTAGAATCTCAAGATTCAGGATACCTTTATTTTTGCTTCCGGTGGCTTCTAATAAGATTTAAAAGAGAATTTAGTTTTCAAGATATTCTTCGCTTATGGGAGGTAAGAAAAAGCTTTTTATTTTAGCACCTAACACCTAAAATGCTGAAAAGATGGTTCTGGAGGACAATACATACAATTTAGCTAAACTGCATCATGTTAAAGCAACGTATAAACAGTGGCATCTAGAGGTGGTAAGACTGTGGCTATTGGGCCTTGAGTCTGCCACCTGGCTGTGTGGGTGAGGAAGTTCATAGTTGACCAAGAGGGGAGACTTATCCTCTCTGGTTTGCTCTTAAGTACTGGAGGAGCATTTGTAGATGAGCTAGTCTAATCCCCTGCTTGGTGCAGAAACTCCAAAGTTTAATTTCAATTAAAGTTTAATTTAAAAATTAAAGAGCCACCCAACAGATGGTTGCCCTATCTCTGCTTGAGGACCTCCAGAGTGGGAGAGCAGTTTGAAGTTAGCACCTTAATCCTCACAGCTGTTACGTTTTTATTCTTATTCAGGATTTTCTCCTGCATGCACGCTGTCTTATAAGGTGCTATTGAATAATAGTTCCCAAGTTCTCATTACTATCAGCACCATGTAAACTTGTAAAGATCCACAAAGCATACCCGGGTGAAAGGAAATGTCTCTGCTTACAACAGGGTGGCTAATCCATGGGCCATATGTGTGCTCCCCCATGGCATCTCAAGAATCCCCCCCCCATTTGTTACCTTTAAAATATAATCATGTGTTATGGTGTTTTAATTGAGCACTCCAATGGGTCCCACAAAATGATGCCAAAAGGCTTTTTGTAGGTCCCCCACAGCCCCCTCAAATGTTTCCATTTAAAAAAAATTTAAATTACAAGTAATGTTTAAAATTATAGGTCCCTGCTATGATACTGTTATGCCAAAAGGTTTTTGGCTGTTCCCCAAATTTGTCCATTAAAGAATTTTAAAAAATATTTATTGCTGCCACTCTTGTGGGTTGGTTATGGATCAGTGCAGCACTTAGCCCAAAGAAGACTAGCCACACCTGACTTTTAGCACTGAATAACAATCTTAGGACCCACTTAATTGCTCCAATACCCCCTGATCTGCTACTGCATGGTTCTGTCACTTTTGCTACCACTAAGAATGTGACTTGCCCAGAATATCAGCTGGTGGCATCAGACACAGTTTCCTGGCAAATACAACCCAGTCACTGTCAGCAGAGTTTGCATTTCCTTTTTTTCTGAATTATAGAGTGTATATCCATATTCCAGTTTTAAGAGTTCTGAAAACTTACTTATTCCTGAATAATTCTGTTAAGTCAATCAACCCATTTATTCCACTGCACTTTGAATATTACTGGTTTTCTGATCCTGATTTCAGTGAGGCATAAAGACCCTAAGGATCCACCCAAAATACCTGACATTCATGGAGGGTGACAGATGCCATCAGGACATAGCTCTACCATTTGCCCTTGTCAAGATCTTCAGAATGTAGCATGAAATTAATTATAGATAGTTATTAAGCAAGCTATTATGTTTTTCTGCCTAGATAATAATTTAATTAGCTGGCAAAACTATTTTTTCCCTCTGATGTAATTTTAAGTTGCCAGAAAAATAAGTGTTTAGGGAGACTGTTAAAACTGTACTATTCTTTTAGTACCTTACACTTGTGGCATCATGTTCAAGTTTTTGATTCATCAGCAACTTCAATATTCTGCTAGGTAATGTGGACAAACTTGCCTTGTCAGAACTTCCACCTTCTCATCTGTTGCGCTATCCTTGAATCCGAAAAGAAGCAAATTATGGAGAAGCATTATGGCTTCAATGAAATACTGAAGGTATCTGTTGCATGTTACTCAAGATCCAAATTATGTTCTATCCTTTGTTTCCTGTATTTGAATACTATTAGCATTTCATTATGTAATCCTATGTGAGATGGAACAAATGTTAATTTTCGGCCACATTTCTACTGTGATGAAAGATGCTTAATGTAGCTTAGTTAGTAGATCTTAGTAATTTATTAACTCATAAAGTTGAGAGAAAGTAATATGAAGCAGAGTTTTCATACAGCCTATAGACTGGTTGTTTGATTTTCAGAGCTAAGAGGACTTACTGTTTATACTGAGGCTGTTTTAAGTGCTTATTCGGTGAGCTACCCTAGGTCAGAGGATTCCAGTAGAAATAGGAAGCTCCAGTTGGACCTAGTGACTTGTCTTCAGGTTATAGTGTGAGGAGAGGCCACACATAGAAACACACAACAACCCACAATTCAAGGCAAAACTATCCTAGACTATTGGGGACTGTGCAGGAAAATGGCCGTCCCTTCCAGACTTTTTCTACTCTTCTCAGCATCGCTGCATAGAGATGGTGGCTTTGTTGGGTGGCTGCCCCTAAGCCTGGGGAGGTGCAGTGCTGAGGAACTACAAATCCAAGTAGCAGACATAATTTACATATTGCAATCTTAACCAGATGCTAATTATGCACGTGTATTAATCAAATTAGCATTTCTTTACTTAAGGTTTTGCTAACACTAGGAGCCAAAGTTCTGTTGCTCAGAAAGCTGTGCATTTAGTGTGACACCCCCCCCATATCCTTAGTTGCACTTCGTCATTCTTTTTGTTCCGTTTTAGCATATCAATGAACTGTCTATGAAAATGGATGTTGAAGACGTACTTTGCAAAGCAGAAGCCGTTTCTATGCAGATGATAAATTGCAAGGTAAACGTCAAGCATATTTCATGAGCTTTGCATAAACAAATGAGATTTAACCAGGTTGGTAATTATTGAAACAAACCCTTTACGGTGTGTGTAGCCTATGATGCCTTCGAATGAAGGGTGGTATGCAAATTTAAGAAGTAAATACTGATGTCATAAACTGCTGCAATACTCAAAATGGTACTGTGCCCAGAGATAAAGTGAAATCTACCTATACCAATTTTAAAAGATAAGGATTTTCTAGTCATCCTAGAACTGCTTATTGAACATCTTTTCCTTCAAGAATTAAGAAAAGGCATATTTTAGCTCAAACGTACATACATTTAAGGATATGCTTCTTGTGTACTTAGCATGTTAACTTTAAAGAACAGCAGCAGCAACTTAAAAGAGCAACCTGTGCCACATTTTTTTTCTTCATAGGAATTGCCTCAAGCAGTCTGTGAGATCTTAGGATTAGAGAACAGTGCTGCAACAACACCAGATTCAGACACTGGGGAAGATGAAACTGCTGGTGGAATAAGTCCATCCACACCAGCCTATCCAAATATCTCCAAGCCTGTTGCTGCTGCCAATGGAACAAGTGAAAGTATTGAACAAGTGACCCCCACCGTGCTGACAGATTGAATCTTGCACAATTATTTGTCTGCATTTTTGAAGAGACACTTTATTATACCTGTTTTGTTTCTTTCAAGCACTTGAGGTGGATATTTAAGTTTTTGTTTTGATTAAGCTTTAAAGATTTGGAAAACAGATCATGTACTGTAATACTCTTACATCAAAGCTTTACAACATGACCTAATTATTTTTGTAGTTTCTTCTACCAAAGTAGCCTTCCCCCCTTCCCCCAGATAACATTCCTTAATACTTTTGTAGCCAAGTGCATTTTTTCCCTTTTTGGTAAAGTGGAAATCAGATGAATGTGAATGGCATGGAAATAAATGCATCTGTATCACTTTTACTTTGAGAAGTCTTGAGCATGGATGGTTCTTGGATATCATAAGATTCAAAAGTCTTCTATACTGTTTCCTATGTGAAAAGATGCTAACTTCATAAACAGTGCTTTGTAAATGAAAGGATTATGTCCTTTCTCAAATGTTTACAAAAACACTTGTTAAGTATTTGTGGTTGTTGAATGTAGATTTGCAATGAAGATTTACATTTGTGCAGTTCCCTGATCTTGAATTTTGTAATCCAGGGGGTTGGCTGAACAGTACATTTTTACATTTTAACACCTCTACACTTATACATATGTATGTATAAATTAGTTGCATATTCAAACTTGTGAGTATTAAAGGATAAATCTATTTTTGACTAAGTAAACTTGGCTTTTCATTCAGGCAATTTTGACCAAATTTTAATACATAACTGTAAACCTTCCTATTTTTGAAAAATCTTTTTTTCTTAAGGCTATATTCAGGTTCTGAATTACTTTTACAATGGCTTTCTCGCTTACTTAATGAATAATGTTTCTTTGCTGAATAGTATAGTAACTGATTAAAAAAAATGGCTTCAGCTGCCTTTATGCTAGACTACTTGATTAAATAAAAGCAGTTAAAAATAAATGCAAAATACTAATTATGTTGGGTGTGTTTCCCTCATGTAGTTCTGCATAAGCTCCCATGGAGGGCACAGATAGAACAGAAGATTCTTATGGCGGATTGTGCCCATTGTCCTTAATAAATGACTTGCATATGAGAAAACTCTACGCTTATATGATACCATTCTTTTCATTTTTATAGTAATGTGGGATCTGACATAGATTCAGTTGTATTTGTTCCTGAGAACCATTGTACATAGTATGAAATAAAATGCAAAAATTACTTAATGTTTTTCATTTAAAACAATTAAGAGAATCTTGTGTGGGGAAAAGCCTTCCTCGATTTGCATACAGTGAAGAGCTCTCTAACTTTCCTCTGGCAGAACACTTTGCAGTTGACAGGTGGCAAAAATGAGGAGAGAGTTGAATCGTCTTGTCCCCTTGAAATCAGTGGAATTGTGTACGCAACCAAGCACTTCCGTTTCAGTGATTTCAATAGAATTGCATCATGTCTGGCAGTGTGGGTTCCTGCTGAAAGTCACCTTTACAAGGCAGTCGTCTAATCTTAAGCTTTAACTTGAGGGTTCCTGGGGAGATCACAGCCCTGGTGCAGGCAACATACAAGTCAAACCGTGACTGAACTCTCTAGGAATTCCCCTGTGTTTGCCAAGTCATGTTTTGGCTTGGTGTGACCTGTAAATTGGGCTAATGAGGGTAGCTGCAGGAGGGGTGGAAGGAAATTATTATGTTAAGGCGTGACAGTTCTCTCCAAGAGGTGAATTCATCAGCATGTGGGGGAGGGATGTGATTTATTATTATTATTATTATTTTGCAATTTTTTCCTCTCATCTACAGCACCCCACAACTCTTCAAAATTAGGTTCAGAGGGTGTGGGGGCCCTGGAACAGATTTAGGGGTGTTCATGTTTCTGTGGGGAATTGCTTCCTAGTGTTTGTGAAGGATTGTTTTTCTCAGAAGTCTATTTCTGGGTGGGGAACCAAAATCCAAAATGAGTTAAAAGCAAATGTTGTATATATGGGCTTGGTCACTTTAGAAGAGAAAGGTGAGTTGTTGCTGCATTAACATGAAAGAACTGGCGCAACTTTCAGTTATGAGCACATAAATCAGAAGGTGAAATCTATTCAGTCCTTGGCTTTAATATCACCGGCGTGCTTATCTTTTATCAGTTAATAACTAAAGAGCCCATTCTGCAAATGCCAACAATTCAAGGCCCAGCAGCTGTCGGCTTTCATTTCCTGCTTACAGGAAATAATTTTTGAACCACTTGCCCTTGGTCCCTCATAAAGCTTTGGCATTTGCATTATGTTGTACACAGAGCATAGAATATGCTTTTGAGTATTTTTTTTTTATGAATACCATTTTATGATACTGAGAACTTCACACAATTTAATGAATATCTACATGTGTTGCTGCTGGAAATGAGAGCATTACATGGTGTGGCTTCCATGTGTATGCATGTATGTATATTTATCTTTGGATATTAGTTGTGATTTTTTTAAAAGTTTCAGTAGAACTGGTGTAAGTTACTTTCACAGAAATGTGCTAGACACTCTAAATGCGATAGCAGGTCTGGGAGCTTCTAAAGGCATCGGCAAGCATTTTATGTGTGCAGTAGAGTATTATTATTTTATTTTATTATTTATTGAAATTTATAGTCCATCCTATTAAAGCAGTGTGCAGGATGGTTTTCCTCATTAAAAAAGATCATACTCAACAAGATAAACTTAACAGTCGTAAAAGGTGAGACATCTGCTGCCAATAATGTGAGAGGCAATTTTGACAATTTCTCCCTCCTGTAACCTTCCACACCTCTCACGTATTTCTGGGGTCCCCAAGGCCTCCAGAGCAGCCTTTTAGGGAGCTACCGGAGGGGTGGGGAATGAGTAAAAGTAGCCTTTCCTCACCCCACCCCTTCCAGACTGTTACATTTATGTAAATAATGGAAGGTAATTTTGCATGGGGATACTTACATTATAACTGATAACAATTTACATTTCAGGTAGCCTAATCCTAAAGTAGGGATGCGGGTGGCGCTGTGGGTTAAACCACAGAGCCTAGGGCTTGCTGATCAGAAGTTCGGCGGTTCGAATCCCCGCGACAGGGTGAGCTCCCGTTGCTTGGTCCCTGCTCCTGCCAACCTAGCAGTTCGAAAGCATGTCAAAGTGCAAGTAGATAAATAGGTACCGCTCCGGTGGGAAGGTATATGGCGTTTCCATGCGTTGCTCTGGTTTGCCAGAAGCGGCTTAGTCATGCTGGCCACATGACCTGGAAGCTGTACGCCGGCTCCCTCGGCCAATAATGCGAGATGAGCGCCACAACCCCAGATTCGGTCACGACTGGACCTAATGGTCAGGGGTCCCTTTACCTTTACCTTTAATCCTAAAGTAGTAAAAGTCTGCCATTGGTCTAATAATGACTGGTGGCAAACCTCTATATCCCCCTCCCTTTTTTAAAAAAATGTCAATTTTCTCATTGACATACTGAAACTATCATTTGTAGCAAGATCATGGCAAATCAAGCTGGAGAGGTGATGGAGAAGCAACCTAAATTCAGCATTAATCTTCACAGATTATTGAATTGACCAGATCAATTGGTTCCTACGAGCATTTGGAGGAGCAGAATATAGCTATCAAGAGTGCCACTGTGAAAAGCGGCAGACAAACATAATGCAAATTGATTTCCCCCTTCATTCCTTTTGTAAAATATTAGCAATCTCTGGGATGGGGTGATCTGGGTGATATGTTGCTTGTTCGTGGCAGCATCAAATATATGCACTACAGCTTGCTTTAAATAGCAAACCCCAATACCAACGTTTTATCCAAGTTTGTTGCACTGTCCTCCTTCGGTAAAGAAACACATTGCCAACTCTGCAATGAGCTATAAAAAAAAAAATGCAGCTAATGTTCAAAGCTTATCAACTTGTGACAAAAGGAGCACCTGGAAGAAGCAGCCAGCAGCCTGGGATTGCTTGTTAATATCCTGCATTTGGAAGAGAGCACGGTCAGTGTGTGGAAAAGAATATTTCCCTGCCGCCGTGGGGCTTTAAAGGTGCCAGCTCTAGCGAGGCTCTCCTAATCAGCCTTCCATCAGTTCTTGCCTAGGCATATAAAAACCTTCACCAGGGGGGAAATCTGGGATTGCTCCTTGTTCAGCACCAGCAACAGGGGACAGCTCTCGGCAGGCAAACCTGAAGCCAGTTTCCCCCTGCTGTGGAGAGAGAAAATTGCACAGGCCACTATGCAGCCAGCAATGATGATGTTCTCCAGTAAATACTGGGCAAGAAGGGGCCTGTCTCTGGATTCCGCTGTGCCCCTGGAACACCCACTACATGGCAACGTAACTGTAAGTATCTTGGGATGCGTCAATCCTGATGTTTTAAGACGGCTTCGGGATTTCCCAGTAACTTCTTGGAACACATGCAGGATTCTTCTTTAAACAGATTTGCTTGCTTGGGCTACGGCTATGCTGGGTTGGTTGTCAGTTTTCTTCCCCCCTGTCCGCCAATCCCATAGCTAGCTCAACCTATTTATACACAAGTAATCAAGAAAGGATTTTATGGGAAACGAGCCTTTGCAGGGAGGAGATGTCTCTCACATACATCCTTTGAGTGACTTCAGTTCTGTGCCTAGGTACAGAATTTAATCCACTTTTGTACTGAAAGCTCACTTGCCTCACCTTGGGATTTGCAATATCTGCTTTTTTATTTTTACTTGTGAAGTCTATTCCCCCCCCTTCTTATGACAGCCTAAGGCTATGATCCTAAGCACATGTGCTTAGAAGAAATCACATTTGAATTAATGAGAATTTCCTCCAAGTAGAGCTGATGGAACTAAAGTGTTAGATTTATTTTTGAAACCAGTAATACCTACAGAAATTCAAAGGGGTGCATGTGAGAGCTGTCCTGGTTCAGATGCATTGATATGTCATGCATGATAACTGTTGGCCATCACTGGTGATGTCATTTAAAACCAAAGTAAATTTCTGAATGATTTAGAGCTATGTGGACATAGTTTTAATTCTCTTATTTAATAAAAAGATCTGATGAAAATAATAAATGTCCCTTAGCTGATAGTAAGGCTTCTGAAAAAGGAATGAGAAGGGAAACTATTTTCAGCTGTTTCCCCTCCTCCTGGCAGTCTCTGCACAGCCTTAATCTGCTTGACAGGGTTGGGGCTCCTCCAGCCGAGCAAGACCATTAGGTACAACCCAGTGTCTCTGCCATAGCTGTGCATTCAAAGGGTAATCAATCTTTCCCTGTAATGAACCTTTCTTTGGGATTTCTTTTTTTAAAAGACTGGTGAATATTTGATGGCGACAGCAAAGCAGTCCCCTGCAACAATAAGCATGCCAATAAATGTAGCTAAAATACACAAAATGAAGAACAAGGGGTTAAATGTCTTAATCTAAGTGAATTCTGCACATAGATACTTGTTATTAGAAAGCGATTGAATATAAGAAAGTCAGTCCTTTCTGTTATCAGGGTTGGGTGTTGTTGTTTTTTTGAGATACTCACATTTTGTGATTCTGATCTTGGAAAGGCATAACTTTTTGATTGTGTCAGTGATTTGTTGGTGGATGTATATCTTTTGTAAATGGACCTGCAAGCATATAATCTGGTTTGACCTTACATTTGTAGCTTCTGCAGCAGTGGTAGCCAATGTCTGGAAACTACCTAAGGAAATGCTTAGATGTGTTTCCTGCCAAAGCAGGGATAATTTATTCCTTTGTCAGTTTTGTTTGGTGGCAATATCACTGGATACACTTAAAGAGAGAGACGTAGGTCAAATTCCATCGTTTCATTCTGTCAGGGATTCTTCAAATGTGATGAATTTCTATCTTCCACACAGAACACTTGTGTGCATGGAATAATGAAAATCATTCTGGTTTAGCTGCATATGCTGCTGGTCCTCCTGAGGAGGTACAATTTGACACAGCAGCTCAACATGCCTACATTATGTGCACATGTAGCAAAATAGGAAAATCTCTTACTAGCGAAACTGTATTGTTCTCCTTAAGCCAATTACAGTAGCCACAGGTTCTTTTAGATTCCACTTGAATGGAGATGAAATTACGCAATGCCCGGTCAAGAGTTTATGAACAGATTGTTCTATTTTAGCACATTAGCATAACACATGGAGCAGAAAACAGATAATAAAATCACCTAGAGAGCAAATTACCTATATTTTATGTAGATCATGCGCCATCCCTCTGGGTTAGACAGGGGGCAAGTCTTTTTACCACAGCACCAGAAAATGAAGCTAGATCTGGTCTTCAAAGACACCCAACATTGCTTCTGCTGTTTGGTTTTGCAGTGGTGGAGAGCAGGGAAATAAATGCCCAGTGCTCATACTACCCCCCCCCTTTAATGAGGGTTTCTCTCTCTGCTTTTATGCCTCCCTGATTCTCTCACCTGATTTCAGTCCTGGCTGGTTCATTTACAGTCCAATACAGTGGTACCTCGGGTTAAGTACGCTTCAGGTTAAGAACTCCGCTAAGAACAGAAATCATGCTCTGGTGGCGCAGCGGCAGCAGGAGGTCCCATTAGCTAAAGTGGTGCTTCAGGTTAAGAACAGTTTCAGGTTAAGAACGGACCTCCGGAACGAATTAAGTACTTAACCTGAGGTACTACTGTATATACAAATGTCAACAGCAATTTCTCCTAGCAGCAGCTTTCACATGTGGCTTTGAACAAGGTGCCCTGGTAGGTTTAGGCATCCTGTTTGCCCCAGACATGACCTTCATCACACCTCATGCATTTTCTATATCAGTGTTTCCCAACCAGTGTGCCTCCAGATGTTTTGGGACTACAACTCCCATCATCCCTCGCTAGCAATACCAGTGGTCAGGGATGATGGGAATTGTAGTCCCAAAACATCTGGAGGCACACTGGTTGGGAAACACTGTTCTATATGTCACACCACACATAGTCATTGTTTGTGTAGTAGCTAAATAATCTAAGTTGTGGCAAGTTCCCTAATTCCCAAGGTGTTTCCTGTGGTGGGGTTCCAAGAGAGTGGGCATTGACCAGCTTCACAGCATGTAGAATATCTAACTATATATAGACAGAAAATTTCCACCCCCAGAGTCCCTCTGATATGGCCGTTTCTGCTTAGATCTATGTTCTCAGATTCTAGGGACTTGTTTCAGTCTGAGGGTTTGGGAACTCTAGCATTGTTACACTGTCATATGTAAAAGCATTTCTCCACACAGTATCTTACAATAAATCACGACCTGTTTAGGAAATTTGTCATGGTTGATGTGGCCCTGAGAACCCTTTGATTAAGTGTTTTATCTTGTTTGCTTTCGTTCTTTGATTATAGTTGCAATTTTCTAACAATTAGCAATTGTAAAGAGTGGCTTTCAGTGTATTAAGGCTTTTTATCTACTTCACTTATAAGTTGTCTCATACATTAATGTGCATTCATTGACTTTAATAGAAACAACCTACTGAGTGCCCTCAAGTTAAATGATGCTGAGTATCCCTATCATCTTGCACTAAAGAGCGCTAATTCAACATATTCTCTCTTCACAATGTGAGAATAAATACACAGTGGAAAATAAATAGGCACAAAGTAGGGGTGTGTGCTAAGCACAATATTCAGCTGGAACACAGATTTGGTGCTTTGGAAAATGCCTCAGTCTAAAGAACTTTGGAGGCTACCTGATTTGGCTCAGGGTCAAAAGCTGTATCTGTTTCAAGAAAATGAAGCTTTATTCCCACCCCACTTATTATTATGAGAAAAGATATTTTAAAAGCTGTAACTTTTTCCATTTTGGCAGAATTAGCTGAAATCTGCAGGCATGTGGCCCTTCCAGAGGGACTAAAGCCTGCTGAGATAGACAAATAGGTCCAGGGGTATTTGTGTTGGTCATCTTTAAAATTTGATTATGTTTTTTTTTTAAGCAATTTAACTTTTCCATATTGGACAGAATTGGATGAAATTTGCCAGAGGACAGGGCAGGAGATCAGAAGGGGATGTATCAAAAACATGGAGTTGATCATGGTGTGTGTGACTGTTCTAGGTGAAGTCACACTGCCCACAAAATAACAGGTTTGCATCCTGTATCTGTACCTGTATCTTTGGAAGCCATGATCAGTGCTTTGTATCAATTTTACCTGATATGTCAGAAGGGATGCCTCCTGCAAAAAACAGAGTTATACAGGCCCTCATAACCTCTTAACCGGTAGTGTAATGTAATAGGTGGGATTGTCCTTAAAAGCAGACCGGAAACTACAGTTTGTCCAGAATGCAGTAACCAGAGTAGTGGAGCATGTTACACTATTGTTGTAAGAGCACCTAGATTAAAGCCTAGTATTTAAAAGCTTTAAAAATCTCATATAGTTTAGACCTGGGCTATGTGTGAAGGAATATCTTCTCCCATATGTGCCTCTTCGCTCCTTGAATTAATCTAGCATCATGATCTTGCAATCTTGTGGGCAGTGGTTGTGCTTTTGGTTTGTAGGAACGCGGGTGACACTGTGATCTAAACCACTGAGCCTCTTGGGCTTGCCAATCAGAAGGTTGGCGGTTTGAATCCCCCCGATGGGGTGAGCTGCTTGTTGCTCTGTCCCAACTCCTGCCAACCTAGCGGTTTGAAAGCAGTGCAAGTAGATAAATAGGCACCTCTGCGATGGGAAGGTAAACAGCATTTCCGTGCGCTCTGGCTTCCGTCACGGTGTTCCGTTGCGCCAGAAGCGGTTTAGTCATGCTGGCCACATGACCCGGAAAGCTGCCTGTGAACAAACGCCAGTTCCCTCGGCCTGAAAGCGAGATGAGTGCTGCAACCCCAGAGTCACCTTTGACTGGACTTAACCATCCAGGGGTCCTCCCCCCCCCCTTTTACCTTTAGTTTGTAGTATAGTGACTAGCAGCTATGTTTATGCATTAAAAAGAGCAGCAAGCTCTTGTTGTGAGTGACAATTCCATCAAAGGTGAGGCTGAATTCTCTTGATCTGCTAAGCAGTATTCCCCTCATTTCTAAAATTTCCTTCCAACAAATCTTTGACAGTGCTGAATATTTCAGCCATGTAGGCATGCCATTAAGCTTTGTTAGGCAGGCTTTGAATAATTGTATCACCATGAATTTCACCATTTCAGTCTCTTTTGTGTGTCTCTGACTAATTAAGCAAGGTCCTGAGCTGCCTCGCCATTGCTTCCATATTTAACCTGAAGAGGGTATTCTAGTTTCCAGCTATAGGCTGTTAACTCTGAAAACACATTTAGCAAGTCATCCATATGATTAAACAATCACTTCATTAAACGTTTAGAGTTAATTGTGTATTAATCAAAGCAGGTCCCTCAGGAAGAGTACTCAGTGCTGAGGACTTGATTGTCAACAATTCTGCATTATTTTGACATCAGTGAGGAAGTGACCCCCCCCCCCGCAAACAGCTATATGTTTCTATGTGGAATCTCATTTTCAAGCAAAACTGTTCTTTATATATCTTACAAGTGTTACGTTTATGGAAACATGTCCCAATCAAATAAGGGAAATCTGTGAATAGGTTCAGGTTTCTTTTCTGGGTTAGGTCCTGCACAGAAAAAGGGATGCTTCAAAATCCACACAAAGATTATTAAACAGTTGGCAAAGAGAAGCACTTGACAGTAAGACTCTGCAAGATTAGGCAAATGGCCCAACTGGTCCAGCATCTTGTCCTCACAGTGGCCAACCAAATGTCTATGAGGAACCTGAAAACAGGATGTGAGCACAATAGCACTCTCCCCACTTGTGAGGATAAGGTTGTCAATGGCTACTAACTCTGGTGATTATGTTCTATCTCCACTATCTGGGTGTCAGGAATGAGCCAGCTCCAAGCGAAGGTTTTCAGCCAAATGCAGAAAGCAGCAAGGAACAGGGAGGCGTTGATGTTAGTCAGCTGCAGAATTTGGCTCTTCCTGACCTTGACAGGCGAGCTGATAAGACAGTAGCTGAGAGCAGGCTAGAACACAGCCAAAGCTTGCCGGAAGCTCAAATGGGAGCGAATAGACAAGGAGACAGTTCGTCAGAAAAGGAAGAGGTTGGCACTAATCCAATCTCTCTGAGGAGTCAGCGAATAGGAGGGCTTCTAGACAGGAAGCAAAACAAAAGACGCAAGGGGCGTTGGTTCAATATATTCTGTAGACACAGGAAGGAATCTTCCAAAGGGTCATCTTGAGTAATGGTGCTGGAGGCTTCGTTAGAGCCGTCCGGAGCTATCTGTTTGTTTTTGCAATAAATCTTCCTTTTTAATTATCTACGCTTACTGTGTTATCAAGCTGGGAACCAAGCTGGGAACCTGGACTCCTGACACTGAGGCAGTATGCTTCTGAATGCCGGTTGCTGGGAGGGGAGAAACTCAGGTCCAGTCCTGCTTGCGGGGCTTCCCAACGGCTTCTGGTTGGCCATCATGAATACAGAATGCTGGACTAAATGGGCCACTGGTCTGATCCAGCAAGCCCTTCTTATGTTTGTATTTGATTCCAGCAACTTTTATTCAGAGACATACAGTTTCTGATGGTGGAGGTAGGTCACTGTGGCTACTTGCATTTGTAGCCTTAGTCTCCATAAGGCTACATTTCTATTGAATCTCTGCAAGGATGGCAAAAGATATATTGAGTATCTATGGAATAATTTGGTATTGTTTAACCATTTTCACCTGCCATCTCCTCTTCACTTAGTTTTGTTTTTATTTAAATACTACTGATCCTATCATAAACATGCAAGGCAGGATTGTTCCAGAGGGATACTTCTGAGATGAAGGCAAAACGCAGATAGCAGGCGTCTCCCACGGTTCACCATCCACTGCAAAAGGCCACCTTTCCTCACAAATCTCATTAGATCATTTATCGATTTTCCATGCTCTAAAGAGGAAGATCTTTCCAAACTCCAAAGCCATTACTAAAGCACAACTCTTTTTTTATATTTAAAAAATCATAGCTAGTCTTTCATTTGGTTTATCCAAAATGGTGCCACTTTCCTTTTTGACTTTAGACAAAAAGGGCTGTAAAGTAACCTCTAATCTTCACCCAAAGGCCCCACCCCACCCCCACAGATGTGGAAATGCTTCAATGGGAAAACAAGATATGAAAGTGCAGTTTTCATTCCCATCCAATAATAGGTAATCAAGCAAAGGTGCAATCATGAAATTTTGTAATATTCTATGTGTGACTCACATTTGAGTTTATAATGCAGAGCTCAAGAACCATCATTGTTCTGCAAAGCCTGTGAAGTTCAATTTCTCATTGGCAGAAGATCCAAGCTGGAGTTTTATTAAAGAATTACAATAACCAAAAGTTGTAGCAGTAGGATAACATGCTCCATGATGCTATTTCATTGATCTTTTCTGAAAGAGTAATCATTCATGTCTGCTTGTAACCTGCAATTCTTCTCCTGAGTACACCTTTCAAAAGGGAAAAGAACCTCTCTTGTAGGAGATATCTAAATACTAAAATCAAGCAAGAATAGTCTGCTTGAAAGGAAAGCTTAACGTTTTCTGAGGAGTGCACAGAAGCCCTTCTATTTTGCAATATATTTTCTTTCAGCTAAACAGAACCAGTTCTGATAAAAAGGACAATAAAGGTGCAAGCAAGAATGAATCAACATCAGAAGGAGGAAAGACCGCTGTGGTGTTTTCTTTGAAAAATGAAGTTGGCGGCTTGGTGAAAGCTCTCAGACTTTTCCAGGTAAAAAAACCCCATCTTTTTAAAACAGGTGATTGGTAAAATCTATTGTGTGGATCTATTATGTGTTTACTTCAGGGCCGGCCTTCCCATGAGGCAAGGTGAGGCGACTGCCTCGGGTGGCAGCATCCACAGGGGTAGCAGACCCAGCCTCCAAGGAATGCGTTGTTTGCTGCTGCCGCTGTGGTGGCATCGATGGCTGTGGTACACTCCTTGGAGGCTGAATTTGCTGCCTCCATGGCAAGCCCCCTCATGCCACCTCTATGATGCACTGTTGGTGTCCTCCCCGTCCCCTTGTTCCTGATAGAGATCTTCACTCACCGCTTCTTCCCTGGTGCCCCCTGCTATTTTATGGCTTGCCTAACATGCCAAAATATATTGGGCTGGCCCTGGTTTATTTAAATCCCAAGAAACTTTGTGTATTGATAGCTGTCAATTTGAAGCTTGAGCCAGACAAGAGGAAGAAACTGAAAGATCATGGTCTCAGCTTGAGGGTACTCCTGGACCCAGTGCTATCCTGGGGGCAGTAGCTAAATATGCCGTTTGCTGACTTCACCTAGTGCACTGGCTGCAGCCTTTCATAGAGAAACACAGACCTAGCTTCAGCCCTTTCATAGTTATATCCCAATCAGACTACTATATGTGAAGATACCTCTGGAGTTTCCAGACTGTCTCCAATTGGTACAAAATGCAGCTGCTGGAATTTTATGTAGGGCCTATTGATTGGATCACACCCCTCCCTTCACTGGCTACCAATTTGTTGCTGGTCTGAAAGCTCTAAATAGCCTGAGAACAGAATACTTTAAGAACTGCCTCCTTCCGCATGAATCTACTGGATTGTGAGATTGACATTTGAGGCCTTGCTCTTTCCCTCTGATATTTGGTCAGCATGTACAAGGGTGGGCGGGCTCTGTAGATTATCTCAGGTGTCAACATCCTCCTGGTGTCAATACACCTAGCTCCATCATTGCCCTGAACCCTCCAGCCTATTTGGAAGCAGGTCAGTTCAAAGTCTGGGGGTCAAGCCACACGAGCAAAGTCTAAAGGTCAGGAAACACAGTCCAGGGTCAATTCAAGAAGCCAAGTCTGAAGTCCACCAGTCAGGATACAGTCCAGAGTCAAACCCAAACACAGTCCCCATCCAAGATCCTTCAACACAGGCAGCTGAGCAGACACGAAAATAGTAGAAGGGCAAGAACTCAGGCCACAGAAGTAAAATAATACTGGATAGTGGTTCAAATGATACAAACATTTCAAATAGTCAGGGCCCTGTTTTGAAAATTCAATATTTTTTTAAAACATACCCGTGTTTCTCCTAAAATAAGACACCGTCTTATATATTTTTTCCCTCAAAAAAACACAGTATGGCTTATTTTCAGGGGATGTCTTATTTTAACCGCTCTGCATCGGTACGCTGCATAGCCACGCCTATCCAGGTCATCTTAAGGGAGAGGCACCACGTCACTATGTCTTATTTTTGGGGTATGGCTTATTTTTGGGGTATGGCTTATATTTCACAAATGTGTAGAAATCCTGCTACGGCTTATTTTATGGCTGCGTCTTATTTAAGGAGAAACAGGGTATATAGAAAAATATGACAATGATTTTCATTGTCATATTTTTCTATATATGTTTTTAAAAAATATTTTAGATGGCTACATATATATGTTTGTATGATAATCAATATGCTAAGAGGGTCTCTAATGAATGTATATTCAACTTATCCAGCTGAAGAAGAATTTTTGAAACAGGGCCCTGTCCTGGTGTATAACCTCACCTGACATATAAACTTCTAGAAATAAATCCATCTACAGAAGAGACTATTTGAAATATTTGTATCATTTGAACCACTATCCAGTATTATTTTACTTCTGTGGCCTGAGTTCTTGCCCTTCTACTATTTTCGTGTGAGCTGAGCAGACACAGCACCTCAGCTCTGCTGCTCTTTTGTACTTTGCATGCTGATTGCAGAATCTGGGCTTGATGAGACATGTGAGCCTCACCTGTTCCGAGCCTACTCCAGTTGAGGAATCACACACCTTCTTCCAGAGCTAGTGAGCCCCACCTGGCCAGCTAGGGAGCTGGGCTGTGGGCTCTTCCCTGCTCTTGCTGTTCCCTATGCCTCAGAACCCACCTTGTTTGTGGGGTAGGGAGTCCTCTGCTTCTGATGATGGGTCCTGCTGCTCTGGTTCCTGTGCATTGAACTGCATTCCTTCACCGCCCTCCACCAGCCTGTGAGTACTTCCTTCGCCATCCCCTGCTTGCCGTGGTGTGTCCTAGTCCTGGCTACACCCCATGCCAAGATCCTCTTCCTCCTCCTCCTCCTCCTCCTCCTCATTGTCCTGCCAGTTCATGACAATCATTAGTTATTTTCCACACGACACTTGAAGTGAATATGTGAAAAAGCAACTACTTTGTTGCAGAACAGAATATTGTTCCCATACTCTTGATGTGGTTGTTTCTTTGTAATATGTTTATGAATGCTATTTGGCATGCCATCTTGATTATTGCTGATAGCAAAGTGGTAACAGTGTTCAGTTAGACTAAAGTAGATTGAAATAAATACTTTTCTTGTATCTTCACACTATTTCATTTCTTGACCATTAATTTAACTTGTCTATAAATTGGGCATTGAATAGTATAATTATTTTTTACAGTGAACACCTGTTTTATAAGAAATGGCCATGGCAAATCAGCTTTAATTATCCTACAATAGTTACAGTTTTCAGATATCTAATAAAATGGAGCAATTAATACAGGCATAATTTTACAGCACACTTATTGAACTAAAAATAACAAATAAGTAATTTAATACAGATGAAGGATTTTCTTAACTCAAATGCCTTTATATGCACATTAAACTACATCCTGTTCAGAACACCCATTAAACCACTTCTCTTCTAAATGAATTCAGTGAGTCAATGAACCAATCTTTCGTTCTGTCTACAGGAGAAGCATGTGAGTATGGTTCATATTGAATCCAGAAAATCCAAGAGAAGGAGTTCAGAGGTAGAAATTTTTGTGGACTGTGACTGTAGCAAGAAAGAATTCAATGAGCTCATTCAGTTGTTAAAGTATGAAACGAACATTGTAACTCTGAATCCACCGGAAAACATCTGGACCGATGAGGAAGGCAAGGCTATTGTTTTCTCTTTCAAAATTTATCTTGAAATTAGCAAAGCTTTGTGAAGAAGCAGTGAGAATCTGATGCCTCCAATCACTCTGTATTTCCTCCAGAGCTTGACTGTGTTCCTTGGTTCCCCAGGAAGATTGCTGAATTAGACAAATGTTCCCAAAGAGTTCTAATGTACGGCTCTGAACTGGATGCAGATCACCCTGTAAGTGTTCAGTAAATGCAGCCAAGGTTGGTCAAGTAAACATTTGTGACAATTTGATGATAAAGAACTGAACTTTCTTCTTCTTCTTCAAGTAATTAGAACTATTGCTATAATAACAAATTATTATTAAATATTATTATCCAAAATAACTTATTAAGTAGCTTAATTTATATCATTTCTTTGCACCAAATTGCACCCAAGGTAGTTCCATAACTATAATTGGAAGAAAATACAAAATATCAATGGAACAAAACATTACAGAGTTGTTATACACTGCATTATGCAGCCCATGTTGTTTTTTACTTACTCCTGTTGTAGAAATGATAAATTGTTTAGGATGAGATACAATTCTTGTTGGCAAAGCCAAGCCATGAAATGTACAATATACTAGGCAGCGGCATTTTCCTAGAACTGGATGAATTTCTTTATTAAGTATGCTTGATCCCTTCAGCTCATTTCATAACCATGATGCTAATTCCAATAACCTTCACTGAATGCAAGAGGGAGGTGGGTTTCTTTAGCAATCCAGGGATCTTTTGTGACAGCGTATGATACGGAAGATATTTCAGGAGTTTCCTTGAACCTGTCCCTTTGCAATGACACTTTCTTGCATGGGCCAATGTCGTAGAATTTGTTGTAGGCTATCTAATTCAATTTTCTGCTTGATACGGGAAATCCAGAGCTGTCAAGCTTCTGCTTGGAGTTCTTCAGCAATAAGAAGTCCACCAGCATCCTAGAAAAATGGTACTGTTGTTCAACTGTTGTTGAACTTTTTTTGGGAGGAACATAGGGAATGATCTTTTACTGTAGGGATGGAGAATCTATGACCTTCCAGATGCTGTTGGACTGCAACTCCAATCAGCCTCCCATCAGCATGGCCAATAGCCAGGGATAATGGGGGCTGCATTCCAGCAACATCTGGAGAACTACATGTTCCTCATCTATGGTATGCTAACCAGCAGTGGCTCTCTAGAAAGGGTTTTAGACTGGAGTCATTCCCAACCCTACCTGGAGATGCCAGAAATTAACCCTGGGCATTTGCTCTACCAGGGACGCAGGGCTTGCCGATCAGAAGGTTGGTGGTTTGAATCCCCACAACGGGGTGAGCTCCCGTTGCTTGGTCCTAGCTCCTGCCAACCTAGCAGTTCGAAAGCATGTCAAAGTTCAAGAAGATAAATAGGTACCGCTCTGGCGGGAAGGTAAACGGCGTTTCCGTGCTCTGCTCTGGTTCACCAGAAGTGGCTTAGTCATGCTGGCCACATGACCTGGAAGCTGTACACCTGCTCCCTTGGCCAATAAAGCGAGATGAGCGCCACAACCCCAGAGTCGTCCATGACTGGACCTAATGGTCAGGGGTCCCTTTACCTTTATTTCCTCTACCATTCTTTCCCTGTTCATATTCTTACAAAGTTTCTTCTGATGTTCAGTTGAAATCTACCATCCTCTAACTCAAGTTCCTTAGATCTAGCAGGAAACAAGCCATTGCCCCTTTCTGCTTCCTGAGGACTGATTCACCACTCTGATTTGTCCTGCCACTTGACGCGCTTTGATATGACAGACTGATCCCAAAAATATTCAGCTAATGCATTTCAGATTAAGGTGCAAATCCACTCAGGTCGTTTTCATGGTCTACAACTTCTGCTTAAAAGAGATGCTTTAGAAGACTTGGGATAGATCTCCTCTGCCTGCTCCCCACCCCTGCCAGCTATTATGCTGTATTTTCAGCATGACAGAGCTGCACAAGGTATCACAAAATAAATAAATAAAAATGACGAACAAACTACCCCATTGCTTTCTCTCCCTCCCCTTTTTACCTTTTAGATTACTTTTTTCCTTTTTTAAAAATGGTGCATGTAAGTGTTGCTCTCCAAAATCACTCGAGTACTTAAAGTTATGCCCACTGCTATTTCACTTAAAAGAATATAGATATTAAATGAGCATTCCTAGAGGTGTGGGAGGGGAAAGAAGAAGGCAATTGAAAAGCTGCTCACACTATGGGAGATAATTATGAGGTAGAAATCATAGCATCCTTTAGGCTCAGCAGGAATGCAGCCTCCATGCAGGTTCCTTGTATTTCATCCCTGTTTTTAATATGGCAGCACTGTTTCAGCTCATATTTCACACACTCTGCAAGGCCCACGTACTGCCAAAAACCACGACTCCAAAGCTGGGGGAAATTAACCTCTTGAAAACATTTGCCTTGCCTTCTCTCTCTCTCTCTTCACGAAGGGAACTTGGGAAAACTGAAGCCGTTCTGGCAATTCAATGGGTATTGAATTAAAGAATGAAAGAAAATGCCATAGATTTTGTTCTGTGACTGGCAAAGGTATACAGTGGGATACTGTGCCAACTCTTCATGACTTAGAGCAGTGTTTCCCAACCAGTGTGCCTCCAGATGTTTTGGGACTACAACTCCCATCATCCCTCGCTAGCAATACCAGTGGTCAGGGATGATGGGAATTGTAGTCCCAAAACATCTGGAGGCACACTGGTTGGGAAACACTGACTTAGAGCATCATTACCAAAATCAGCACCAGGCCTAATGGAAGCTTGGGGTACTCAGATATCGACTTGCTTTTTACAAGCCTAGTGCAGACTCCTTCCACTTTGATTTTTTGTAGCCCTCCAGATGCTGTTGCACTACGACTCCAATCAGGCACAGCCAGCACTGCCAATAGTTAGGGATGGTGGGAGTTAGAGTCCAACAACACCTGGGGGGCTCTCCACCCCTGCACTAGCAGATCAGTTATTCTTGTGTGGTGGCGAGGTGCTGGAAGGTTGGAGTTAAGTGGGCCGGATGGCCTTCCCTGCCCTTCGAAGCTAGCTTCCTGCATTCAAGTACAGTGGGATACTGTGCCAATGATGATAATGTTGAAATAATATTTAACCACTAGTACAGTTGTACCTCCTAGGGACCCAGGTGGCGCTGTGGGTTAAACCACAGAGCCTAGGGCTTGCTGATCAGAAGGTTGGCGGTTCGAATCCCTGCGACGGGGTGAGCTCCCATTGCTCGGTCCCTGCTCCTGCCCACCTAGCAGTTCGAAAGAACGTCAAAGTGCAAGTAGATAAATAGGAACTGCTCTGGCGGGAAGGTAAATTGTGTTTCCGTGCGCTGCTCTGGTTCGTCAGAAGCAGCTTTGTCATGCTGGCCACATGACCCGGAAGCTGTATGCCGGCTCTTGGCCAATAAAGCGAGCTGAGCGCGCAACCCCAGAGTCGGACACGACTGGACCTAATGGTCAGGGGTCCCTTTACCTTTACCTTACAGTTGTACCTTGGAAGCTGAATGCCTTGGCTCCCAAACAAATTGGCTCCCGAACGATCGGAACCCAGAAGTGAGTGTTCTGGTTTTCAAACAATTTTCGGAAGCCGAATGTCTGGCACGGCTTCCGTGGCTTCTGATTGGAGCTTCCTGCAGCCAATTGGAAGCCACACTTTGGTTTTCAAATGGTTCTGGGAGTTGAACGGACTCCCGAAACACATTCTGTTCGAGAACCCAGGTACAACTGTACAGTCAGAATCTGTCCTAGAGTGCTCAGGTGTAAATGAGGATTGGGAAGGCCCATGCAGAGAGGGAGGGCAGCTTGGTACACTCGCTCAGGCCTCAGTAGGCTAAGCCAGCCAGAGGCCCCCCACCATGTACTGACCGCTTTCTTCTTCTTCTTCTTCTTCTTCTTCTTCTTCTTCTTCTTCTTCTTCTTCTTCTTCTTCTTCTTCGTCATTGTCTTCTAGTTTATAACTTTATTCTAACAAGACTCCCCACCTCAGACAAGCTCTGCACGGGCCTGGAAATGGGGTCCTGCACCTTTGGTACAAGAGGTGTCTTAGCAGATTATAGCTAAGGACCCCCTTTCACCTTTTGCATGTGACCACCCTATTTTGTACGTGGAGGGGTGGGGACTACATTGTCCTTCACCTCAAGCTTCACCTTGCCTTGGGCTGGCCCTGAGCAGGAAATCCCAAGCCAGTTTGGGCCCTGATACACCAATTTAGATCTGAGACAATCTTGAACTGACGCTAGCCCTGGATCTGGATTCTGATTCAGAAAAAGAAAATCTGCAAAAATCACACTGACTTGCATTGGGAAGCTATAGCTTGTTTTGTTTTTGTACTTTTACATAGGTGCATGAAATTTGGACACATGGTAGCCCCTTAAAAGGGGATTAGCAAAAACCACAGGTTTTCATGGTAGCCACCTCTAAAGCTTGTTTTGTTTTTTTTAAAAAAGCAATTAAATACTGTGCTACATGGATATATGTAATGTTACATTGTATGTGTGCTGCTTGTGCACTGACAATGTACGATACACTCATAAGACTCTCTCTCTCTCTCTCTCTCTCTCTCACACACACACACACACACACACACACACACACACACGGCAAAGTACTAATAAAGGCAGACACATAATCCATACCTATCCTGTTGTTGACTAGGAAATACAGTATAGTGCTGCATTTTGATGTATTCCCTGCTCCAAACCAGCTTTGATCTGAAATAATAAAAAGAACAATATAACTGCATTTTAAGCTGGTGATGTGTACATAGTCTTAGTCAAGTTTTGTTGTAGTAAAGGGCTGTTCTTGTACATCTTATGAGTTTGTGGATGCAAGACACCAATAATTCCTGCATTTACTAAGTGTTAGTTAATCAGTGCTTGGAGTATCAAGATGGGCTGCCAGACACTGAATTTAATAGTGTCAAAATACAGGCCAAACCAGTTTTTCCATGCTCAGGAAATCACCTGGATGAAGAGCCATGATGGAGAAGAAAAGAAAGGTGATTAACAAAGCAGGTTTTATATATGTGCACATAAACCATATATCATAAAGACACCACAGTCTCTGCTGTGCCTCATATCCAAAGGAAATGTGAACCCCTGGAATCTCTTGCCGCTTAGAGATTTGAGTGGTGTGTAACAATGTCATTACGTTTGCTAACTGCTCCACAGATGGCATGAATTACAATATTAATAAGCGTTATTTTAGAAACCACTTTGATTATTGATTTTTTCTTCCGTTGTTAATTCTCTTTGGTATGCATTCATTTTCTTTTATCTGCTTTAGGGATTTAAGGACAATGTGTATCGGCAGAGAAGGAAATATTTTGTCGACGTTGCCATGAATTATAAATAGTGAGTACAGAACTTTGTTTGTTGTTGTGGAATTGCTACTGATTCGGGGGGGGGGGGGAAGACACCATCTGCTTGGGTGATAATCAAGCAGCAGCCTTGAGGAGTGGCCCTTTTACACAACTGAATTGGTAGGTGAGCATCTAAACTGGGCTTATTTGGAGTTCAGCTGTGGAACGTAGGAAGTTGACTTTTACCAAATCAAGCCATTAGTCCACTTGAATGCAAAGCCTGAGCTCTACCACTGAACTACAGCCTTCTCCTTGACACTTCTGGTCATCACTTCATTTCTGATATGAACAAATCAATAAATAGAGAAGCTCTCTGTCTGGCGCTCTCTACCTGCTATACTCCTCCTAAGCCACACTCCTGCTTTGAACCTTCCTTGAAAATTTTCGCCTAGCTGGCATGTGTCCCTTGAACTCTCATAATGCTTCTTGCTTGCCTGGTTGAGAGAGGTGTGTGAGGGCCAGGGGAAGGCAAAGAACAATGACCTCCCTGCTCATTCCCCCTTCATGCAGAGTGTGTGTCAACTCACATAATGGGCTATGTAAAGGTCAAGTTAACAGAAAGTTAACACCGGGAATTAAATGACTGGCATTTTTGTTTTTGTTTTTTTGTTTCATAAGATAAAAAGATGTTAAGGATCCTAGTGTGAACATGGTGAGGCAGCCCTGTTTAGGGAAGCTTTTAATACTTGATGAATTATTGTATTTTAATATTTTGCTGGAAGCCGCCCAGAGTGGTTGGGGAAACTCCCAGCCAGATGGGCGGGATATAAATAAATTATTATTATTTATTATTGATTGATTGGATACCAAAAGTTGTAAAACAAGCAAACTACTTTATGGTATGACTAAGAAGTTAAAAACTAGTATGCAGCTTGCTTTCTCAAAAAGCAAAAACAAAAAAACCCCCATTTTAAATCTTGTCACCTGACAGCACCAATTCAAAAACACAGGCTTATTTTTTTTCAATTTTTTTTATTGATTTTAACAATTTTAAGCACTTAACAATACTGTTAAATTTTCATCCTTCCCCCTCTCACTGAGGGAAGCAAATTTCCACCCCCCTCTGTCACTGGGAAAATATATAAACATTGTACATTTAACGTAGCTAACATATTAAATATCATTCTGTGGGCCAGGTATTCCTCCTTTCCTCAATTTCATATTTCGGTTGACTTCCTCAAGTCCCCCTCTGTTGAATTCATTGTCTATCCTCTTTATCAGTTTTCCAAACAAAAACACAGGTTTAGAAACAGAGCAAGAGCACCTTGCAATGCAACCATAGACGAGCATTTGGAGAGAGTGATGCTGAGAACAATATGCATAAGCTTCTTGTTGGAGCCAATGAGATTAAGTCCTTAACTGGATAAAATATTTACTGCGTAGTTGACTTTCTTTTGCAAATGTACAAAATTGCTTGAGAAATACACAATAAAGCTTTCTGAACTTTACAAGGAAACTTTTCAGAGATAGAGAATATGCACAGCACCTGGAAATCATACTGTACTTTAGAACAGGACAGCCTTTGTCTCACCCCCCCCCCCCAGATTAAACTAATGTAAAAAATGTGTCAAACATAAGGGTAGCTGTCATGAAAAATCCACCCTTAGTGTGGTAAAGTTCTGAGTGAGCAAGCCTTATTCACTGAATTTTTCAGAGGCTTCTATTCCTAAATTGCTCCTGTTCTCAAACAAGATGGCATTCTTTAAAGGGCCACTCTCGTTGTCTGCCATGTCACAAATTAAAAGGACAATTAAAAGAAATCAATCCAGAGGGCTGGGAGGGCGAAACACAGCTGGGAGGGCGCCATTTGCCCCACCCTCACTATGGGGCTCTCAGAAGAGCTGCTATCATGCCTTGTCACCTCAGCTGCTAGCTCAGCACACCAATCACATTAAATGGTTTATGGTATAGGTAGGCAAACGAAGGCCTGGGGGCCAGATCCAGCCCAATCGCCTTCTAAATCCGGCCTGCGGATGGTCCAGGAATCAGCATGTTTTTACATGAGTAGAATGTGTGCTTTTATTTAAAATGCATCTCTGGGTTATTTGTGGGGCATAGGAATTAGTTCATGTTTTCCCCTTCTGAATACAGTCTGCCCCCCCAAGGTCTGAGGGACAGTGGACCGGCCCCCAGCTGAAAAAGTTTGCGGACCCCTGGTTTATGGCTTCCACCACCCCATGAAAGGTCATGTACAATGGCCCCTGGGGTTAAGTACTTAATTCGTTCCGGAGGTCCGTTCTTAACCTGAAGCGTCCTTAACCTGAAGCACCACTTTAGCTAATGGGACCTCCTGCTGCCGCTGCGCCGCCAGAGCATGATTTCTGTTCTTAGCGGAGTTCTTAACCTGAAGCGTACTTAACCTGAAGTGTACTTAACCCGAGGTACCACTGTACTTCCCTTCCCAAGAGCAAGCCTGCTCCTCTCTTCTTCTCTCCCCTCCCCACTTTCTCTTTGAGTCAGGCTAACTCAGTTCACAGAATTGGGGGGGGGGGCGGTTTCCACACAAGGATTTTTTTCCATCCAGAACTCACCAGAACTGAGTTCCAGCACCTCTCAAATGGGTGCCATTGCCATTATAAAAGAACAAGGGAGGTGTTCATGGTGAGTTCCAGCATTTCTTTTTCTAGAAAAAGAGCATTAGTTCCACGTTTTGGATTATATCCTGGATTCCATTTAAGCTCCTATATGCTCTAGAATCTAACCAAAATCCTATAGAGCTCCAGCTAGAGCAAATTTACCATAGGATTGCACCTTTACGTAAGTGGCTTACCCTGTAACGAATAATACCACCTCCAAATGCTACACTTGCATTTTTCTGTTTCTTTTTTTTTTATAAAAAAAGTCTTTGCAGATCAAGCCTACATTTTGAATTCATTACGATCCCCAGGAGTTAGTAAATTTTCAGCGCTACCTACAAATACCTGCTGCTTTTTGCAATTTTCTTGTCACGCGAGCTTCCAAGTCGAGCTAATTCCAATCACATTCTCATTTTACTCATAATGGGCCAAACTCTTCACATTCCCAAGAAGGCACATGCTAATTTGATGTACTTTTCAGTTTCATGCTTTCTTTTTTTTAAGTTCTCATTTCCCCCCTCCCTCCCCTGTTTGTGGTTTCTGCCTACTTCTTTGAGTCCTCTAAGCGCACAAGGAGGGGGGGGGAGATGAAAACATTTATTTCCCCCTCAGCAAACAGTAAAACTTGGCAGGAAAAGAGCATGCTTAAAAGCCCATAAAAAGACACACACACACACACACACACACACACACACTTCAGAGTAAGGAGAGGGAGGGCATTTGTGTCTTGTGAGCAGAGGCAGCAGTTTCTCTCTCTGGATAGATCACTGCTGTTCTATTAGCATTTTATATGGATATGGATCTCCTAAATGTTCCTTTTGCAAGTACCTTTTGCATATCTCTGCTCAGCTTCAGCTGTACTTGACTAGTTTCAAACCAGCCCGAACCATTCCCGCCCCCCACTTCTACCCTGCTGTGCTGGTGCAAGAAAATGGGGAAATGTTTAAATGTGTACGCAATTCAGCTTAATTAATGCATGCAAATGAGCCATGACTCCCCCTGCTTCTGAGTAGGGGACGCCTATCGTTGGCAGCTATTGTTATTTACCCAGACTGTATTTCTGAGGTTGCTTTGGCCACGAAATTCTGCTTGCTGCATAAGATGCAGTCAGCATCAGTGACTGGTCATTTCTACAGTGCAGTATGTCTTCTTCAACTGTCCTTAATGGTTTCTTGGATGAATTTATACCAGGGGTCAGCAACCTTTTTCAGCCGTGGGCTGGTCCACAGTCTCTCAGACCATGTGGTGGGCCGGACTATCTTTTGAAAAAAAATATGAACGAATTCCTATGCCCCACAAATAACCCAGAGATGCATTTTAACTAAAAGGACACATTCTACTCATGTAAAAACATCCTGATTCCTGGACCATCCGTGGGCCGGATTGAGAAGGCGATTGGGCCGCATCCGGCCCCCGGGCCTTAGGTTGCCTACCCCTGTCCTAGGAGGTACGATGGAAAGGCCCAGGTATGTTTAGCCTGGAGAAAAGAAGATAAAGGTGGGGGGAAGAGACATGAGAGATGCCTTCAAACCTCTGAAGGACTGCCATACTGAAGAAGGCTTGGTCTCTGTTGCTCTTCCAGAGGATACTATAATCTATGAGTGGGAGATTATCAGGGAGCAGATTCTAACTAACATGAGGAGAGCTTTCCTAATGGTAAGGATTGGTCAGCCGTAGAACAGACAATCTCAGGAGGTGGTGGACTCCCCTTTGCTGGAGGCATTACAGCAGCTGCTAAGCAGCCATCTTCCAAAGATGCTGTGATTACAAGAGCATTGAGCAAGAGGTTTAGGCTCTGTGACCCCCAACTCTATGATTCATTTCAGCCTTCTGTGTACTATCCGTTCAGTTCCACCACGGCCTGCTAACAACATCCGCCCCCCACCCAGCTAAGCAAAACCCTTGTTGTAATTGTTTGTTAGTGAAAGAAAGAAGTGGAGGTGGGAAGAAAAGAAAGGAAGGCGATTGGGCTTAATGAGAATTTCCAGGCTGAATAGGCAGCCTCAAAGCACATTAATTCCAGATGATTCCTTCTCCACAGAGGATACCTATTATTGGAGCAGCTTCTATACTGAGGATTGGTATCAGTTCCTGCATCTAAGAAACATACTGAATAAATCCTGCTTTACTGGAGTCGAGAGAAGTCTTGAAAGGAGGGGAGAGCAGAGGGTTCGTCTAGGCAGCAACGGGCCTTTCAGTATTCAAAGTGCTTGATGATTGTTATCACATTCACAATAGCCTTCTGAGAAATGTCATTTTCTAGGTAGGAGACTAAGGTCGCAACCACACGATGCATCTAAAACCACGCTTATAGCACTTTAAATTATGACTTCCCCAAAGAATCTGGAGAACTGTATAGTTTACCCCCCCTCAGAGCTACAATTCCCAGCACCCTTAACAGTTCCCAGGATTCTTTGAGGAAACAATATAAATAGTTTTTATTGGTTTGTATAGATGCATAACAAAATATAGGTAGCCAACTAAACCAAATAAAATCATAACACTTCTCCCTCCCTCCGTGAATATTGCCAGCTACCCAGTAGTATTCATGTCCTTGTAATATTCATTGCCCTTTTAGTTTTTCTACAGGGTTCTCCTATGTTACTCTATCTGGGTTGTACGGAAGCATCCATCCACAGCGCAGTCATCTCCAGCTGGAAGTATCAAGAAGTCAGTGTTGTTTTAGAATTATTCTTTTACCTCCTCCGATCCTGCCCTTGTGTTTAAAACAGAGAATAACCATTTACAGGCACAAGGATAGCATTAGAATAGCCTTTCAGAGCAAGCAAAAGAAGAATGTTAATCTATTGCCCCCTAAGAAGACATTCTATTAAAATGCATTGCTCCAGATGTGTTATATTATTTTGAAACTATTTCCTGCACATCTATTTGGGTCTTTCTCTTTCTGTCATAATACTGATCTGCCTTACAAACTGTACATAGCATTGAGATGACTGAAATTAACGTGTATGGCGTACTCCGAATATGTAGGAAAACCACTCTATCAGCCTTCCTCAACCTCTTGCCCTCTATATGTTTTGGAATACAGCCCCATCATCATTGACCATTGACCATGTCCGCTAGGACTGATGGCAGTTCAAATTAACTAGAGAGCACCAGGTTGGGGGGAAATGTTCTATATTGTAACTTTTTAAAAAACCCTTTGGATTGTGCACAGTTGATCTCAGATCTCCTGGAGGGCACATCTCAGATCCTGAGGGCATAGATGACTCGGGCAGCAAAATGTCATGGGCAGGCCCTTATCTCCACCTTCTCTCTGATGTCTGGCTTGCACAGAAAACCCAGCTGTTTCTAAGAAGTGTGTTTGAAGGGTGAACCTGTTACATGAAGACTGTGTGGAGAACTAGGAGCAGAAAGGGAAAGATTCTTCTTCAACAGGGCTGGGGAACCTTTCCAGCACAAGAGCCACATTGCCTCCTGAACAGTGTTACAGGGGCCACATACCAGGGGCAGGTGAGGGAAGATGGCAGAAGTAGGTGGAGCAATGGATATAACACTTGACTTTCGTACAGGGGGCTGCATTCCAGTCATGCACACCTCTCTATCAAGGCAAGCAAAACTTATGATTAGCATAATTAAAGGAAGACACATTCCACTCAGGTAAAAGCATCTGGGAAGGCTGTGACACAGGGCAGTGAGCTGTGTGGCCTGTGGAGAGTCTTGAGAGCAAGATAGAGAGATCTGGAGGCCTGCATTCGGCCCCTGCTACTGTGGTTCCTTACTCTTGTTCTGCGTCTGACCCACTGCTCTAGCTGAAGAGAGGATGACCTTAAGATCTGTTTTGGGACTAACACTAGGACACGCCTGGGGGATGAGGCAACAGCCACATGAGGCTTTTGCTGGAGATGATAGCAGGCATTGGATGCAGCTTGTCAATGGGCTATCTGAAAAGTAGTTATTCCTTCTTTTGAGGTACCAGTGCCTGTCTATGTTAGGGGGGTTGGGAAGGGGCTTATGATGATGCTAATGACAACGACAACGACAACAACAACAACAATAATAATAATACTAATTATTATTATTATTTATACCCCGCCCATCTGGCTGGGCTTCTCCAGCCACTCTGGGCGGCTTCCAACAAAATATTGAAATACAATAATCAATTAAACATTAAAAGCTTCCCTAAACAGGGCTGCCTTCAGATGTCTTCTAAAAGTCTGGTAGTTGTTGTTGGTGGGTTGGTGGGAGCATATAACCGAGAGGTAATTGTTTTCAAAACCTTTGTCTTTTGTATTTTTTTCCTTAGTGGCCAGCCAATCCCTAGAGTGGACTATACACCTGAAGAAATAAAAACTTGGGGAGTGGTGTTCAGGGAACTTACCAAACTGTATCCTACTCATGCCTGTCGAGAGTATTTGAAGAACTTCCCTTTGTTGACCAAGCATTGTGGCTACCGAGAGGATAATGTCCCTCAGCTGGAGGATGTTTCTATGTTTCTTAAAGGTATGGGTCAAATCTGGCTTCTAGCAGAACAGGGTGCTGTAAAAATAATTGTGTCACATTTCAAGTGTTACACAATTGGCCACGTAGTGAGAGCTGTTTATACCTTTATTCTTTGCAGGACAATTCTGTACGTTGAATAAGCAGTTATGAAACAAATCTGTATGCAGGGGGGTGGGGTGGCGGCGGCAAATACCCATCAGGAATCTCTACTGTCTCTCCTTTGGGGAATTGTTACAGCTGAGAAAATTCTCGCTGTGTTGAGGGAGTTTTGCACAAAAGTCCTGGCTGACCCCCAATCCCCTGAGAACGTCTCTATTATGACATGTGTCTTTTTGACTATACATGCATAAACCCATCTGAATACAAAGCAAAGCAGTCAGCTCTGTGCTTGGAACAAACCAGTGCACTAACAGTCTTATATGGCGTATGAACAATGCCTCCTTATTCACTACATTTTGTATTTTCAAGATGGGGACTCCATATGTCCTGGGCAGTAAGGTTTGCATAGTTGAATGTTTGTAAAGCAGCTGGAGGTGGTGGGGTCAAGCTTCTCCTCCAATATGGGCCTGTTGCCAGATGTTCCCAGCTGTCTTTCCTGAAGTTATAACTGAGCTGGAAGTTTGCACACTTCCAGCGACAACACTGAACTTGGCTGGAAGGTGCACCAGTTGGTCTGCTCCAAGCCTCCTTCTCAGATGGTAATGTTGATCATCTGCCAGTTGCGTTACTCATGACTCATCTTCTGTAATCCCGCCTTTCTAATCCTCCCAAAGGCATTGCTCCAGTGTGGTGTAGTGGTTAAGAGCGGTGGACTCATAATCTGGTGAACCGGGTTCGCGTCTCCGCTCCTCCACATGCAGCTGCTGGGTGACCTTGGGCTAGTCACACTTCTCTGAAGTCTCTCAGCCCCACTCACCTCACAGAGTGTTTGTTGTGGGGGAGGAAGGGAAAGGAGAATGTTAGCCGCTTTGAGACTCTTTCGGGTAGTGATAAAGCGGGATATCAAATCCAAACTCTTCTTCTTCTTCTTTGCAGTGCTTTTTTTTTTTTTTTTAAGATGCTGGTACTCACCAGGAAGTTGTTACAGTATGTGCCACACTTTTAACATTTGGGGGAAAGGTGCCGGTACTACATACCCATTAGTACCGCCAGGGGAAAAAAAGCACTGACTCTGCCAGACTTCCCTGCCTTCCAGTTCAGGGTCAAGACTGGAGCAGGCTGAGAGACAGCCTAATTATAGCTGCATTTTGTATATCCTCATCAACTCCTCTAGTATGGAGATGACATTTGTCCTGTAGCACTACAGAGTAATAACAGAAGGCTTCTCTTCTCCTCCTCACGCCCCTTTTAGAGTCTTTCTTATTATTTTATTTTATTTTATTTATTTTATTCACTTTAACCCTATTCTCTCTCCAAGTTGGCCAGAGTGACAAACTAGTCTCTTGCTTCCTTGTATTCTCCCCCCCCCCGCAAAAAAAAAAAAAATCCTCTGAGGAAAATTAGGGGGAGAAGGATTGATCCGAAGTCACCTGGTAAACGTCATGGATAAGTGGGAATTTGAACCAAGGTTTCTGCAGTTCTAGTCTGACACTCTTAAGTAGGAGGTAGCCAATATGGTGCCCTCTGGTTGTAGTTGGGAGTTGCGGTCCAACAACATCTGGAGGACACCGTTTTGGTTGCCCCCTCATCCAGGCACTGCATAACAAATTGATTGTGGCTGTGTATACATTATCTGGCTTAAAACACTGCTAGGTAATCGTAAAGCATTTTGCTCATGCTGGGCTGCTTTTCTCATTACAGTGGTACCTCTGGTTAAGAACCTACCGTAATTCGTTCTGGAGGTCTGTTCTTAGCTTGAAACTGTTCTTAACCTGAGGTACCACTTTAGCCACCGCCGCGCGATTTCTGTTCTCATCCTGAAGTAAAGTTCTTAACCCGAGGTACTACTTCCGGGTTAGCGGAGTCTGTAACCTGAAGCGTTTGTAACCCGAAGCATTTGTAACCCAAGGTACCACTGTACTGCAAACTATGTAAGATAGCCCAGGGAAAACCAATCTGCCCTGTAGCACTGCTAAAATCTCTGTAGTCCCCCAATTCTGAACTAAGGGAAGCTCAGGTTGTTTCTGGATGTTCTTGGGATTCACAAAGACAAGAGCCAAACAGTCCACTCACTGTCTTTTGAGCTCCAAGTACACAACTTAGGTCTCTTCCAGGCACGGGTCTGGGTTTTTCAGGTGTGTGTCTTTTGTTGTTGTTCTGGTGCTTTCCCTGGAAAAATTCAGAAAACCTGATTGCTGTTTCTGCTGATTCAACAGTAAAATGTGGGTTTTCCCAGGGAAAGTACTGGGGGGGGGGGGGAACACACCAGCAACGACACTCTGACACAACCTGGAAAGCCCAGACACAACCCAGAAAGCCCAGAAATGAAGCAAAAATGGAAGTGTGAATGAGCCCTTACTCAGTAGCATATGACCAAGCATAGAATAAGAACCATTTACCAATAAAAGACAGTTAAGAAAGGCTAATAGTGTAAAGCAAACCTTTGGGAATGTGAGTACAGAACAAAACAACAAAGCTAACATGCTTAAGCTACGGACCTCACCAGCAAGCTTCATCCAGGCACACACAGTTGTTCAATGTGTGATCCTTCATCTGAATGAAGGCCTTCGATGCAGGTCAGAGACCAGTTTTTGTACTAAAAGGCCTGGATACAGAAGTGTAGATTTTCCTTCATCCAATCAGGGCCTTGGGGTGTATTTCCTCACCCCAAAGACAGTGTACATGCGGGATTTCTCGGTTGATTTCTGCCCAGCCATTGTGACCTTGATGCAATCCTGCATGAGGCACACAGGTGGCGGGATGAACTAATTAAACGGACCCATTTTCCCCCTCAGGAAGACTGCACCCAGAATCCTAGGTAAAAAGCCATTTTAAATTAAGTCAAAGGGGGATTTATTTGCAGCTGTTCTTTCTCTCCGTTTGCATTGAAACTGGCTTGGGTAATCGCACATCACCACACACAGCATTTAATAGGAAACCCAAGGATCACATGTACACTGCTTCCCAGACCACTGGTGGGAGCACACCAGGTGCAGAGTAAATGGGGGTGTATAGACACAACCTGTGTCAAATTATCCCACCAAGGCCATAATCTTCCCTTATCCTTCCAGAGATGCAATGTGGGCACGTTAGTTTTAGCCAGGGCAAACATCACTGAGGTCGCATGTGCTGCACTCTGCAAGAATTGTTGTGGGAAGTCTCTGATGCCAACACAGTTTTAGCCAAAGAAGATGAGGCAGATGTCAGACTTATTTGCCCCTTATGTCTGGGTTCAATTTGACCTGCTTGCTTGCGTCCGCTCATTGTTCCAGGCCCTGGAAGATCTCTTTTGAGTTTCAGGGAGTTATTATTAGGGCTGCCTTTTCCAGTGATTTGGAGTGCCCATATTTCTTACAAATATTAAATGTTTAAATTGGGGGTGGGGGGAAATACCCCCCCCAAAAGTTCCCACTGTGACCGCAGAAAAGTCACAGGTAAATATAGTCCAAAGGACCTGAGAAAGATTTTTCCGATCAAAAATAAAATATTGTGTATGGCTTGAAAAGCTAACCTGCCCCAACTTCCATTCCTTCCTTTATTCTGAGTTTATGGCTACTAGCACTTAACATTAATTGGCTGGCTGCTCTTTGAGCTGGGTTGCAACTTTCAAAGGTGCATCTTGCATTGTTCTCTGGATCCCTGAGGAAGGGCACTGAATCACAGTTCCTTTTTTTTTTCTTTGCTTGAAGGTAGAAAAGCACTCCAAGGTTCAAACGTGTGCTCTCAGCCAAAGACAACAGTCATAATTTTTTTCTGAAGAGGACTAAGCTTAGCTCATTTAACTCTAAACAGTAACTAATGAGATGAGAAAGAGCTTGAGAAAGAACCGGCCTGTTCATAAGTGAACATAAGTATGTTTGGAGTGGTGTCAGCTGAAGACGCTCCTTTTTTTCAACAAGCCCTTTGAGTGGAGATTTTTTTATCCCAATCTGTATTGGATCTGGGGTTGTTAGTTGTATGGAATTTGTTTTAATGGTTAAATTGTTTTGAGATAATTTTATAGGAAGCACTTCATAAATGGAATGAAATGATAGACAGATAATAAGGTAACTTCCCCCATCTGACCTTTTCGGCATTTCCTTTCCTTTTGACCTCAGTGTTTACAATCAACCCCACAACATCACTAAGGACCACACTTTGTGCCTTTGGTCCATAAAAGCTTATGCCATAATAACATTGCCAGCCTTTAAGATGCCACAGGGTTCTTTGCTGTTACAGAAATGTTTGCCGACGATTTCCAAATGAATAATGTGCCATCAGATTTCATGAAAGATCTGAGGCTATTACACATAGAGGTAAATCAGTGTTTGCACCAAGTATCCACCCAGCACGAAACTGCTTGCCATTCAGATAATTTTTGCATATACTACCTGCATGATACACACAGCTGGCAACATGTATTTGCTCCCCCTTAATGTTGACAATTTTATGAGGATACTAAAGATAAATTGCTTTGTTCAAACCTGTATAATCTGCTGCTGTACATAAAACAGGAAGCTGATTAGTGATATTGGCACATTGTAACCTTGGTGTTTTCCCCTCAGCTAAATGATCTGCATCAATTCATCCATTTTATTTCCTTAAGGAATGTCTAGCTTATGGGTCGGTAAACAAAGGCTCGGGGGCCGGATCCGGCCCAATCGCCTTCTCAATCCGGCCCGCGGACAGTCTGGGAATCAGGGTGTTTTTACATGAGTAGAATGTGTCCTTTTATTTAAAATGCACCTCTGTGTTAATTGTTGGACATAGGAATTCGTTCATTCCCACCCCCCCCAATATATATATAGTCCAGCCCCCCAAAAGGTCTGAGGGACAGTGGACCGGCCCCATGCTAAAAAAGTTTTCTGACCCCTGGTCTAGCTGGTACAAACGACGTTTGATTCTGTAGGAAAAGTATGGAATAGTTTGTGTTTTCTGTTGATTGACACATATACTCAGATAATGTTGGTTTTTCTTCCACTTCAGAAAGGTCTGGATTCACAGTCAGACCAGTTGCTGGGTATTTGTCGCCTCGTGATTTCTTAGCTGGCCTTGCCTATCGAGTTTTCCACTGTACTCAGTACATACGCCATGGCTCTGACCCTCTCTACACTCCAGAACCGTGAGTATGATTTGTCATAACTTAGTATTTATTACATTTATTTTTCCATGTTTCCTCCAAGCAGGTCACGATGACGTGCATGGTTCTCTTCTCTACCTCCCCTCAACTTTTTCTCCTCATAGCAGCCCTGCGAGGTAGGTTAGGCTGGGAGAAAGTGTCTGTCCCAAGGTTACCCACTGTGTTTCACGGCCATGAAGACCACAGGGTGACTTTGGGCAAGTTCCTGTCTCTCAGCCTCACAGGGTTGGGATGAGGAGAGGCAAACCACTTAAACAGCCCTGATCCCCTTGGCGGAAAAGAAAGGCGACATGAAAAAAAGAAGAAGTAACAAACACTACTTGGCTTTTTCAGTTAGAGATGTTGCACAGTTCCACAAATCCCATTTAATTTCAAGCCTGTGGTTCTGCCTCTTCGAACTGTTTCATGCTTCTGGGCCAGCTACAGCACACCCTGCCAAAATCATGTACGTTTCCACAATACCCGCCTCTTTTCTCCAGGGCAAGGCCCAGCTGCTGCTGTGTCCGCCACTGTTAATGATGTGTGTAATGACAGAGAAGCAACTTCCATGAAACTCACCTGACATTCCAAGGACTCTCGTACAGGAGGGGAGAGAAAAATATCCTCATTGTCCTGGGGAAGGAAAAGGTTCAATCGGCAGAACCCTGTCCTTTACGCCATGGTGTCTTTTCTGTGTCTAACTGAAAGGAGGGAAGGTGCAAAGCGGCAAACAGTGTGCTCAGGCTCCAGGGATGCAGGACATTCACAGAGCGTAAAGGGTTTTTTGCAAGTTCTCAGCTTCCTCTTTTTCTGTAGCAAACGCTCAGGACTGCTGTGAAGGCCAATCAGTTATTAAACAAGATGATCCCTTGTCGCTTGAGCTTGTTGCCATCTGGCTTTTATCGGTGTAACAGCAAACACCTCAAGAGCGTCACTTTGTGTGCATTAATTCCTAACCCCACTGCTGGAGGGCACCCTCTCTGAACAGAAACCCATCTAGAGACTTACATGAACCCCAGTCTCACATTTGCAGCCCATTTTCTAATCCCAACCTCTTCTGAGGGATGCCCACATCAATTTATCTCTGCCAAGTCTTTCCTGAAACCAAATCCTGGGATTTAAGACTGGCAGTGATGAACATTCAGAGGGCTTCACACTCCCACCCCACCCAGTCCTGGGAACTGCATTTTGTTGAGGGGCAAACTAGAGTCCCCAGGATTCTTTGGGGAGTGGTATAAACACGCTTCAAATATATAGTGTGGATGTGACCAAAGGGGTTCTGTTGTAGTGCCTTCTATTAGCAAACTCAGATAGTGAGAGCCAACATTTATGGAATGAGACTGAAGCCCCTGAGAAATAAGACAGCAGTAGCAGCATGCTCAAGGGAACTCTAAAGTCTGCAGCAGCAGGAAAAAAATCTTTTTAAATAGCCCTGAATGGGGCAAACAAACAACAAACCCTCAGCTCAATGAGTATTGAGCATGCTCAGTAGTCACAGAATAGTGAGTGTCAGTTGGAAAAGAAAACCAGAAAAATAGCCCCCCCCCAATCTGGTGCCAGTCCTGAGTACTGATCATCATGTACAATCTACCTGGGATGGAAATTGAGCTGGTCCCTCTGTCCTTCTGCAATCGTTGTTTTAGTTTATGCCCACAGCTTTTTATTTATTCTCTACATGTTCATTGTTTTCTCGCTGGCATTTCAATATTCTTTTGTTCTATTTCCCCATCTTTTTTTAAAATAGAGGAAATAAGCCCAAAGGGAATTCTATTAATATTGATGGCTCTTTGTTGAAATATCTGCTGTTTTGGGCACTGAATTATTTTATTTCTTTTTTTATTGTAATGTCTTTTGACTTGCACCAGTAAACACTGGCATTGGTGTGATTTCTGTGATATCACATTTGGTATGATCCCCAAAGCCATGATGGATTTAGAGCAGCCATTGGTAAGTGCCCTAAACAGTATGATATTGTGAAATAATTCATAGCCTAATAGACACATGAGCAATCCCAGAGCCAGGAGATGATGCCAAAGACTACCAAGTGTCCATGGACAAGGACTTCACATGTAATCAGTGCACTGAACCACCTGTCCATGGGCATCATCTCCTGCATCCAGGATTGTTCATGTATATATCAGGATATGGATTATTTCAAAGTCTCATACTGCTTTGCTGTAGGATATTTTCATGCTAGCAACAAATGGTAGCTTGACATTTGTTTTTGTTTTTTGCTAACCTAGAAACTACTCAATATTGATCCAGAGCAGAACTCTGATGTATAGTTAGCAGAGTAAAAACTTAAACACGTTGCTGGATTCCCAAAACATAGAGCAGAGGCAATTATATTTCATCCAGCAGAGCTTTACTGCTACTATAGGCAAATGAGCATAATGGTCACAAATCCAATACATTCAGGATTGGCACTGTCCATAAGAAATCCAGTTGCAGCAGACTTAACTTAGACTTACAATAACTTATAATAAGTCTAAACCTTAACACTAAATACAGAACACCACACCAGATGGAAAGAGAGACAGAAAGAGAGAGTGAAACTATTAGAGTCAGCATGACGTTGACTGAAAGAGACAGTGCTTTTTTTCTTAAAAAATGTTTAGGGGTACTCTAATTTTCCTACTCATATTGAAATACTGCCCCTCAATGAGGCCAAACTTAGATTCACAAAATGTTTAGGGGTATGCATCCCCCTGTGTCCCCCAGAAAAAAAACGCACTGGAAAGAGATAACAGATCCAGTTTAAACTAGCTGTACTCAGCTTCTCTGAAGGAATAACCCAAACATCACGAACCTTCTGCTTGTTTCTTTCACACAGAGAAGCTTCCAGAACCATTTTTAATTAAGTAGAATAGGAAAGATCTCTAAACATCAAATCGATACTTTCTGCACTAAGAAATGCAAACCGACACGACCTTCAGAGTTCACATTTACCCAAAAAGCACTGGGACCTGTAACAAAATGTTCCAGTGTGACTGCTCCTGTTCAGTGTTCCAGCCAGCCAGCCAGCCAGCCACACCTTCTTTCAGGGCACTCCATTCCACACTTACCCGCCCCAAACAAACACTCAGTGTTTTGTGGCTACTGAGCATGCTCAGTACTTGCTAGGTTGTTTGGGGGGTGTTTCCCAAGAGGTTCTCATTTGCATTTCTGCCAATGAAAGACCTGCCCAAGTCATGCAGATTTTAGAGGGTCTCATTTAGAAAGGTCTTTTTCAGCCCTGCTGGTTGAAAACCCTTTCCTGGCAATGCCCAACACTGAACTTGCAGCAAAGCATGGTTACTAATCCAGTGTTGGTCATACTCAAGAGTAGATCTATTGAAGTCAATGGGCTTCTATCTATTAATTTCAGCAGGTCTACTTTATGACTTAGCTGGATGTTCGTTCCATGAAAAAAATGTAATAACAAATAAATAAATTGTTCTGTCATTGAGACTGCTGCACCTGTAAAGAAAGGTTATGGCAGGAAGTCAAGTTCCGAAATCAATTGAGGTGCTCATGTTCCACTCAAGAGTGTTCTCACATATTCTTTAGAGAAATGCTTGGCATTGGGTGAAAAGGGGGCATTGCAATGTGAAACTTGACACATGAACTTGTCGCCTGCAGGAGAATTTGGATTATTGTTCACCTGGTAACAAAGTGGCCCTATTCCCAACAGACGAGCCTTTCACAGGAAGCGCAAGGTGACAGCTCTGAATTGAGAATGAATGCTGAGTCTTTAAGACTTCAGCTCCATTCATAATCCCCATGATGTCTGTTTCCATATTGTCCAAGACATATGAATACGAAAAACTGGGAAACTCCTGCTTGCTTCCTATTGTCCTGCTCATGCATAGCATATTCCTTGTGTGGATGTCTGTGATTCAGTGAACAATAGTGGATGGGCTGGCATGAATAACTCAGGCACATACTGTGCTCTTTTGATGGGCAGTATCAGGAATATAATGGGGGACTAAAAAATAGGAATACATATTCCAAGTATTGTTTTGCCTGAAAACAGAGGCAGTGGGCTCTCTTTATTTGTACAAAAAAAAATGCAAACTTGCTTTTTCTCTCCTGTAGGAGTTGCTCAAAGCAACTAACAGCATGCAAAACACAAAAATAAAAACACATTGGTTTTTTTTACTGGCAGTGCTGCTTGACAGTGTCAAATTTGGACCAAAAATACTTTAATGCTAGTCTGCATGGAAAGTTTTTAAAAACCCACAGTATTCTCCAGCTACCAGTCAAAGATTTATTTTTTGTAAACAAACCTTTTAATACTTATGACAGCTAGATTCATTTTTTTAAAAAAGCCCACTGAACTGCTTCAGGTTTGGCTAAGAGGTTTGCATGCATCAGTTCTCTGAGTCCAGTGATGCTTTTATACTTCTACTAACTTTGCATTTTAATTCCCTTGCAGGGATACATGCCATGAACTTCTGGGGCACGTGCCTCTGCTTGCTGACCCTAAATTTGCCCAGTTTTCCCAAGAAATTGGACTGGCCTCCCTGGGATCTTCTGATGAGGATGTCCAAAAACTTGCAACCGTGAGTCATGAAGTTTTAAAAGTGTGAGTTTTGCTTGATTCTTAAGAACAGGCTTCCTCAACCTTGGCCCTCCAGCTGTTTTTGGCCTACAACTCCCATGATCCCTAGCTAGCAGGACCAGTGGTCAGGGATGATGGGAATTGTAGTCTCAAAACATCTGGAGGGCCGAGGTTGAGAAAGCCTGCTTAAGAATCTGTCAAGTATACTAAAATGGAATGTTTCTCAGTGTGATGACAAAACATGTCACCCACTTTCTTTGGCAACACCTAACTAGCCCCTTTCCTCCTCTGACCGGTTTGTGGTTGATGTATGCATTCTAGCCTCAGTGGCCCAGAAAGATCTGACATTGATTTTAATACTTTTCCCCCTTCCTTCCTTCCTTCCTTCCTTCCTTCCTTCCTTCCTTCCTTCCTTCCTTTGCCTAATATCTCTGAAATACAGAAATGGTTTGTACCTGTAGAATATAAAGATTTGGGAGAATAAAGTTTGGACTCATTACACTGTGTTATTTGTCTCAGTGTGCTTTTAGAAAATATCATTGTAAAGGATTTTTATTATTATTATTATCATCATACCACATGGGGGAGATGGGTGAAAAACAAGCTGCAATGCTAATTGTGAAACATGGCTTCTTCATTTATTGCATTTCATGGGTAGGAGATGAACTCAGGGCAGTTCCATCTGACACTGTCCAGAATGAGGAAGGCCTCAGGCGCAGTGGCCAGAGGTCACAGGGGACAGGGGTATGATGGGTGAAAATGAGAACAGGATAGCATCTTAGGATCAAAACAGCCACTGCTTTGTTTATAACAGATGCCAGAAGGCTTTGGCATAGGCATTGGGTATGGCTCCTGAATAGAGATGGGAAGGCTTGGAAAAAAAACTGGAAAAATCCTGAATGAACCCAACCATTTGCTGGTTGATTAATCCTTCAGGGTCAATCCTGGATTTAAGGATCACTCTACAATGAGAGTCGATTCTGGGCAATCCTTCCAGGATACCAATTGGGAAGTTCTATGGCCCATTAACCCTCATCTGGGCCTTCAGACAGAAACTTTCTCCTGGACCCCTTTACCAGGGTACCCTGATACTTTGACTGGAGTGATGAGGGGTCTCCTACACACACCCTTTTTCTGGACTAAGGATCCAACCCAATGCCCCCTTTTTTTGCCAACAAGTTGTAACAATTGCTACTAGGTAAGCAAAACCTCCAGACAGGCCCAGTTTTGTCTGCTGGAGAATTCCTCTCTGGCCCCAAATAGCCCCATAGCAAGGTCTTAAGCACATCCTGCCCACCCACCACAGGTAAAGCCAAAATTATAGGGAGGAGGGGGGAGACCCTATGCGGACTGCGCTGACCAAGCCACACCCTGCTGATTTAAAAGAGATTGGGCAGACCTGGTTGAAGCCAGCCAGCTCACCAGCCAACCAGAACCACCCCACAATTCCCACCACCACAACCAGCACACATTTGGTTTGACAGGGCTTTGAATCTCACAGGCAGTTCCCAGCCTTTTGTGCAGATATCCAGTGCAATGATGACATCAGGTGGCTGCGCAGGAGAGGAACAATTTGAACCCCCAGGTCGCCTGCGCCCATGTTGGGCCACAATCAAACAGTAAGCGATCTTTGCATGCATGAGGAATGAGGAAAGGCCTTGCATGTGTGGAGCTCCATGTCTGATCAGAGCTCTATACAAGGAACAACTGAAGCAGGAAAGAAGCAGCTCCCTCCTTCAAAACTGGGTTGTTGTTGTTTTTGCAGAGATTCACATAAAGACAAAAGCCCTAGTATTCCTTTAAGTGCTGAATTTATGGCACTGGCTGCTAGAAAATGTTATTTATAAATGGAGTGTTTGGAAAGGCTATAAATATTGAAAGAAAACTCCAGTGCTACTTGCCAGGTAGTTTTAGAAAAGGGATTTAAAAACCATGGGAGGAGGAATCAGAAATATTTATGAAAGTGTGTAACAATGCAGGAAACAAGTGGCTAGTGTGCAAGAGCTATGTCTATCCCAAGCAAAAAACTAGATATTTGGACGTGTGAACTTTCTGTTTACACCATGACAAAAATTAGCAGCTTGGATGAACATGCACATCTCCACTCATGCAGATGTTTCATAGTGTTTTCTTCAGTGAGCTGAGAAATAACTGGTGTTTTCCTTCAATGAAGAATCTATGTATGTGCCTGGATATGCCCCCCAGAGTCATGAGGCATCAGAAACACCCAGTACAGTTATACCTTGGTTCTCAAATGGAATCTGTTCCAAAAGTCTGTTCGACTTCCAAAAATGTTCAGAAACCAAGGCACGGCTTCTGATTGGCTGCAGGAGTTTCCTGCACTCAATCGGAAGCTGCGGAAGCAGAGTCAGACGTTCAGGTTCTAAAGAAACATTTGAGTTGCAAGGCGTTTGACAACCAAGGTACGACTGTACAGTTGTACCTCGGGTTACAGACGCTTCAGAAATAGTACCTCGGGTTAAGAATTTTGTTTCAGGATGAGAACAGAACTTGTGTGGTGTTGGCACGGCGGCAGCGGGAGGCCCCATTAGCTAAAGTGGTACCTCAGGTTAAGAACAGTTTCAGGTTAAGAACAGACCTCCAGAACGAATTAAGTTCTTAACCCGAGGTACCACTGTATTTATAATTTTGGGAAAATGAGTGTCTGTCTGCCACAGTTTACAATATGGCTGTTTAGTGATTGGTATGTTCTATCTTTATCCTTTTATTTGGGTAAATGTATCAGTGCCCATTACTTTGGAAATGAAGATGTTAGTATTTGGTGTACAAGCCTTCTGTGGCTTTTTCTATTAAAAAACTATCTGCAAATCTGTCCAATTAAGGAATTGCTGTCAGAAACTAATTGGTTTCATTACACTCTTTCAAGTCCCCACTCCACCCCCATCTTTAAAGTAGCTTTTCAACCTCTGTCTTTAAAGTGCTAAAAACTACAGTCCTCTCTTCTCCTTCTTGGTAACATTTATTGTGATATTTTAATCTACTGCTGAGGAATGAAAACCAAACAACTTTTGCTCTTTACCACTGAACTGTGTGCAGAAATCTGGAGAAATTAATTGCTCCTGAAGCTGGGAGAAATTGAGGGTTTAAAAAATGCTTATAAAGTTCATATTTATTAATATGAATGATTTTGAAAGTCATATATCTATATCTATATATAGCCAACCTCAAAGCAGTTTACAAAAGGAATGAAATTATCAGTGAAAAGAAACTTAAATATTTAAGAATAATTAAAATCAATGATAAGTCAAAAAAGCAGATTAAAACACTTGTCAACATTTCACATGCCTGGCTAGGCTTGCCTGAACAAAAATCTTCTTAGCGGGCCCCGAAAAGAGTATAGGGAAGGCACCTGCAGAGAGTGCCAAAGTCCAGGTGCTGCCACACTAAAAGATCAATTTCTTACCAGTGGAGAACATGTATTATGTGGCACCTGTAATAGTGCCAGTTCCACAGATCAAAACCGTTGATTTATGGCGTAAATCAGTCATGGTCCCTAGTTGTTAAGGGCCTAATATACTAATAACAACACCTTGAAGTTTGCCCAGTAGCAAATTGGCAACCAGTGCACGTCTCTGCTGACAAGACTCCTGTCTGCAGTCGTACCACAGCATTCTGCTCTAACAACAGCTTCTGGATCAAGCCCAAAGGAAGCCCCACACAGAGTGCATTGCAGCAATCCAACCTTGAATGAAGCAATGCATAGACTACTGTGGCCAAGCTTTTCCGACTCAGGAACGGCCATAGCTTTTGCCAGTAGCAGCTAGTAAAAGGCTCCTCTAGACAGTGAAGCTACCTGGGCCTCCTCCAGGGACAGAGCTGAATCCAGAAGCACTTCCAGACTGTGAACCTGCTCCTTCAGGGAGAGTGCAACCATGTTCAGGATAGGCCAAATTATCCAGCCCAGGAGCCCCTCACCCACAACGCCTCCATCTTTGCCAGGATTCAAGCTCAGCTTGTTTCCCCTCATCCATTCCGCCACTGCATCCAAGCACTGGCTTAGGGAACTGCACAGCTTCTCCTGATCCAGATGTCATTGAGAAATAGTGTCATTGGCCTACTGATGGCGCCTTGCCCACAAATGCCCCATGACGGCTCCCAGAGATTTCATATAGACAATAAATATATGGATATTAAAGCACATGTATAGATATGCCACATCACAACCACGCCACATCTGTAAGGACTCTGTTGTTTAGCATGGCAACACCTGTACTTTGGGACTCCCAGCCTATCGATAACAATGAAGGTGCCTTCACTGTATCGCTTTTGGCACTTGCTGAAGACATTCTCATTTAGACAAGCTTACTCATGTTTAGAAACTTTGTTTAGAAACTTTGTTTCAGTCTATTTTACTGTGGTTTTAACCTGCTATGTTTTATGTGACAGTTGTAAAACTTTTAGTGATAATTTTGTTTTATCTTCTTTTTCTTTTTTTGTAAACCGCTTTGAGGTTTTCCTACCATCTAGGTAAGGTAAAGGGACCCCTGACCATTAGGTCCAGTCGTGTCCGACTCTGGGGTTGCGGCGCTCATCTCGCTTTATTGGCCGAGAGCCAGCGTACAGCTTCCCGGTCATGTGGCCAGCATGACAAAGCCGCATCTGGCGAACCAGAGCAGCACATGGAAACGCCGGTTACCTTCCCGCCAGAGCAGTTCCTATTTATCTACTTGCACTTTGACGTGCTTTCGAACTGCTAGGTGGGCAGGAGCTGGGACCAAGCAACGGGAGCTCACCCCATCGCAGGGATTCGAACCGCCGACCTTCTGATCAGCAAGCCCTAGGCTCTGTGGTTTAACCCACAGTGCCACCTGGGTCCTACCATCTAGCAGTATGTAAATTTTATGAAATATCAATCAATCCAATCAATCAATCAATCAATCAATCACAACACCACCACCCAAAATGCCTTTTGCTGCAGAGTGCTTAAAACAGGAAGTGCTCTTTGCTATTCCTCAGTCAGCTGAGTAGCACAAGTGGGATTCCAGGGAAAGGAACATTTTACACCTTCCCTCAATTCTGATGGAAATGTCCCCCCCTTCTATTAAACTCAACATCATGGAGTCAATAATCATGGGAATTGCAGGGGAGGGAAGATTTTAGCAGCTGAGAAAGGGTTGCCCAGCAGGGAAAAGAGGACTAGGAGATAAAGAGTGTGAAGTAGTTCCTATCCTACTCACTGCCATTTCTGACTCAGTCTACCTGCTGGTAAGTTACCTGCCCCTAGTCTTTCACCCCTGGTGGCAGTAAATATTTTCATTTACACTAATGTGTTTGTTTGGGGCAATGGCTCTATATTACAGTGCCTATTGCAGCTTTTCAGAATTGGATGTAAACCCTAAATCTATAATGTTTTCAATTCCCTGTTTTGAAGTGGAAGTTTCTGGCATATGTAAGCCAGAGTATGTAATTCAGAAATATGTATCAGGGTGTGATCTTGGGCCTGGCAATAGTGTGCCCCTCTTTTCGTCTTTAAAGCACAAGAGCATCTGCTTCCTTTCACCAGCAAAAGACCGATAATTCAAGGCTAGGTTGAACAGATATCAACAGTGGATCTGTTTTTAAAGAGCCCATTATTTGCAAGCCAGTTGCAATTTGGGTAGCATAATTGGTATTTGTTGAACAGCCAAGACTGGCAGACCTCCCTATTCTGTAGCAACGCAGTTTCCTCTGCTATGTAGCCATAGTCTTGATGTCAAAATACCATCCTCTCAGTAACGACTGCGGCATTTGAATTGGTAGGAGTCCACCATGCACATGGAAACTAGACATCATTTGTAAAGTCTTTGTGAAGTCCTGGAACTTGGAGTCGGGCAGGCGTGATGTATTCATTATGATGAGCATGTCTCAATTTATATTCTTCAGAGTTCCAGGTAGATGAGAGCAGAAAGCAACATCTAGGGCACTGCAACATTTCTCAGATCACGAGTGCCTGCAGATGCCAGGTCAAGTGAATCAGAATACTGTGTACTTAGCATTTATATAGCACTTGTATTTGTATGCTTAAAATACTTCACATACTTTATCCCAGTAACCTTGACACCAACCATGTAAGTCTGCTAGTACTTACAGTTTTTTGAAAGCAGGGCTGGGGAATCCGTGGTCCTCCAGATGTTGCTGGAATCTAGCTCCCCATATCTTATCACAGCCAAGGTTTGGGAATTACAGTTATGCAAAGGAACGGTTTGATCATTTAGTTGTTAAAAGCTCTGGGTGATATTATTTATAGTTTAAAACCACACTTGCACTAATAGAAAGCGGCTTTCACCAATCACGAAACTGGAGAGATGTGCAGGGGAAAAAGACACCAAAGCGACCCAGGAATTTAGCAGTATTCAGCACGCATTTTCTTGATGTTTTATGGCGATGTTTTCCAAGGGCCCCCTATAATGAGCATTAGCCTGCATGTCAACTTTCAGGCACAAAAATGCAATAGATCTTGATATTCGAGTTAATAAGAGAATAATGTGAGCCTGACAAAGCATTTGCATGCTCATTATGTCTGCTATTTTCAGGGGGAAGCATCATCATCATTAAGAAATTGCCGAATCGGCAATCACAGCCCTCGGTTGAAGTTCAATCGCTCATGCTGTGAATCTGTGATCTGTCGGAGTGCGGCTGCGAGAGGAGGGGAGGGAAGAAAAAGAAAAGCTCTTAAAATGAGCTTGATGAGTTCTTTAGTCGTCAGGAGTAACTGAAGTAATTAGTTAAGTAACTAAGGTCATACCCCTAGCATTCAGCTCTTGTAGGAACATATTATAGTTTTCGCCTTGTTTTCATTTGCTTGTTTTCTATTGTTACATATGGAGTAGATATCAAACTAGCAAGGAAATACGTGGGAGTGAAATAGTGACCCCCATTAACACAATCAAGCTCCTTTTTTATTTTTTAAAAAAGGCCAGATGAAAGATTAACTACTGTTCTGCATTAAACTACCAAAAATATATTGGTTCATAGCCATTCTGAGTTTATAATTACCATGGACGGTATCCAACAAAGTACTTCTGCTAGCACAAGCACTTTGGGCAGTGCAACATGACTTCTCCTTTATTTCCTCTTCCCCAAGTCCCCAAATCTGCTCTGGAAGGTTGGAGAAAACCCCAGAACAGATGAGCTTAAATAGTTAGTCAAAAAGAAACCAGGATAAATTCTTTGAACCAAAGTGGGGCTGGCAATTTGTACATGAATACACGGCATTTCTTACCTGTTTAAAAAGGAAGAGGAAACAATGACTTTGCAAAGAGGTGTAACTGGAATCTGCCCACTCTTGCTTTGAAGGCTGGCATGTGTTTGTTCTCCAGCATTCAAAAACCTGCCCTTTTTGTAATTCTCCAGTTTGACTCTGCTGAGTGACTATGTTAGGGCTAGACTTCAGAGCATAGGACACAGTCACCTGAACCTTTCCACCCCTACCTCAAATAAAAAATAAAAAATGCCAGAGGAAACCCTTCTGGGTCCCACATTAAAATTCTTCCCTGGTCTCCCTACTGGCCTAGCAAGACTAACTTGGCCCGTTAGCCCTGGTGATCCCACTGATGTTTGTTTTTATGCTGTTTTTAGCTGTTCTTTAAGTTGTTTTTAATCATTGTTTTGTATTTGTTGTTAGTTGCCCTGAGCCCGGTTTTTGGACCAGGAAGGGCGGGGTATAAATAAAATTTTATTATTATTATTATTATTATTATTATTATTATTGACTCAGAGGGGGATTGTCATGAAACAGATATATCAGGGCAAACACCAGTTACTGCACTATCCCTTTTATTTAAAATTAAGCCAGGCAGTTGCCCTGCATAGCACAATACCTGCTGCTAAGGCTCCAGATATGTCTGCCATCTTAATTTTCCCACAGGGCCTAAGAACTGGCCTTGAAGGACTCTGTAGAAATTATGATGGTATGCACACCTGGAGCCTCAGCACCAGGCATTTTTATGGTGCAAGATGCCCACCTGACTCTATCTACCTGCCTATTTAAAAGGGACCTCTTCTAGCTTTTCTTTACCAGCTTGGGGGTGTGGAGGAGAGGGGTAAGAGTGGAGGGACCAGGCAGTGAGGAAGGAGCATCTAGGATGACCAGTGTGGTGCGGTGGGGAGAGAAGGTGGCTGTGGTGAAGCAGCCAGGGTGATGAACACCAAAGAAAGGATACCCACAGTGGGGAAACAGAGTCCCCTTGCCCATAGATCTCTTAAACTGACAAGAGTCACTGACTGTTGCTTCTCAAGTAAGAGGGGATGTGAGAGAGGTTTGCATTGTGTGGAGAAAGTGATGAGAGAGCTTGTCTGCACTTCCACTTGCTCCGCTGCTTCCCTCTGGGAAAAGTTGCTGTTCACCACCGAATCGGAACAAGCACCAATTGGTTTTTTGGCAGATAATGACATTTGTTCCCATTCAGCAGCAAAGAACAGGTTTTCCTGGGGAAAGTGGTGGGACACATGAAAAACTGCCTGGAACCATTCCTATAAAGCACGGGACAAGCGGAAAACATAACGGACCTGGGCTTTCTAAGCACAGGAGAAGCAGAAGTGTGGATGAGTCCGAGAGAGATGTTTCCTTCTTTAGTCGAAATACTAGAACTCATGATCATCTAGTGATCACAAAAGACAAAACAAAGTGCTTTTTTCACATAGCACATATGTAAGCTATACCATTCTCTCCCAGGTATGGTGAGGGCCACCAGCTTGTTGTGGTTTGAAAAAGGATTTGAACATTCCTGGAGAATTTGAAGCTATCAGTGTTTAATACCTCCAGTACCAGAGGCAGCACACCTCTGAATACCAGTTGATAGAGAGAGGGAGGGAGGGAGGGAGGGAGGGAGGGAGGAGAGAGAGAGAGAGAGAGAGAGAGAGAGAGAGAGAGAGAGAGAGAGAGAGCCCTGCTGTGCTTGGATCCTGCTTGAAGGTTTCCTATAGACATTTGGCTGGCTACTGTAAAGGCAGGATGTTGTCTTTGGACTAATCCAGCAAGTAACTTTTTATGGCCCTGTGTTCTTAGAGACAGAATGCTAAGAGGAGCGTGTGGCTGCTTTTAGTCAGTGAGCGGTCTTGTCTGAGTAATAACATGAATGTTTGAAAACTTATAAAATTGAAACAATAGGTCAGACCAAAGAAATAATTTCATAATTTCTGTGTAGCAGTATGGCTTCAAACATTCGGGTCTGCAAAGAAAGATTCAAGCAGTTATGGTTCTTTTCAGCCATGTGAATCAAAGTTATTTTTCTTCTCAGTGGAAAATAGACTCCTCTTAGTATTCAGTGTTGCTGTATATTATAGGAAATTGTATTAATCACTTTCCACTGTGAACAACCAAATCAAATTTGTGCAACCTGATTCTTTCTCGCTGCTTGATGCTGGGTAGGGTGCTTTTGTTTCTCTGGGTAGCTGAACGAATGAATGAAAATTGGACATAATAACCAGAAAAAAAGCTAACTATTTGTCTAGGGTATGGCTTAATTAATTATTTGATGATGCAGCTTAGAAGGATTGGCATCTTAGCATTAAAGGGCACCGGGGATGGATAATGGAATATTATCTTCAAAATTTTAATGGAGGTGTGATATGATCTCTTTGTAAGAACGGCTTAATGAAATTTTTATAAACCCAGCTGTCCCTGCCTAGAACCAAAGAGGAATTTTGCCATTGTCTTGAGTTCCCTTTGGAGCAAATATTATCTTCATTTACATTTAGTAGCTGCATAATAGTAAACTATATATATATAAATGAATGCAGAACACAACCCTGCATTCTTTATTGTTCTATTCTCAGAACTTCATGTATATATTTTTAGAGCTGAAAGAAAGCTGCTTTATCATCTTACTCAGCACCACAACATCCTTATTTACTTATAGCAAAGAATACCTTATTAAAGCTATACTGTTTGGTATCTGCAGCACTGAAATGATCTAGAGCAGGTGCCTTAAATTCGATCTGCTTACAAACATGCAAATGGAGATACAATGTCATTGGAAAACAGCTGAGAGAATGTCACTCTAGGCCAGTGTTTCTCAACCAGTGTGCCTCCAGATGTTTTGGGACTACAACTCCCATCATCCCTCGCTAGCAATACCAGTGGTCAGGGATGATGGGAATTGTAGTCCCAAAACATCTGGAGGCACACTGGTTGGGAAACACTGCTCTAGGCTTAGGTGGGAAAAACCTGACTGTATTTTTTTTAAGGCTCTGATATACAACTACTGAAAACTAATGGATAATCATGGCATAGAATTAGAGAATCCTAGCGTTGGAAGGAACCCCAAGAGTCATCTGGTCCAATCCCCTGCAATGTAAGAATCACAGATAAAGAATCCCTGACAAATGGTCCCCCACCTCTGCTTAAAAACCTCCAAGGAAGGAGATATAGTCCCTTGCACTGTCAAACAGCTCTTACTGCCAGAAAGTTCTTCCTTATGTTGTTGTTGTTTAGTCGTTTAGTCGTGTCCAACTCTTCGTGACCCCATGGACCAGAGCATGCCAGGCACTCCTGTCTTCCACTGCCTCCCGCAGTTTGGTCAGACTCGTGTTGGTAGCTTCAAGAACACTGTCCAACCATCTCGTCCTCTGCCGTCCCCTTCTCCTTGTTCCCTCAATCTTTCCCAACATCAGGGTCTTTTCCAGGGAGTCTTCTCTTCTCGTGAGGTGGCCATAGTATTGGAGCCTCAGCTTCAGGATCTGTCCTTCCAGTGAGCACTCAGGGCTGATTTCCTTCAGAATGGATAGGTTTGATCTTCTTGCAGTCCATGGGACTCTCAAGAGTCTCCTCCAGCACCATAATTCAAAAGCATCAATTATTCGGCGATCAGCCTTCTTCCTTATGTTTAGCTGGAATCTCCTTTCCTGTATTTTGAATCCATTGGTTTAGGTCCTACCCTCTGGAGCAGCAGAAAACAAGCTTGCCACCATCATGCAACAGCCTGTCACACGTTTTAAGATGGCTATCATATCACCTCTCGGCCTTATCTTTTCCAGGTTAATGTGCATTTATTTCCTAACACTATGTTAATTAAGCAGGCTTAGTTAAACAGATCTGTGGATATATTTCTGCTAGAGGAGAAGGGTGATATCTATATCTAGCTCCAAAAATTGTGACAGCCATTCCTAAATCCAGCCATGCTTTGACAAATCAAAGACTTGTTCTCCTGAACCTTGGAAGGGTGTTGGTCATGTATATTGAACAAGCAGTGTGTATTGTCTGTTTCTGAGCCCAAACATTTGCAGTTTCACCAGATTTAAGCCTTTCATGGCAAACCAAAACACACAGACCCAAGAATGGTTTTGTGTATCATTAGATCTATAAAATCAATGATGTGAGACAAATGTGTGGACATCCAGCACCATGAGTGAAAGCAATCAATTGACAACATTGAGGCCATTTACACAAATCCCTAGCTGGCTGAAATGTGAATCACTGGAAGGTTTTCCTCAAAACTAGGGAGATGGAGCTCATAGAGCTAGACTTTGATGTAAGTATAGGACCCTTCAGGCTGTCCCTACCCCAACCAGTGCCAGAAGAGGACACAAAGGAGGCAGAAGATGAAGGGAAGCAGTACAAAACAGATCAGGGTGTCAGTACCTAGCTTGGGCTGATTTCGGTCGAACTGCAAGATTCTCTTTTTAAAATAAAAATTGGTAAGACAAGAGCAAAGCAACCACTTGGCATAGGAGTAGATGGTAGATCAGCCCCGGTGGTGAGTGCTGGTGGTTGGCGAGTGGCCAGGGCAAGGGACTTAGGGCCATGATGACTAAATGTAATGTATGAAACTCAATTGCAGTTTCTGGCCAATGAATGATTTGTTTTCTAAATAAATGTACCCCTCTGTTTCCCCATGATATTGATTCTACCAAGATACCGAATAGATCCTTTTGTCCACAAGATTTACTTGTTTGTTTCTGAGAGTTGACAGTACTCCATTAACTTGCCCAACGTGGTACATAGAAACACTTCTCATCATACTTTCAACGTTGCCTCAACAGGACTTCTTGACACTCAAATGTTGGACTTTGCATTGTCACTAATGAAAATACTGGTCAAATTAATGATCTCCTGTTAACCTCAAAAAACATTTCTGACTGTCTGCTTTTCATAATTGAGATGACCACTGATGATAGACCAGGTGCAAACTTTGTCATGAAAATCATATCTTTGCTTTTGCTTTTTATTTTGTTTGTTCAGCTCCTTTATAATATGTTTACAGATTCTGACAGGTAACTCAGTGGTGAGTCACCACTCAAATCTATATTTATGGCACATTATTTCAGACATACATTTGCTGCTGAAAAACATCCCAGCAGATTTTAAATTCTCTTTGAAAAAAAAATGTTTTGTATTAGAGGTGTCAGTTTGAGGAATTTTCTTAATAGCATAATTAGAAGGTGCATTTAAAAAGATCCATCCTCTCTTCTCCGCACAACCCACAAATTACTCTGTTGATGTATTGTTAAGGTTCAAATGAGGAAACTTATATCTTGATCCAGAAGCCTCCCAGTTTTTACAAAATAAGTTAGTAACCAGCATAAAGAACCAGGAGTCTCTTTCGTTTATTTAAGACACAGCTATCCAGATTTTGTTGGACTTCAGCTCTCATCAGTTCCAGACAGCATGGTCAATGGCTCATGCAATGGTGGGCGTTGTGCTTTTCCCTGGCCCTCTCCAGTTTGCTGCATTTAACAGACTAACACTTTCCCCCCTCGATCACTGCCACAGCCAACCAAAATCCTAAAACTCCTATCAAAAGTTTTGGCCATTTCTTCTGACTAATGAACTCAGAGCTCAGGGCAGAGCTCCACCCATCTGCAGGCTAGCTGAGAGTCTTTGCTTTGCTGATGGTCCATCTCCCTGTCTTTGTTCTCTGTTAATGGCCTGCCAGGGGATCTCGTGACCAAGGAAGCTGAGTTGAGCTATTAAGAGTTTGACTCCCAGTATAAATCTCCAAGCATTTATTAAATTCTAACTCTTACTAAATAAAGGAATTATGGAGGCATTGCACCCACAAACTCATAACAGTACTTACCGTACTTTTCCGTCTATAAGATGCCTCCATGTATAAGACTCCCCCTATTTTTGGGGACTCAAATTTAAGAAAAGGGGGGGGGAGATGGCTCTGCTTTTTTTGCGGAGGATTGCCCAGAGTTTTACAGCTTTTTTTTTGAGGGGGGGTTGCCAAAAATCACTCACATGCAGCGTCGATGCTGCCAGTCTCTGGCAGCTGCCAATCGCCCACTTGCCACAGCGACAGCCAATCGCAAATAGACCCTTCCACAGCAAAAAATCTCTTACCCGACTGAGAAAAGCTGTCCGCTGGCAATTGCGCGCGTCGCAGAACAGCAGCCGCCAATCGTGGCAGCGACAGCCAATCAACAGCAGTGTTTGCTGCAGAGGCCAATCACCAACCCAATTAGAGAAGCAGCAGCCAATCCAAAGCAGTCCTTCTAGCAGCCAACAATTGTCGCTGACAATCTCCTGCTTGCAGCTGCAGCCAATCACCCGTTCACCCCATTCACTATCCTTGTATAAGACGAGGCATGTTTTGGAACATAATTTTTTAGTATTATACACGGAAAAGTACGGTATATGGTTCACCATCTTTCAGAGCAAAGCCCTCCCCAGGCTGCGTAAAACATACAGCAGGAGCATGCATACAACAGGAGCAGCATACTTCCAGATGATTTACAATGCAGTACAATTCACTTGCAGTGCTTCCAATCCAGATAAAATATCTTCCATTTATCCATCCATTCTGCTGCGTCTATCCACAAAGCTGTTGCCAGCACTTATCCTTTGTCCACTCAGGGCTCACCTCCCTCCTTGAATTGTCAGATGCCTTACTTAGTCCATGAAATTTTGTTTGAACGATGGAAAAAAATTTTTCCAGAAGAATAATGTCTCGACCATGATACAATATATATTAGAAACGTAATTGTTTAAACAAAGTGAAACCATTTTAATTAACCTGCAATTAATTAAAACAGGGTTAGATGAATGTTACCATTATAAACACACACCCTGATACTTGCAACTTTGTTCGACAGTGTCCTAGAACTTATCATTAAAATGTATACCCTACCAATTTAATTAAAATGAGCAATTGCTGTATTGCTTTTGTCGGTGACATCATGGTTTGTTTTTTTTATGTGCGTGTATTTGTAGAACCAGGGCCATAAGATGCAGCTCAAACAACTGACAAGGTGGTTTTTCCTTGTTAGCAGCTAAATTAGGTCTCATGAGATCACCCAAATGAACTCACTATTCATAACCCAGTGTCAGGTGACACATTCAGCAGATTCTGAAATCCTCTTGACATTGTTCCCCTGGGCATAACTTCCTAGCAGCAACATGAACATGGCTATTATGTTTTGTGTATACTATCACAATGGCCGTGAAGGCAAGATTCCACACATTAAAGTCTTGTTTTTCTTTTGAGTTTTATATGCAAAGCTCTAGTTATGTTTGAGCACACCTGCTTTCTAACTGTGAAACTTAAACTTCTAGGTGGTACCCAACTTTACTGTAGAATCTGAATGCCCACAAAAATTTACCTTTTTTATTTCTTGTATGTGCCTTCCTTCATTTTATAACCTGCCCACATGCCTATTGCATGGGGGCATATTGATACCTGTATTAGTCCAGAAGGGTTTAATAAAATATAGTTAATGCTAATGGAGTTGCCCTATTGACAAATTTAAAAAGCTTAATCCTAACATGGAGTTGCATCTTGATAATGCTCACATGTTGCATGAGAAGGGCTGCAGCATCTAGCTTTGTCCTGCAGCACAGTTCATGAATCGGGGGAGGTTGTTGGAGATTCATTTCCTGTGTCTACAGTCATGGGATTCTTGTCTATCACATGCTGGTATGTGTTTACATTCCACAAAGTGGGAAGTGACGAAGACAGGATGTTTGTGTTACTGTGTTCCGTGAAGTGGGACTATCGTCCTTTGTTCTTTCTCTTTGCTGTCTGATGCTAGAGAGAGAGGGAGCCATGTTGCAGTGCTCTGTGTGTGTTTATATGTAAATAAAGTAGATTAGCCAAAATGCTGAGTTGCTTAGTTCTGTTACGCAACTGTGCACACTCTGCAGATCCGTAAGCATGCTGATGTTTCTTGGCATCAGTCGCTGTGATGTTCAGGCTGAAGAAAGCTTTTGAAGCTCCCGAACGATCGCCCAGGAGGGAGGGAACATGCCAGTCGGGCATGTGTCTCTGCCAGGGTCCTGCTCATGTGTAGGAAATCCTAACAGTGACCCCCCCCCCTGAATAGTCTCACACTTTGGTCCTTGTCAATGGTAGTTGCTTAGTAGGGCAGGGATACATATAACACTTGATGATAACGTGTCCCATTGTGACATCTTATATGTTATATTTCCATATTGATGCCAGCTAGAGTGGGTAATAGAACCACACAAAAAATGACATAGCTGATTATATATGTAATGCAAACTGAAGAACAGGAGGAGCATTCATGAGCCACAATTCTGGCTCCTAATGTATTCATTTCAGTTTATTTTGTGTGGGGTATTGTTGTCGTTCTCGGAAAGTGAAATGATGGCAGCTTGCATTTCTCACAACCGAGAGAGCACAACAAAGCTCTCCAAAGTCAGTTGAATGATTCTTACCCCTGCCCTGCAAAAGGGAAGTGATGTTTCAATAATTTTATGGAAAGCAGAATCCCCTAGTGAAGGGTGTGGGAGGACAAAGATGATGCATGTTTACCCTGCTTTTATTTTGTAGCTTGGCATTCAGAGGATCCCTTCTTTAGGAGCCCTGGAAAGAATGTCAAAAGGCTGATTCTGCTTCCCTTGAGATAAGTGTGAACTATTTTCGACAGCCAAAACTAGAGCAACAGCTTGAAAAACCAACGACTTAAGCTACTCAAGAGAACTTTGAATATAAATGAATGTGACACACTTTTTAATGTCAATTGGAAGGGGAGTTGTTTTCAGAGCATATTGTTCTTGCTTTGGAATGCCAGGATAAATTAATGACATTAAATTCCAAATCTTTGAACCTGATGGAGATAAAGAAACAAATGGTTAGGGAATGAAAACAGGACTTACAAAAGCTTTCAAATATCTGCACTGGGGTGGTCTGGCCCAGGAAAGCCAGATACATCGTTTTGCGACTGGATTCCCCTCCCACCACCCATCAAATGCGAAGCTGCATTTTTGAGTGGCTTGAGTGAGGAGGAAATGTGTGTGCATTATCTACTCAAAAGCACCTGTCACCTGCTATTCTCTCTAGGTTGTTTTTTTAAAAAAACGATTTCTCCTGCATCTGCACTGGGGCACTTTTGACCTGACACGGAAATGGTTAAACACCCCCCTTCCTTCTCAGCAGTCACTCCCACCACAGGTTTTCTGGTAAACCCCAAACTACTTATAGTTGTTTTGCCTTAAAAAAAGAAAAGCATTGGAGAAATAAAATAAAAAAAAAATAAAAAAAAATCACACACCAGTCGCTAGATGTAACGTGCTGGCCCTCAGAAGTGGCTATTACTTCTTTTGATGCTTTTGATGCTTTTGAATTATGGTGCTGGAGGAGACTCTTGAGAGTCCCATGGACTGCAAGAAGATCAAACCTATCCATTATTAAAGAAATCAGCCCTGAGTGCTCACTAGAAGGACAGATCCTGAAGTTGAGGCTCCAGTACTTTGGCCACCTCATGAGAAGAGAAGACTCCCTAGAAAAGACCCCGATGTTGGGAAAGACTGAGGGCACAAGGAGAAGGGGACGACAGAAGATGAGATGGTTGGACAGTGTTCTCGAAGCTACTAACATGAGTTTGGCCAAACTGCGAGAGGCAGTGAAGGATAGACGTGCCTGGCGTGCTCTGGTCCATGGGGTCACGAAGAGTTGGACACGACTGAACGACTGAACGACAACAACAACAACTGATAAAAGAATACTTGTGCTTCAGACCTTATACAGATTTAAAGAGTGTGGGGCAGAGCAAGCTTAAATAGCCTGTCACCACTTCTCCCCATTGGGCAAAATCGTCCTCAGGCCATCACATTCTCCTCTAGGGAGATACCACCTCTCCTCTTCTTCCGGGTGGGGGGGGGAGTGTGGCAACTTTGTCCCTCCAAAATGGTGGGAACAGCATTCTACTGAGTCACAGAGCAGGTCCAGCTAGCTCCTGGGTTTTTCAGACAAGGGACATTCCCAGCCCTACCTGGAGATGCCAGGGGTTGAACCTGGGGACTTTGGCATACAAAACAGATGTTCTACCACTGAGCTACAGCCCTTGCCTTTTTGTAAAAAAAAAACCCAAATCACTGGGCTGGTTTAAACCGCATGCTCAAAGTCATTGAGATTGAGGGAAATGACCGTTTGGCCATGTTGAATGGAGAGTTGTATGCACTGCATTGCTATTTCGCATCCTTTCATAGGCTGAGTGATCTTGATCTTGTAATAAGGAACATTATTGACATTACACAGGGTTTGTTTGTTTGTTAAAAGCAGGTTGTACCAAGGGGCAGGCAGAAGATTGATCGGGCTTTACTGGAAGATCTCTGGCAGATTTGCAGTACCTCCATGAGGGTTTCTGACACTGAATTGTATAAGAATGACAACAACAAAATGGCTTTCCCCCACCTAAATTAAGTTGCTGAAAGGAAGAAAGCTAGTGAAATGTGGACTTCTTTGTGAAGGAGCTGTGCACTCATTTCAGTTCTGGTACTGGAAAAAAATTCATAATGTGCTCAGAGGCACCCTGTTATTTAATTTAAAGTAGAGTTTGTGGTTTGTTTCTTTAAGAGACATGTCTCTAGTATGTAATAGAAACTCCTCTCTCCTCTCTGGTTGTGGCTCCCTCCACAGCTGAGTGGGAATTCGTTGGAACTTTAGCCTTACCTATGTAGCAAGTCCTAACTGCTATGCTGTTCTGTTGTTCATACAGGGAACCAGGCAGAGGGCCTTCTCGGTAGTGGCGCCCGCCCTGTGGAACGCCCTCCCAGCAGAGGTTAAGGAGATGAACAACTATCTGATATTTAGAAGATACCTCAAGGCAGCCCTATTTAGGGAAGCTTTTAACCTGTGATATTTTAATGTATTTTTATACCTGTTGGAGGCCGCCCAGAGTGGCTGGGGAGACCCGGCCAGATGGGCGGGGTACAAATAAAAGAATTATTATTATTATTAAAGAAATGCTGCTGAACTTCTCCAGCTTCCTAGCATCAGGGCAGACTCACTGCAAGGTTTCTTCACATGGTGAGTACCCTTCCCCAAAGCCATGTGATACTACACACTTGGGAATCAGCCTCCAAATTATATAATATATATTTTGATTGTTGCAGAAGCTATCCCAAACAGGCACCGGTCATTCCTATCAGAAGTTGCACTGGAAGATTGCCTGAGAGATGATGTTAGGCATTGGACTGCACTTTAGCTGAGGCACTACAAATACTTGTGCAGCAATAGCTAATGCCAATATATAAGTTTTAGCTACCTGGAGGAAATTCTGCTGAAGAAGCATAATGGAAACTCTATAGTCTTTTCCTTTTCCTATTATTTTACCAAGTCTTGCTATAAAAACAACATTAAAAAAAATATCAAAATAAGTTTGAATGATTACCCTCTCCCACTTCTGCTACAATACAAAAAACAAAACAAAAACAACTCACTCCATTTCTACCAAATACAAAGTCCATTGACAGTGTCTATCCTAGTTATTCATTTTTAAATATGGTTCATTTCATACCAGAGTCCCTTCGCTCTTCTGTGACACTGCTTTTCTGAAGTTAGTTGGAAGCACAATTAAAGCAGGGGTTCCACAGGAAACTTTTAATTAATGGAGGCTGGGATCCAACAGCCATGCTTGAGGGTCAGGCTGGGATCAAAGGATGCATGGACTCTTTCTTATGCTTTCCTCACTGATCCACCTCCCAAGGCTGGGCTCAGTCCAGCCTTGCAGAGCGGCTCAAGATTGGTGTTGCTTTGCTGGCATTGGTGGTGAGGACTGGGCTGGCACATGACAGACTCTGTTTGCCCTCCACAGCCCGTGCCCTCCCCGGTGCACAAGCGCCCAAGGCAGCATGAAAACATGCACCACCACTTCCAAACACCCCATGAGAATGTGGCCTGTGAGTTGATCGTATGTCCTAGTTGCGTCAACAGAATTTTAAGGACAATTTTTATTCTGCTCATGTTACAGTTTCTGGTGTGTTTATCTTTTATTTTTTTCTTCGTTTATAATTTCCTTTCAAAAAATTTAATTACTTTTGCATAATGAGAGTTTGGAAAGTTCTGCTGAGAGTTACACATGACTCTAAAATAGATTACAGATTAAAAAAGGTATGTGCATAGAAAAATCAATGTCAGTGTGAAAGGTAATCATTCTGGCTTTGCTTATATAAGAATGTAAGAAGACATACCACCTGACATTTCTCCGATGAAAATAGGGACGTCCCATTCCATAATGATAATTTTACTATTTATACCTCACACATCTTACTGGGTAACCCCAGCCATTCTGGGCAGGTTCCAACATACATAAAAACATAATTATACATTAAAAAACTTCCCTATATAGGATTGCCTTCGGATGGCCTGGGGGTCAGATAACTCCATACCCTCCAACATTTCTCCAATGAAAATAGGGACATACTAAGGAAAAGTGGGACATTCCAGGATCAAATCAGAAACCAGGATGGCTTCTCTAAATAAGGGACATCCCTGGAAAATAGGGACACTTGGAGGGTCTGAGAAGAAGCTGCTGGAGCAGGCCTGTGGCCTATTTGGTCCAGCATTCTGTTCTCACAGTAGCCAACGGAATGCCTGTATTATAAAATACAAGAAAGCAATGCCACACTTAGTGTTGTTTTTTGTGTGTTTATTTTATTTTATTTTTTTTTTACAAATGAACTCTTCCAAAGTGAGTGTTAGCAGAAGCCCTGAGTGCAAAGTTGAGGGAGAATGGAGAGAAATGCAGTGCTGCTACGAAAAGAGTCGTGTTTGGGGAACCACGAAAGAAGCCTAAACACCTTTTACGGTAGTAATTTGCAGGAAATGGTTGAACAAAAGAATGTTATGAAAACATGCTCTATTTCATTTGTTTTATTTAGAAACCAAGTTTGTGTTTTAAGTGATTTTATTTACAAGTGAATTTTGTCAAGTTCTGATTACAGTGGTACCTTGGTTTATGAACTTAATCCGTTCCGGAAGTCCGTTCTTAAACCAAAGCGTTCTTAAACCAAGGCGTGCTTTCCCATAGCAGCGGGGGACTCAATTTACAAATGGAACACACTCAACAGGAAGTGATACATGTTCTGCTTCCAAGGCAAAGTTCACAAACCAAAACACCTACTTCTGGGTTTGCAGTGTTCTTAATCCAAGTTGTTCATAAACTAAGCTGTTCTTAAACCAAGGTACCACTGTAGTTCACTTTGTTAATGAATGACTATTATTCAGGATTACTCCTGGATGTATATGAGATACAGAGTGAGTGAGTGAGTAAGTGACAGACAGACAGACAGACAGACAAAGAGAGAGAGAGACTGTGCACATTTTTTCAGATTTACTGTAAGTATTTCACAACCTATGGCATATTGATTAGTTTCCTCCACAATATGATATTATGGAAATTTTCTCTTAATGATTATGCAAACCACCAAAATACTCATAATTAATTTAACACTTTCAGATGTTTACTGCAATCCACATGCCTTTCAATATGCAAATACTACAGGCATTTAAGATTCTAATCTGAAAAGCAATGATTAAACCACTGCCACATGCATTCCTGCTAGCCATGTTAGGTAAAACTGAAGACTGCACCTAATGTTATGTTGAAAATACATGGTTGTACTCTTGGGAGAGGCAGTCATATTTATGACAATGTAATGTCTGACTGATAATAGAATAGATTGCAGATAATAGTAGAGTAGATTGCAGAGTAACTCTGGAGGTCTTGTGTGTCCTCTCCAAAAGAAGTGTGCATTATTGTTCAAGCATGACATTGCCACAGACGTTTAGGAATATGAGGCACTTGAGAATAATCTTTTGTAAGTAATGTTTAAAGGCACTGGTAAATGTATTGGAAGAAAGTAAACATTAGAAAACTACTGTGGCTGATTTTCAAAAAGTAGCAGTAGCATACTACTCAAGAGAGTTTTTTTAGCACTCCTACACATTTTCAGCTTTAGTTTGTCAATGTAGACGGCTACTTAAGCTCAAACAATGTGTGTTTCATGAACTATTTCATCCACGGCTCTGCAAAATGTCATGAGATTCTGGACAATTTATATCCGTTTTGCTACTATATTCATTTGGTGAAAGGTTTCCTTTATGTTAAGATGGTAAATTCCAGTCACAAAGATGTGTGTATTATAATATTTTGTAAACAGTTAATTAGTTATTGCAGCCAACAGATCTTTGAACCATGTCTTGGCACTATTAATACCATAGGTATCAACATTATATCTGTTGTAATTTGGAACTGATGTAGAATAAATTGTATAGAAGAGATAAGCAAAGTTTCTACTCATTTGAAGGGAATGTTGCTTGCAGGAAACAGCATATCTGTTTGGCTATTAGGCTGCAGTCACATTGGGACTGGCCTAAGCAACACCTCCACTCTTTGATAACAGAATTAACTACTGGTAACTCGTGAGTTACAAACTGAATGATCCTTCCTGTTGCAGTTCCCACAGTATCCAGTTGCTGATGGGAGACTCTTTGATCCAATGGAGCGATCTCTCAGTGGAACAGGATTCAAGAAGACCTTTAGTGAGTGAGCCTGCCTTCTACACTATGCCCACTTGCTCTGGAAGTGACAGGGGGAGCAGTTGCTAAAGGTTCCCTCAATCCTCCTTTCACTAACAGAAGGCTCTGCTGGATCAAAGAGCTTTCCATCAGAGGGTGGGACACCAATTGGATAACCTCGCAAATCTTAACTACATCTGAACATACATGTTTCTATTTGCTTTATTGCAGGCGTCGTCAACGTTATCCGGCCGTGGGCCGGACATGCACAGTGCGATGCCGGAAATCACGTCTGCGCATGTCCCCCGGTGCCAGAAATTGCTTCTGCGCATGCCCAGATGCCTGCGCAGATGCGATTTCCGGCATCAGGGTATGTCTCCGGCGCTGGAAATCGCTTCTGCGCATGCCCAGACGCCTGCGCAGATGCGATTTCCAGCATCTGCGCGAGTCCCCGCACTGTGCCGCGCTGGTAACCGGACGGCTCATGGGCCAGTTAAACGGCCTCCGTGGGCCGGATCTGGCCCATGGGCCGGAGGTTGCCAACCCCTGCTTTATTGCATACTTTTGATTTTTTAAAAATTGTGCCACAAATTTTTGTTTGCTTATCCATGTATTCTACATGCTTTCTCTTATGACCTAAGGTCAAGGCAGTGAAACTTCTTTTCTCTCAGTAGTACCAGTTATTTTTGGCCTCAGCTACAACTTTGACCCCTCCCCCTCAAAAAAGAAAAACCTCCCGTGGAGACCAGGTGGAGAATTGCAATTATTGACGCACCATGGCTGTTGTACTGGTGCCAACCCATTTCCCTTACTTCAGCAAGGAATGTAGCATGAATAGTGTTTCTAGCCCTGTCTTGTGCTGTGTGCTGCTAGTTCAGAAGTGAGACCCTATGAGAAGAGAGGGTGATGCTGTGGAGATATAGAAGTGGAGGAGGCAGAGGTGTAGCAAGCCCAGGTGGTACCCGGTGCAGAAATTATTTTGTCACCCCCCCCCACATCGACAGCTCAGGGTAGGCTTGGGAGATGCGAGCAGGCACCGAATGTCACCCACTCAGTGATGACACCTGGGGTAGTCCGCCCCCTTCCTACGCCTCTGCGCCGCCACCCCCGCGACTCTCAAGTACACCGAGCCATTGGGGGAAGGGGGGAGCTATGCCACTTTGCCAGGGTGCTGGCAAAGCTGCGCAGCTTGTCCTCTTGGGAGCCACGGCTCCCATCCATCCCCCTCCCCCCCTCCCTCCCTGGCTCGCTGTAAAGTGGCAAAGCAGCGAGTCAGGGAAGGAGGCTGGGAGGGGGGCCCCTGGCTCGCCATAAGCAGCTCCTGCTTTGCAAGCCGGGGAGGGAGGTTTCCGTCTTGGTTTCCAAACATTTTGGAAGTCAAACGGACTTTGGGAACTGATTCCGTTTGACTTCCGAGGTACCACTGTATATATGAAGATGATTGTTTCAAAGATGGGTGTGTGTGACAGAAATTCACACACCTTCATAACAGCATAGGAACTTCCCAGAAAATGTATTGATTTAGTATCTATGCTAAGCATATATTCTAGAAATAAGTCGACCCACTGATATCAATGGTGTAACTTTGGGTGGAAGAGGACAAGAGCTGGACACAATGTACAACCCTTTATGTCTAATACAAAGCTAACTGTGGCCACTCATCTAAATATGCAAAATACTTGTAATTTTAAAGCACTAAGAAACAGTAGCAATTCAATTGCTGGCATTGCCAGATCCCTAGCTCTTGTTACAAGATACACTGAAATAAATAGCTATACCAAGAACTCTGGCCAGAAGTTTCAACAAAAGAAATAATATCTACTCGTCAGTCAAGGCATCTGCTCCAAAACAGGGCCCTGTCCTGGTCCCTAGTTTTGCATCGTACATCTGGTCCTCACTCCGGAAGTCCTTATTTCGACTCCTAATAAACTCTTCATTTCGGCTTTACATACAAAACACTCTCTTTGAACTTTTGAATACGAATTTATATTCATTGTATTTGGTATTTTGTGTGCCTTATATTATACATATCATACTACACATATTATTGTGAGTTTGAGTCTGTATCTTTGTTTGAAATTATAATTTTTGTTCTAATCGGCAACTGCATTTAAGACTGTAATCCTTAACAGAATATATACCCTATTTGATTTTGACTCATGAGTAGATATTATTTCTTTTGTTGAAACTTCTGGCCAGAGTTCTTGGTATAGCTATTTATTTCAGATCCCTAGCTCTAGCAGAATTGTGTCCCCCCCCCCATCCTAAACAGAAGAGGGAAGCTTACCTTGACCTTTCATGTATCCTTGGCCTCCTCCCAGTGGCGTCGCAAGGTGGGGCCATCGTGCCACCGCAGTAGCATGTGGAGGATCCTCCATTCACGGCTGCAGCCATGAGCAGAGGATCCCGCCACTGTCCATACGGCGTTCGAGTGGCGCCGGCGGCAAACCGCTACATACAACACATGTGTGGTGCCGGACGCATGCGCTGTACATAGCGATGCCGAACATGCGCTGTACATAGTGGTTTGCCACCGGCACCGCTGGAGCGCCGTACGAATGGCGGTGGGATCCCTCCGCCGCCAGCAGGAGCCACTTACAGTGAGGGGAAGCCACGTCGGACGTTCGGGTTCCAAAGAACATTCGCGAACCGGAACACTCACTTCTGGGTTTGTGGTGTTCGGGAGCCAAAATGTTTGACTCACCAGGTGTTTGGGATCCAAGGAACGACTGTATATATATACCGGTATATTTAATAATGATCTGTAGCCCCAAAATACTGCTTCAAGTAAATGCCTTCCAGCCTCTCTCAAATAAATGCATAGTAGAGTAAGAAACTTTGTTTCTTTTTATCAGGTGAGTTTCTCCTGGCCCAGCGTGTTGCATTGATCATTTCCACAGGAGGCCCCAATTTAATGGCTCAACAGAATAAACTCCCTGCCGATTGTGCATTTCTAGGGCTTCCTCTGGTTCCTACTGACATTAATGGGGCAATTTCCATTGGCCCAAATTCAAGAGACATTTGAAGGTGTAAAGATGCCTTCATGCTTGAAGAAGCATCACTTATGCTCCTGTTTAGGTGAATTTGGGCAAAGGCCCGTGACTTCAGTTAAAGGAACAGGAATGAGCATTTGTAAAAGCATTTTCTGATGGGATATGATAGGTGCATCTGCTGTTATCTCAGTTACTGAAACTATTAAGTTTAATAGGAACTGTATGAGCTGCACACCTGATGTGTTTGTGCACTTTTGATGGACAAGGAGTCAGTATTTCAGAATACCTTTGTATGTTGAAAGGCATCTAAATTGAGAATCACTATTTATTTCTCTACTACATTGTTTTAGTAGCTGTGGAAGGAAGCAATAAATATAACCAAAGAAAGGAGAATCTCAGATAATTGAATTGGTTTGAGGAATGCTTTTAATTACCCCCTTTTAATTTAAGAATACTTTAAAAAAAAACTTTAAAAGGCTAAGTAGAGAATAACTCAGTATATGTTAAAGAAATTAAAGAAAACCAAGTGAAGCCTGATGGGAGCCTACTCTTATTTAAAATGTGAATCCTCTATTTTTAGTTTATCTTTTCTTAATTAGAATGGATTTATGGCCAGAATAGTTCTCCAAAGCAGTGAAATCAACAGAAAATTCTGCAAAGGTTAAAATAATTGTATTAAGGACTAATGATCTGAAGAGGGCAGTATTGGGTGAGATACTTCATTCTCTATCCTAACAAAAGCTTTGTGAATCAGAATCTACCATAGATGCTGCATACAGGAAATAAATTACATTTGCAATAGCTTTTTCTTATTATTCATATGAAGGGTTGTTCTAAATATACGGTATTGATAAAAATTAGAACTTGGCAGATACAAATTGCATTTTACCATCTGGACATTTTATCTTTAGTTTATCTATATATATATTCTCAAAACAGGCTTTTCAAAGACTGTTATCCCTTATAAAATGATAGTGAGTTATTTTGGCATGTGTATATACGGTGATGGAATACATCCCTTTTAAAACACTAATTCGACTAGTTCTCTGTTATCGGCAACCTTACGCATAAGCGAATTAAATTCTAGAGCATCTTTGGCAGACAGGTAAATAATACCCCATTTCTACAAATGAATAGATGTGACAAGAAGATTACAAACTATTCCACACAATGGCTTGGATCTTAACTAGACATCTACAAAGAGAAGGGCTTCTACTGTTCACAAAGAGAACTGAGGATCCTGCTACCATAACAGAACTGGGGGAGGTATTTGCCAATTCTCTTTTCTCCCGGCCCCTGCACTGCCTCTCGTGTTTTTTCCAGAGGGTCCCCCAACTCTCCAGACAAGATTTTCAGAGGGCAGAAGAGGCGGAAGGGGAAATTGATGGAAGTTGCTTCCACTGCTGGGAGCATACTAATGCCAGATGGAGCCTAGGTAGGACCCAAGCCAATGTTCTTTCTAGACCCATTATAATCTAAAAAATGAGGGAGGGGCTAGTCAAAATGAAAGGAGGAGAAAATGCTGTCACCTACCTCAGTTACCTTGGCTGCTGGTATCAAACCTGAGATGGCTTAGACAGGGGCGTAGGAAGTGGGAGACGGGGGGGGCGCCCCAGGTTCCATCATGGAGGGGGTGACAAATTATCAAGGAACAATTACTGCCCTACTAGGGTGGTTCATAAAAAACTTTTTATTTTTTGAAAATGCCTGCTCCAAAGGTCTTCTCTTACTACACTAGGGATTATATAGCTATATATGAAATTTCATGCATATCAGTTAATATCTTGACCCTCCTCCATGAAAATAGCTGTTTACTTGGCCGTTTTTCTATGACATGAAGGCTGAAATTTCAATTCAGTGGAGCACTTACTGTTCCCAACCCTAACCCTGCGGAAAACCATCTAATTAGACTTTAATTTGATTTTGACATGTTTTTAGGAGGCAATTTAATTATTGTTTGATTTTATATCAATGTTATGTATCTAATGTTAGCTGCCCTGAGCCTGACTTCGGCCGGAGAGGGCGGGATATAAATAAAAGTTTATTTTTGCTTATTATTATTCCTTTGTAAGAAAATATGAAATAACATAAAACCATTTTTGCAGGCAAAAAAAAAAAATCAATGTGGGTTGTGTGTGTTTGTGTGACAAGAAATTTTCTGCACCGGGTACCACCTGACCTTCCTACGCCTCTGGGCTTAGATCAGGAGTAGTCAACATTTTGCATTCCAGATGTTCTTGAACTGCAGCTCCCATTATTCTTGGCCATTGGTTTTGCTGTTGTGTATTGTAATTGGCTATTCCTGGTTTAGATTGCATTCTTTCTGCAACAGAAATAGTGACTTCAGATAGAACAGGAATTAACACCATGACTATACAACCATGTATCCCTCTCCAGAAATATGTCATTATTCATTAGCCTGTGCTAATTTGTTTATAGATGACTTAATCATGTAGAGTCAAAACACACTCACCCTGCACCTCCAGACGCTAAGATGAGTGCAATGGTGGGTGGGATTGCCATTGTCCCCCGTGGCAACCACTCCCTTTCATTTTTAGATTTATTTGTGCACCATTTAAATGCTTGTAAATTGTGAGTCAACTGTATTCAGAGTAATATGAGTAATTCATATATCTTGAAAACCAGAGGAGATAAAGGCCATGATCTTTGGAGAATGTGAAAGTAGCTATGTGGGCCTGAGGGACTTTTTAGATTTGTTCTCCTCAAACAGCAGCTCCCGATGCCTCGTGGCAAACTGATGGAAGCATTTTAAAAAGCACTTTCTGATAAGCAATGGAAGTCAGCTGTTCCATGAAAAGTCCATTATTCCACTTGGCTAGTGCAAGCCCCGTACGTGTGCTTTAAACGGCTTTTGGGATCCCTGCCAACAGCGGATCACATGGAGAAGGTGGTTAAAATCAACAGCAAGACAGCCTTGCAACCTTGTGTTTCTTCCTAACATACTGCAGAAACACCACCTGGTGGTAATCATACTATACTATTGGGCTAGCCTTCAGATTATGTGCAGCTCGACCATTCTAGCATTTGTTAAATAAACAATTCAGGCTTTCGGGTTTTCAAGAATGCCTACACATTCGTCTTGACTAAGATTACACATTCAAACCTGCAGGTTCTTTCACAACTCTCCTACAGAAGGTCTTTTTGCATGTCATTTTTCCCACAGGTAAACAACTCACATACGTGGTTATTTCCATGGCTGCAGGGCTTTTTTTCAGCCGGGATTCACCAGAACTGAGTCCCGGCATCTCTTTGCTGCATCCTGTCACCTCTGTAGTGTTGCTGTGCCGTTTCCCTGCACGGCGCTTGGGGCAGCGTGACAGAGGTGGCAGGCATCATGGTGCTCCCCCCGAAAAAGCTCAACAAGTTACGGCACCTCTTTTTCTAGAAAAAAAAAAATATCCCTAGATGGTTGCAGTAATGCAACCATCTAGGAAAGGGTGGGTGGGAAGAAATGGAAGCATTTTCAGAGCAGGATGCACCAGGCTAAGTGATGGCCCCTCCTGGCTTGGGCAAGTGACTGAGGTGATCTCAAGGCCTTCAAGTGTTCATATTGTTTATTGTTTGTCACTCCATAGAAGAACTCTGAGAAGGAGGAAAAGAATCAAGCAGAGGCTCGACACTCCTTTCCATTTAAAGGTAAAGGGACCCCTGACCATTAGGTCCAGTCGCGGACGACTCTGGGGTTGTGGCGCTCATCTTGCTTTACTGGCCGAGGGAACCGGCGTACAGCTGTGGCCAGCATCCATTTAGGGGGTTCCTATTTCCTGCTAGCAGAAAAAGCTTAACTTTGCAGAATTGTTTGCATTGTTGAATTAAAAGCTAAAGGTCGCAGATATTATAATGAAGCTAAATGTGCTCCATAGGGACACGGGTGGCGCTGTGGTCTAAACCACTGAGCCTTGGGCTTGGCGATCAAAAGGTCGGCGGTTCGAATCCCCACAACAGGGTGAGCTCCCATTGCTCGGTCCCAGCTCCTGCCAACCTAGCAGTTCGAAAGCATGCCAAAAAAGTGCAAGTAGATTAATAGGTACCGCTCTGGCGGGAAGGTAAAATGGCGTTTCTGTGCGCTGCTCTGGTGTCGGTGTTATGTTGCACCAGAAGCGGCTTAGTCATGCTGGCCTCATGACCCGGAAAAACTGTCTGTGGAGCGGACAAACGCCGGCTCCCTCGGCCTGTAAAGCGAGATGAGCGCCATAACCCCAGAGTCGTTTGCGACTGGACTTAACTGTCAGGGGTCCCTTTACCTTTAAATGTGCTCCATAAGGTGGCTATGCAGTAAGAAGGTAGCACAACTGAGTTCAGTGGAGCTTACTCCCAGGCAACTATGTATAGGATTGCAGTCATGCCACCTGATCATGTGAACCTGGGACTCCCCAGCTAAATTTCAGCATTGTAGCCAGCCACTATTTGACCATTTGCAGCTTCCTATTCTATGACTATCAGTTGATTCTAATAACTGCGTATTACACCATGCACTGCTGCTTTTTTGGATGTGTGTGTGCATTAATATTATACATATATGGATCAATACAGCTGCCTGCATTTTGGATTCTTTCTTGGTAGCATTTCATGATATGCCTGTATTTCAAAACTGTATATAAGTGTATGTATATGTATATATAACCTGTGTCTTTTTTGTTGATTTTGTGTGTATGTGGGCGAAGATGGTTTGGAATAATTTAACATATTCAAGCAAACACTTCATACTTACTGGCTGCTGCAAAGGTGCATGTGTACTGTCTCAACCATAGGTGCTTCCTCCCATGAATCATGCTGATTCTAATGGCGACGCTTCTTAAACAGATTTAGGACGGAGCCGGAGGAAATAAATCAGAGCGTCCCTGATTTTGCCCTTTGTGGGAAAATTACATTTAAAGTACTGAAATGTGTATGTCCTTGATTGAACTTATTTAAAAAACATGAAATTCTCAAGTAGTGGTGTACGCAAGCGAAAGCCCTGATGACATGCTTTCTTTGAACACCCGGACTTAGGAGCATCTGTTTCTCTTTCTTACAGTGCTATTTTTTCACAATTGAATTTGGCCTTTGTAAGCAAGATGGGCAACTCCGGGCTTACGGAGCAGGGCTTCTGTCTTCCATTGGAGAACTCAAGGTAGGAAAGTAAACAATAAATATACAAAAGCCTGCATTATTTATGGCTAGTAACCAGCTCTCTGCTGCATAAAGATACATATTTCTTGTCTAATTCGATGCTGATTGTATTTACCTATTTCTAAACGGCCCTGGTAACCGTTGGCACATGTGTTTTGGAGTGCTTGAAAAACGCATTTCAAAAAGGTGCCCGGTTCCAAATAAAACATGCATTCCTTTTCCACAAGTGAATGGATTTGAAAGAAACAGAGTGGCAAAAAAGCAGACGGGCAGTGCAGTCCTAACCTCCAAGCAAAGCCATTGGAGAGTGTTGGAATGAGGCAGAAATACCTCTCTTCCAGGCTCTACCAGAAGCAGGGCTCTGCCAACATGTGGTTCTTGTGCCAAAAGCACGATGAAATGATACTGGTAAAAGACATAAACATGAGGCCTGGGATATATTTTGGGGGCTCTTGATCTTTAAAACCTCCTTCCATTTGTGTAAACAATCTATAACGTTACATCGGTCTAAACTTTATTTAAAAATAATTCTGTTGATGTTGTAAAACATTTCTGGCAATCTGAAAACATGCCATCCGAAAATGCCTGTTGCCATAGGCAACTTTCCAATATTTAAGTGTGTCTTTTCCAAAATGTTCCGTGTTTCCCCTATTTTAAGACACCGTCTTATATTTTTTTCCCCTCAAGAAAACGCACTATGTCTTATTTTGAGGGGATGTCTTATTTTTATTACGTAAGCACGCCTTGGCAAGGCCACGCTCGAGTTCTGGGGCTGCGAAGGACAGGACGGGCGCGGAGCTCTTTGTTTGCTTGCTGGCAGCGGGGGGAGAATCCAAGCTGAGCTTTGAGGAAACGGGCACCAGAGAGACCCGCTTTCGCTGGGTGCTCTCTCCTGCTCCTCCTTCTCTGCCTTCCCTCCTCGAAAGTTGACAGAAGCCTTGTTTTCCAAGGGGCCTCTTGGGTGACGCGTGGGGCGGCTCGGGGGATTTCGTCGTGGTGGCGAGCAGGGAAAGCTTGTGCCACCTTCCCTCTTCGCCACAGCAGCCGCCCCATGCGCTCTGCGCCGAGCAGAGTTGGGCGTGCGTGCGGGCGAAGAGACCTTCGGAGTGCCTTTGTCGTGCCCGCTGCCCCTTCCTGTGCGCCCTGCTCTGCAGAGTTCCTGAGCACTGCTTCTGGGGCTGACTGGTTTTGGTGGCGGGACTAGACGCCCCACCACGCCTTTTCCTTGGCGCCCTCCAGAACTGCGCCTATCACTATGGCTTATTTTCGGGGTACGGCTTATATTTCGCAAATGTGAAAACATCCTTCTATGGCTTATTTTATGACTACGTCTTAAAATAGGGGAAACAGGGTTTATTTTCTCAAGCAGAATAAAAAAACCCCACAATTAAGAAACCTACAGTGTAGTGACGCTAGCAACTTGCCGCGTGGTTTAACAATCAATCTCTCTTCACATGTAACTCTGAGAGTTGTAGCTCTGTGAGGGGAATTGGGAACACCCTCCAAGTGTCCCGATTTTCCAGGGACAGCCCCGGAATTACAAAAACCGTCCCGGCTTCGGATTTGATCCTGGAATGTCTCTATTCCTCCTGCCAGCGCTGCTGCTATTTTGACTAATATATTCATTTCAACGCACACTTTCTGCTAATACAAGCATTTTTATAAACATTATTGGTTGGAGAACTGGGTATGTGTGAATTGCAAAAGGATAGCTGTGTTGTTTGCATATTGTTTTAGAAAGTGTGAATTTAATAGATTCACCTTTAAATGAGAACTGAGTTGAATTTCTATCCCATCTGCATCTCCACATGTTTTGAACCACATGTCTGGAGAGGAACAAGTGTGGGAAAGGCTGATTTAAAGTGTGCCTGCCTTTGATATTGAACACTTAAACACATATAGGGATCTGCATAGGGGTTGTGTTCCAGGTCATTTCGCATGACGGCAGAGAATGTATAAGCCCGTTATGCCCCGCTTTTGGCTAACTTACAGCTTATTGTATTGTCTGAACCAATGGAAGTTATTGTGCTTTGTTTCAGACAAGACAATTTCAAACCATAGTTTCCAAATCTGGCCTCTTTAAAGTCACCATAGTTAAATGTCAAACACTGTTCTGGCCCTGCTGACTGTGGTGAAGCCACGCATCTGGGATCAGACTGTGGGGACCCTGAAAGAGGCTGCGCCTGTTCATGTCCCGCTAAACTATAGTTTAATATGGTGTCAAAACACAGCAAATTCATTTCTCTTTCTTATCACAAGGATGCTGTTCAATTGCTCTTTTGGAAATACATGCACGTCCTCCTTTGCTTCCTCTTATAACTTTATCTATCTATCTGTTTGCATAGTCCTTCTCTAGCAGCATTTGCGCGAAAGGGTAATAACGTCTTCTATCAACATACAATTTTAAAAAAATTATCAACTGTTCATCATATATCTATTTCACTCGTAGACCAAAATGCATTTTCAAGATACGATATTGACTGTCACACAAATGGCATAAGTTGTGTGAGTAACATCGTAAGATTAAATTTTACTTGTAAAATGGGCAAACGTTTATTGCCTGGAGAAGCCGGTAATTTGCGCTACCCCAGTAATTCTGCTTGGAATATTTATTGATAACTGTCTCTTCAAGGTTGATGATTTAAGCCCCTTATGCATACAGGGCAGAGATAGCTCTTAGTTGTTTTTGATTATGTCATCATTTGGGGGGAAAGGCTCTTACAGCAACTAATAGATTTTTGAATAAAAATGGATTCATCCTATTGATGATGAAAGACCACTCTAAATAAAATGGGTGAGACTAGCAACTGTTTGAGAGCATACTATGCTATAAAAGCCGGGTGTACAGAAACACTTGAGCATTCTGTGATATAATTTAACAGATGCTGTGGTGTGTTTTGCAGCACGCTCTGTCTGATAAAGCCAATGTGAAAACTTTTGATCCAAAGACAACCTGCTTGCAAGAATGCCTTATCACGACTTTCCAGGAAGCTTACTTTGTCTCTGAAAGTTTTGAAGAAGCCAAAGAAAAAATGAGGCAAGTTCCTTCACTTGACCCTTAAAAACAACCCCCAAATCTAATTTTCTCTTATCTGAAGGCACAGAAAAAGGAGTTAATTTTCTTTCTTTCTTTCTTTTTTTAAACTTTCAGGGACTTTGCAAAATCAATCAACCGTCCCTTTTCAGTATATTTCAACCCATACACCCAAAGCATTGAAATTCTGAAAGACACCAGAAGTATTGAAAATGTTGTCCAGGATCTTCGGAGTGACCTGAACACAGTGTGTGACGCTTTAAGCAAAATGAACAGATACTTGGGGATATGACTTATCCAGTGTTGTGGGCTTTGGAGTGCAGCTACCTTAACACCATTATGCGATGCGATGTCTGTTCCTTATCTGTTGCATGACCGTTACACTTCCTTCGTGTGTGATATTATCCAACTGTAGCTTCAGATACGCCAGTGCTAACACGCAGATCCGCAAGGAAGTGGGACATGTATCCTTTGCTTATTTGTTTAAATGTTTAGCTTGCCATGCAGCTTTTAAAAAGCTCCCAGGCCAGCTTACAAGCACATAAAATGAATACACTTCAATAAAAAGCAAACATGTCAATAAAAATGCACATATTAAAGACAAATAAAGCATCCATCGTCATCGTCAAGCAATAGCAGCTGTAAACAAAATTACAATAAGAACTGCATTTTTTAAAAAAGTTTGTGTTCTCTGATACTAAATGGTTCTCACTAGCCTAGCAGACAGATCTGATGACTTCAGTTGAGGGGCTTGTACCATAAACATGACATCACAACAAAAAAAGGCGCTGTCCCTTGTACCAGCCACCTTGATCTCAGGCAATGCTGGCCCAAGCATACCCCAAAATGGTACTCCGCTTCCCACCAGCGATGAAGGGATGAGTGAAGATCAGGAACAGGGGGCGGGGGAGAGAAAGATTGACATTGGGATCTGCTGCCTTTGTGGATCTGCCGCCTGAGATGGTCACCTCCCCTAGCCTCATGGGTGGGCCGGCCCTGTACTTTCCCCACAGGCATAATGTGCTCCTTGTGGGCCACCGAGCGATCTAAAACCTTGACAAGGAGAAGCATGGTGGGGGACATTGGCAGATGCCCTGCAGCCCCCAACGCTCTGCCACCTTCTGAACCTGTTGATGTTTCTGGATAGTTCTTAAAGGTAGCGCCATGTACAGTACATTACAACAGGTCCAGTTTTGAGGTTATCAAGGAATCTATGGCCACGTCACTCTCCTCTAGAAGTGGTTGCACAGATGAAGCTGCTGAAAGGCACTTGGGTCTCTGGGAGCACAATAAGGTCCTGGAGAATGTCTAAAAATATCTTTCCTTGATATAAGCCTGCAAAGCCCTGATATAGCCAGAAGTTCATACGTGCTTATGAGCTAGTTTACACACACTCGCTCATTCATCACTTTGCTACCTCAGCTTTGAATGTTGATTTGTATGTCTGGCCCAAATGAACACGTCATCGTGAGCTCAACCACAATGCTTTACAGTGCAGCCCTCACTTTCAGCAGTGGGTCATTGAGTGTTGAGTAATAAAGTGATGTACAGAGATACGCGAGGCCACCCTTAACACCATGCATAAATGTGGTATTGAAAAACCTGACTTGGCATTGATTTTGTTTTCTTTATGATGTGGTGGTTGTTTTGTTTCCCCCCCCCCCCAAAATGAAAATGTATCAAACGTCTCCTTTTTGTTATACTGAAAGGAAATACACACCAAGAGCTCTGGCCAGAAATTTCAATACTAGGAATAAATCCTACTCGTGACAGGTAGATAGCCGTGTTGGCAACTCATGAGTTGGCAACTCATTACCAAGCTTAAAACCATGGAGAGACCTGGTCTGAACAAAGACATTGGATTCTTATCTCATTATACATGACAAAGCTTTTTTAACCTTCTCACCCCTTGCTTTTTCCTGTAAGACTAATTGCAGTCGTTAACAGTCATCAACAGGTTTACCACAGCTATCAGCCTATCACCCATTCCCACCACCCCTCTGAGTAATACCCGTCCCCACCTTCTCACTATATATAAGGGTCTGGTGACTTCTGTTTCAGTGTATCTGAAGAAGTGTGCATGCACACGAAAGCTCATACCAAGAACAAACTTAGTTGGTCTCTAAGGTGCTACTGGAAGGAATTTTTTTATTTTGTTTTCCTACTCGTGTGTTATAATTAAATAAAAGTATGTATTCTGTTAAGAATTACAGTCTTAGGCAGAGAATGTCAATTCAAATAAGAAAAACAGTTTTAAGTTCACAATATGTGTAGCTTCAAATGAAAAATACAACTTCAAATTCACAGTAGTATGAGTAAACAATAATTCGTTACAGTATAAGAACATAAGAAATTTCAAGTAACAATAAATGTATATCAGTTCGTATTCAAAAGTATTCAAAAGGATCATTTTATAAGTAAAGCCGGAGTGAAGAGTCGATTCAGGAAAAGCAACCAGGACAGGGCCCTGTTTCGATATGGATGTCTTCGTCAGCTGGTAATATCAAACAATGCATCAAATTTCATCAAATTTCATCAAAATTCTAAATTCTAAATTTAAGTTTTACAGTATTATATAACATTTAAGTTTTACAGTATTATATAACATTTGGTTCCTTACCTATTTTTTTTAGCAATGTACATCCCCCTCTGCCCTCACCTCTCTACAACCACTGGGTTCCCGCCAGAACTTGAGCGGCAAAAAACTGCAATGTTTTTGTTTTCCTTGCTTGGCTGGTGATGACTGTTTCTGTCCCTGCGCCTTTAGATTCAACTGTGGTTTATGCGATGTGGTGAAGAACATAATATGTCTCTGTTAAATGGCCTTTGGGCTATAATATACATAATGGACAGATATTTCCAAACATTGAAGCACCTTTTCATTTTGTGTGTGTAACCTTGTTCCACTTGGATATCATAGAGAAATCTCTAATTTATAGATCCCACCAAATAGTAAGAAGACGCACAACATCATTCTTCATATATTTTTCTTAAAAGATGGCACATAAGAAATTAAAGGCTGCAATCTTTTGAACTCGGCAAGCTTGCTTCAGAGTAAATATGCACTTAGTTATCTCTGTAATTCTTAACTAATTGTTATATGAAAAGAATTATTACAATGCATCAATCAATAGTAGTAACACCTTAGTAGGATGCTTAATCAGGTACATTTTTTCTCAACTAAATAGGAGATATCTAGTTGCTTGTTTGAAAATTCCTCTTAAATCATAGCCTAAATCAAGAAATATAATTGATGATAATTGTGTGTCCATGTGTATGATTAGCTATAAAGAAAGAGTCTGTCTTTCACAGGGGGGCAGCTATGATTACAAACAGCTTTTTTTTTTTTTTAAGAAATTTTAATTTGTAATTGAATGTGACAAATTAATCACAAAATGCATTTGGCTCTAGAGAAATTGTAGATTCTAAATTAGCTGTGGAAATCCTGACATGATTTTCCCTTGCTTGCAGATTCTCTGGGGCCATCAAATACTCCTTGCTGCATTATCCAGAAATATTCCAATGGATTTTTCTAGATGTGTGTAAGTGGTGTTTATTTAGTGGGCCACTTTCACATGCACAAAAGAGGATGTGAAAGCTGAGGAAATTCCGATTCCTTACCGGTAAACAGATGAGCATGGAAGTCATCTTTTTGTAACAACAATTGCGGTCTAATTTCTGAAATGAAAGTAGTCTGGGCAGCCTAGGTTAGTAGGAACAGTGCTCCAGTAGCACTTCAGGGATGGATCACTGATATTTTTTGATATTGCTTGTTCAGATTAGAATAAGTGCTCATGCGCTAAAGCAAACATCAAAAGTAATCTTAGTACCATACAGCTAACTTTTGGGAAGAGTGATAAGACCCTAATGAACAAACATTCTGCTCTGTCTCTCTGGCTTTCCAGCTTGCTGCTTTACTTCTAGGTCACATTATTGCTAATTCTCACCTCCCTACTCTAAACTCTGGCTTTACCTAAAACAAAATAAAATAAAAAAAATTCCTTCCAGTAGCACCTTAGAGACCAACTAAGTTTGTTCTTGGTATGAGCTTTCGTGTGCATGCACACTTCTTCAGATACCTGGTATCTGAAGGTATCTGAAGAAGTGTGCATGCACACGAAAGCTCATACCAAGAACAAACTTAGTTGGTCTCTAAGGTGCTACTGGAAGGAATTTTTTTTATTTTATTTTGTTTTGACTATGACAGACCAACACGGCTATCTACCTTTATCTGGCTTTACCTGTTGAGGGACGGCCCCCTCAACCATTTTCCATCTCCTGCTGAGCCCTCTTGATTCCTTTGTTCTCTTAATGGCCATTCACCCAGGTGCTCACAGGAAACTAGACTGGCTTAATTAGATTTTAACACTCGCTGGATCCATGGATTAGAGAGGTCTGGGAACTAGTTTAACACCCCAAGCCTTGATTAAATTCTAACACTTGCTAGATTCAGGGATTATAGGAAACCGGCACCCACAAACTCATGATACATCTTAAAGTCCATCCCTGGCATCTGCAGGTAGGGCTGGAAATACTCTAGTCCAAAACCTCAGAGACCTGTGGCCAATCAGTGTAGGCCATACTGGTGCCCTCCAAATGTTCTGGGCTACAGTCATTCAGTGTCATGAACTGGCAGGGCAATGGGGAGATGGGAGAGGAGGAGGAGAATCCCAGCGACAGGTGTAGCCAGGACTGGGATACACTAGGGCAGGGGTAGGCAACCTAAGGCCTGGGGGCCGGATGCGGCCCAATCGCCTTCTCAATCTGGCTTGTGGACGGTGCAGGAATCAGCGTGTTTTTACATGAGTAGAATGTGTCCTTTTATTTAAAATGCATCTCTGGGTTATTTGTGGGGCATGGGAATTCGTTCATTCCCCCCCCCCTCAAAATATAGTCCAGCCCACCACATGGTCTGAGGGACAGTGGACCGGCCCACGGCTGAAAAATGTTGCTGACCCCTGCACTAGGTCAAGCAGAGGAATGGGGAAGGAAGTACTCGGTGACGGAAGATGGTGAGGAGATGGGTGTAAGTGCACAGGAACCAGAGCAGCAGCACTCAGAGCCAGAGGGGCCCCTGTCTCCACAAACACTGTGGGCTCTGAGGCAGAGGGAGCAGCGAGAGGGTCGCTCTAGGAAGCTGAGGCAGGCAAGGGCCCACAGCCCAGCTCCCTAGCTGGCCAGGTGGAGTTTGCTAGCTCTGGGATGAGGTGTGTGATTCCACAGCTGCAGTAGGCTGAGGACAGGTGAGGCTCACATGTCTCATCAAGCCCAGATGCTGCAATCAGCAAGCAAAGTACAAAAGGGAAGCAGAGCTGAGGTGCTGTGTCTGCTCAACTGCCCTTGTTGATGGACTTTGGCTTGGATGCTCCTGGACCTCTATGGGACTGTGCTTTGGGTTTGACACTGGACTGTATCCGGACTGCTGGACTTCATATTTGCCCTACTTGGATTGACCCTGTACTGTGTTTCCTGACCTTTGGACCTCAGACTTTGCTTGCGTGGATTGATTCTCGGACTTTGAACTTTGGACTTGATATCCTGACTTGCTGCCAGGTAGGTCAAGGGTTCGAGACATTCAGGGATGATGGGAGTTGTACTCAAAAGCATCTGGAGGGCAGCATGGCTGACATAGGCAATACTGAGCTAGATGGAACAGTTGCCTGACTCAGTGTAAGGCTGGAATAGCCAAACTAGCTTCCTGGTGAGGTGATGGGGAATTAAGGGGCTCGGTGTGAGGCGGCTAATGGGTGGACAAACAAAGCTAGAATTTGGAGGAGAGAGTTGCAGTGATGTAGGCCAGATGCGAACCAACAAGCCGGAAGAAAGCAGAGAGACAGAACAATGATGTCTGTTTTAATCCAAGGCTGTGTCTATGGGAAAAATAAGATGCTTTGGGAGTGTTCATGTTGGGAACCCCTCCACCGTAGGCTCAGGTTATATATATGTGTAAGTAAGCCATATATCATAAAGACACCACTGTCTCTGCTGTGCCTCATTCCAAAAGGAAACATGGCCTGGAACCCCTGGAATCTCGTATCTCTTGGAGACTGGGGTGGCAGGCAGCACTGTTTTAGTCCTCACACCAGGGGCAGCCACTGAAAAGGAGCAAGTGCGCCTCGGCCAGAGGTTTTGTGAATTTTGTTCTATGCCACGCTTAAAGAGCACCTAACAACTCTCTTGTAGCTCTTCACCAGGAAATTGCAGGTTATCGAGATTTACTTCAGTGGCTCTCAAAACCTCTATGACAGAAATAATAGGATTTACTTGACTTCATCAGGTAATCAAACACAAAATAATAATGACTGTGAAGCAACCTACCTCCAGTCTGAAAACAACTAGGGTCAAGCTGTCCTTGATGCTTTCTCCTCTTTTTTAAAGTAGTTGTGAGGAAGAAGTTGGCAGGCTGGCTGCTTGCTCATGAGTAGCCTGAGCACTAATCATCATAGATGGGCTCCGGTGAAGTAAGGTAGAGGTTGATGAGAGGCTATAAGCCTTCAGACTCCTCCCTGAAAGGTTATAAGCCTCAGAGGGAGTCCTGAAAGGAAGCCAGGGGTTGCCTCCAGAGAGCCAGAGCTAGGGGTGAATGCTAACACGAGAGCACTCTTGCCCATCTCTGCCCCAAATATGCTTGGGTGGGACAGCATGCAGAAAGAACAGCATGCAGAGAGAGGAGAGGGAAAACTGCTCCATCTGGCAAATGGGAATGCTTGGACTGATGCAACTTTTCTCTTAACACAGTGTTGAATTCCACTGTGTTGAATTTTGCAGCAGGGATTCAATTGCCAAGGTCTGCGCCATTAAAGATAAATGAAAGTGCTCTGTTGTGGTGGTGCAACAAACCCGCTTACAAAAATCAACACCACCCCGGAGGGTTTTGCAGTTAGGAAACTAATGGGGAGATGCAAGGAGGAGTGTGGGATGAATGAATGATTAATGGGAAGATGTATGACTACCACACAAGCAGATTAGGATGAATTCAGGGTAAATGTTCATTGTCATATAATCCTCTCACAAGCAAATCAGAAAAAAAAATCTCAATGAAGACAGGACGTAGTATAACCTCTGTGTATGCCTTGTGTAAGCAAATTGGGATGGATTAACAAGAAACAGGTTGCCTGGAGGAATCCAGAAGCTGCTGCTTGAGGGATGATAAAGGAGCTGATGGGGTGTGGAAGGCTGGAATATCTACTCCACACACTCACTGGTGACTGAGGGGAGAGCAGCCTGTCCTTGAAATGCTGCCCTCAGTTCTGAGACCCCGGGACTGTGACATTGGCATTATGCAAAGAAAAGCCTGAACTAATAATTACATCGCCAGGATTCATTCTAAGGCTATTCTGAAAGTGTCCACAGCCTTTTGCTTTTCTCTAAAGAAGTAGCACATCTTAATTGCAAATAGTTAAGAAGTAAATCTTAGTATGGATTAGGGACCAGCAATTGAAATCCCACAGACAGTTTAGGACAGATGAAGTCAACAAAGCTGTCTTCTGTGAGGATGTAGTGTTGTCACTGAAAATGGACCATTGTGGAAGCATAAAGGATTCCTGCTCCTAAAAAAACGCATACTTAATGCAATGGTTTGATTTAATTAGAACGCAATAACAATTAATGAAATGTTATGGGATGCTGTGAGATGATTGCTTACTCTTTTCCATATTCAAATGCTTAGTGACGATACGTGTAGGATGCGTCCAGATGGAAGATTGCCATCTTATTTTGGCCAAACTAGATGTCTTGGCAAATGTATGGTTCCAAATCTATGTTTAATGATATAACAGGAGAGGGACAGAGAGAGGGAGGGAGGGAGAGAGAGAGAAATCGATGATCCTCAGGGTCCCTTCCAATTGTACAATTCTATGAATCTATGATGCAGGAGAAAAATGGGGGCAGAAGTGGTGCTTAACTCCTCCCACGTCTTCTATCTCCCCGCCCCCTGCAGTTGTGGTAATTTATCTCTTTGCTGTGATCACTTCCAGTGGGAGTTCAGCGGGGGTAAACACCGACCCTGCTTTGTGGAGTGGTATTGCACAGAAAAATGGCAGGCAAGTGCAGGGTTAACCCTGCGGATTCATCCATGCAAATGTTACCAACCAAGCATTAGTCATGTCATGAGTTCCTTTCACAATGTGTGTGCTGCTGTTACCCTCTTTATGTCTCCACCTTGTGGCTTGGAGGGAGAGCAGCAAAGGTCGTTCCACCCCACCCAAAAGAGAGGGTAGGGATCAAGAAGACTGAAATAGGGCATCTCACCACGGTCCAAATTTCAAATTTATAATTCAAGCCACAGGCCTACCACAATGCCATCTTTAATGTACAGCCTTGTGAGTTGTGAACAGGAAGAAAAGTTTGTTTTAATTCTGAAATTATGTTTCCTACATTTCTGAAAGGATACCATGCTGGCTCCCTTGGGGACTTTTGCGCTAAACACCCTCCTCTTTTTGCTCTGATTGTGATGCACCTACCCTGAGGAAGAGTCATATGAAGCTTGCTGGTTATTTTGCAACATTTTGGTTGATCCTAATTAAGGAAAGATTTCACTGAAGTTTTGATTTTTTTAAATTTTAATTCTATTGAACCACTGCAACTTCACAAATAGACCAATTCTTCCCCAAGCATCATTTTTCTGGCCTATTTCATTGTAACATCAGGAATTATCTCCATCAAAGGCAAATTCATACTTGATAGACGAAATTGCCTAAGGATGCAATTCTAACCCCACTTACCTGGGAGTAAGCCCCCACTGAATTCACTAGGACTTACTTCCAAGTAGGCATGGTTCTGATTGTACTGTAAACCATTTTTTCACCATACAGTCAAATGTCTATATTTTGTGATGTATGCAAGCTTCTGGAAATGTCTTTCAGCTTCTGCCATAGTCACGGGCAGTGTGCTAAAAATCAGCAGGGCAATGAAGGCTAATTGCAGTTGCAGTTGCTTTTGTGTAAATCTCATTTAATAAACTAAATGGAGAAGTTCATACTCTTTTCCAGATGTAGACTTGGAACATTTCACAAGGAAAATTCTCAAAATGATCTGTAGGACATTTGTAGGCATATAGAGGGTTCTATTATTTGTATTTCTAGGCAGGCATAGCTGGGGTTTGTGCTCATGTGTGCATGTGAACTATGTTGTACTCTACGCTGGTTGGTCCTGGTAAAAGATAGGCCGCAAACAAGCAAATGCTATACATTAATCACATATAATTGGGGCTTATATACAGGATCTGCGAGTCCCACTGTCCCAGGGATCAAGGACCCTGATTATTATGGCACTTTGTCCCTCCCATTAGCTGTCTATCCTTCCTGATCAGGCACAAATAACTCTGATTCTGGTAGCAATTGAGCTACCATGTCAAATAGAGAAGCAGAATTTTATCTGTCTTTCACAGTACAAGTCCTAGTTCTACTATTCAAGCACACTCTGTTCTAGATAATGCCTGAGCCATCAGCTCACTGTTCAGAATATTGCTTGTTTTCCATTGACTCCAACAAATCTCATAATATCTGGAACAACAGGAACATAGATGACACAAACTTTCTGGAACATAGTCTACAATTGTCTCGTCTCCTTCCGGCCCCTGTTATAGTAAATGAGATTGCAGTCTGGGTCAGGACTCTCTGATCTGATCTCTGAACTCTAGTGAAGTGTACCCTTCCACCTATGTTTAGGCCCTGCATCCCGTCTCAAAATGTTAAGCCCTATCCTTGTGCTCTTAGAGAAAAACTAGCCGTTCTAAAGGTGGCAAGTACGCTTTTTTTTTAAGTGTGCTGTGCCTTTATGACTCAGATAGTTTTATCTTAGTTGCAATATCTCCTCAGACTTTTTATTAACAAATTAAGATCAACCATCCAGTAGTCTTCTTGGTTGACAAATTCATTTGGCATAATGAGGGAATTATCGACAGTTATCAAATTGCACTCTCATTCCTTTGGAAATAGGTTACATTTATCTAAGGTGTTTCACTTAGCTTTGGTGATTTGGACTCTGGAAATTGGGTTTCTGGCTCAGACTCATTTATTTACTGCGTAACTCAGAATGGATGCTTTACGGGTATGAGATATAGGCAGGCACTCGCTTTGCTCGCACATAGCAAATGGTCCTGGGCTTAATGAATGTAAAGGATTGCAACGTTTACAGCCGTACAAAGTCTAAAATGAACACTGGCGTATTATCAAAGGGATGCACACAAAATTGCATTTGCAAACAAAGAGATGGTGTGCCACAATTTTGTTTCTTTTGTTGGAAAAAGTCATTGGCAGGCAATGCTCCTTAGCTCCTCTCTGTCTGAGTGCCTGTGAAATGAACTATGGGGGAAATGGTAGGGAGACCTTAATGAAATCCACAAGATCCATTTAGGGTGGCTACTTACACATTGCCAAGGTGGGAGTGCATCAGGAGAAAAGAGGACCAGAGAGGATACAGATTTACAAATCGGGTCCTCCTCCAGAGGGCACGTGTTGCGGTGAGATCATCAGGACTGACCTCACTGTTATGGGTGGGAGCGATTGGACAGCCACAACAACCTGATTGGAGATCCATCGGTTGCTGGGCAGATCTGGCCAAGGGGAATATTGTGAATTAACCGAGGGATCTTTATATTCTGCTGCACGTTGCGCTGAGCTTCCTCTTTTTCACTTTGTGCACCGGTTCAGCCGCTCACCCATCCCTATAATTAGGACCTTGCTTTGACCTTGCTATGCCATCATGGATCATCTGCTTTTGAGGCAGGGGCCTGGTAGGAATCTCCCCATTTGGCTGATTGGCAGGTGCCACTTGGGTTTCACCTGCCGCATAGCAAATCATCACAACTTGTAAGGTTTGGCGGTTAGGCATTGGTTAGGCATTGGTTTGGAGGGGTGGTTTATGAACCTGTAACCCCTCCAATGGCAAGAGGTATTCCATTAAAGGAATCCAGGAACTCACCGTGCTTGTCAGCCCCTTTTTTGGGGGGGTAGACGGTGGACCATGCAAGAGTCCCTAGGAGCATTCTTGGGGTGAGGTTGAGTCACGGAGCCATACCAACGCTCCCCCATGGTGTTTACCTGCACTGACGATATGGTGGGGCCCAGTCGTCAGTGCTGCATCCTGCTGACATCAGGCGCAGCCTAGTTGAACCTAAACAAGCCACTCACTTTCTGTAATCAATAAAGTTGTGGCCAAAATTATTCCAATAACCTAAAACTAAAATATATGTCATGTGAATTTATTATTTGGGTAGCTCCTGGAGATCTTCACACACAAATGCTAAATTTATATGTAAAAAAGTAAAGGTAAAGGTACCCCTGACCGTTAGGTCCAGTCGCAGACGACTCTGGGGTTGCGGTGCTCATCTCGCTCTATAGACCGAGGGAGCCAGCGTTTGTCTGCAGACAGCTTCCGGGTCATGTGGCCAGCATGACTAAGCCGCTTCTGGCGAACCAGAGCAGCGCACGGAAATGCCGTTTACCTTCCCGCCGGAGCAGTATCTATTTATCTACTTGCACTTTGACGTGCTTTCGAACTGCTAGGTGGGCAGGAGCTGGGACCTAGCAACAGGAGCTCACCCCGTCGCGGGGATTCGAACTGCCGACCTTCTGATTGGCAAGCCCTAGGCTCTGTGGTTTAGACCACAGCGCCACCTGCGTCCCTAACTTTATAGGAATAGCTGTGTATTTAGAAATAATTACTCTAGAACAGGCTTCCTCAAACTCGGCCCTCCAGATGTTTTTGGCCTACAACTCCCATGATCCCTAACTAGCAGGACCAGTGGTCAGGGATGATGGGAATTGTAGTCTTAAAACATCTGGAGGGCAGAGTTTGAGGAAACCTGCTCTAGAAGAGACAGCTCACCACAGTGGGGAAGACTATGAGCAGATGTCATGTGTACCTGCTCAGTCTGCTATCCAGGAACTAACAGCTGATGGACAACTTCAAGGTCTCCCTTCTTATGTTTTTTAATCTATAACTTGGACCTGGACAGGACACCCCTCCAGAAAAGGCATGTTGTCTATGAAGCAGGACCCCTGTCTCCCCTAGCTCCATATCCTGATTTCTTCTAAATTTTATCCAAATAACATTTCCCAGTAATTTCAAACAACAGTACCTAAAGGGGCCATCACAAAAAACTAAAGGGCTGTGCTGGATCCTTTCTGGTCTCCTGTAATTCATGCTGTCTTTATTTGGAGCCAGATCAAAAACCAAGTAAAGTCAGTAGGAATAAACTTTCCATTACTTGCCAATGCCACTCCATTTTTATGTCTCTATGTCTCTATCTACCGGTACTTTGTTATGAAATGAAATAGCAAAAGAAAAGCTACATTGATACCAGCAAAACAAGCAAGTGAACAAAAAACCCTTCTTCCTCTCACAGGGTGGCTTTGAAAGGATCTTCTGGAAGATTTGGTAATTCCAATCATGTCTGCTGATTTCAGGAGCACAAATCTATTTCCTTCAGTGCCAGAGAAAACTCTGAAGTTGAAGCCCGGTAGCTAGGTTCTAGCCTCAGGTCAATTAGATTGCTTTGTTCAAATCCCACATTCCCCAATAAAAGACTCTCAGATTTCTTACAGACCAAAACATGGCAGCCAGTCACTTGTTATATGGAGGAGTCAAGTGTCCATTTTTCTAGGAGAAGGAAGATCTAAAACACTGTTCTGCTCAGCATCAAGAAAAAGCCTGCAGGAGGATCAGACTAAAAGCCTGTTCTGCTTTGTTAAGCATCCCGTTCTGCACAGGGGTCAACCAGATGCCCCGGGGCAGCCCACAAGCAGGTCATGAAGACAAGAGCATCTCCAGTTGTTGCTCCTCAGCAGACAAACAGCTTCTGAATCTGGAGGGTGCATCTACTCATCATGATTGGTAGTCACTGATAGACACATCCTCCATGAATTGAAAGCCATCTAAGCAATCCATTGCCAATTGCCCACATATTGTGGAAACAAATCCCATCAATTAAGGGCTGTGAGAAGAAGTACATCATTTTGTCTATCCTGAATCTCCTACTAATCTGTTTCATCGGAGGATCTTGAGTTTATCATATCAAGGCAAGGCACATGAAAAGTCTGGCATCCTGCCTAGTCAGTGTGCTATGAATGTGTCTACAGCTTGGTAGAGATTTGTATATGGTAGTCATAAATAAACCCCTGCGATTGTACTTTGGATTCTTGTGTGTTTTCTGGAGAGCACAACCTAGGGATGAACTGCAAACAGGAAGCCCACCATCTCCCCATCCATACTAAGCATGCCTAAGAGCCATCACCACACTTATTACTTATGAAAAGTCAAAAGGATGTAAAAGAGCCACACTGAATCGGACCATTTAGTCCAGCGTTATGTCCTCATGTTGGCCAACCAGAAGCCCAACAGAAACCCACAAGCAAGACTGGAAATTCATGGGAATCACAATCCATTTGTGAGTCCCAGGAATTGCATTTCAGAGGCATTCTGGCTCCAGCGCTGATGATAATACATAGCCACCATGCTAGTAGCCATTGATAACATTGGGCTGCATTTCTGAATCTCACTTATTTGAGAGTAAGCCCCACTGACTTTTATAGGATTTACTTCTGAGTAGACATGTTTAGGATTGCAGTGCTAATCAGTCACCTTTTTTCTGTGGCTACTTTCTGCGTTAATGCTTTAGTACTGGAGTACTGAACCCCAAGCTTAAGAGGTCCTGTGCAAATAAAATGTATATGTAATTAATTTGTGGATTAAGTGCCCTTTTCTACCCTACCTTCCCGCCTCTCCTTTATATTTACCTCTCTCCATCTGTTTTAGTCCTCACCATTTATCAGTCTGTCATCTTGCTATGTTGCTCATTTTGCTATGTTCCCTCCACACTATAGTGGGCATGGCATAAAGTCCAGGTGGGGAAGAGACAATTATGAGCTTGCCATTTTTTTCAATCGACCTACCCCCCCCACCCCCATCATTTCCCCCATCAATTCTTTAATCTACACACATCATTTTTAACTGAGGCAATGTTTTGAATTTAATTTATTTTTTCAAGGGTAGGCTAAAAAGTGTTTTAGTGCCAATTAAAACATCTTCAAATGTAATGGTGCTAAAACAGCATCGCTTGTAAAGACAGCATGTTTTTAAAACCATTTAAAAAAAAAAGGTGTTAAAATGCCTTTTCTGGGCAACTCGGAGATCAGTGGGTGATATTATATTACAAAACTGTTTTATTATAATGTGTTTTTAAAAGGTGTTATCGTTGTTGTGTTGGCCTGCAAAAAAATCAGTAAAGAAAAGAAAACAAACAAATTGGGGCAAAAATCAGTAAACAAACAGAGCACATAATATGGAGTCACTCTCTGTTGAAGGATTTAATGGTTTGGGTCCTAACTATGTTTCTGCTAGCGGATGCCTCCCCTGAGCAGCACTGCATTCATGGGACACATTCAACAACTCCTCCTCCTTCCCACAATCCTTTGTGCCCCTCAAAGGTTGTGGTAGACCAGCAGCATTGTGTGTGTGTGTGTGTGTGTGTGTGTGTGTGTGTGTGTGTGTACAGGGAGCTGCAGGGGAAGGAGGAGTTAATAGATTTTGCCTCCTCCCTCCTTTCTGCCAATGGAATTCTCTGCTGGATCTCCATCTCACATGTGAATGGGAAGAGCTACTCCATGCACAGCTTCTTTCTTTTTTTTAAATCATTTTTTAAATTTTACAATACAAAATTATATTTAAAAAATTCAAATGCATATCCATATATACAGAAATTCCTCTGAATCTCAGGACTCCCCCACACCCGAGTCCCATTTTAAACATTAAAACTGCATCTTCTTCCGTACTCTATTATATCAATCCATGTTTTCCATGGCAGTTGTTACACTACAAGTAAAATCAAGATCCCGCCAATGTTTCCATCTGCTTACACTGGTCCTTTAAATAATTTATAAATGTTTCCCATTCTTTTGCAATGTTTTTGTCCTCTTGGTTCCTGAGTTTTCCAGTCAACTTTGCCATTTCGGCATAGTCCATCAGCTTGGTTTGCCATTCTTCTCTGGTAGGGACTTTTGTCTTCTTTCCATCTCTGGGCTGGTAGCATCCGAGCAGCTGTTGTTCCATACATAAGTCTTTTCTGGTCCGCTGGGATATCAGTACCTGTAATTCCTAATAAAAAAGCTTCTGGTTTTTAAACAAGAGTTATTTTAAAAAATTTTTCCTCATTTCATTATCGATTGATTGATTGATTCATTATTTAACGGTCAAAGACCAACTGATAAAACATTAATACAAAAAAAAATTAAAATTTTCCAACCAGGGTGATACATATATATTTAGGTATGCTGCAGCATATACCATGTGTATATTGAAAGCCGGGCTCATGGTTATAATTAAAGATCGCCATTAGGATCTTGCTCATATCAGTGACAGCGCTTGTTCTCTAAGTTTTATAGCTGCTGCGCAATATTTGGCCACTTTCATCGTGAACTCGGGATTCGTGTCTTCAATAAGGCATTTGAGATGCAGAAATTCATTTGGGACATTTTGTATAAGGGGGGAAATAAAAACCTGCCGTATATCGTTATAAAAGCGGCAGCTTAATAGAACATGGGCAACAGATTCCACCTCCGGTAGGCCACAGGGGCAAGTTCGTTCGGCATACGGTCTGCCTGCAAATCTTCCCTGTAGTAGGGCAGACGGTAATACGTTGAATCTGGCAAGGGTGAATGCCCGTCTGTATTTGGGTATTTGTAGTTTTACCAGATATTTAGCTGGAGAGAATCCTCTACCATTCATTTCATTATATATCATCTCCCAGAAAGCTTTTACACCTTATAAGTCCACCACATATGATAAAAGGTACCTTCTTTTCCTTTACATTTCCGGCAGATATTTTAACTTGACCTATACATTTTTGCCACATGCACTGTTTATTAGTTAGGGTCCATGTTATAACTGAACAGTCTGGACAAACTACATAGCATGGTTCAGATTAATTAGCTATTTTTTAAATAAAAGTGCAATATTTGTTCCTCCTTTCCCTGAAGGCATTCTTGTGGTCACTTTATTCTATTAACTCCTGCTAATTAGCAGAGACCCAGAACCCTGCTGAGTCAGTGGCATTATCCATCCTTAGAATTTGCAAACTAATGAAAGCTTTTTGTATATGTTCCCTGATTCCAATGAATAGCTAATGAGGCCAATTATTGGTAAATGTGTCTAAGACTCTAAGTCTAAGAACACATTGGATATGCCGGCACAGCAGAAAGCACTCCTGAGAATCAATTTGGATGAATTCCCTTCTGATAATTATATCTGATTGATCATTATCTATGGAACTATGAGAGCACAAGCTTCTCAAAATCAGACATGTGCTTAGGATGAAAATCTCAGCCTTGCAAGGGCAGCACATATTCCGCAATGCATTTTATTTTGAAGGCTGATCAATTAAATTAAAATTTGCTTGAAAAAGCTCTTTTAGATTCGGCCATTGCATTCCGGTTTTGGTTCGAGAGATGGATTTTAATCTGAGCCATAATTTATCTGCCAAACTTATTCCGATCTGTTGGGACATTAAAATTAAAAAACAAATGTTCTTCCTCTAAAGAAGCAGGGATGGGGGAAAATGGATTCAAAAGAGCCACACTGTATGCCTTTCCTGCAGGCTCTGGCCAGAGTTGTTGGGTCCCCAAAGAACATATCTATAAATATCAGTAAATAATTCAAAACAACAAAAATCAACCATTGAGCAAACACAGAACAAATTCTATCTTGGAAAAAGAGTCCACACAATCTAGGCTTCTGTACATAAATACAAAGCAAAAACAAAAGTTAACCAACAATAATGTTTCTGGTACTGGTCTTGCCGCAACTCCAGGGATCGTGGCTTAAATACAGTTCAGACGCAGCGGGTAGTTGATGACCTGCAGCTGGCTGCCATATCCTTGCTCCGGAGGAGGCTGACAGCAGCAAAGGGCAAATGCTGGGGACGGCCATGGTCGCAAGATCCCTCCCTAGCCTTTCCATGTCTAATCAGAAGTATGTTCTGTCGAGAGCCAGTGTGGTGTCATGGTTATTGCTTTGGGCTAAGCACTAGGAGTGAAGTGTAGGTGGGTTCCCATGAGGCAAGACACAGTGATAACAGCAAGAACCTTTATTGAACTAACAGAACTGGACAACAGGGGCAAAGCAACTGCTTATATACATTTCTGAAAGCCTGGGCCACTCCCACTCCCAACGTGATTGGCTGTCTAAACTTCCAAGCTGCGAATCATAACTCAGAGTTTAAGGGGCAATGGCAGAGGCCTAAATCCTGAAATGTTCTGTGATTGGATATTCATCCTCTGTTATTAGGATGTATACAAATAAGTATGTGCCAGTTAATTGATAAACTGGTAGAAAACAATACAGCCTTGCATTTTCATGACATGCCCGGTAGCCTCTTTGAAAAATCTGCTTCCATATCCAGGGCATTCTCCAGCATATTTGCCAAGCAAGTAATTTTATAATACTCACTTAAAATTAAATATAGCATTACAAAATGGGTTTATTCAGCAGACTTACAATTGAAAGCACTAAAAAAATCAACAGCCCTCATAAACACAAAGTGTATAACAAACAGTCTCATCATGGCTGGCAGACTGGATGGCTTTTAAACTATTGGCTGACATTTTAATCCATTTATGTGCTAAGGTCAGTGTGTTTTCATTTTTCACATGTCATTCCTTTAAAGCCCAGGAGAATCTGAATGGGTGACATTTGTAGCCATTCTAGTATATGAAATATCATACTAGGCTATGTCTTTCCCCTTGCCTCTCCTCAGTTACCAAAAAAAGGGAGGTGGTAGCGCATGAGACTGGGGGGAGGGAGGTGGAAATTGGTATTCACAATGTTATGAAAAGGCTGTTGTACTCATAATGCTCCATTTCACAAAGCAACTTCGGTCTCTCCTTCCCCACCCACTTCCCGTTAAAAATGAAAACCTGGTCCAAAAGGAGTGCATTAAGTCTGTAATGTAAATGTCCCTGTGTTTGCAGAAAGGGAAATGCTAAATGAATATTGGGAGATGCTAAGTGTTGGGAGAGCAATTCTTTCTAGCTGTGGAACTAATGGACTGAAGAAGGGAAAAAGTGAACAATTTGTTTCATATGATGATTCACTAGCACTCCAACTGACAAGGTTTCAATTTCTGTGCCCTGTTTCACATTCAGCGCCTTGTTTTACAGTGCAATAGTACAATTACCTGCCTATCTGTCGAGTTTTATAAACAGGGATGGATTGGACACGGAATAAGAAAAACAGACATAAATCCTTGCTGTTAGAGGCAAAATTATGTGTGTGTAGACAGGGGAATCCACCCCTGTTAAGCACCTCTGTAACTGAAATCTGAACAGCTTTAACTTACCTTTAAACTTATTTTTCAAAATTAAAATATATTATAACTTAGACGGCAGCCCACAGTAAAACCTCATCAGATAATATTGAAGTCAGAACAGCAATACTGGCACAGCAACAAAGGCAAAAGACCTGCCTTGACCCCCAGCAATATCATTCCAGAGGGGAAGTGTAGGTATGTATGGGGACTTGTTTTTCCATTTCTGTTCAGCATTGAAATGCCTCCCTCCCTCGTCTGCCTAGTTTGTCAATGAGAATCACAAAGTGCTTTCTGTTTGAGGTCACTTGGCCAGCTGCCAGGGGTGTACGTGGGGCCCTATTACAGAAGCGAATTGACAATGCAAAGCTTTTAGGGGAACTGAACGGTGATCCCAAGGGACACTGATACAGCGTATGTCAGCGCGGCTGCCTTAGAAAGCCACCTCTGTGACTTGCGCTGTATTGCCGGCTTTCCTGACAATTGGAAGCCACCCAGGCTAATCCTCATTTCAGATTTCAATACGTAAATGTTTTCGGGCCTATGCATTACGTGCTGAAGCAGGAATACGCTCCAGATACACGCCATGCAAATTGGTATATCTAGGTGGTTGCCCCATTTGTGACCTCCCTAAAATACACCTCACCTGCTGCAATCAGACTCGAAAGGACTCTTTTACCGTAGCCAAGGGAACACTTCTCTTAATCCCAGTTGTGGCTACGGGGGACATTTTTGGCAGCTACTAAGGGGAGAATTACTGGTTTCAGGGCTTTCCCAGAACAGTCAGTTTATGTAATATATAATCAATTCCATCTCTCGGAGCATTTCACCAACACTTGCAGTCTTTTATTGAAAGCCCTGTTCTGGTGATCTCCAGGCACCAAGCCCATGACCAGAGAAAGGCTGAGTGGTATCACAAAGCTGACCTCGCCCTGATCATCCTGCATGATGTTGGCCTCATCTCCTTGATAGCTGTGCCAGTGATCCAGGAAGCAGGGCCAGCATCAGGTCAGGCAGGTTATCAGTGCCAAGCCAGCAAAGTGGTCCCACAGCCCGCTTCTCCAAGCAGAGGCTCAATAAGTAGAGAATGCCTGGACAGGGGCTGCTGCCACTGCTTTTCACAGCCACTTTTCTCCCTTCCTTGCCCTGGGGAAGGGCAACTCTCCCCTCCCCCTCCAAGTCACAGTCAAGAGACAAAGACTGCTGGGAAATGAAATCCTTAGACTCATTGGTCCCATTATGATCAAACATTTGGAATCAAGAACCTTCTTTGGGATAAGTTATCTTAATTACCTACCAATGTGAAGCCAAGGCTAGAATTCTGGATTTAAACCACTTGGTATGTCTCAGTCTAACCTACCACAGGGCAGATGCTTCTGATGGGTTGGACTCTATTCCACAAAACTTTGTCATAATACAATTGGTTAGCCGTCAAGATGCCACAAAGCCCTTGGTCAATTATACTTCATGGAGTGCTGTGTTGCTAAAATGTTACCTTGATTATCTTGAAGGAAAAGTGGGATGCACATAAATACGTTTTTGTTGATGAGCTAGTTTGCCTACTAGGTAAGAGTATGAGCTATGAACTGAAAATGGAAGCATGAAGCACACCGAAGCATTTAGCTCTCGGTTGTTTGACCCTCAGACTTCATTCCAGGCGCACATGTAATATGGGGATTTAAAAGGTGGTCTGCTTTATAGGTGTCAGGTTCCCTTATCGGTTGCTCAATAGTAAAGACCAAGTCCTTCTTGTATTTCTATCATTTTATTGTGCAAAATATATACAGTGCAGAGCTCAATCCAAACATGACCGCCTAGTCACTAGCGGAATCCGGAAGTGCCCCCCTCCTGTTGCGGCGCCAACACCAGAGTCTCAGCACTCTAAATTGCCGCCTTTTCCTTCTACATAAGGTAGGCACCGGAAACGACATCTCCTTCTCCGAGCGAGTCTGCTGGGTGGTGCCAGGTCTCTCTGCCTCTTCCTGGAGACCTCTCACTACCTGGCTCCCTCCCGATAACTGCTCCTCCCCCGAGGAGGGGCTGGCAGACTTGCTCTGAGATGAATCCGTCATCAACACAGGCTGAGGCTCTCTGTACCCACTCAGTGCCGGACTGGCAGGGGTGGGCACATCCCTGACAATAGGGTTATTATAAGAACCATTGAGATGTTTGGGAAGAGCTTTGGGCATTTAGGAGAAGCACTGTATAAATACTAAATATCCACATACCAGTGTTTTGTCTGTTTGTCACACTCTAGCATGACCAAGAAACAGAACCCACAAAGCTGCAGCATGCTAGATTATTAGAGTCTCCCATTCAGTTCTGTGAAAGAAGGTAAATGGGACAGAGTTCAGGGGCAAAACCAAGCCAAACCCTGGCACCTGCTTCCATCACTGCTGCAAAGGGCTCCCTAGAGGATTCAGGCATTGCCTCCTCGCCCACTCCCTATCTGTCATAGTGGCAGGCCTTTCATTAGTTATTAAACTCACCTTGGGGCTCTTAAATATGGCAAGGCTATTGAGATTTAACTTAGAGATATTTAATTGAACAAGGCTAGCTTGATTTTCAAATCTCCTTGCGGTAATTGCAGCCCAAGGTTCTGTAAAAATTGCTCATGGGATTATCAAGCAGAAAGCAGAGTTGACATTATTTAACTAACCCGTATTGACTACCATATGCCTTGAAGTGTAGCAGACTTGTGGTAGCTAGCTATGAGCAGGAACTGTTTCACCACTTTTTGACATTTTCCCTCCAATATGTTGTGTGGTGTGTCCTTGCTGCAAATCAAGGCATCCTGCTCCACAATCATAGGGACAGATGGACAATGGGGTTTTTTTGTGGCATCTTTACATCCAACACATCCTATCATTTCACTCATCATAGAACAGAAGGATGGCAACCAATTAGAAAGAGCTAACAGCTTTAGACAAATGCTTATTAGATCTCTGCACAATATAGGCCTTTTTTTTTAAACCACAGCCAAACTTTTCACATTCTTGCTGAATGAGCAGTTTCTTTGTTTCATAGTACTGTAGTGGTACATTACATCGTCTAATTCCCTCCACCCACCCTACCACCTAATTCACGTGCTCTACTGTTAGTACTCTCAAGCCTACAAAAATGGATCACTTACATTTTATGGGGATTCAAGGTCCAAGACCAGTGAGTCTCTGTGCCAGCATCAGGAACAGAATCCGATGACAGCTACACCAGCGCAGTATCACAGAAACATGGTTATGACCAGGGGCTTTGCTATCAACCCTGCGTGAGCCAACGAGGGCTATTTGGGCCGCTTAACAGGATAGACTGATACAACAGCACTGGTAACTCATTCTGCAAAAATGTGTTGTGCTATATTGTGTTGTTGCACAAAAATGGATGGAGAAAAGTTCACTTACTACATTTATAACCCACCCTCCTCCAAGGGGCCCAAGGAAGTGTCCATTGCTCTTCCCTCCCATCTCATTCTCACTGCAGCCCTGTGATGTGTGTTAGGCTGAATAGCCCAAAGACACCCAGCTTCATGGCTGGGTGGAGATTTGAACCTGGGTCTCCCAGTTTAACACTCTAGCCGCTCTATCGCACTGGCCCTTAATATGGAAGAAACAACAGAAAGAACGTGTTCCATTCCATGTGTTCAAAAGGGCACTTGCTCACTGCCAGGCAATCCAGACTGAATCAGTTACCCTTCTCGTCCTTCTGAAATGTTCAGCTATATAGAAGGATATCAGGAAATGAGGAATAACAACTGTTAAGTCTATGGGTTATGGGCAGCAGGGCAGGTTTAAACATAGATTTAGAGTTGGGAAGGGGATATAGCTCACTGGTAGAGCACGTGATATTCCTGATGTCTTAGTTATAATAAATATGGGACCTTGTAACTTCTCCAGATAGAGCTGTCTCAAATAGCAAGGCTGGGTGTGTGAAAACAGCAGCACTGGGCCAATGGCAGCTTCATATGGATCTTTTATTTGAGGGGGGTGGTCAACCAGTTACATAGGCCAAAAGGTAGAAACAACCAATCAAAAAATTCTCAGTTCACCAAATATAGTGCAATAGGCACCCAAATAGGATGAGCTACTCAAAGACCCAGATGGGCCCTCCTGCCTCTCAAGGGTGTCCCTTGCCATGTGGCTTTCAACGCATCATGTCAGTCAGGCAACTCATGAAGTGAGTCATTGCATTTCAGCATCGTCCATCCTGATTCCTATTCATCAAGTATGACAATGGCTGATGGCCGAAGACAAACAAAATTATTTAGTCTTATGGATGGTGGGGGGAACTTCCTCCCACACAATAACTCCTATTGGCATAATCCTCAATTCTGGCCCAGCTATTGAGCATCAGGGGCCATTTATATATCTTGTGCTATTTGTCTGTTGTGGCCAGAGCAGCATGCATTCCTTATATCAATTATTGGTTTTCTGGTCCTCATATCACAGATTGATGTAACAATCTCTCAGAGGCTCTAGTAATGCATATAAGTTCATTACATTATTCCTCTGCTAGACAGTTCCTTAACTGACATAATCCATATTTGTGAGAAAAACAAAGAAAACGGGGGGGGGGGGGTTATGTACACATGATGCACCAAAATCTGCATGGGAGGGGGGTGGTTATATTTGATGCTCTCTACCATGCATGCCATGCATGGTATGCAGGGACCCAGGTGGCGCTGTGGGTTAAACCACAGCGCCTAGGGCTTGCTGATCAGAAGGTCGGCGGTTCGGATCCCTGCTACAGGGTGAGCTCCTGTTGCTCGGTCCCTGCTCCTAGTAGTTCGAAAGCACATCAAAGTGCAAGTAGATAAATAGGAACCGCTCCGGCGGGAAGGTAAACGGTGTTTCCGTGTGCTGCTTAGTCATGCTGGCACATGACCTGGAAGCTGTACGCCGGCTCTTGGCCAATAAAGCGAGATGAGCGCCGCAACCCCAGAGTCGGACACGACTGGACCTAATGGTCAGGGGTCCCTTTGCCTTTACCATGCATACAAGGCATGTCCCCTAAGACTCTTGGGATCTGTACATACTCCCATTTGCACTTCATCCAGTGCATTCCTGCTGCTGGTTTGTGAAGCTGTGTACACAGGACATTAATCACAATGCACATTTGTCCCGCAGTTTCTTGAGAAAAACTGCATTTTGATGTCTAGATTCAGGTAGGTAGCCATGTTGGTCTGACGCAGTCGAAATATATATAAAAAATAAACAAATAAATTGTCCAGTAACACCTTAGAGACCAACCAAGTTTGTTCTTGGTATAAGCTTTCGTGTACATGCACGCCTCTTACTAGTTCAACCAGATTTGAAAATATCAGCCATATGAAGACATACACACCCATTCTCTGCACACTGGTGTAGACAGACAATGGGAGATGTGTACAATGATGTACTCACAGCCTCTGGATAAAACTAAAGTAAAACAGAACTACCTTTGAGTAATTGCTAGAGTTAGAGCTTATTGGGGAAATTACCTTTCTGGCTTTTAATCATATCCTAGATTACTTTGGTTTTTCTTAATTAATGAATCTTGCAAACAATGTTTTTTCATGCTCCAAAAAGGGATTATTTCTTAAGATCTAAAAGACACAGCAATAATTCCCGACTCCATGTCTAGTACAGAAGAGATTCTAAAATAAATACCTGACTATCTTTATACATAAATTCATGGGTATAGTTATAAAGCTTTGGTATCTTTGGCATAGTTCAGGAGTGGGGAACCTTTTCTCCATCTAGGGCCATTGACCAATAGAGGGGGAAAATCATTCAGGGGCCACACAATTAATTAATTAATTGTATTATTATGCACATCTCACTTTCCAAGCAGTGAGAGGCTTAAGGGGTGCCAGCACAGACCTCTGATTCTGTTTGCTTAAAATGAGGCTCACTGAAGATTATGGTGTTTTAGACAAATATATGTTAAGAGGAATGTGAGTTCAGTAGGTAATGTGCATAACAACCAGCCATTCTGCATATTCACCAATCCTCATGGAAAATGTGCACATAATAATCCCATGAAGAGGGAATTCTGCACATTTCCTGGTCCCACAGAGCAATGTGCATAGATGGACTGAATTTTGTACATTCTCTGGCCATTACGCATAATCTCAAATAAGCTGTCATAGCCTGGATATCACAGAAGGCTATGACAGTTTATTTGAGATTATGCGCATTATTATTAGTTTAATTTGAATAGGATGTCCCTATTTTCATCAGAGACATGTTGTAGGGTATGTCCCCACCCACCCTGGCATGTCAGGAGCAAGGCTTGGCTGCAACAGTTTGCCCAAATATGTAGTTTTCTGTGTGTGGAAAATTGTTTATGCATGCTGAAATTGTACAACCCAGGTACCAGTGTATCACCTCAGTGAGAACTAGGCCTCTGTTACAATTTTATATTGTTTACTAGGTAGAATTTTTTTCTCATTTTTTCAGGCCCTGTATCGGAGGGCATATCTGACTAAGAAATAAAAGTGAAAGGCCATCATAAATCTTTGTGATTAATTTCCCCTTTCTCTAGGAATGTGCCTGCAACTTCTAAAGAACAATAAAATAAGAAGGGCATAAGACCCACTATCCTAAACTACCCTGCTGAAACCATCCCGCAGTTTCATCCTTACAAGATCAAGGCAATAACCCTTCACCGTGCATTTGATATTCCAGTGAGATAAAGCCTGTGTTGCGAGTTAGAGAAATAGCATTTTAATTTTCTTTGCAAAGGTAAAAAAAAAGTCACTTAAAAATAACTCCTTGTACTTCTAAACTCTGCATCAGGCAACTGAATAGCTGTAATGAACTCTGAAGGGCTTTTAATTGAACAAAATAAAGATGTTAACGAAAAGCAAATAAGAGTCATGTGGTGCAAAGAAAAAGGAAATGAGATAAAGCCGTGCTTTTTTAAAAAGCCCTTGGTGATTTGTGGGTTTGTTCTGTACTTTGTGAGAAGGCTTAAGATTTATCTAGGCTCTAAATATTTTATAAGCAAATTATCACAAGCAAGGCTGGCTAAAAGGATATGGGGATGATGCAAAACTACCAGCTAGGGACCTGAACATCTTTGACCCATATTTCTAGGTGCAGAGAACAACCTGGAAAGGGGGAAACTGTATAAGATTGTATTGTTTGATAAATTTTTGGAATTGGAAAGCTTTTCAATAAAAATATATTATAAAACAAAATAGAATATACTGGACCCCATTACGTTTGTTTAAAAAAGCGCTATCTAAGGTATCTAACTGTTGGAGATGCAATAGGGATAATGCTTCTCTAAAACATGTTTTTTCATTGTCCTATATTGAAAGATTTTTGGCAGAAGGTAACTGAAACTATCAACTATCAACAGAACTGTATGGAACAACCTTACATTTACAGAACAAAATATCCTTTTGAATTATATATCCAGCACATGGAACCTTACAAAAGGACAATATGAGTGTATTCTCCATGCCCTTACCACAGCAAAAAGACTGATACTGATGAATTGGAAAAAATAAAAATGCGGCTCCCTTCTACAATTGGATTGAAGACTTATACAAACTCTCAACATATGGACAGCTTGCATATAAACGCAGACTTGCCATGGACAAATTCATTGATATTTGGAATTCATTCTTACAAATACTGTAATAGGTTAAGAGCTGGTGAAATACAATAACAACTTTGTAAAGTTTTTTTTTTTTTTAAAAAAAAAAAAAAAACACCACACCAAACAACTTGCAGAGGCAAAATATAAAAACTGCATGGACCCACAAAGACAGACACCCTTTAACACTTGAAATCCTTCCTACACCCAAGGCCAAGTGTATGCAGCTTCTTCTCTGCGCCTGTAAATTTGCATGGTGTAGTGGTTAAAAGCGGTAGACTTGTAATCTGGTGAACCGGGTTCGCATCTCCACTCCTCCACATGCAGCTGCCGGATGACCTTGGGCTAGTCACACTTCTCTCTGAAGTCTCTCAGCCCCACTCACCTCACAGAGTGTTTGTTGTGGGGGAGGAAGGGAAAGGAGAATGTTAGCCGCTTTGAGACTCCTTCGGGTAGTGATAAAGCGGGATATCAAATCCAAACTCTTCTCTTCTCTTTTCTTCTGTTATATACATTCCCTTCAGCTGAAGAACAGTGAAATTGCCTTCAGCTAGAGACAGCTAAAAGGACACAGAGGATGGGGAATGGTGGCAACTCTCTACTGTAGGCACACTGTAGAAAGTTCATTGAACAATTATTCAAAAGTTCTCATGAGGAAAGAAGAAAGGTCCACGAGAGCAGTTGCAGAAGATGGAGGCTAGACAATGTGCTGAGAAAAACTTAATTAACTTTGCTTTCCACTTGTCCTATTCAGCAAAGGAGGAAGCAAGAAACAGAGTAAGCAACAGCCACCTTCCTGGCCCCAGAAGGGGTGTTAACTTTTTTTTTTTGCATGTAGAGATATTGGCACAACAAGTGGAGCTCTTTCACGCCAGCAGATTTTTCACATGCATCCCCTCTCAAGGCCTGTGGGTGAGTTAAATTTATGCTCTCTATTGCATAGAAAGAAGCAATTAACAGAAGGACTTTGCTGAAGAGTCTGTAATTCTTGTACGAACCAGAGAGCACATTTAAGAGTTTCTTTTGTGGCTGTATGAACTAGTCAAGGAGAAAGTGGCAGAGATTCAAAGGAAAGAATAAGGCTCAGAAAATAATTTGGGTCAAATAAACAGCAGCTGTTAAAGAGTGGTGAGGAATTAGGGAAATATTGAAAAGGGAAGCTGTTAGTAGTTGCAATTTCAGGGCAAGAGAGCTCTAAGTGGCTTTCCCTGGCTCCTTCTGTCCTGTGTCTAGTTATTGCTTGCTCATGAAAGAAGCGATCAACAGTAGTTTATGATGCTAAGACATTTCTATGCCCTGTTCTCTGTTAAAAACAACAACACATTGATGTTCCTGCTTTCCCTGGATTTAGCAATTTGTGGTTGAAAGACTTGCCCTTCCAGACTTTATATTTTACTAACTCTAGTGGTGAAGTTCTTAAATATATATGTGTTGCACACCCCTTCAAGGGAAGGAGGAGAAAATGACCCTCCAGCCCACTGGACTATTAATTATAGCTGCAAAAAGCACTCCGTGTCTAGCAGAAGAGAAACTGAGCTTACTCTTCTGTTTGCAGGGGTCTCTGGCAAACTCCACAGCAAACGTGGAGCCATGTTCATCAGAATGCACCAAGCAAGCCTGTCATTATTTTAATGACTCTTGTTGGAAGGTATGATTACCGGTCGCTGCAAAATTCTCTGTGAGAAGGGCCAAATAATATTTCAGGAGGCTTGCTTTGGGGGGATGTGATGCCTACACAGAGCTCATCTTTTGAAAAGGAGGAAGAGAATCACAATTGGTGACGGGGTGGAGAGATAAGGAAAAGAGGGATAAGATGGACTGGTGAAAGGTGTGGGGGGAAAGGGGGGTGCAGTTATTACGACTCGAAGGTATTTTGATGAAAAAAGTATCCAATTCAAGGCTCAGGAAATTAGAACAGTTTTCATCTAGAGTGCATTGGAGCACATTTGGAAATCTAAGGAATTGTCATGGGCACGACAACAACAACAACAACAACCCATTTCACAGAAGACAAACTGGTGATGCTTAATGTGTTTAATGTGGTTTTGAAGCGGCTTGCATTTCAAGGTACCGGTATTTTTGTCCCCATGATGTCATCCTCAGCCAAGTGACAGCCACCCCTTAACAAATCTGGATTTCCCTGACCTGTGGCTAATCCAATAAGGAGGGCAGGAATCCAATATAAAATTGCATGTTACCCAGCTGTGAAGTGCATTGTGTGGGTGGTTTTCTAGGGTTTTTCTTTTTTTACCTGTTTGGTCATGGTGACATTTTGCTAGCTACTGTCTAACAGCACACACACCCAGTTCCATTTGCTTCTTGCCTGAGAACAACCTAGTCATTTTGTTTCCATCAGGAAAGCAAAGGAAATGAAACTGGTTCCTCCCGAAGTTACATTTACGGTACATTTTTAGAATTGTTGCTGTTTTGCACAAAACTGACCTTATGCAGAATGAAGATTTTGATCGTTTATTTATTTTTAATTTGGTATAAATCATTACACAACCATTTTTTTAAATAAAAAAAATAGCTACTTATATGGCCTCCCAGTACAGCAATACACTGTTTCAAATATGTGCATTGTACATATTTCTTAAACCATCATACACACTGTATTTTCACAGATCTTTTACAAAGGAGAAATGAAACAGTGGCAAGGCATGCTCATCCTTTGCCTTCAACGGTAGGCTGACGTGATTGAATATCCCTATATCAGACTGTATTTTAATGGCCTGTCTACATACAGTCCCGGATGTTTTTGCAAACAGCACCAAAGCCCAGACCCAGAATAACAGACCTATTGAAATCCTGTCTACGTTGATGGCATTTCCTGCGTACTTTTTGTCATGCTATTGTAGTTAACAAATTCCATTAAGCCATGCAGATTCTGTAGACGCTACAAGTAAAACACCAGAAAAGGTGTGCCTGCAGCTTACAAGAACTTGAATTTCCGGGCTGTCACCTGGGGAGCCAAGTCTGGTCTGAGCTGTAATAATGATACACACAGAGAATTACTTGCCCAGCTGCCTGTCAGATATGTAGCACTGGCAGGTGATAGAACTACAAGCAAGTGATTTTTGATTTGCTACTGGTAGAAGTTAAGTGATTCCTTGCTGCTCTGAAAAGGAATATATATAGAGAGAGGTATATATGTAGATATATAGATACATATAGCCACAGTGTAGGAATTGTCTAAATATGCAACAATTTAGAATATCCAGCCATACATCTTTGCCTTTTCTGATCCTATAATCTTTAGATGTCAATGACGCCTTGCGGAGTCTTCTGCTTCCTTTTATTTTAGAAGATCTGCTAATGTCAATGAGGATAAGCCAAAATCCAGTTTTGAAGCATTAAGGGAAGTGGTGGCTCCCCACTGCCCTGCCTGCTATGTTTAAGCAGATGGTCCTTCTGATGGAGAATAAAGCTAGACTGTTCTTCAGGGTAAAATCCCAGACAATCTTGTAGAGTGCAAAGGAAAATTTTGCCTCCTTAATTACATTTTAATGATTATTTAAAGACTAATTCTGTGGCTGGCACTCGGGAGGGAGATGGGAACACTTTTAAAGATATGTTGCTTTATTTTAGCTGTTGATTTCTCAGAGCTCTTTTGTGGTTCTCTGCTGGAGGAAAAACCCAGGAGATTTATACTGTATATCATGTAATAACATTAAAAATAGTTATGATACCATAGTGGTTTAATGGTGGTGAAATATATACATTATCTCAAGATTTCTACAAAATGCTAGAACTATAGCGTTCCTGTCCACTAACATGGAATTTTTTGCCACATGAGTTACTTGTTGTGGTTTAAAGTGAAATACTCAACAAAAATAGAATATTCTATGCTGAAACAACTTGCTCTGTCAGCTCAAGTTTAGTATTTCAACAGGAATACTTTAGAGTAAATGATGGCAATGTTGTGCCCTTCAGATGATGTTGGACTACAGCTCCCATCATCCCTGAACGTTGGCCATGCTCCCTGAAGTTGAACATCAGGGTTGTCTGTAGGCTTCTACTGGTATTACTGTCTCTTTTTTTAAAAAAAGCAAAATGTAAAGAATTCTTATCTCCATATGCACCACATGAGTTATCTGAACAACTTCCAGAGACAATATATGGACGAAATTAAATGTGTCATTGCATGTAACATGCAGGTTTTTAGAAATGCAAATTGCATTAGCTGGGTGTGTTTATTGATAAGCAATAGGCCCAGAAACAGGTACTGAAAGAGGAATTTAGCTCTTCATTCCTTGGCTGAAAAATCCTTCTGAAGCTGGTATTTGGGAGGCTGGGGAATCCACTAGAAGTAGAAGCCCCATATGGAGGGTGGTGGATGGGCCAACTGCAACAACTGTAGGAAAGATGTGCAAGCCATGTGTAATGTTTAGGTGCGGGCTATGAACGCTGCGGGGGAACTCAGTGATATCAAATTTCCTGCAATTGGGCCAAAACTGTGCCTCATCCAACCATGGAGTCCACCCTTCAAACTAAGTTTTCACCTTCTGCTGCACTAAGAAAAACACCCCCAGATTGTTGTATGTCCTCCTCCTTCCCATGGACCAAACCTAAAACCTATTGTGACTCAACAGGGGTCAGCAGACTCAACCACCCAGGCACTGCTCTTCAAGGAAGAGAGAAAACCATGCAAAGCTCAAAGCAGGCCATAAAATCATTCCAATCCAGCATACCTCTTCCCCTCTGGGGAGCATAACTTCACTTGCATTTATTGCCTAATGCAGGCTTCCTCAACCTCGGCCCTCCAGATGTTTTGAGACTACAATTCCCATCATCCCTGACCACTGGTCCTGCTAGCTAGGGATCATGGGAGTTGTAGGCCAAAAACATCTGAAGGGCTGAGGTTGAGGAAGCCTGGCCTAATGACTGGTCTGGGAAGTAACCTAGGGTAGCCATGTGTCCTACTTTACAGAGGACATGCATCCTTCCGTTTGAAGGGCTGTCCAGTTCAAGTCTAGAGGAAGGGTCTTGATGTTGCTCATCAACAATTACTAGCTAGATAGCATGTGCACAAGTCCCAGTCTTCCTCACTATGCTGAGACACATGGTATTCCACTCCAAGTTGCAGTAATCATTTCTAAATGTGCATCTCTACATATAAATTAGTTATGCAAATATTATGCAAATCCAAGTCCTCTTTTACCCTCTTTCTCTGTGGTGTGTGAGTGCCCCCCACTTACAGGAAGCAGTCATTTGATAGCAGTCGTTTTTCAGCCCTCCTGCCTGAAATTCTGCAAGACCCAGGACTAAGGATCTCCTATACAATGCCTCTTCTTCTTCTTCTTCCCTCGCTGGAAGCATCTTCCCATTCTCCCTCCCCCACATGCTAGGCGTTCTCTTTAAACTTGGCAGCGAGAAGCAGCTCCTGATCCAAATGAAGCAGCAGTTGACAGAAAACAGCTGGTTCCTTCTTTGCTGCATCTACCTCTTTTTCACCTGCTAACTATTTCCAACGTGTTTTACCTTTCTCTCCTCAGTGGGGATACATTGCATAATTGGACCGAGTTTTTTCTCCACTTGAACACCCACCTGCACGGGCTGCAGAGAGTGACTTGGCACTGCTGATTCTAGTGAAAACAGTGGCATATGTTTTGGAATTGCAAATGATGAGATGTCTTGGTCTGTAAGTTTTAGGGGAAATAGTTCCTGATTGGTAAGAACCGGATAAGGACTTCAGTTTGTTTTAAATAAATGCAGAGGCAGGCAATGCTGTGTGTCTGTTAGTCATTCACAGTCATGATCCCATTTTGAAAATGGAAAAAGTAGTTCTAAACTCATAGGGTCTATTCATGGAGAGCCCAGCCACATTATCACCCCAATCTTCTTTTATGGTATACCAGAAATTATAATAAATTTATATTAATATAAATTAATTAATATAAATTTTAACCATCTGCCAGTGGTGAAAAACTCCAGGGGTTCCAAATGCTTAACCGGGTTTAGTTTCCTTATCGTGAAGCTCAGTGTAGACTGTGATGTCTTTAGGATATATATATTATTTACACAAATATACAACTTGAGCATAAGATGGAGGAGCTCCATTAACGCCTGAAAAGATTTTGCTTCTCCATTAGTCACAGCTTTGGATCCAGCACAGAGCAAACATGTATCTGTGTATCCAGCTTCCATTCTGCTTTCAGCTCACGCACACCCGGCCCAGAACTGACAAACTCAGCTGGACGGTGGAGGTGAGCATCAAAGGAATAGCCACACTTTTCCTTACTACATTAATTGAAAACAGGCGAGTATTTATCATCTCCATTTTACAGATGGGGTTGGGAGAATAAAGTCTTACTTAGAGAGTTTGTGGCTGAAGCGAGAAGTGAACTGGTCACACACCTAGGGCCAAAACAGAAGATGCAGTTAATTTGGACTTAAAAGTAGCTGTGTATAACCCTGAATTGGATAGGAACAGTCACACAGAGTTTTTCCCTCTTTACAAATGTCATCTCTTAATCTAATCCCCACCTTGCTCTCTCTCTCTCTCTCTCTCTCTCTCTCTCTCACTCACACACACACACACACACACACACACACACACACACACACACACACACACACATTTCACAGTAGAAAATATACTGTTGTTAACTTCACAAGTTTCCTGTTGTAATCAATCCTATATGTTTGGGGTGTGGGTGGGAATATATACTTTCTACTTACGATTTCCCCCCTTGATGTCTTCCTTTTTTCCTTGATGTTTCTTTGGAATGTTTTGATTGTTTTATATGTGTTTGTTATTAGAAAAGGGGGAGGAAATATACTGGATCATAGTTGTAGATAGGATAGGATATGATTGGGGAGACATGTTTTTTACATTTTCTGATTGAACCACATTCCTTATCCCTCAACTGAAATGAACCACAGCTGTCATATGACCCAAAGAAATCCAAATAATTTTTTTGCTTCTTTTTTATTTTTATTTTTTGGGGGAGAGGGTTCTGAACTCAACATTGTTTTACTCAGAACAAAACCTTTAAGGCAGTTAAATACACACACACACACACACACACACACACACACACACAAATATGTGCATCCCACCCCGAGACCATTCCAACTATCCAACCTCCCAAAATTTCAACACCTCTTGCGATGGTTTGACCCCTTTCCATTTTAACAGTACAAAATTCTACAAATGCCTTCCACATCTCCTCAAAATCATTTCTCCTGCATATTTCCCGTCTTACTTTAATGGCACCTGTTGATTTATCATTAATAGCTGTATCCCACACCTCTTTATACCGTTCTTCCATTTATTATTTACTTCTATCCATTTTTGTTACACTTCTTGCATTCAAAGATACATATCTGAATATCAAAGTAAACACCTATTCTGATGAAAGGGCATTTCTGGCAATAAATAAATAAATAAATACCAAGAATGAGCCTTGGTATTTGCACTTGTGAAGTAGAGGAAGTGATGGAATAAGGAACGGAATAAGAGAATGGAAGTGGAGGTACATCTAGAGGTGTCCTGGTTGGCAGGAAGGTAGAGAAGGAAGCAGAGGGACAAACGGGACCTTGGAGCAATCCCCCAGCAAGTGGAAGAATACTACTCACACTTGTGAAACTGCAACCAACCTATTTTCAGGTTGAGATAATCTAAAGCAGTGTTCCCCAACCTTGGGCCTCCAGCTGTTTTTGGACTACAACTCCCATCATCCCTCGCTAGCAAGACCAGTGGTCAGGGATGATGGGAATTGTAGTCCGAAAACAGCTGGAGGCCCAAGGTTGGGGAACACTGATCTAAAGGAGCAGTTCCTATGGAAGGAAGTGCTGGTACAGAGAAAGTTGCTTCTATAACGAGCAGGATCCGTCAACATTCACACCACACCCATTCCAGCAGGGCATTCTGTATGCACCATTAGTTTTTAGATCCAAGTTAATAATCCTGTTTACAAGCATTTTCAGAGTTCTATTGCCTGAGATGAAGTTGACCCCAATTTTCTTTGACTTCATAGGATGATTCATGTCACACAAGCCCTTCCTCACATCCTTGCGTGCCTTTTGAAAATGTACACTGGAAAGCGTGGGGATCTTTATTGGGCTATTATATTAGTGACTATTAAGGAAGCACCATTTACCATCAGTTAGTAGGCTTTACATAAGCCTAGGAAGAATGGGCTCTCTTCCCCTCTAGTGTTACCAGCGAGCATTATCTTGGCAACACAGGCTGAAAGTTGGCAATTTAGCAAGGGAAGTTGTGCTTCTTTCCTTGTGAGTAAAACAAAATAATGCAATATTTAGAAAGACAAAGAACACAGGACCAAACTGAGTTGTATATTACAGTACATGTACAATCACACGATTGGTAATAAAAGATCTAGCCACTAAGCAGAAGCTGGGGGAAACAGATACGGGCTTCTTGGGACACAGTGAATAAATATGCAGTCTGCTTATCGAAAATCTGTTCTTGGTCTCTTACAGAACAAAATATTGTGTTTGTGTTTGTGCCTGCTTTTAAAAGAGGAGAAAATAATATAACTATCCATGGGAATACTGCATAATCCAAGGCAAATGCCACTTGAGGAAAGTTCCGAAAGCATCTAAATACCAACCTTTGTAAACAGGAGAGCCTGCAAATTGCCAATTTGTTTAGAGGCCAGCTTCCTGTCCTCCAGCTCCCACAAGTTCTACATATAACTTGTATTTTGAATTCTAACATAAAAATTTCAAAATAAAAATGAGAAACTGAATAGACCAAGGTAACTCTGGAAAGGGCTCGGTGTTTGCCCCTTCTAATTCCCAAAGTTTCCCAGGATACTTTCATGTGCTGCATAAACAATCACCTAAAGTTTTAAAAGCTTAGTCAATTTTCTGTCCTTGGGGGATTCACAGACTCCTCAGTACTGATAGGTCCAAGCAAATGTAGCTATGACATTTCAAGGTACCTGTTAAATTTCTCTAGGTGTTTTCCAACATATTTGACAGGCTCAGCATTCCTGGTTCCCCATCCCCACCCCAACAGGTAAGGAAACACTGTGTGGGACTTTAGTACTGGATTCAATAAAGTGTACCATAGAAATGTATGACAAAGTATGTATATACATACAGATTTCTGTAAAGAGTTTTCTTTAATGCAGATTAATGCAGAAATGGCATGGAATACACATGTATAAAACTGGAAATAGACTGGTCCATCCATTCCTAGTGCAAGAACCCCTGGCAGATGACAACTGAAGGGCTTTGGTTTAGTTTTCGATACACAGACTGTTATCTATTCCAGTACCGTATATGCCACATTTATTTCTACAACCCAAAGGAGTTTAGGTCTGGCTTTCACTGCCATCTCAATTCTGCTTTAATTATGGAGTTGCTATGGTGTCAACAAACTCAAGTGGTGTTTATTTCTTTGTGAGTAATTAGGGAACCGATCATAGTCCTTATGCTTTTTAGCAGTATAACTAATGATCTCTTTCCTTATCGATGCCTTTGATGCCTTCTGGACTGTGCCGGATGGGAAAACACTTGTTTCATTTAATTCAGAAAATTCAATGATGGCTTTGCACAAAATTGATCTTCGTGTTGAAGAATTAAACCCTTGCCAACTGCATGGTACATCACATTTAAAGCTGTAAAAGTGAGCATAAAGTGAAAGCATTATGTACTACAGAAACAGAAACAAATGTATATATTTTTTGAACAGCAATGTGGGTTTCTTGAATTAAAAAAAAAACCCCACATTGCTGTTCAAAATATACATCTATTGGTTTTCTGCTCAAATATAATCCCCATTTTGCTTCTTTAAATGATGCTAGAACAGAAGCATAGAAATCTAGAACGGCTGCTATTCAGACTTGCTCATGTGAACCTTTAATTCAATGCACATTTAAATCTGTCCTTTGACTTTAATGAAAGCAAGGGGCCTGAGCTATGTGCTTAAGTTCACTGCTGAATAGATGCCATGGGGCAAACGCCACAAATGAGTTCCATTTCTGTTTCTGAGATGCATCTCTTTGCCTGGGGAACTGGTGCAATCATGTCCATTAAATCTTTGTTTTCTGTGTTCCAACTGCCAATTGATGCCCACTGTGATAATGATAAACAGCTGGCTGCACAAAAGCTGAATGGAGATGATCACTTTGGGTAGCTTCATGCGGTGATGATAATGTCTTGGGCAAGATTTGAACTAATTACCTAGAAATAAAAGGCCATATTTTTTTTTAAAAAATCAACTAAGGCAGGGGTTCTCCAATTTGGTAATGCCAGGCCTCTCTAAATCAAGAAAAGAAAAAAAGACACAAGAGTGTCCTTTTTATTCCAATGAAGCATGCAGAAACACCATCTTATCAACAGAATGATTGGACTGTTTAGCCTTCATACCCTTGTCCGCCTGGTTGATCCATAAGCATGCAAATTAGCTGATCATTGATTGCCAGTCAGTCTGAGGATATTTACAGTCTTTGATGCAATGCACATTTCTGGGTAGTAATTCCTGTTGAACTCAATAAGATAAATTCCAAGCAAATATGATTAGGATTTGTGTCCCTTGATTATTTGTGAATTTCTCCTTTCACTGATCTCGTTAAAATTGCTGCATTGCAACTTTGCAAAAATCTCAGTGCAAATATCTGGTTTCTCTGAAAGGTGAGGTTTGATCTGAGTTTATGCTACCTCCCCAGGGCTTTTGTGTGCTGCTTTATCGATTGGCATCCTTTGTACTGCACAGGGAGTAGTTCCCAGGGCATCTAGGAAGCCCTATTTGGGTTCATACATTTTTTGAAAAAGATATTGCTTCCCCATTGTCCTGCACATAGAGTCAATGCAAGACCTAAAAGAAGGTAACCAGCACAACTCTGAAGCAAAACAAACCACCCCTGAGAACAAGTCCAGAAGTATATTTGCTTCTTCCTGTGGGGTGACCTCATTTCAGCAGATAATGTGATGTTTGGGTCACAAAAATATGGAGTAAGCTTCAATATTTACAATAACATAATAGTCATTAGATTGTGTGCATTCTGGGCATGAATTTAGGCCCAACCAGATGCATTCTGGGCCAATTCAGAAATGCTGATGGCCATGCTAAATAATGGACATGATGACTTTCCATTTTCATTGTGAAATGGCTGATTGACCTTACTTCAAATCTTACCTAGCTTGTCTCTCTTCTTTATTTCTATAGAGCTAGTTCTTTTCCTAGTATACGTATCAGCTTAATTTCAGAAAAATCAATGGAGCTATGCTGATATACAACAGCTGAAAGTATGGTTCTTTTGTCTTTTATTACTCAGATGAAGATTGAGTCTGAAAGGGGGATCAGATGCTGAAAGCTATGAAGGCACTATGAATGGGGGGAGGAAGAGAACTGATTAAAGTTCTATTTGCTGAGGTCCCTCACTAATTTATGTCCAAGTGTTAGTTTGCTAATTAATGACTGCTCAGGAAATGCCACATGTCAGCAATGAATCACTTACTTTTGTTGCACCTCAGTAGTGTATGGCTAATGAACTAGGACAAGTTGTATAATTAAAAACAAAAATAGCCTCATTGTAAGATTCAGCTATACCTATATTCTATAGGTAGCATAGATGAAACAACTTTCCTTCTCAATAATTTAATTTAAAGTAGGGTAGAATAGTTAGACTAATGAAAAATAAAAATCAGCTGCTTTTATATGAGGGAAAAGAGTTAAACAGAAGTTATACTCCATTATGAAAGACACTCCACAGAGTGCTGCCAGGTTGTAGTCTACAACAGGAGATTAGGAGGGAGGTAAAAATTTCCTCTCTGATTCTCCAATGCAACTCCTTTGTCTTCATGGTAAAAAAGATACATGTATCTGTTGCCCTTGCCCCATGGTGCTAAAAGCGGCTTGTGTGTGTGTGCTTGTGCTAATTTGGAGGTGGAAAGCTAGTAGAGAGGTGTTGGAGTCAAAGTGTCATGTTCTGGTTCAATGCTGGATCTCACAGAGAAGAAGAGAAGGCAGAAGTTGCAGGACCAGGGACAGCTCCGTGAGAGCTACTTGCTCCCGCAAAACTCTGAGAGCAGACTGAGCCCTTTAAAGCTCAAAACCACGTAGCTCAGCATGAAATGAAATAATAGAATTGTAGAACTGGAAGGGCCCCAAAACACCATCTAGCCCAGCCTCCTCCAATGCAGGAGGAAAAACCCTGGAATGTAAACAATCCTGGAAATATTTCTAGCCCACAAACCCTTTTGTAGACCACCTGCCTGTGCAGCACATGGATAGCCAGGAAGGAAGGAAGATGCCATTTGTTTTCAGTTTACAAAAGTGGCTCTGCCTAATCACCAGGGGCCATTCTTAGCTATCGCGGACTAGGCTAATGGCTGTTTACTAGGCTGGAAGGAAGTGTGCTCATTTGGCAGTTTTAGATGGAATTGATACATATTTCATAAATGTCATCAATGTGCCTAATCTTGAGGAAATGATCTTACGCTTCTCAGACTATAATGTGTGGCTTTTGAGCGCAAGGTATGAGGAACTCAGGAATGAAGTGTGCAGTGCACACTGGGGAGGTTCTGGGGAGTAGTGAACACACTTTCACACACTTCTTTCCGACATGCCTACTCTGCGTTGTTGAGGAAAGGACTTGATGCTTCTTTGGAGTATAAGTTGAGCGTGAGCTATCAGGAAACCCCTGCTGAATAGATCCAGCTCAGGTTTAAACCAAGTGAAGTCTGTGTCTCTCCAGCTGTGCTGCAGGCTTTGTTGAAAAGCTCTCCCATCAAATGTGGAGTGCCACTTATTCAAGAATCTGCCTGTCTTAGACAATGGCAATGGCACTTTCCACCTGGTCTCCCTGTGAAATTAAGCTGCCAAAGCAGATGTGCTGACTGCAACTTATCCTTTTTACAATCCTTCTGTGATCTCTAATGACATCATGAGACCGGACAGTTCAGTAATGACAAACCAGGGAATAATTTCTCTTGCAGACATCTGCTCTTCTGTGTTCCACTGCTTTGTTTTGCTTTGCAGCAGCTACGCTATTAGTTCACATCGGCAGGGCTATGGATGCCCATCTCTCATCTGAGCTATGAGACGGCAACACTTTGAATTCAATTAATTTCTGTTTTTCACTCAATCAGAATCTCTTTTGGCTGAAAATACATCCAGGTTTAATAGAATGTAAGAAGCGTGAAGTAAGCTTAAAAGATGGAGAGAACAAAGACAGCAGCAAGCACCTGGGCCTGATGTTTGAAAATACATACAGTGTTGTGGATCAGAAGTAGGATTTGTGTCACTTAAAATGAATGGGAAGAGATTCTAAAATTCCAATTCTCTGGAGAAACACGGAAATGAAAATATAAAGAAGAGAAAGTTAAAACCAAAATAGCTCCCCCCCAAACCCCCCCAATATTCAATAAACAAGAAAGAAAGTCTGGAATGAACTGCGAGGACACATATTGTGATCTTTCCAATCTCTAAGGTTGAAGCTGAAGTTCCCATTATATCTGGAATTCATATTTAATCAGGTTTTGATTTTTGCCTTCCTTCTCCACAGTCAAGGATCTTGATGCAAATCAAGGAGACCAGTGCACATTGGAAACATATGAGCAGGGTTCTAAATTAGCAGGGCACCAGGCTCATTTTGCACCTAAAGATTCTCCATTTGCGAGCACCTCAAAATGTCTGGGTGCCATTTTTGCACCTGGCTGACACTCAGGTATTACTGAAATGTATGTGCTTTGAAGCCTCAAAGTATATGTTAAAGGCAGATAATATGTTAAGGAGTTTAACAATAAAGAATAGAGTGCTTCGAAAACTGAAGTATGATACCAATATTTTTATTGCAAACAACAAATTAAACACGTATCAACAATTTCTGATAAAAATGTGCTATTAACCAAGTGTCTCTTAGGTAAATTGCATATTAGTTCATGTTTATCAAAATAATAAATAAATAATGTTGCCAACTCCCAGAAAATGGCAACTAGGGATTCTGTTTTGGCGCCCACAACCCAGGTCCCAGGAGCCATTTGGCTCCTAGCTTTTCTATCCCAGTTTCTAACACTGCATATGAGGGGAGTGGAACAACAGAAGTGTAACAACATTTCTAGTTCTTTTGATCCTGTGTCTCCCACCACCTGTAACTACTTCACCAGGACCATAACGTTAAAAGGTTTATGCAGGGAGCCACAGGAGGACAGTAAACATTAAAATGGAACTGAGGACTGTGACTTGGAACGTTAGAGGTTTAAATATTCGGGCGCAGAGGAACCAGGTGTTTCATACATTAATCAAACAGAATTTGGACATTATTTGTTTGCAAGAGACACGTAAAAAGAACGCATCGAAGAATTCTACAAAATGGAAAATTAGGACAAGAATTTATTTCCTCTGCAAAAGTAAAAAAGAGAGGTGTGGTTATCTATGCCAAGGATAAATATGAACCTAAAATGCTTTTTAAGGATGAAGAGGGAAGATTTGTTGCAATTCAAATAACAGTGCAAGGCGAAAATTTTTTAATTTTGGGACTTTATGCACCGAATGATGGGAAATCGGAGTTTTATAAGAAATTACATGACAAGCTCCTGGATTTTATGGATTACAAAATAGTGACCATGGGAGATTTCAATGCAGTTACATCAACGTTAATGGACAGATCACAAAGAATAAAATTTACTAATGAAGGAAGACTCCCGAAAACCTTTTTTGACATGGCTGAAAATATGGACTGGGTGGATTCCTGGAGACTTCAGCACCCAATGGACACAGAAGAGACTTTTTACTCAACGACAGCAAAATCCTGGAGCAGAATCGATATGATCTGGGTATCCAGGGAGTTGTCACCCAGGATACTCAGGACAGAGATACATCCGAGAACATGCTCAGACCACAATGCTGTACAAATGGACTTGAGAATATCGATGCAAGGCACCTACAGATGGAGAATGGATGATTCGCTGTTCAGGAACAAGAAGATAGTGGAGAAGGCCCAAAAGACCCTTAAAGATTTCTTTGAGATAAACCTAAATACTACAGTTGAAAAAAGGGTTGTATGGGACACTAGTAAAGCTGTTATGAGAGGGTTCCTGATCCAGCAAAAAGCAATAAAGAAAAGGCTTCTAAATAAAAAAAAAGATAATATTCTACAGCAGCTGAAGGAAAAAGAAAAGAAATTGAGAGGAAATCCAAAGGATATAACTTTGCAAAAAGCAATTAAACGATTGCAGGTGGAATTCTCCCAATTGGTCAACCAAGAGATCGAATGGAAAATAAAATTAATGAAACAAAGAACTTTTGAATCAGCCAATAAGTGTGGCAAGCTGCTGGCGTGGCAACTGAAACGAAGGCAGAAGCTGAATACGATAACGAATTTGAAGATAGATGGAAAAGAAGTGACAAAGCCAGTAGAGATCAAGAAAAATTTTGAAAAATTCTACAAACAGTTGTACAAAGGAGAACAACAAAAGAATGATGAGATTGAGCAATATATTAAGAAAAATGGACTGCATAAAATCCCGGAACATATGAGAGCCTCACTCAACCACCCAATTACAATAAAGGAAATGGAAAATGCAATAAATAATATGAATGTAGATAAGGCCCCAGGACCAGATGGCTTAACAGCAAAGTTCTACAAGACTATGAAGGAATGGTTGATTCAGCCAATGATGGAAGTTTGCAACAATATATTAGAGGGAAACAAGGCACCCGAATCTTGGAAGGAAGCCTACATTACTCTGATACCTAAACAAGATGCTGATAAAACACAGATGAAAAATTATAGGCCGATTTCCCTCCTTAATGTGGATTATAAAATTTTCGCTAATATTATGGCCAATAGGCTCAAGAGAGTGCTGATGGAGGTCATCCACAAGGATCAAGCTGATTTTTTACCAGAGAGACAGCTGAATAGTAATATAAGAAATGTGGTTGACATCTTGGAAAAACTGGAACAGCAGAAAAATAACAAAGCAGTGCTGATGTTTGTAGACGCAGAAAAGGCCTTCGACAATATCTCTTGGAGGTTTATGAAACGAAATTTGGAGAATATGGAGGTGGGAGGGGGTTTTATGAACGGAATACAAGCAATATATACGGAACAAAAAGCCAAAATTATTGTTAACAATGTGGTATCAGATGGGATTAGAATTGAAAAAGGTACAAGACAAGGGTGCCCACTCTCCCCATTACTTTTTATAACGGTCCTGGAGGTCCTATTGAACATGATTAGGAAAGATGAGGAAATAAAAGGGGTGGAGGTGGGGGCAAAACAGTACAAATTAAAAGCCTTTGCGGATGACCTAATATTGACATTACAGAAACCAGAAACCAGTGCCATGAGGGCACTGGAGACAATACAAGACTTTGGGAAAGTAGCGGGTTTCAAACTGAATAAAGTTAAAACCAGAGTTTTGGGGAAAAACCTAACGCAAGAGGAGCAGAATAGCTTTGAATCGAAAACAGGACTCCAATTTGCCAAGAAAGTAAAGTATTTGGGTGTGAATATGACTTCAAAAAATTTAAATTTGTTTAAAGACAATTATGAAAAAGTTTGGAAAGAAATTAAGAGAGATTTGGAGATATGGAACAATTTGAAACTGTCTTTGCTGGGTATTTTTCAGCCAGTGGCACTTGTACCCCCTAACACTAGTCAAGACACTCAAGGTCGCATACATGATTCCCCCCTCCTCATTTAACCCTCACAACAACCCTGTGAAGTGGGTTTGGCTGAGAGGCAATGATTGGCCAAGGGCCACCCAGTGTGCTCCATGGCTGAGTAGGGATTTGAACCCTGGTCTCCCAGGTCTTAGCCTGACACTCTAACCACTACACCACACTGGTGTGGAAGGTCAAAAAGATATGCTAGAAGCACATTCTAACTGTTTTGAAAAAGAACTAAGGGAGGTTGCTTGAGTCAGTTCTCCAAACAGCAGTAGAAATAGGTTAGTGAAGTGGGGAAAGTTTTAAGAATGACTTCATGACAGAGAATGTGAGATGGGTCACTGAGAGTTCTCCTTTATGAACTAGCACAAACCGGAAGCCTATAGGAACTTGTTCTGGAAGGGATATACCTCAATACACCTTTGTTCCCCTATGTGAGCCTCTGTCACATGTTCTCGTTTCCTGCCTTCCAGCAATAAATGTGAGTTTAGCAGCAGCTGGCATCTTAGATTCTTAGATTTAGTCCAATTCTTTGCATCACTTGCTCTCCTGGATGTAGTGCGTTTTCTTTATTTTTGGAAATGACCTTAATTTATTCTTTGACTAAAATTACTACTTGAGTCAAATGGCTTTGCTCTGATCCTGGGATTTCCTGCATTCTTAAGGCCTGATCCTCTGAGAAATGCATGCTTAGCACTGCAGCAAGCAGAACATTGTGTAACCCACTGATCAGATTACTGAAAATACTATTTAAGGAATATAAATAAATCTTTTAAAGGCTGTGATTTCTTCATTCTGAATCATGTCTCACTCAAAAACAGTCCAGAGAAGGGATGCCAAAAGGGTTTCCTGGGCTTGGTACACTGTATGTAATGCCCCCCCTCTCTTTCTGCCCCACCAGCTCGCTGCCTGTAGCTCTCTGTTGGCAAGTACTGCTGCTTATGTATATATATTAACTCAGCCTAGCTTACCTCACTGGGCAAATAGAAAAGCGGGAGAGGAAAACATACACAGTCTTGAGCTCCAGGGTGGAAAAGAAAGACATAAATGTATCAATTATTTTGATTGATTATTTAATTTCTCTACTGCTCAATATACTAAAAATAGTATAAAGGTAAAGGTAAAGGGACCCCTGACCATTAGGTCCAGTCGTGGATGACTCTGGGGTTGCGGCGCTCATCTCACTTTACTGGCCGAGGGAACCGGCATACAGCTTCCGGGTCATGTGGCCAGCATGACAAAGCCGCTTCTGCCAAACCAGAGCAGCGCACGGAAACGCCGTTTACCTTCCCGCCGGAGCAGTACCTATTTATCTACTTGCACTTTGACGTGCTTTCGAACTGCTAGGTTGGCAGGAGCAGGGACCAAGCAACGGGAGCTCACCCTGCCGCGGGGATTCGAACCGCCGACCTTCTGATTGGCAAGCCCTAGGCTCTGTGGTTTAACCCACAGCGCCACCCGCATCCCCCCCAAAATAGTGGGGAAATAGTATAAAATAGTATAAAAAACCCCTGAAACAACAGACAACTTAAACAAAATATTACAAAAATGGTTGTTTAGTCATTTACGGTAGTCATGTCTGACTCTTCATGACCCCATGGACCAGAGCACGCCAGGCACTCCTGTCTTCCACTGCCTCCTGCGGTTTGGTCAGACTCATGTTGGTAGCTTCGAGAACACTGTCCAACCTTCTCATCCTCTGTCGCCCCCTTCTCCTTGTGCCCTCAATCTTTCCCAACATCAGGGTCTTTTCCAGGGATTCTTCTCTTCTCATAAGGTGGCCAAGGTACTGGAGCCTCAGCTTCAGGATCTGTCCTTCCAGTGGCTGATTTCCTTCAGAATGGATAGGTTTGATCTTCTTGCAGTCCATGGGACTCTCAAAAATACAGTTACATATAAAAATGTTACATTAATACAAAATTACTAATCTACCCATCTATCATCTATCTATCTCAATTCATTTTCTTTCTGACACACCCTCCCTCTCAGCCGCTAGGTTCTCACGCAGGGTTCAGACACATTTTCAGCTCACCCACAAAAGTCTCACAACGAGAAGAGTTCCTGGAAACAGCGGATTGATAAGAAAACACACTCTTAGGTCTGTGTGGCTTCCTAACTTGGGTGTTTGAACTGCCAGCTCTCAACCTAGCCTACTTCAGAGGATTATGGCGTAGATCAACTTTAAAAATTAAAAATTAAACCCTTGAACTTTGGTGCCTGGAATAAAGGGCATTACAGGACTTGTGACTGTCCTGCCAATCCTGACTTGATTAGATATGCCCAGTTGTTACACTTTGAATGTTTCTATTGTCGTGGCATTTCTTAAAACCTGTGGTAATGTTGGCACACACTTAATTGCAATGGAAAACATGTACCATCAAAATTAAAGTACAAGAGAAGTAAGGGAAAGTTCCTGGTCACCGGTAGAAAATTGATGTGAAATGCCATCTGACATGGCTGCAGCAACATCTAATTAGTTAATCAATTTAATAACAGAACATTTAAATCAGCACCAAAAGGGAGTCAGTAGGCATAACCAATGAAGTTTATAAACCAGGCATCTTGGCCATCTATTTTCATACTTTAATTACATTCTGTGAACGAATTGACAGCACTTGATGAAAATTGAAGGTGTAGACAGAATATAGCAGGTAGAGTGGCCTGCTTTCCTAAGCTAATTGTTACTATCTCCCCCACAACACGCAGAGACACAAGCCAACACAGACGTAGAACCTACGTCTGAGAAAATGATTAATTGTGATTGTAGCTAATCTCTTAGGAGACATGTTTGGCGCTTCATGACACCCAGTGGAAAACCACGTCTCTGTGCATAGTTTTATCACATTTTGTGTTTTATCCTTCTGGAATCATTTTTGAAAGTTTTTATTTTCTTATCCATTTTCCCCCTGCGATACTGGTGAACAAATAATCACATTGTGCACAGGTCTTCATGTTGCATGTGTCAGCTTTCTAAATCATAAAAAACTGATGATGATCTCTGAATTGCATATAATGTATGTCAAAATGATTTATGATGACTCTCATGAGATACACTGAAATGATTTCGGAAAGGAAGAACAAGAAGAAAGCTTAAAAAAAAATCCTGTCAGAACCCAACTTGCTGTTTTCATGAGGGTTGTTTTTGTTTACTTTTTCTTTCTGTTCACCTTTTGAGGTGACTTGAGTTGGTTCAAAAACATTCCATCTCCCTATCTTTCGAAAGCCTCCTAAATAATATTCAGTTGTATTGTGGATACTTCTTCTGGCTTGAGGGAACTTGGTTTGAAATTCTTGGAGCAGACATTTAAAATCTGGCAGATCTTGACCCCTAAAAGAGGCTGGGAGAGGTCAGTCAAGGAAAAAGAATCTTCTTCCAAAATGAAAAGGCATTTGTTTAAAGCTCTCTAGGTGACAGCAGTTGAAACCATCATAAGAAAGTCCTTGTTCACCCTAGAAGGGAACATCCTAGAAGGGAGCATCAATGTGATGCTGGATTGCAGAGCAGCTGCGCAGCATGCTACCAGGCAAGAAAAGTAAAGTGAGAAAGGGCCTGGCTCGATTCCTCTGTTCCACTCTGGCCTCATAGCCCCAACCATGCTCTGATAGTAACCATACCATTATTGCATTATTAAGTTATGTATTTATTCAGCGAGAAACCACATGTGTAATGCATTACAAAATGCACATTGGAAACGGGCGTGTTATGTGCTTCTATGTTTGCATGCCCAAGATCTAGCTATAGTAATGGTCATGCCTACTAGGGGATTGGCCCAAATTCAAAATCTGGCCGGCGGCAAAAACCCACCAACCAAAGCGGCTGGCCAGGTGAATCCCTCAACAGCTGGTCCCCTCTGCCTACCATTGCTCCCCTGGATTGGGGCCTACCGCACCATGCCACAACCACCATTCACCCCAGGACTGGGTAAGCAGCCATTGTTGTCAGAGTCAGGTACAGTTTGCCATCCCTCTACCTTGCTGCCCAGGGTTCCTTCCATCTCTTGTCCCCCTCAGTCTGGGCCTGCGGTGTGTGAATAGAGTTAGCTGTAGTAAAAGGAGACTTTGTGTGCCTCCATAACTTTGATGCAGCAGTGGAAGAAATAGATATTAGAAGGAATAGTTCAATGCTGTGTTAGTAATGATTTGGATTTATGCAAAAGAACACATTAAGTAATGCCTTGGAAAAAGATGATAGAAGCATTAAAATGCTGGATAAATACTGATAATAAAATTGTTTTTCAATGGTATAAGTATCAGAGAGACCTAATAGATCTTGGTGACAAGTGAAAGGTGATAACTGTAAAAGATATTCTGGGAATGGGTAACTCCACAATTCAAGTGACTGGCTTTTCTCCAAGTCTTTTATTTCTGAGTCTTAAAAATGATGTGTGTCTAAACCTCGCTACTGCTTCTTTTTATTTTAAAGTGGAAATTGCTGTAACTAAGAACAGATATGATTGGAATTTGGAAGGGGACATTTGTCATTTTTAAAATGGGTAGCTTGTATTTACGGTTCTTCAAGATGTATCAAACATGGAACGACTCAGCCTACAACAAATCTGCAATATTGTTCATTAGTTGAGAAAATATGGTTGAGCAGCCCCTTTGAGACATACTTTCATTCTCTCTTGTAAATATACTCTGGCAATTTTATGTAGTGTATGGAAACTGAGACCCATAAGCATCTATACACCTCAGTTCAGTTCCTTCTGTAATATTCTGCATCAGAACATATCATATTTTTTTAAAAAAACCTTTCAGGTCTCTTATACTGGTATATCACATCATGAAATTTCAATTATAACACTGGAATAAATATATGCATGCTTTAATGTATACTGCAAATTGTCCACAATCATAGGGGGAAAATAACTAAACACTTGGAGAATATTCTTCTTGCACAGATTAATTTAGGCGCTTGTGGTCTGCTTGCTTTGAAAGCAAGATTATTTTCTTTTAATAAAAAGGGATGTTTTAAGATTTACATTTGCAGGAGACAGCAGGAGGCTATTGTGTCTGGTGAGAAAGATAGAAGTTATATAATCTGCTGCCTTCTAAATCAATATATTCATATCAGCCTGTAATTTCACTCTGACCAAATGAAGAAAAGGAAAAAAGTCGAACTGGAAAACGATGTTCTTTATACTGTTTACTGAGCCCGCCCTGGTTCTTATTATGTCAAAATAAGCCTCGTAGATATGAACTCAGCCGCACGGCAGAAAATAAAAGCTATATAACCTTCTTTTGTGAAGGGGAAAATAAAGAAGGTTTGGGAAGATAAGTCTGAGGGCTATAATTACACAACTATATAAATGAAATCTTGGGTAGTTCTTTTGAAGACGATTTCTAATATGTGTTTGTGAAATTGAGCAATTCATATAGTGCCAAGTGCCATTAATTGAAACCTCTGCATCTTCGCTTTGATAAGTTTGCCTTAGCCACTCTATCCTCGAACTTTTTCATTCAATGGGCTCTGTATATTCTGAGAGCTGGGGATGGCAAAGAAGTAAATGCCTTTCCTGTGGCTTGTATTTTTGTGATGCAAGAGCAAGACAACCCTGTCAATGCATGCCTGGCTTCTGTGCAAGATAGAGGTAAAAGGTAAAGGTAAAGGGACCCCTGACCATTAGGTCCAGTCGTGTCTGACTCTGGGGTTGTGGCGCTCATCTCGCTTTATTGGCCGAGAGCCGGCGTACAGCTTCCAGGTCATGTGGCCAGCATGACTAAGCTGCTTCTGGCGAACCAGAGCAGTGCACGGAAATGCCATTTACCTTCCCTCCGGAGCGGTACCTATTTATTTACATGCTTTCGAACTGCTAGGTTGGCAGGAGCAGGGACCGAGCAACGGGAGCTCACCCCGTCGCGGGGATTTGAACCGCCGACCTTCTGATCGACAAGCCCTAGGCTCTGTGGTTTAACCCACAGTGCCACCCGCGTCCACAAGTTAGAGGTAGTGGTGGCATAAGACCACTACTTTGAGTAGTAATTACATTAGTAATTGTTGGTGCCAGGTCCAGCTGTTGGTTTGAGTGAGTCCTTGGCAAAGTGTCAAATGGGTATCCTCCAAGTATCCTTATTTTCCAGGGACAGTCCCAGATTTACAGATTTGATCCTGGATTGCCCTGCTTTTCCTTAGGATGTCCCTATTTTCATTGGAGAAATGGAATAGGACATCCCAGAGCGGTTTCCCCCCAGCTGGAGCTCAGTTCTGACACCTCTCAGGTGGGCACCATTGCCATTATAAGACAACAAGGGAGGCGTTCATGCTGAGTTCTGGCATCTCTTTTTCTAGAAAAATAGCACTGGACATCCCTATTTTCATCAGAGAAATGTTGGAGGGTATGTTAGAATACTGGGTCCTAGTTGGGGCAAGCATAGTGATCAGAGCTGGGCAACTATGGCTGAGCTGCAGTTTAAATTTCTCACAATGCCTGGAGCAATGCTACACCTGAGGCATTATGGGAAATGAAGATGTCAGCTTGCACATGGCCACCCAATTTGGGGAACCCATGGTAGGCATTAGCACAGCAATGGGCCCTGCTAAGGGTGCCCAGGGATACCTCATACTGATGTCAGGCTTGCTTGGCTCAGTCAAACTGGATGCAACAATTATTGTGAATGCAATGAATGTGCACAGGGTTTTGTTTTGTTTTTATTTATCCAAATAGCAGCTGATGACAAGCCTCAGCAGCCTTGAGACCTCCCTGAAGCTGCTATTTGCATCTCAAGGGATGTTCCTGTTGGCAACTATGTGCTGGTTCCAGATCAAATCCCTTTTCAAAGGTGGCACCAGATGGGTGGGAGGACATTAGATCATTAGCTCACCCCAGTTGTTGGACCCCTGTGGTTACTTTGAAAGAAGCACATCTTTCATGCACAAATTATAACTCCATCGCAAACTGGAAACAGGAAGGAGACTGCAATTCTGTGCTTGCTTACTTGAAAGTTTATATAACAAAATCAATAGCTAATTTATAAAAAAATATATTTTGGATAGAAGCATGATTGTGAAACATGCCATTATTTTTGTTTTCAAATTTTAGCATATGGGACAAAATCTGCGCCCCCTTAGTAATGAGCTCTGCTTCCTTTACGCCCCCTCCCAAAGTATTTTTTCCTCTGACCCTTTTCAGCACTGAAACTCAGTGTGTTGCTTTGTGTAAGCCACAAGCTCCCAGCCGAACACAGACTATTTTAAGAATGATTTAAGAAATTTTTCACACTGAAAAATGCTAAAGAAATATCAAAAACAGTAATAATTTGGTAAATCTTGTTTCCATAGCTGCTTCTTCCATAGTGATCTTGAAGGGGTCCATGAACACATTTCCCTCCTCTTTTTGATTATTTCTCTTTTCCACTGAAGCATAGGAAATCGTTGGATCAATGGATATTGCTAAGAATCACTGGGGTATTTTTTTAATGGTCATTGCGCTTTACGATCTCGGCCTCATTCATACACATTCAGCAAAACTGTCACCCTTCTTACTGTTTACTATTATCTGCATTCTACAATTGGCAAATGGAGGCTAAAATATAGTGGTTTTCCTAGAACATCTGAACTGGGTAAATTGGTTGAAAGCATTATTAAAGATCAAAATATTAGGCATGTAGAAAAACCAGTCTTGCTGAAGAATAATAATCATAGCTTCTACAAAGGTAAGTCCTGTCACACTAACTTCTTAGAGTTCTTTGAAGTGTCAAAAGCATGTGGATGAGAGTAATTCAGTAGACACAGTATACTTGGACTTAAAAAAAAGAAGACTTTTTACAAAGACCCCCGTCAAAGGTTCCTGAGTTAACTTAGCAGTCATTGAATAGCAGGATGGATTCTTCAGTACTTGGGTAAAAGTTCAGGAAGCAGAGAGCTGAAATAAATGGATGGTTCTCACAATGGAAGGATGTAAGAAGCAGGGGCTATAGTTTTTTGACTTCTTCATCAATGATCTGGGAGAGCAGTGAGGTGGTGTCATGGGCCAGCAGTCAGCTTCGCCTGTTGAACAGCAGCCTGAAGGTGGAGAAGGCAGAGTGATTCCTCCTGCAGCTGATCAGCCTCCAAGGACACAGAGGAGAAGGCGCTGATGAGAACCAGCTGGCTTCAGCTTTCTTGAGCAGAGCTTCCAACAGCAGTCAGGTGCTGATAACAACCCTTGTAGTTGTTCCTGGCCCCACCTTGCTGCTTCCTGCTTGTCTTGACCCTTGACCCCAGGATCATCGGATTCTCAGGCCTCTGGACCATCTGAATATACAGATTGCTGTTCGCCCGTCCCTAGAACTGGACCTGACTTTGGATGCTGACTCTGCCTCCAGGCAAGTACACCCCAGAGACTCTTCTGGGTGGTTGGTCTCCCACTCCTCTGAGCTCTGCATGTTGTTGCTCAGCAACAAGAATATGCCAGGTGGCCAAGTTTGTTGGTGATGCCGAATTATACAGCATGGTAAAGAGAAAAAGCAATTGTGAAGAGCTCCAAACTAAAGAAATGGGCAATAAAATGGCAAATGCTGTTCAGTGTAAGAATCAACCTAATTTTCCCTAGAGTGAGTGAGTGAGTGAGTGAGTGAGTGGCAGACAGGGGGAGAATTAGAATGGGAATGGGGCTAGATCAAGACTAGGGAATTAAAAAGGGATCGTTTCCCATTCTGTCCTGTATTAATTACATGCAGCCCCGTTTCCAGTCCATTGCACTTCACCTTCTGCCAAAAGTTATGTAATTCATCTTGCTGGCCACTGTGGTGAAATTACATAGGTGACGTAATTTACATAAGTAGTTATGTAAATTATGTTGTCGTTGCGTTATTCCACCAATTCATTTCAATGCAAAAGGAGTGCAATGCAAATGGGGTGGGGGAAGTAATCAGGTATGGATCATTTGCGAACTAAAAGTAACAGCAACTGCAAATACTCATTGTATTGGGTGGATTGATTTCTGATCCAGACGTAGGAGAAATAAGTGAACACCAGCAATTACACTCCCATTTCTGTTTTCATTGGACTTCTCCAGCATCCTTGATTGGGACCGTTGTGTTATGAGAAGGGGCTTTAGCTCTCTGCCGCCATTGTGGTCCTGATCAAAATACCCGCTATGCCTGCTGTTCATAATGGGAGGACAACTGCCAATGGCACCAGCTGTTTACTGTTAAGACTCAGGTATGCCAAAGCAAGCTATGTAACAGACACCATGTCTAGTCCTATGTGTGAAGTAACACACAGAGGAGCTTCACATGTACACTGATGTAGACTGAGCTGGTGATGACTCACCAGGAAAGGGTTCATTGGAAATGAAACTAGTCTGATTCAGCGGAAGTCTTATATTCTTAATACTGCATACTTGAAGTCTTTTTGGGTCCAAGTCCAACGCTATTCATTGAAATACACTGAGAACGTCTCATGCATGCATGTGTGACTCACAGATGAATGAGCAATTTGCCTTTGCTGAAAAATATTTTCTTTTGAGGGGGTATGAAAGTGTCTGTATCGCGTTTGATCTGTGATAAATGTTTCAAAGGGGCAGGTCATTGCGTGGTTTTGTGGTTGTGGATGTAGTAGGAATGTTGATATCCCAACACCCAGCCATGCATGTTGATCTTAGTGTAATCAATAACGAACGTCGTGTGTGAAATCCAGCAACCTCTGGGTGGCACCAGGCTGGCCGTCCCTGATCTAGGTAATGCATAAGAAGCACTTTGAATTATGCAAATGTTAATGGTGGTTACTTAACTAAGCTAATTTCCTATCCTCCCTTAAGCGCTGGCATAGTGAGTCTGGCTTGCTTTTTTCTCTGCGCTTGTGCCAATTCACAAAGAGCAGCTTGGAACAATTCTGATTCCAGCTTTCCCCCAATGCATATGTATAGGGAAAGCCTATGCATGTCAGCAACATTAGTCCCCTTTTGGAGATGTAACTGGCACTGCATGTGCGCACTCAGGCAATTCAAGTACTCACACAGCCACTCCACTAATGTCTAAATCAATCTGTTCTCTTTGAATAAAGGGACATCCATCCTCCAGAAACCTAGGCAATAAATGACCTCCACATGCTGTAAGTGTTTTGACCATGGCAAGAAGGTTTCGCTGAGAAGAGCAGCAGCTTCGAGTTAGCATTTCAATCTTATTCTAACACACCTATGATTTGGGTGATGCAAGGTTTTGATCCTTTGCTGGCAGGAGTGCCACAGCTCCACGCAGTTATGCGATTTGGAGAGCTATTTTCTAGATCGGGACAGAGTGGTGCTATTAGATCAAGAACGTACAGGGCAGTGTGCGAAACGTCAGCATGCCGTGAGACAATGAACTGGAATTACCATTTGGTGGAGTGCATTAGCACAATTACTCTTGACACATAATGCTTTCTAGATATTGATAACATAATTATAGTTATTATTATTAAGTGGTCTCATATTTGAAAGCACAGCTTGATCAATAATTTGATGTTTCTGTCTTCTCCTGTTCTGAAGTCATTTTAAGCACTTAGGTATTATGACACAACGCATGATAGCGCAATTATCTCATTCTGAAACTTGGCTTTCACTTTTTCCTTAATCAGAGTAGGCTTACTTTTTTACAGGCTTCTAGTTCTGTAATGGCAAATTCTGTGGAAGCTTCTGAATTCTATAGTAACTTCAAAGGCTTCCACAGAATTTACTATGTTTTTACTGGCTATGTTTGCTACAGTTTCTTATTTATTTACAATAGTCTAGGAAAAGATCAGCAGCACTTGAAAAATGGGATTCCTCAACCACATTTATTCACAAGCAAATGTCAGTGTTCAGAAGAAACCTTTTTTATGGTGTGAGGTGTGATATGATTCTCTTTTGCTCTATTGCACATGGGGTGGGGGAGAGGAAGGCAGAAAAGCAGGAAAAGGAAGTGGGGCTCTAGATGCTCAGAAGTACATTTGTTCTAACCAATGCATGTTATATATGAATCCTCCTTCAGATCTCAGACACAGCCACTCTGAGTCATTAGGTCTCTCTTGCATAAGAGAAGTGATATGTAGAGTTATTATACAGGCAGTTGCTGTAATCAAGATATAATAAACTGGTGCCTACAGATAAGTAATACTGTTAATATTCTAAAAGGTTATAGTAGACTTGTGCTTTTCTGAATGCATGCATGATCTTAAAAAGAGTACAGTGAAGGCACCTGCTTGTTCTTCAACATTCAATACAGTAATGCTTCTTTTATGCTAGCAGTAGTTTTATTTCTCTCTATAATTTGGTTGGCATCCATCTTTTCTTGGGAGACAATAGAAGAGCGAGCCTTCGGGGGTGAAGCTAAACAGTGGAAGAGTTACAGTGCCTGCTGTGGCTGTAGAGACTGATAGGGGAGAGACATGTTTTGTTTCAGCTGGGGCAGATGAAGGTGTCTGGTTGTGCAAGTGTACCATGGCTTTTCTTCTTTCTGCACTCATCTTTGCCTTTATCACTGCAGCTAGCATCTTTATGCAGGGCACACACTTGTAGTTCACAAGAGCCTCACACTTTGCAGCGATAATAGGCTCCATGTCCTTAATGCTGGATTCAAGTGAGTCAGGGATCTTCTGTGCTCTTTTGCCAAAGGAGGACATAGCTGGGTTGTAGGTTTTCTCTTGGTGTGGTTCCACCTTGCTTCAACACTGCCTCTGGGGAAGCTGATCAGAGCTTGTTCAATGGAGTCAGAGAAGCATCCACAAAGTTCAGGTATGGATCTTCTGGCAGTATTGATTCTTCACTTTCTGCTTTGGGCTATGGGTCCTCTTTGGCTAGAGAAAAAACTTGCTCACTACCAGGAAGTGATCTGTGTCACAGTCAGCACTGTGGTCGCTCCATGTGACACAAACACAGGTCAGTGCTGAGTGCCTGGTGGCAATCAAATCCATTTGGCCTTGGATGTCTCCAGGACACTTGCTGTCTTGCCTTGGTAGAGAAGCTGTGATACAAGCACAGTTCAAACAACCTTTGTCCATTCTCATTCAAGCTGCCAATACCAAAGTGGCCTATGCAGTTGTCCCATGTGTGATGACCATCTCCAACTATGGCATTGAAATCTCCCAGCAGGAATAGGTGTTTGCAGGCTGGGACCTTTCTGACAGCCTGGTCTAGTTCCTCGTAGAACTGATCCTTGGTCTGTATGTCAAAGCACATAGTTGGGAGTGTAGATGCTCAAGATGTTAACCTGACCAGAGATAGTTGAGAGGTGGAGGGAGAACAAGCATTTTGAGCTCTCGGTTGGTGGCTCTATCAGAGACAGAAGAGAGTTCCTCACTGTAGAACCTATACCATGAATATGTGGTTCTTCTGGCTGCCCTCCTTGCTATAAAGCAGTATAGTTCTTCTCTGAGAGGCTGAAATTAGAAGTGAGTCTGGTCAGCAAAGCAGTGGAGGTTTAGGATCACAGTATTCCTTCTACTAGATGGGCTACCTTGGCAGATTGATGAGCCCTATTTGCCCTTCATTTCCCTCAATTATCTTCTTAACTGTTGGACTTACTATTGGTGCCATCTGCTCAATTTTCCAAAGCTATCTTCACATGCAGGGGATAGACAAGTCCCTAAGTCACCTGATTTACCAAGTGTTTAAGACCCATTGGCTGCCCTCACCTGGTTTAGCCAGCCAGTCGAAGCCATTTCCTGGAGTGCGGCCACTGTCTCATGCTGGTAGCTTCTAGGAGCCACAGGTGAGAGCTGAGTGTAGGGTGGGGCCCAAAGTGGATGAACTATCCCAGAAGGAGCATGACATGTCTCCCCCCAGAGATCATTAAATCCCAAAAAAGTATATAAGACACATGCCTGGAAATGGCCTGAATTTAAAGCCATTTCTGCACTATCAGTTATGCTTGCCAACTGCATTTGTAAGTGTGGATTAAGCTATACTGTGGTGCAGACAGAAGATTTTGCTGATCCGCAGACTGCAAGAGCCTGTGCTTTTTCAAGCAGGGCCCAGCATTGAAGCTTTTCTTCTTTTCTTCTTTTTGCATTAAACTGGTGTATTCTTCCATTTCTATCAATAAAATGCACTACAGACAGTGCCTGTGCTATAATCCCAATCAATACCTACTGCTCAGTGCCTGGAGCCTGAAATTGCTTTCCATGAACTAAAATATATTAGGGCAATTCAGGTTATTTCATGGAATCAAATTCAGAAAGGGAAAACAGAAGGCTGACTATCAGCAGAAGCATCCCTTCTGTGAGATGCATTAAACGGTTGCTCAGCCTCCCACACACCCTCACAGAATCCCTTTTCTTAGGTATAAGAATGCAAAATGAACAATATCTAAAGAAAAGAACATCTCCAGAATGTTACAAGGGCTAGAAGAGAGTGAGAATTATTCAAAGCAACCTATGCCAATTTATTTACTTGGAGACAAGGTCTGCCAATTCCAAGGTCCAGCCTCAATTACCGGTATAATTAAACAATAATCCAAGCCATTCTAGAGCAGAACCAAAGTTGGTTGCAAAAATTCTCTCCCCTCCTCCATGTTGACCCTGCGAATGTGGGCTCTGCAAATGTTGAGTACAGTGGTACCTCAGGTTAAGTACTTAATTCGTTCCTGAGGTCCGTACTTAACCTGAAACTGTTCTTAACCTGAAGCACCACTTTAGCTAATGGGGCCTCCCGCTGCCGTTGCGCCGCCAGAGCACAATTTCTGTTCTTATCCTGAAGCAAAGTTCTTAACCTGAAGCATTATTTCTGGGTTGGCGGAGTTCTTAACCTGAAGCACACTTAACCTGAAGCGTACTTAACCCGGGGTACCACTGTATTTGATATCTAATTATATTTGATATTTGACTGTACTGTATTTTATAGTTGATGTACAATGCTATTTGGCGTTTTACTGTATTTTGACAATTGACATACAGTACTGTTCAGTATTTGACAGAAGATAATAAAAATGGTATTTAATTGTGTTGCTTAGCTGGTCGGCAATAGAATTTAGTTTCTCCGCTACATAATAACTGACATGCAATGGATTTAATACATTATTGTTAGTCGACAAGTTATAGAATTTGCGAAAAGCAAATGCTGAAGAATTTGTTGACAAATCCATAACATTCACATTTTACTTTGAAATGTTGATAGTTTTTATTCATGCCACTCCCATTATCTTAGAGACCAGGATAACCTAAAAGAAATCAGTGAAATTTGTACGAAATTATGCTCATCTTGATTCTGTGCCAAATGTTCCTGTGTGGAAGAGCCATCAGTATTAAGTCACTTCGATTTTTTTCTGGGATGTTGTAGTTCTATAAGGAAAATAGTAATTTGTTTTGTGCCGTTATTTGCTTGACAAATACTACTCATGGTTACACTCCCTGAAGCTTTCATTATGTACACATTATTATGAATGCAGATAGTTTTCTTTCTCTTGATGCCATAATAAATAAATACTGTAATTAGTCAAAAGTGCATTTTTGGAATCCGAAACGTAGCCAGAGAAAGATATTTATTGCTATTGTGACTGGCATATTTTAGTAGATAAAACTGAATTGATTTAAGTACTGTGTGTGTGCATCTCACAATTGATGTTGATTGATTTTGAGTAGCCTGTGAGTTATGGGAATTGTAGATATCTTCCCCATTATGACCGCTTTGAGGTTTCCTATTAATATATGTAATCATTGAATAACTTGCTGTTTATTTCACCACAGATAGCTACATTTCTTTTTATTGGAAAAATGTGCATTAACATAAATGGAATGCTTGGTCTTTGCTCTTAAAAAATGTGGTTGGAAACCACCACAGACCGCTCTGTGTAAGCATTCCTGGGCTCGGGATCATAAGGATTTGAAGTGAGGTCAGTTTCCAAATTAAAAATATCTGGTAACACCTAGATTTTTCAGCTAACCTGTGATTCCCTTTTTGTTGAATTTACAAAGTGAAAAGACAGTGCTAAACACCAGGAGAAAACTATCTATTGTCGTCCAGCCTTTAAGTCAAAGCCATAAGATACATAGCCCCCTGAGACATTTCCCATGCATATGTGCTCTTAGACACCTCCCATTCATTTCAATGGGACTTGGGGTCACCAGCATGCCAGCCATAGGCACCCATGTTCCTGCCAAGACCTCTAATAGCACCTGTGAAAGGTCTCAGTAGACATCCGCTCAAAAAACCACAGTGCACAAGCAACTGTTTGCTCTTCCCGCTCAGCTCCTATTGCGATGAGCATTTTAATAATAATAATAATAATAATAATAATAATAATAATAATAATAATAATTTATTTATACCCCACCCATCTGGCTGGGATTCCCTAGCCACTCTGGGCGGTTTCCAACAAAATACAACAAAATACTGAAATACAATAATCCATCAGTCATTAAAAGCTTCCCTAAATACACCCAAATTGCACTGGATGCCAGGTTTAGACACCCAGCCTCCCAAACACATCTTAGGTATAAAAAGCTTATTTGAAAGCAAGTGTAGCAGTGGCTAATGTAGATTCCTTTCCCCCATTGATGGAGCTGGGACTCGGAGGGCAGATGAAGGGCATATCCTCATCATTTTCATTTTCATCATCCCTTATCTTTCCCTGGTCTTTCAGATGCGGCAGGCAGACATCTTATTTATTTATTTATTGAATTTATTTCCTCCGAGGAGATCAAGGGGGTGTACAAAGATCCTCACAACAACCCTGTGAGGTAGATTAGGCTAAGAGACGGCAACTGGACCAAGATCACCCGCTGAGCTACATGGATGAATCTCAAAGGGCGTTCCAAAACCTGGCGCAACAGCAACAAAAAGCCCTTCCTCCTTGATTGCTGCTCATTTCCCATAAGTGCTTGGAACAGGCCACTCCCACTGCTGTGGGAAAATCATGTAGGGAAAATGAGCCCTAAGGCATTTGAGTCCCATGTCAAGAAGGGCTTTAAATTTAAGCCCCTTGAATTCCACGCAGCAGCAAACTGGCAGTCAGCACAGTTCTTTCAGCGTTTGCCAAATACCTTCCCGTCTCCTGCTACCCAATCAGGATGAGCGATGGCATTTTGCCCCAGCTGCAGCTTCCAACTTGTCTTCAAGGGCACTTGCCCTGACACTTCCCGGTGGACTGTACAGTACTCTATTGTGGAACGAGCGGCAGGGAAGGGAGAGCAAATACTTGTGTGTATTGTAAAACCTTCAAAGAATCGGTAGAGAGGAAATGTTGCATGTGATATATGAACTCTTGTCTGATACTACACAGCAGCAGAGCACTCTTTGATTGTTTCATTTACTGTTTGCAACTTGCCATAAAGAATAAAAAAGACTATATAGAGCTCTTGGCTCAGGGATTCTTAAACCTTGCCTAAGATACGGCGAGGGGCAGGCAGTGGGGAAGAACGAGACAAAGCAGAGAGAGAGAGCTCAGCTTGTGCCTCTTGCACCCATTGAGACTGCATCGAAAAGCTGATCAAAGAAAAGAGGGAAAGGCCGGGCACTCAGGTCCAGTGCTTGCTAGCTTCTGAGGGAGAAAGCACAGGAAAACAAAGAAGCCCATGAATGCTCGAATGCTGCTGCCTTGTCTCCAGTATTATGGAGAGACAAATTGCTTGCATAGCTAGGCTTATTCACATGTTACACTGAACATCTACATGCCCTCTCTACACATGTGCAAGTGTTTGTGTGAACACTTGTTCAGGCATAGGCAAATGTGGCCCTCCAGATGTTTGAGGCCTACAACTCCCATGATCCCTAGCTAACAAGACCAGTGGCCAGGAATGATGGGAATTGTAGCCCCAAAACATCTGGAGGGCCACGTTTGCCTATGCCCGCACTTGTTGATTTGTACAGCTCAGCTGTTGTGTTCACAGGTGCGCCTCACTTGTGAAACATATGTGAATAGCTGCACAAGTTTGCAGTGCAACTATTTGTGTGCGCAAGTTTGCAGATTGCACACAGATTGTGTGAGTGGTCGTGTGATTCTTATAAGTTGGGGGAAGTGTAGCATTGTGCCTTCTGGCCCATAGAACTTGCCAACAGATTACTCTGGGACTTGTTGGAAAGTTTCAACCACTTCTCTTGCATAGGACTAACCAAAACCAAAACCCAGTTCCCAAGATGTTTTTAAAGAATAGAGAGGTCAAATGCCACTGGCTGCACTGATTGCCAGCACAATGTCCATAATAGCCTTTTGGTCTGTAGTTCAGGTCATTGGAAAACTGCCTTCGTCATGTGTTATTCACACCCTTTTCACATTTTGCCAGTTGCAGAGAAAAAATGCCTTGGAAGTTACATGCCTTCATTATGGGTGAATAGACATCTGTGGGCTATAGAAGCATGGGCAAGTTGTGCGCACTTATGGTGCCCTTCTCTAGCATTCAGGGACACCCATTCTGTGAGGCAATGTGAAACCACTGCACCAGGAAGCAGTTTCCATGGGGATCATTTATCTCTGTTTCCAGTTTCCATCTCTCTACTTAAAAATAAAAAAAATAAAATTAAAAATATGTGTGCATAGGGAAATCATTTTGATTCTAAGCCCTATTCATGCACTAATAGTGTTGTGTTTGACAACTCGTGTAGGGAAGTACAGGGGTGTGCTTCAGTCATCACCTTCCATCTCTATAATATCATGGCCCAATTCAGACAAAACAATAATTGCATACTGTAGGTGACTGAAAACTATGTGCTATTCCTGCTTCCACATGCAAGAGGAGGAGAGTAAAGGCTTTCATATGCCTTTTAGAGCAAACCACAGTTCTGAACTTGGGGACCTGTGTTTGTTTGCTTTTTAAACCAAAGCTGGTTAACAAACCAGGCTCTGAAACCACAGTTTGATTCTGATTTCTTTAAACTCACCTTCGTTAGAAAACACACACATACTTTTCTGAGTTTATATATGATGAGGGGCTGTGGTTTGTTCTACAGCAAAACAGAAACTTTCGCTCTACTCCTCTTGCACACAAATGAGGAGGTTAGGAGGGAGATGATGAGCGAGCTTGAGACTCACTGCAACTCATTCCTGATCATCTACAATACTTTAGGTGATTATCTGAACTGGGGCTGTGCTTCCCTGCTGGCTACTCTTTCAATAGATGGTTGTGGCTGGAGGTCCTCTTGTAATGCTCAGCAAATCAAAATTTCTTTGGACACTCTTGATGATGATGTGGCTTGTATGTTCTTAAGAGTTTCTACAGATGATCCTGTTCTTTATCTTATGTGTGTTTCCAGGAGAGTGGCATTCATATCTAAATCCAGATTGATAGCTACATTTCAAGTAAATCACAATCATAAACAGTAAAGGTAAAGGGACCCCTGACCATTAGGTCCAGTCGCGGACGACTCTGGGGTTGTGGTGCTCATCTCGTTTTACTGGCCAAGGGAGCCGGCGTACAGCTTCCGGGTCATGTGGCCACCATGACTAAGCTGCTTCTGGCAAACCAGAGCAGCGCACGGAAACGCCATTTACCTTCCCGCCGGAGCGGTACCTATTTATCTACTTGCACTTTGACGTGCTTTTGAACTGCTAGCTTGGCAGGAGCAGGGACCGAGCAACGGGAGCTCGCCCCATCGCGGGGATTTGAACCGTCAACCTTCTGATTGGCAAGCCCTAGGCTCGGTGGTTCAACCCACAGTGCCACCCGTGTCCCAATCACAACCACAATAATAGGAACCATAAAAATATTTTCTTGGCACATTATTTGCTTGCAAATATTCAGTGGTCTGTAGCATTTATATGTTTATGTCAAACTCTTGTCAGTACACAGCATGCTCTCTTGACACTTTCAGTGATAAGGAACTAAGGCATGTAAATCATTAAATGAGGGAAAGAATAGTTTCCAAATCATTTCACTTGAATGGGTAGTTCTTCTGTTAAAGTAACAATATTTCTCAACTTAAGGTGGCCAGAGACCTTTGCATCCCACACACTAGAAAAGGGTTTTCAGTGCCCAACTAAAAGCATTCTAAAGTCTGACTTAGACTAAAGGTTTGTAAACTCACAGCATCTCTAACATTTCTGCCTAAATATAAACCTCCAAGCGACAGCCATCAACATAAATTTATCAGAGGAATGAATGGGAAACACTTGGGGGTAAGCTATTACCCTCTGGCAAAAATGTGTCATATGTGAACATTCTGAAATGTCTGCTGGGCTGTATGATCAAGTTGAGATTTAAAGGGAAATCTAAGCTATGCTTTTCATTTTGGTTTTCGGAAGAAGGATCTGTCATGGAACGCTTAGAGGACTCCTTCCAGATATAGCTAAGCAGGCCCGTGCAGAGCTTTTCTGAGGCCCGGGGTGGGGAAATGAAGTTATAAACTCAAACAAAAAAGCAGTTGGTCCCTGGCGGGAGCCCCTAACCATCTTAGCCCTCCAAGTCTTGAGGCAAGTGTACTCAGCTTCCTCCTGCCCTGCATGGGCCTGCAGCTAAAGATAAGTGCCTCATAGTGGCTAAGCTATAGCATTATTAAATTTCCCTTTATTTACTGTAAAATGGAAAAAAACATTCTTAAATAATAAAGGTTATTTAAACAAACTTCCGTTAAACAAATCAGCACTGTTAAATGTTTGGTAATTAATCATACCCTCCGATGAAAATAGGGACATCCTATTCGACAACAACAACTACAGCAATTTTATCATTTATAAGGCCCACCCATTAAAAAAACTTCCCTATATAGTGCTGCCTTTAGATGTCTTCTAAAGGTTGTATAGTTACTTATCTCCTTGGCTTAAGGGTCACATAACTCCATACCTTTCAACATTTATCCAATGAAAATGGGACCATCCCAAGGAAAAGTGGGGCATTCCAGGATCAAATCAGAAACCGGGACAGCACCTGTAAATTCGGGACTGTCCCTGGACAGTGGTGGAGCTTCATGCTCTGGCACCAGGGGGCGGAGAGCAGGCGGGGCGGGGCTGGCATGCGTCCTGGGGGTGGTGCACTCCCCCTGCACTCCTCTTCCTCCACCAGTGTCCCTAGAAAATAGGGACACTTGGAGGGTCTGTGATTTAGATAATGTCACACCTCTCAGTTTCAAAGGTTTGTGAGTAATTCGAACCTAGCGGGTGACAATGTGAGTAGCAACATTGCTGTCTGTCTTACAACATTGCTCAGGCAGAGTCTTAAAATAGGAACCTGGATTTTCAGATGCTTCTTATGTATTTGCCAATTTTACCTTTCAAGGTAAGGGTAGCCAGCATTGTGCCCACCAGAAGATGTTGGACTCCAACTCCCATGAGTGCTAACCAACATGGAAAATGGTCAGGGGTGATGAGAGTTGTACTCCAACAAGACCTGGAATGTGCCATATTGGCTGTCCCAAGTCTAAGGGACTGGAATAAGATGTCATTTGGAGGGGGAGGGGAGAACCATTAAGGCTGAAATCATAAGCGCATTTGTTTGTTGGTTGCATTTCTATCCCACCTTTCCTCTAAGGAGCTCAATGCAATATACATAGCTGTCGCCCTCTGCTGTTTATCTACACAGCAACCTTGTGAGGTAGGTTAGGCTAAGAGTGAGCAACTGGCCCAAGGTCACTCAGTTAGCTTCATGGCTGAGTGAGGATTTAAATCCAGGACTTCAAAGTTTTAATTCAACGCTCTAACCACACTGGCTCTCATTTGCAAATCCCACTGTGTCTCGCTGAGAGGAAGCATACCTAGGATCTCGCAGCTTGCCTTCTGTAACATAAGGCTTGCACCCCAATAAAATGCTGATAACTGTTTATGGTTCATATCTGAAAACAAAGGTTCCCCCATATTTCTGTTACATACATGTGTAGAAGATTAAGCGGCTAATGCTTGTAAACTTCCTTGAACATATGATGAGAGTCATAAATGTTAAGCACTGGCATTATTTATTATGAGATGCAGTTATTGCCATCAAAATGTTGAACGAATCTTGCAGTTTTTATAGGCACAACTTTTTCCTCACAGCAACAGTCTACCAAATATGTGAGCACTAAATCAACAGCTGCTATACCTCAAGCAAGTTATGAATTTTTCCTGATTTACAACAGCCACTTTCATATTTGTTTTCAGAGAGCAGCTGGGAAAGGGAGGAGGGCTGAGGCATGCTCTTGGGGGATGGGAATGACATAAGGCCTGAAGTTCCTAAAAGAAGGTAGATTTTCAAAGGCAATTTCAGCTGCTATGTTCCATTACATTTCGGTGTGGGCATACGTGCAATTTTGCCTTTGAAAAAGTAGTTATTTATCTAAGTGCATAAATCTGCGTGGAAGCACTTAAAAGTGAGACTCGATTTCCAAGGGCATTGAAAATCCCTGACTTCAATGGGTCCTGGATCTCAGGATGCCTATATAATATGGGGGCAATTGAAGTAGGGTGTGTGTGTGTGTGTGTGTGTGTGTGTGTGAGAGAGAGAGAGAGAGAGAGAGAGAGAGAGAGAGAGAGAGAGAGAGAGAGGTTCATCTGCCTGAATGGTCTGCCAACTGTCTCACATGTTTGGACTACAGATGTAAAATGGCTACATGATAGCTAATAGCTATCTGATATACTTTGCATCATGCAGAAAATTGTAGAGAAACAAGAACTCAGGCCACAAAAGTAAAATTGTGTTGAAATGATTCAAGTTTTTCAATTTGTCTCTTATGGATAGATTTACAGTGGTACCTCAGGTTACATACGCTTCAGGTTACATACGCTTCAGGTTAAGAACTCTGCTAACCCAGAAATAATGCTTCAGGTTAAGAACTTTGCTTCAGGATAAGAACAGAAATTGTGCTCTGGCAGCGCAGCGGCAGTGGGAGGCCCCATTAGCTAAAGTGGTGCTTCAGGTTAAGAACAGTTTCAGGTTAAGAACGGACCTCCGGAACAAATTAAGTACTTAACCAGAGGTATCACTGTATTTCTTGAAGTTTATATGCCAGGTGAAGTTAATAAGCCAGGACAAGGCCTTGTTTCAAAAATTCTTCTTCACCTGGAATAAGTTAAATATACATTCATCAGAGACCCTCTTAACATGTTAATTATCATATAAGCAGTATAAAGTCATCTAAAGGTTTACAAACATATATGCGAAATTGTATAATAAAAGTTAATCTTACCGAAAACTCTTAAAGTCAATGTGTACTGGTAGCTTAGAGTTTCTTTGCATCATGGCAATATTTGGCAGATTTGTGTGTGCAGCCATTGTTCCTTATGTTGAAAGGTTGCATTACAGTTGCTAAAACCCATCCTAATGACACTTTCATGTTTATACATGTTAGAACCAAAACCCGCATGAATCAAAGTTATTCGGTTTAGCTGAATTGTGGATGAGGCTGCTAACATTCACTGAATGACTGCCCGGTGCCCCAAGAAAGTGTGTTGAAGATTGTGGCTTCAACTTAGTCACCTGTTTTCAACAAAGTTGGGCAGAAGTGCCAATTCTGCAATCAAACTCTGTCAGTGGGCACCAGTGGGAACTGGGGAACTAGTCAATTCAACCAACCCTCTATATTTCAGGACTTTAGTGTTTCTAATATAATATTCACTTATTCACACAATTCACTTTCTGGTACACACCCACTTTTCTTTGGAAGTATAACCACTGCTGCTGATTAATGGGATATTGAATCCTACAGTTAAATATTTATTCACAGCCACTAGCTAGCTAGCATGAATCTAGGTTTTATATTTGCCCATCAGCTGATGTTTACAAACCCTTCATGCAAGTGTATAAAAATCTGCACATAAGTACATTATTATAAAACCATGAACTACCTCTAGATTTTTCTCTGGTATTCTATGGCACACTTCTCCCGCCAAATCTTATTGGAAAGGAGAGAGAGAGGAAACCACAAATAAATGAACTCACAGCTTGGTGCATCAGGTAAGAGTAGAGTGGAAGGGGTAATTCTAACCCCACCTCGAGAGATGCCAGGGAGACTGTCATATTCTCCTGGTACCACTAAGCTCAACCCTGAGATAATACCGGATGACTGTAACCCATTTTCATTGCAGGGAGAAGCAGACATGAAATAGGTTTCATGTCTTGACATCAGGAATTGGAGTGGACATTTTAGATCCGGCAGTTAATTGTCATGGTGATGTTTTATTTTGACAAACCCATTGGTATACTTGGCTAGTGTGTTGTTGGTTGATTTTTTAATTTTAGTTTTCGTTTCCCCCCTTATTCTTAAAATGATTTTTTTTTGGGGGGGTTGTATTTCTGAAATCTATTTTGTCTTCCTTGAAAAATCACAATGGTCATTGGCCGAAAGCACTAACTCTTAGTTCTACCATAACCTTTTGTCCCTGGATAACAGCCTTGCTCTTGAACTATTCCAGACTTGTGGGTGTCCTGCTATCCATCACCTTAGCCATCATGAGCTCCTGGGCACCTTCCCAATCTTATTTTCCATATCTGCACTGGTCCTTCTGCTATTGGAAAGGGTCAGCTTACCTTAAAGCCTTTCATTTCCCCACAAGCCTGTCAATAAATGCCTTGATACCTGTTGCCTTATTCCTTAAATAAATATCACAACTTTCTTCAGGCAAGCAAATCCCCCTTCATCAAACAGACAAAGGTTTTCAGAAGCAGCACGTGGCAGTATTCCCAAATACTGATGGGAAATAATGCCAAAACCTATAGTTATTTTGCTCCCAGTGCACACACTATGACCTCAGCAAAATCTGTTTAGCTTCAAGGATTTCATCATTGCTTTCTAATTTTCCACTTTTGAAATTAAAGCCTTTGGGAAACTCACAGTTATTATTTTCTCAAAAACTTGAGCCCATTCTCATGCAAAACCCATCCCAGCTCCATCTTCCAGACAGACTTGCATTAATGATTCCACAAGTGAACCCTATTTTTTACTTATGGTTTGACTTATCCATTGCTAATACAATGCTGGTAGCATTTGTTATATTAAGTGGTAATGTAATTGCATAGTTGCAGAGGGAGAAGAATATCAGAGGCCTGAAAATGGTTTTTTTGAGGAAATAGGCTGTCTTCTCTATCACAGTGGAAAGATGTTGGGCGGTTCATTCATTCTTCTTCCTGAAGATCTTCCAACATACTTGGATGTTCCTTCTAGTTAATTTCCCACTGGGCCCTTTACCAAATAGCTCTTTCTCAAGTAAGAATTCAGCCATATGTGATGAATCCAGTGATATTAGTATGTTTCCTAATTCTTACTTAAGTTAGCTTTGTAAGAACAACATAAGTTTTAGTCTTTGCTGCTAGTGAGTGAGGGACATTCTGAATAATCCAAAACCATTTATAGCATTTTTTTCTTTCTTTTCTGAACTGAGATGAGAGAGGGTTGCTCTAAACAACAACAAAAGTCAGTAAATTTCTGGTGTTGAGAATGTAAGAAAAGACCTAAAAGCCCATCTATCCCTGCATCCTGTTTTCGCAGTGACCAATCAAATGTCAGTGGGAATTTTGCAAGGGTTTCTGTGCCACTTCTATACCTCTTTTCATAAAATCCCTACTATAAAACTGTAGAATGCAGCTCATAAAGGTCTGACAATAGTTATATTTAGAAGAAGGCATGCTATGTCCTGCAACTATTTCCATAAACCATAGCTATGGGGTGAGGGTCCATAGCTCAGTTGTTGTCAGGAACATGGCTGAATCGAATGCCTGAGATGAGTCTGACTCTGGAGACGAGGGATTGCAGCCACAGACAGAGCAGGAGTGGGTTAGTTTCCCCCCCTTCATCAGGATTTCCCAGACTCAGACAGAGCAGCAGACTTGGAAAGCTCACAGGCAGAGGGAGGGGAGGAGATAGATGACATTGAGAGGGTTGCTATGCAACCGGGAGGTAGGCAGCGTTTAAAGGGATCTTCGATTGATAGCAGGGGTGGGGGGAGTTCACCCACCTTCTCCCCAAACCAGAAGAGCTGAAAGGGCTAAAATGCAATGGAAGTACAAGAGAGGAAGGACTGGACCTTGGTGCCCTTTGTGCTGCGAAAGGGGCGGAGACTCAGAGTGACCAACTCGTACCATAAAACTGCCAGAGACTCATTACTGTACTTTTCCATGTATAAGACTAGGTTATTTTACTGTAAAACAATGTAAAAAATGTGGGGGGGGCTCTTATACATGGATAGTGCATAGGGTGAATGGGCGATAGGTTGCAGCTGCGAGCAGGAGCTTGTCATCGGCGATTAGGTTGTAGAATGGTGTATGCTGCAATGGCTGCTGCGGATTGGCTGCCCCTGCGGCAACTGGGCTTTCTTGCAGACGATTATTTTGTTCTGCGTCGTGCGCAATTGGTAGCATTAGTCAGTCGGGTGAGTGATTTTTGGCACCCCCCCAAAAAAGCTCAGCAACCCTGGGGTCAATCCTCTCCCCAAAAAGCTCAACGACTCTGGGCCATCTCCCACCATTTTCTTAAATTGTAGTCCCCCAAAATAGGGGTTGTGTTAAACACGGGGGCGTGTTATACACGGAAAAATATGGTAATTCTTATCGGGGCTTGCTTGCCTGCCTGAGATCATTACAGTGGTAGAGTTTGTGTTTTGAATGCAAAAAGTCCCAGTTTCAGTCCTCAACACCTCTAGTTAAATGGTGCTTGGATAGAGGTTGGTTGGAAAAAACTCTACCTGAAGCCTCAGAGAGCTGCCATTGATCAGGGTAGACAATACAGACCCATGACCTGACTTTCAGGTATGAGACATGTTCATGCAAACTAGTCCTTATTCTCTCAAACAGCAAGATGATGTGAAGGGGGGGGGCAGTTTGTTGCCTGTACCACCTCAGAATGCAGGTGGCAACTTACATGATTGAAATTTGGCATGACAGTTCCAACCTGTGCCAATCTGGATGCCTCTTGAGATATCGTAGCCAAGCTCAGCACAAATGTTCCCGAGGTGGAGGCTTTTAGCCATATTTGGATGTCAGGCACCATGATGGTATCAAATTGATACCATGATGGTCTAAACTGTAATTAATTTACTACTTGATTGTCAGCGGCGATTGGGCGGGTGATTGTTGGCTGTGACGAGGGCTGCGGTTGATGAGCTGCTGCTGGTGGCTAGTGGGCAGATGCTTGATGGCTTTGGCAATGTGTGCGTTTGGCAGCATTGGTCAGGCGGGTGAGTGTATTTCGGCAACCCCCCTATCTCAACAACTCTGGGCAATCTCCTCCCATTTTCTTAATTTGGAGCCTCCCAAAATAGGGGTTGTCTTATACATGTAAAAATATATTTCTTCCTGACATTATACCTTTCTATAAACAGGGAGTTATTTCTATGGGAAAGGATTCATATGCAAAAATGCAATGCCAATATCTACCTTCTGAAGTGGCAGATTTCTGAGAGTGCAATACAATATGATCATCTGACATGTGATCATTAGATATTCTGACTATGTCTAAGACATCTTTTGGCATATTTTCCTATTTGGTGGCATTTGAAGAATAGTATATATCACATTACACCACGTGTATCACATTGCACCACGTTCTACCTGATGACAAACAAAGCTAATGTATTATCTAGCCAGCAATTAAGCTGGACTCTTATATTTTTATATTTTATCAGGACAAGGTGGCATTGGCACTAAAATTAATCTATATCTATCATTGGCAAAGTAGAAAATAATGTGAGTTATAATAAATCAAATTCATGTTAGGGGAATTAATTAGTCCCCCGACTTCATTTCAAAGCTACAAAAGATAGCCTTCCTCTAAGGCAGTGTTTCTCAACCAGTGTGCCTCCAGATGTTTTGGGACTACAACTCCCATCATCCCTCGCTAGCAATACCAGTGGTCAGGGATGATGGGAATTGTAGTCCCAAAACATCTGGAGGCACACTGGTTGGGAAACACTGCTCTAAGGGACTGACTCTGCCATTATTTCCAAATATGATGTTCAGATATAATAGCCAGCTTGTAAGTTAACAGGATTCTGGAGAGTCTGGAACTTTATTCCCACCTAATGATTTCAAGCGGAACACAATTGTAGTAAAAAGGTAAAGGACCCCTGGACGGTTAAGTCCAGTCAAAGGTGACTATGGGGTTGCGGCGCTCATCTTGCTTCAGACCAAGGGAGCCACTGTTTGTCCACTGACAGTTTTCCGGGTCGTGTGGCCAGCATGACTAAATCACTTCTGGTGCAACGGAACACTGTGACGCCACAGCTGTACCTATTTATCTACTTGCACTGGCGTGCTTTCGAACTGCTAGGTTGACAGAAGCTGGGACAGAGCAACTGGAGCTCACCCCATTGTGGGGATTCGAACCGCTGACCTTTCAATCAGCAAGCCCAAGCAGCTCAGTAGTTTAGACCACAGCGCCACACGTATACATATGTAGTAGGTGATGGTCTCCCCATGGTCTCCCCGTGTCTTGCAACCCCCTCACCAAGGAACTTCTTGTCAGTGATAGTGAAAAGAGTGTTGAATTGGAACAAGCCCAATGGAAGACTAACCGTCAACTGCTTTCCAATTGGGTAGCAACAGAGTGGCAATAGCTCTGTCTCTTATTTTTGATAGTTACTTGGCATAGGGAATGCTTTCTCTCCTGTTCAGTATTGACTGCCCTAAACAGATATTCAACGTCTTTTGGCTTGTCTTTCCAACAAAATGTGTGATTTTATTGTCCATAATATTCTCACACATAAGACTCAACATCTTAGAGCTATTTTATGCTTTTAGGTAGTGAGTGTACTGTAGTACTTTCCATTTAAGATAGAAACTTGAATCAAAATTAAGTTACTGTTCTTTGAAACTCAAAACAGTTGGTTTCCTCTATATCCATATTTTTAAGCTATACCAGCACAGCAAGATCAGAGTCGATAGAGGAAAGAGAAATAAATCATCTGGTGAGCCATTATCATTCACTTTACATGGGGTGGAAAACAAATATCGCTGTCATTTTCTGACATTCATTGTAGATAAATTGGAAATGTATATCATTCTTTAACATAGTAAAGAAACGAAAAAACACCACCTATTATTCTGTGATATATGTTGCTTTTGTAATATATATTATCAAGAGAAAAAACAAACTAGTTCCCTTGACTCCCAGATGTTGAAAGCATATCTTATCATGTCCCCAAATCATAAAAGCCTCATTTAGAAGAAAAATAAAGGAAAAGATTTTCAATTATAGGGAGAGCAAAATAAATGACAATTGTCTCTGTCTTCCTACACTGCTGCTCTTGGAAAGAAAAGCGAGGAAGAGTGGGCATGTGGACTTTTGATAATATTGGAATTCATATGAGAACCTAGTTCACAAAATAGTGAAGGGTTGTAGTAATGTCTTAGGGTGCATTTTTTGGAGGTTCAGTCCCTAGGAAGGGGTAGGAAAGACTCTCCTCTGAGAGCCCGGGAGAACCACTGCCAGTTAGTGAAAAGACGACTGAGCAAGATAGACCAATGCTTTGACTTGATTCAAAGCAACTTTCCATATTTGTAGTCTTGTATTATCATGGTTAAGAGTATTCATACAGCTTTGTGTGTCTTTGTTCTATGAATTACGCACAAGATAAGAGAAAATAATTATCTCTTTTTCCAAATACCATTATACCTATTTAAATTCTAAAATTCTTTTTTAACATCTTATTTTCACTCTTACTGAAATAGATTCACAGATATACTCAGCCCACAAATGTTGCATCTCTCTTCATTTACAAGTTTTATTTATACTGGCTTGTTTTTGTTTTTTGTTTTACTTCTGAATACAGAAAAGCAGAATCTCTTCAGCCTTCAATAAAACTGAAGATTTTAATGGCTAAGAACAGCCCTCTCCAAAGAATAATCAATGTCTGGCTGAAATTCTATGGTGACAACAGCTAATTGAACATCAATTGATGAGAGTCGTACACGCTAGGATAAATGTTACCTTTCAGATTTAAGGTAAATATCAAGTAATCTCATTCAGATGTCTCCTAGATTTGTGATTGGTACTGTCAGTTTACGGCAGTGCATTGATTATCCTTTTGTTAACACAATTAATTGTTACTCAGAGATTTTTATCCTTGCAATAGGAAAATACTAGTTGTCAAATTCCATTCAGTGGTCTATACACACGTAACATTTGGCTTGATGAAGGTTTGATATAGTCAACTAATTGCATACATACCAATAAGGTATCATGAGAGCTTTACAGATCTAAATTAAAATTTCAGTGCCCTAATGTTGTTGGCTTAGAGAGTAAGAAATAAAGAAAATCCATTCCCTATAATATACCTGACAAGTGCCTATTTGGATATTTTGCCCGAAGCAATTTTCTATCTTGTAGCCTGTCTAATTAAAAAGTTAAGGAAAGCGTGTATCTTTGACAGTTACAAAAGTAATGGAATGTCATAATTCATTTAGAGATAACAGTGAAAGATAAAGATAAGATTTTTCTAGATGACACGCAGAATTAAAAAGCTTCTACAAAAGAACCACTAATAATCTGGGATAGAAAATTGTCAACCGTACTTAATAACATGGTTTGCTTTTCAACATTTAAAGTAATCCTATTGCTATCTTTACATTTTGCTTTGTGTTATTGTATCAACTTCCTAGATCCTAAGGTAGATAACAATCTATGAAGAGACAGTTCCTTTCCAAAGGAAACATGTTTTTAATTTATTTTTAGATGCAGATATATACATTAATTGAACTTGACTGGTTGATACAATTATCATTTTGCCCACTGACATTATATACATGGAATTTTTAAAAATGTGATACCGGTAATATGGCAATTTCATTTCAATGAAGCTTTAAAAATCATATTTATATGGCTTATTTGCAGACTGTAAGTTGCAATTACATTTCTATTCTCACCACTTAATAACATTTGCTTGGTCTTTGAAGAATTGACATAGTGTCACATAACATTAATCATTCCCTACTTTAGGAACTGGATTTGATTGGTTTTACAATAGTCTTTATTCCAACTTCTTTGTGAGTTTTCCTGCCTTGTGCTTCTCCAAGCAGTTGATAAACTTAATTCTAATTAACTGATGTGCATACATCTTTAGCCATATATGCATTTAATCCTAGAGGTACTACACCTGTCTCCACTAAAGCCAATGTCAGAACCTGGACTGTTATGTAAAGGCAACATTTTGCCAACTGAGGTGAAGGACAAGATGGCACTCTCCCCCAAGGCCCATACTGGTAGTTGAATCTCACTCCAATGCTAGTCAAAGGACAGTGTCCTCCATTGGCTATTGTAGGGGTATCAGGGCTTGCCAAATGGCACACACAGCTCTGTCCCTTCCCTGTACCTCAGTATCTGCTGCCTGAGGCAGCTGCCTCACTCTGCCTCATCATAGAGCCGGCCCTAGTACCTGGACAACAGGCTTAACTGGAAGACAAGTCACTGGGCCACAGACTTCTCCAACATGGTGAGCTGTAAAAAGGTAAAGGTAAAGGGACCCCTGTCAGTTAAGTCCAGTCGCGAACGACTCTGGGGTTGTAGCGCTCATCTCATTTTACAGGCCGAGGGAGCCGGCATTTGTCCGCTCCACAGACAGTTTTTCCGGGTCATGTGGCCAGTATGACTAAGCCACTTCTGGCGCAACGGAACACCGAAACCACAGCAGCACACGGAAATGCTGTTTACCTGCCCACCAGAGTGGTACCTATTTATCTACTTGCACTTTCTGGGGTGCTTTCGAACTGCTAGGTTGGCAGGAGCTGGGACTGAGCAACGGGAGCTCACCCCTTTGCGGGGATTCAAACCGCCGACCTCCTGATCGGCAAGCCCGAGAGGCTCAGTGGTTTAGACCACAGCGCCACCCGCATTCCCCATGGTGAGCTGTATTTATATTTAAATTACAGTCATTGTTTCTACATTTGCACCCATACATATAAATTAGCATATGCAAACATGCAATTCTGAGTCTTCTTTTATCTTTTTTGTGAAGCGTTTCCTCTTTTTCAGTAGTGAAAAAATGGCCACTTAAGAGTAAACTTTACATAGTGTCATTTCAAACTCAAGGGTCAACATACAGGTGTCTGGCACTTCTTTTTGTAGCTTAAATTCTGCATAGTTGTCCTTTCAAATTGTATGGTGATGGTACAGATGGTGAACAAATTGAGAATATACCACAGCTTTGTGGCAGTGCATGTGGTTTGTATACAAATGATCCCAGGTTTAATTTTTTTACATCTCCAATTTAAAGGATATCCAGAGAGATCTGCTAGTTAGACAATATTGGTCTCTAGATAGATCAATAGTCTGATTCATTATAGGGCAACTTCATGTCCATATGCTTCGTTGGTAATGTCAGTTTTGATGTTTATAGATGAATGTGGCAATGATCAATCTTGAGGCGTCATGCAGGCTTGCATCAGGTCTTTCTCCTTTTTTGTTGTAAATTAATTTTTATCGGTTCTATAATTATGACAACACGCATAAACACAACAAATACAGTGTTCCAAAAGCAATTAGGTATACAGATGAAGACTTTGTCCATTGTAAATTTATACTTTTTCTCTTGGTATTTTTTTTCAAATGAATCTGACTTAGTAAAGTGTGATTGGTCCGATCTCAAGAAAAAAACTGGCAGTTAAGAGTTGCAGATGAGAGCATTAATATAATGGTTGTGCTCTATTTTTATCCTTCTTGTTAACCGAAGCAGCAAAATCAAACTAGTCTGAAACAAATTTCCCTGCTTTTATATTTACCCTGGCCATTATCAGTTTCTCTACCAATGCAATTCTCCAAATTTTCTTGTGCCAGTATTCCCTTTCATATATCTCAAAAACTGTCAGTCTGGTTGACAAATCAAGGTGTTACTTTTTAGGTCTGTATTGCTTTTAGAAAAATATATTCAGAATGGCTGTGAGTCCATATCTAACTGTTGCTTTGGTAGATCTCATAAATTTTGGAAAACTAAAAACCCCAAAATAGATGTTGACACATCCACCAAGTGTGGTGGTATGCATCTTTGGCCATGCAGCCTCACCAGCAATTCTGAGGGAAGCTGGAGGTTGGTTTAGGAGAACTTCGTGTAGATAGTATGCCACCAGTGTGTCAGTTTTAGCATGGTTTCTTTGGGGTGTGCGGAAACTGATTTTAGGTGTAGTCTACCCCATAGTGAATTCCAGGCCTTTCTCTCTATTTCTCTGCAGCAACCAGAGAGCTTAATTTGCATTTCTGAGGCAGAAATGTTACCCAGAGTCACTTACCTCTCAATTTTTGCATGGCAAATCAGTGTTGTAAAAACATACCTACCTGGTAGATAATATTGCCATTAAATGTTGCTTGCTTTTTGTGGTAATTTATGATCTCATGCCAATACCACTTTACTATGTGACTGCTGAAGGGCAAAAGCCAACCGATAGACTTTTCCAAGTCAAAAAATGTTGGTTTTAATTAGCTTTGCAGCACAGTGTGAAAGAGTTGTGGTATGTGGTCTGTTTCTAAAGTTTAAATAACAGCAAATTAAATGGGAGGCGAGACCAATAATTTAAAGAACCTTCCTTAAAGTGTTCCACTTAAAGTCTGTATCTGCAGCAAAAACATAAGAGATTATGTATACAACTTACGAAGAATGTTTGCAAGCATTAGCAGCAATGTCTGCACCTTATCAACGTACATTGATTTAAAATGCATCCTTTCATTTAAATGGTTTTGATTTTCTGCCTGGAAGACAAAAGAGAAAATTAGTAGCTATCACTTACTGAATTCACAGAATTGTACATTTGCCTTCAGGTGGAAAGATTTGTTTTTCCATTTATTCACAGGGTAATGTTGACTTGGAAAGTAACCACATCAATTGCTTGGTCATACATTTCTCATGTACAGACAGTGCCATTAAAGTGAAGGACCAGGTCATGGGATAGTGACTACCACATTGCACTGACAACATACATATTGGGCCAGATGTAGGAGAATCTGATAACACTTTCAGGAAATGCTTCTGCTACTCAGTGAGAAGTCCTCCCAGGGTGGTGGGAGGACAGGTAAATGAGTTCTGTAAATGTGGATCCACTACTGGGAATAACATTATTTATACCTATCATCAGATAAACTCAATAGGCATATGGATAAAATCACAATAGTGACCTCAGTTGATTTTAGAGACTAAGGTTGAGCAAACAGCATGCAGCAGCTTCTCATCTAACTGTGCGAACCTTTAGGTCAATATCACCTAAAAGAATCATACCCAGAAGGCTATTGGAATCCAGTGCAGATATTGGAATACTGTCCCCTTGGAAATCATATCCATTATTCAATGTTCTCTCTTTTCAGATTCATCCTCTTAGTCATATTCTTTTCCAAGTTGTTTACAGGAGTGTTGTAGAACCATGAGCATGAATGAAGGGTTTTTTTTGGGGGGCGGGGTTCATTTCTATTGCCTCTTCCACACTTAGAGTGTTTCCACACAGGGGCTTAATACTGCAAACAGTACTTAAAATATTGCAAAGGAGTCATTGACAACAAAATGGTTTTTCTGCAGGAAAGGAAAGTCTGGATTAAATTGGAGGGGGCTGAATATGATTTGTGATTCCTGCATTGCAGGGCATTGGATTAGATTATGCTTGGGGTCTCTTCCAAACCTGCTTTTCTATAATTCTATGAACTGTATGTTTCTTCCAGCAACTTTGTGTGGACTGTGTGAAACACTTGCATGCACCAATCCCACAATAAACACCTGTTTGGAAGCACCATTAGGGTGATATCCATCTAAGTCATACCCAGAGTAGACTCATTGAAATTAGTGGATGTGTTCCCTATATTTTTAAAACCCATCTAGATCTTCCATAACTGTCTCTTGCTTCTCCAATCCGCACAAAAGCTGATGCTTGTACTCAGGTGAGATTCCCCCCCCCAAGCACTTTATGATTCTGTGGAATTCTTGTTTGCTTGTTGTACAACTCTATAACCACAGCAATTTGTAGCATGAGTTTCAGTGACCATTAAATTCACTAGTACTATAGTATTATGTCTCCAGGACCAGACTAAAACCCCCAGCATAATCTAGCTTGTGTAGACAATAATAAAAAAAGAATGTTTATGAGATATTTAGGAACTAGAAAGAAGAGATGTCCAAAGGCTATTCTACATTACCAATAAAGCATATGAATATGAACCACAAACCAAAAATAATGGAAACATATTGCTGGGAAAAGATATAGTGTAGCAGACTGTAAATGATGTTGCCATAATAGAGGACAAGATGAGCATGGCCTCTCTGCTAAGCCGTAACAAAAGCTCTCATATCTAGTTCAATTCAATAGGTTTATTTTACTAGCCAAAGGCCATGACAATTGCCATATCTAGTTGTGAAAGCTAGGAAATGGCAAACAATATGAATTTGTGTCCTCAGATTTTCCACCTTTGAATCTGTTAGTAGAATGAAACATACCATTCCAGTATCTGAGGGCTTGACAAAGGAAAATAATTTACAGGAAACTTTTTAAAAACTCACAATGAGGGACAAAGCATTCATTTTGCATGTTAATAAACTTACGAAAATTTGATATAGGGGAATCTATACTTTAGGGGAAACAAATATGAAAAAGATCCAACAAGAACTAGCAGATCAAGGTTAGGAGCATACAAATTCCAATTTCGAAAAGGCTCAATTTTACCAGTGAGTGAACTGAATGTTCAAGGAATTTTGTATGAGTTAGCTACATTTCTTAACTATATGTTTACGTCAAATTCTGGCCTGCACAAGATGGAAGACAGTTTTGCTAGAGTCAACTTAAATGTATCAATTGTGATAATATGTATTGAATCCTGTCAAAGAAAGGAGGTGGTGGTTTCTTTGTTTTATTAGGAATTGTAACATTGGAACAAGGGCTTGTGGGATTTGAAGATAACTTGGGTGAAGTTCTAACAAAATGCCTGGGTGGCATCCAACTAAGTGATTCTCTAGGAGGCTTAGTTTGGTCAGAATTGAGTATAGACAAAAATACATTAAACCATTAGGTCCAGTTGCAAATGACTCTGGGGTTGTGGTGCTCATCTCGCTCTATAGGCTGAGGGAGCTGGCGTTTGTCTGCAGACAGCTTCCGAGTCATATGGCCAGCAGGACTAAGCCGCTTCTGGCGAACCAGAGCAGCACACGGAAAAGCCGTTTACCTTCCTGCTGGAGCAGTACCTATTTATCTACTTGCACTTTGCCGTGCTTTCGAACTGCTAGGTTGGCAGGAGTTGGGACCAAGCAACGGGAGCTCACCCCATCACAGGGATTCGAACCACCGACCTTCTGATCGGCAAGCCCTAGGCTCAGTGGTTTAGACCACAGTGCCATCCACGTCCCTACAAAATACATTACTTCTGCCAAATGAGCCACCATAGTCACTAGAGGTCTATGAAAATTTGTGTCCTGGGCTTTTTAGACTCGTCTACCCATGTACTGTCTGAAACCAAAGAGGCGCATTGCTTGCCAGATATGAAATTTATTGACATTATTTTCAGATCTCCTACTCAACTAGATGGGGACCTACTTTTCCTCCCACTTACCTGGTATTGGGTAAGATAGTAAATGGATCTACCAGGTTATACATTGGTGATAATAATTATTTTTTGGACTGAGGTACCACTTTGGCACTTGCTTTTTTATCCAGGCTGATTGCTGCTGGTTGATAATTTGCTATCAGGGAATGACATGATTTTTTTTATATTCCTTATATTCCTTTAACTCAGGGTCTGATTGGACTTCTCTTACACATTCCTTTTAAAATTGTATTAATGGATCACAACATTGACCAAAACACTAGGGCTTATGTACAGTTTAAATATTGGTAAATACCGTTACTGAGGACAGAACTCTAGTGTACTTCAGCTATTATACACAGAAGACACATAAAAGCATTAGGAAATTGAAAATATAAATAAATATATAAATAAATAAATAAATAAATAAATAACAATTTTATTTGTATCCTGCCCTCCCCTGCTGGAGCTGGGTTCAGAGCAGCTAACATCATATGAAACACAATATACATAAAAACAGACAAACAATCGATTAAAATGCATCCCTAAATTAATTCAAATAAATTAAAATTAAAATTAGACTGGACAAATGGCCATTCTCAAGTTAAAATTGAAAGCGGTTAATAATAAACAAAACCAAAACATGCTAGCTTCTTCTGATTTAGCAATAGAGATGATAGATAGATAGATAGATAGATAGATAGATATAGATGATAGATAGATAGATGATAGATAGATAGATAGATAGATAGATAGATAGATAGATAGATAGATATTGATAGAGCTAGGCCATAACAAAGTCTTAGGTTTTTCAAGGAATTATCAAGCCATGCATCCAAAATGGAGTGTCTTAACTGCCAAGTTTAAGCCAGTAGCTAAGTGCTTCAGCACCTTGGCCAGTTCCATAGTTTCAGTCTGAAGATATCATGTCCTAGGGCGGCACACCATTTTAAGATACCTCTGAGACTGGGAGGTGGGGTGAGGGCATTGTGTACCTATGACATTCAGCTCCTCCTGTGCGTATTCTCCATGGGTTCAGAAGCTTAATTACCTGTGCAGATTGTATTCCGAACCAATCTGGAGCATTTCCTTGAAGTCTGCCCTCCCACAGAGATTTATAATTAATATACAGCAACATAGGGGATTTTTAAATGTTATCCAGTTCAGGCTCAAACTTAAGGAGATTTCTCACACCTGTCCATTTTTATCATAATCCAACTTGGTTTCTGGTAGTTTAACCATCTGGCTGGCAGGAAGTCTTTCTTGATTAAAGAAAGAGTGCACAATGGGCGTGACTCTGGTCATAGAATTTGCATTTTCAGAGGTGCACGAGGCCAGTACAGGTCAGGCCAGCTGTGCAGTATGGCTACACTTGAGTTCCACCAAAATGCAGAGGTACAGAACATCATACATACAACCTTTCAACCACTGTATTTTTTGTGGAGTGATCATATGGCTGCATGTCAGAATTCATTTGGAAGGCACTTGATTTCTTGCCCACTGAGACTCAAAAATATATATTTAGAAATACAACAACATTTGTATGTGAAATATTTTGGTTTAAAAATAAAATCAAAATAAACTGGGAAGGTCTTTCTATGGATCTTACTGAAATGAAAAAAAAAAACGGGTGTGAAATGGAGTGTAGGATTGCTGCCCTTGTTGCTGTCATTTAGTTCGTTTTAGTGGTTAATAAGACTGGTTGCTTTTAAACAAAGACAAATATCTGGCAATGGAACCCCAAAAAGAACTGGCAGTGAAAGCAATAAAAGGGTAATTTAAAAATTACAGCATCCTAATAACTCTGTCAGATGCTCACAATGGGAGGATGATGCTTGCCTGCACTTTATCTCTGTGGTGTTCTGAGGACAACCATGTACATTCCATTTAAATTCTCTAGGGTTTATTTGCCAACCCTAGCAGTGTGTTTTCATGCTGAGCACTGTTCAGAACCTATTGCGCTCATATATCCTTTGGATCTAGATCCTGTTTGCTAAATTATTATGTTTCTAAGTCATGTATATGTGTGTGTGTCCATATAAAACCAGCATGGTATTTACAGTTAGTTTTGCCATCAAGCCAAATCTGAACATAAATACATTCTTTTTTCCCCTTTTCTTTTTTTTACTGAAAGAGGATCAGAGAGAGTTCAAAATGTATTAGTTTTGGTTCTTTTGTCAGATGGTTGAAAAATGATTCTGCATAGACACCTGCATCTTGTTTACCTGCTCTAGCTAGAACCTTCTTTTCAGTTTATTAGGATCCAATCTCTGGCAATCTGAGCCATCCCTTTCTTTTTCCCTACACCCCAAGTCTTAGTACAAGAAACGACTGTGAATTGCAGGTTTAGCAAGTCTGGACTTGATGGTCCAAAAGTCACAAGGGATGCTGCACTAGGGTACCAATAAAACGTTGATCCTACAGCAGTTTCATGGTGAAGCTATAATGCAATTTCCAACACAAGTGTTGTTGACTTCTTTTGTGGATCATATAGTTGGTACAAATCATGATATCGTTGGAATCCGGGGTCATAACATCAGCTGTGCCTTTCATATCATGTCCTAGGGCCTGTAGGCATATGGTATACCAACCTTGTTGAAGTTAAGCAGGTCTGGTCAATGTCTGAATGGGAGACACCTGGAAACCTCATGTAAGTTTCCTGGAGTTCCATCATGAAAGAAAATTGGGATATAAATAGAAAGGAAGAAGAAAACACCAGTGTTGGAATGCTACCATTAAGTCCTAAAAGCAGTTTTCCCATGCAGTAACCAACAGTATCCAACCATATAATTGGAGTGCCTCTTCATATTGTCACTCATACAAAGGAGACATTGTCATGAATCTTTTGCACTTGAAGATTATCATGTAAACGACTATAGATTTTTGTGCAGATCCCATTATTCTGAATCCCAGCCATACTGTTCTGTCTTTTCCCCCATGACAGACACAGAAGTATGTCTGCAAACAGTGTTCTCCTGGGTTTTTCTGTAAAATCGAATACTTTCTGTGTACTGGACAATCTTGCTCCAGTTTTTAGGCTCATACTTGTCATATACCACAGGAAGAGATACCTTCATACTTATTTTTGCTGGCTGACCCACAAGATGGCACTAAAGAGAAAAGTGACAATTTTCCTAATAAAAAGTGAAAAGCAAATGCAGGAGACCATATGTTGAATCAATGTTATTTTAATTAGAAGCATGCTTCTTTCGTTGTCAGTTACATTACATTTTGTGACAATCCCTAAAGCTAAATAACTGAAAAGATGGTTCATTTTTGCTCGATTAGCTGTTACTTTTGAAAGTAAATGAATGAGACTTAAATTGTGTACCATTCCAGAACACTATCTCAGAATCATGTGCATATTGTCATCAAACTGATGTTCGTAATTGTTTCCTGCTGCAAAGCACATATATAAAATATCAAACAAGAAAACAATTGGCTTGATGCTTTCCCTAAAATGATGATGATGATGATGATGGTATCTGCAATCCTGAGAACACTTAGATTACTTACATCCCATTGACATAATCCAGCACTTTAACTGGTAGTATTTGAACAAACAAAGGTAAATTAAGTTGCATTAGAACATAATACGTTTTCCTCCATCTGCAACTAACAGAACAATACCCACTTGCATAAGGCTGTAATCCTAATGTTCAGGGTTGTGCTGTGAATGTGCCATCCTGTTTTATGCTATCAATCCTATCGAAGTGAGCAGGATTTATGTCTGAGTGCATGGGAATATGACTGTCCTGCATGGCTGCCATCTGATCACCACTTTGGGGGAAGTAAACAAATTTAGTAAACCCATTTTTTGAGGATGCAATTTTAGGGTAAGGTGGTAAAATAGTAAAGGGATACTTACATAATTGCTCTTAACCAGTGACAGAAGTCTGCAAACTGGAGATTTCTGATCATGGATTTGTTGTAATGGGGACTTAAAAGGGTGTTGTGTGTGTACGAAATACTGCATTCCGAATCCCCCAGAGCTCAGACACAGCTCTCTGAGAGAGGGTATGTGCAGTCTTAGTCCAATGGCATCTATGCTCCCTGATCAGCATTATAGGGGGGCTTCAATCAGAATCCTCAGAAGGGCAGTAAGATTTTGCTAACTTGCACACTGTTATCACTATCAGAAATGGGACAATGATGGATACTTTCAAAGTAACTTGCACTGAGTGAATCCATACTTTTGAACTATGAGTTTTTATGACAATGGTTAGCTATTTAAGTAATTCATTTTAAGCAGCAGAAAATGGAACACATGAGTAAAGCAGAAAGAGAACCAAAGGCGCTGAGATATTTCCAACTGAAAAATACAGAAAATATTGACATTTAAAGGGTAGATTAAAAAAAAAAGCCTGTGTGGAAATATTTCTGCATATGGAGCTCAGGGAAAGAAAAATGATGGGACTACATCATAGCTGGAATGCACAAAGTAATGAACAACATAAAGAACAGCACTTCCTGTTACAGTGGCAAAAATAAAATCTATGCATTTCAAACTAAAAGAAGAAAATACTTTTAATGCAATAATACATCAGTGACACACAGAACTCTGTTGCAAAATGTAGCCAAGGGCAAAAATATAACATTTTTCAAAGTTTTAGAGATGCAGATGAATTAAACTACTTGTGCCTTAAATTAATTACGACAACAAAATTAGGGATGAAGATATTTAAACGCTGAAGAAAATGCAAACAATTTTCCAAGGAAAGACTTATAGTCATTATAAAGACTTTTTTGGTCTGATCTCATGCAGTGTTAGATGCACCTAATCCGGCTGATTTCATTATGTTAAGATGCACCTAATTCTATGTAGGGCTGGACATTGCTCATTGATTTCAATGTGAAGTTTATGGATATGCTTAGCTTCCTCCCACTAAAATAACTGAGATTTTCAAAGTGCCTAATCTTGGCTATGTTCTGCATAAAGTTTAAAAAAACTACTTTTCTATAATACTATAATTAACCTATCCAAAAAGAGCCTGGGTCACTTAGGATGCTAGTAAAGCTGAATTCTTTGTTTCACTGCACCAGGAAAAAGTGATCAGAAGGGCTGCAATGACCACAGGACCTATGTTACATCACAAGCCGGGGCTGTAAGCCAGTTCAGGGCATCATGCTGGCACAAGATGTCACCAAAACCTGGAGGTAGCCCTGGGCATACTTACGGCATAGCACAGCCTAGTTCAAAAGACTGGACATAAGGGAAGTCGTTGCTGAAATGAGGACACAACTGCTTATCAGCGCACTGCTAGGACATGAGCCCAGCATCCAGAGAAATGGCACTCTAGGGAACGCAATCTCTTCTGTAGCAAAAATATTCAGATGTGTACCTTTTAGAAACTGGGGCTGGGATGGATGGATGTGTCCCAGCAGTGAAGCATAGGCAGACATTAACTGCTCCACAGCCTCTTAAATGGACACAAAGGATTAGACTGCATTGCTGCAGTAAGAGGCTTTTACTCAAGCACGTGAAAATGTTGAAATCAGTCAAACTCTGTAGTCTTAAAGATACTTGTGGTTTATAATCTAAGATCTCTGTCCACTGTGCCACTCTTCATTCTTCCATAGCAGAATCCTTTGGTGCTATAAGCCATCTTTCCACAAGATTCTCATTTCAGAAAAGCACACACATACCCTGCTATTCTCCACTCAAATGGAGAACCATTAGATGAAGAGAATTAACACATTATTTCATCACACTGTTGGGATCCCCACCTTGTTATGAAACATCAGGGGTTGTTGCAGATAGATAGAGGATGTTGTCAGTAGTGGACATTCTACATAATATTAAAAATTGGAATTTGAGGTTTAGTCATGTACTAACATAATGACTTGAAAAGAGCCTGCTGAATGAGGCCAATGGCTTATCTCAGGGGTCAGCAACCTTTTTCAGCCGGTCCCCTGTCCCTCAGACCATGTGGTGGGCTGGACTATATTTTGAAGAAAAAAAATGAACAAATTCCTATGCCCCACAAATAACCCAGAGATGCATTTTAAATAAAAGGACACATTCTACTGATGTAAAAACACGCTGATTCCCGGACCGTCCGCGGGCTGGATTGAGAAGGCGATTGGGCCGCATCCGGCCCACGGGCCTTAGGTTGCCAACCCCTGGCTTATCTTGTCCAGCATCCTGTTGTTACAGTGGCCAGCCAGGTACCTATGAGAAATCAGCCAGCAGCAGGACCTGAGCACAAGAGCATTCTCCCCTCCTGTGGCTTCCTGTAACTGGTATTCAGAAGCACTGCCACCTCCAACTGTGGAGGCAGCAAAAGCTTTATACTATATGAGGATAAGTAATGCATCATCATATTTGGAACCAGGAAGGAAATAGTCCATCCCAAGACTGACTTGGGTAAGGCCTGTCAAACTTCTTCAAAAGTTCCACATCTATCCAGTTATCAAAGAAAATATTTGATGTATCCAGAAAAATGAAGCATAAATCAAAAAGGTTCAAAGGCATGTTTAAAAACAACACAAGCCCACATGCATTCTCTGAAATTTATATTGTAACGCTTTCTGTTTAGGTGAGTTCGGATCCATGAATAAATTGTCCCCCCACCTGTATGATATATGGCTAAGGTGCCTTATTTATAGACTCTTTCTGCTAAGAGTACAAAATGGCAATATAGATGCTGAGTTGCACCACTGGAATCTCAACAAAGAGAATTAAACTGATGTTGCCAGTCTTTTTTTTAACTCTCCTACCTAGATAGGCTTGTATATAAAATAGGAAAGGCATTGTCTGAAGTGTATTCAAGTGTGTTCTGAAACATATTGTCTGGAAGGACAGTTTTTACAGTGAATGTATCTGATGATGTGCTCCTTTTTCAGCACAAGTGAAGTCTTGTCCTGTGGCTCATAAAATGTGATCGCATACAAGATGCTGATGGCCTAGAGGAATTTTTTTTAATAATGGAGTCATTACCAAGATGCTGCTAAAGAAATAAGACTTGATTTGTTAACTTTCAGCAGCGTCATAAAGTCAAGGTGAAGAGAGAATTTCAGAGGGAATGTGCACAAATGTGCATTTGTGAATTTATCATAGGAATAAAATACCTGAGGCTTTGGAGGACAGTTAGGCTGTACTGTAATCCCACACCCACTTACCAGGAGTGAGTCCCATTGAACTCAACAGGTGTACAGTCATACCTTGGTTCTCAAATGCCTTGGTACTTGGATGTTTTGGCTCCTGAATGCCGCAAACCCGAAAGTGAGTTTTCCGGTTTTTTGGAAGCCGAACATCTGACGTGGCTTCCGATGGAGTGCAGGAAGCTCCTGCAGCCAATCAGAAGCTGTGCCTTGCTTTTTAAACCATTTCGGGAGTCGTATGAACTCCCGGAACAGATTAAGTTCGACAACCAAGGTACGACTGTACTTCTGAGTACAGGATTTCATTCTAATATAAATGAATTAACCCATAATAGTCAAATTTATTTTCCCCTACATATAAATTACCCATAAAGTCATACACTAACCTCCAAATATTCTATTTCAAAGATAAAGTGGGAATATTGAATTGCCATGGTTGAAAGTACTTCTGAAGCACCACAGAGTCACCATTGCTGCCACAGAAAATGTTAAAATGCCAATGGCAATGAGATATCAAATTTTGGCTCAGTAGTGTTTTGAACTTTGCTCTGGAAAATCTGGATCTAGATCATAGCTTAGCCATTTCCCCATGGGGTGGCCCTGGCCAAATGACCTTATTCCTGCCTCTGTGAAATAGGAATAACAGCTGCTTTCTCCATTGAAATACTGTGATAGGAATTCAGTAAGGATTGTAAAACACATGGCACATTTTCAATAACACTGATAAAAAGAGTTGTTCCTTTACTAGTCAGTATAAAACTTCTCTGCTGGAATATTCCCCCCCCCCGACACCTGGGAACAAGTGGGTTTTTCTCTTAAAGGAGTAGTCAAGTGATGTTCATTATCACACCAGTCACCTGTCCTGTCTCCAATGGATAAACTGACCTTTTTGGTGATCTTGGCATGTTGAATATAAATGCTTCAAGCATGTACTTGGATCATAAAGCCACTCTGTAAACCTTCAAAAAGCGAGTTAAATCAGGATGTGTCAGGTTAAGATCTGAACGTCTGTTGAAATATTATGTTGACCTCAACATACGAAAACTTCAATGTGACTTCAGTGTGAGAATTGGCCCTTTGAGAGCATAGGAAAAAAATGTTACAAAGATGACTGTGTTTCTGATGGGTGCTTCAAACAATCTGCACATAAAGGCTTCAAAACAGTCAGATGCATGTATCCATGTAAAAGCATTTAATGAAACACACACACATATATAAAGCTCAGTGTTTTGTTTTGTAGTCTTTTCCTCTTTCTCCATGTATCTCCTGGCCATAGTTTCCCACTAATTGCTTCCTATAGGAAAACCAATTAAAATTACACAAAGCCAGCAATGCTTTTGGGGAACACCTTTTCAGAAAAAAACTATTTCTACAGCTCCGCTTTCTCTACACCTCCCACACTGTCAGTGTCTCCACATTTCCCCTCAACATGTTAACTGTATGCACTTTTACATTTCACATTCAGCATACTGACCGGTGCTACATCCTTAGCAAACCTTCTTTATTTCCCATCCCAGATGGATCTCTCTAAGCTCCATGGTAAAAACCAATGAATGTTCAGAACTATGTCTGGAAGGACAAAGCTCCTCGTTATTATCTTTCATAATCCGTGAGCTTGCAAGCCTGCAAGAGAAACCATTCCAGTTGCAATAAAACCTTGGGCCATGTGGCAACAAGATACAATGAAGGGGAAACTAAGGGGCTGAATGACAGAAGAGGGCTGGTATCTGAGCTCCCCAAAGTTCAGTGAATCAAGGGTCAGTGCAGTGGGATGTTAAGAAAAAGCAGTCAAAGCATGTGGTATGGATAGTTGCATATGAACCCTCCTCCCTCCACCATGTGGTCTTTGTTTTCAGTGCCACTTTGTAACAACTACAGACGGGGAAGGACCATTTATACAAAGGTGGAGGTGCTTAGTGTAGCATGGCGGAAGCAAACTTCTTTGAGTAGTGAGTTGCTAAAGATGAGCGGTTTATTTGCAATGGCTGGCTGAAAGTGGCCACCACGTCAAGATAACTAAACAGTATGCCCCATTTACCGTATTTTTCTGTCTATAAGATGCCCCCATGTATAAGACAGGGGACTATTTCAGGGGACTCAGATTTAAGAAAATGGGGGGAGATGGCCCCGTGTATAAGACACCCCCCAATTTTTGACATTATTTTTTAGGGGAGAGACCTAGTCTTATACATGCAAAAATACGGTATGTATGCATACATGTAAAATGCAACTTGACATTTTGCTTCCCTCTTAAGGGACCACAACAAATGTGTACAATTAAAGTTGCAAGAAATTAGGTTATGAGCTACAGAAATATGTGTAGTCTAAATAAATGCAAGCATGAATGATATAGCTATAGGTCTGAGCTGAGGACAATATGGGGAATGAAGCTTGTGGTAAGAAACAAATCTAAGGTGCAAAATAATTTTGTAGATAAGTCCTGTCTTATGATTCTTGAAATGAAATCTCAACTTTTTTTTTTTTTAGGGACCTTTATGTGCACAATTCTGCATCTAGCATATTAGCATTATGCTATTGATATATTCTAGGTGTCGGAAAGTTGTTCTCTTTGGAAAGGTATTTGAGAAAAATGGCAAATTCCTTCTAATGGTTCCAGCTCTTTGTGTCTCTGCCTCCTACCCTCTTTTCCTACCTTCATTCATTTTGCCGATTTCCTTTTTTGCTTACTGTCAGGTACTATTAAAGCCTTGGAAATGTGCTCAAATGCCTTTGTAGAAAGTTTTACACATATGCTAAAGGCAATTTCTTACAGGCTTTAATGTTTTCATCCATACAGGCAAAAGAGGAATCACTTTGCCTGGGAGAGCAGCCACATTTGCTGTACAAGAAGGTGCTTCTTCAGCTGCTTAGTTGCTAGAACGAGAACTGCTGAAGCTTTGTGTCTGGGAATTCCAGATTTGCAAGGGCTCCTTGCACTGCCTTTTATACTCAGGTCCAGGCTCTTAAGTATGAAATGCATGTTTAGCTGGTCAGTTTTGAGGTGGCCGCCTATGCAGAAATTGCCACTTTTACCTTCAGAAAACATACTTCCGTATGTATAAAATTTTAAAGGCCACCTTAAGAAGTCAAGTATTTCTCTTAAGGAGGAGCATGTGGTTAATCACCACATGCGCTTGCCTACCTAACCTTAAGTATTGTTCTGATATTAGTAAACATTGAAACATTGTGCCTATTTGTGCTGAGACTTCAATCCAAATCAAACGATCGGTAAACTTGTACTGAGCCTCTTTACTTCCAGTCTTGGTTCCTCGTCCCTTGTCTCCTTTTCCTTTTGTGTTGTGACTTTTAGACTCCAAGGTTTCAGACAGGGACGGTCTTGTTTTAATTGATTGTATGTAAGCAGCTCCAGGAGCCTCAAGAGCAAGTTGCAAATGCTCTACATGGTAATAACAATAATAACAAAGGTGTGTCCTTATGGTAAACTGGTCGTGGGAAACCACTCCAGGTTTTTAGCCGGGTGTACAAAATTGTGCCCCGTGCTTGTGATGAACTGCTTTCCTCACATAAGTACATTTTGGCTGGAAACAAGAAGTAAACAGATCAGTCAACTGACTCACTTAAAAGATGGAAAGAAATCTGTCTGGTGTGTGATGATTGAGATGTTCTGATGACAATAAATTTCTAAGCAGTGTTGTCACTCTTAAGGGGCATCATCAGCTGTGTCAGTGTCACTCTGAGTGGCTCTGCAGCTTCAAGGTGGGAGAAAGTAGGCAAAATGTTCAAGGGAGGCATCCTGCCACTTTGGTCAGGTATAGTCTTTGCATGACCCAACCGAAGCAGTGCTGCTTGAACCACAAGGACACTGGCTCATTGGGATAGGTAGAAGGTTTTTTAATGTATGATGGTTTGCTGTGTGTTTTTTGTGTATGTTGGAAGCTGCCCAGAATGGCTGGTGCAACCCAGTCAGATGGGTGGGGTATAAGTAAGTTGTTGTTGTTGTTGTTGTTGTTGTTGTTGTTGGCCTGCCTTGAGTCAGGACAGCCGCAGCTAGAGAATGACCAATCAGGCATCATCAAGTGTTGACCGATTTGGAGATACTTGAAACAGATGCCTGTCTTGGCCACATGACACTGGAGTCCTCAGGGCAACTTTTGATAATGCCCTCAGAGTAAGGCAAGCGTACTTCAGTTTCCTGCAAGGCATGCATCCCCCTCAACGTTTCCTCCTGCCATTCAGAAACAGCCAGCCATTCAATCCCCCTAAAGTATATCGAGCACAGAATATATATACCCTTTACATGTTCAATATTTATGTGGAGAACAGATTCGTTTACATAGAATCCCGGCAAATCCTGCGGCGGCGAGGCGGATTTATAATCTAACACTTGCCAGATCATAAGAGCAGGATCTGCCAAAAAATAGAGGCTGTCTGTCATCATCAGCCTGGAAGCCTTCCATGGACTCAGGAGCCCGGCTGGAAGAAACACACATCTTCGTTGGAAACGGCGAAGCTCCTCCCGACCCATTGCCCAGAAGAAGAGTGATGACTTGGGGAAGGAGCCGCATATCTCCAGAGAGTGTCTAGTCCTGTTGCCCGAAGCGACTTCATTCACACTGCGCGCGAGCGCCCCAAAGAAAGCTCTCTAACCTCTCGCTCTTTGTTCGTTCTCCTGGGATTTGCTCAGCCTGGCAAAACCCCTTTAAAGTGGTTCGTGCGGTTTGGTTAGAAACACACACGCACACTCGCCCGCGCGCTCCCCCTTCCTCTCTCTCTCCCGACAGGAGTTCTGTCAGTTCTCTCTAGAGGGCTGTGGGTAGTTCCCAACCCACAGACCTCGAGCGAGCAGCCGAGCGCGGGACCGCCAGCTACAAAGCCACCGCCTCGCGCTCCTTCCTCCTCACTCGCCGAGAGGCGCGCGCGCCAGCAAGAGCCGCTCGCTCGCCGTCCGGGCTCGGAAGCCTCGCCAGGTCTTCCGAAGTGCGCAAAGCGGCGCCGAGGAGAGACTTTGTGCTGCCTGCAGGTGCCTGGGATCCGCTTGGAGACAAGGAGTTGACACCCGGCGTCTTCCTTCCACAACAATCCTTCTCTCTCTCTCTCTCTCTCTCTCTCTCTCTCTCTCTCTCTCTCTCTCTCACACACACACACACACACACACACACACACACACACACACACACAGCGGCAGCAGCTGCTGCTTCTCCTCCTCCTCAGCGTCCTTCCCTCTGCGATAACCTGGGCGCCCAAACAAAAAAAGACCCGGCAAGGCGAGAGAGCGAAGCCAGCCAGAGGAGGCTCGAAGCCCCAAAACGGACCCGGCGCGAGGAGAGTTTGTGGCCTCGAGAGTGTGAGGGGAGAGCCGAGGCGAAAGGACGCCAAGAACCGGAGTCTCCCCGCCCGCTCTCCTCGCCTGCCCTCGTCCTCAGCCGCCCGCCGCGCACGGAACGGAACGGAAGAGTTGCGCTCGCTGACGGCGGCGATGGCAGCGAGGCGTCGCGGTGGCGCCCTGTTGAGCGGAGCGCACCGGACGCCCTGAAGAGGCTCTGCCCAATCCGAGCTCTGCGGGGGTCCGGCGGCGGCCCCTCCCCCCGCCCCCTTTTCCCGCCTTCCTCCCACATGGGGCGCCAGGAGGAGGCTTCCCTCGGCCGCCGGGGCGGCTCTTAGGGAGTGCGATGGGGCTCCTCGCAAAGTGACACCCGCAGCGGCTGCGGCAACAGCAAGCGAGAAGAGGAGGAGAAGGAGAAGGAGAAGGAAGAGGGAGAGCAGGCGGGGTGGGGAAAGAGAGGAATATCAGGAGGGCAGGCGAGCGAGCTTTTTTTCCCTTCCCGAGGTGGTTCTCAATCTTTTTTCCCGCCTTCGCTGCTCTCCTCGGGAGCTTCTCCCATGCCTTCCCGGCCCCGGCGGGGGGCGGCGGCGGCGGCAGCCCCGGCGCTGGAGGAGCCGTCTCTGTGGCTCCTCTGATGTCCCTGGCTGAGAAGCGGGAGCCGAGCTTCTCCTTGACGCCCATGATGATCGAGGAGGACGCGGCGCTGAGGAACGGCAGCAGGGGGCTCTCGGGCCAGTGGGCGGACGCGGCGGCTGTGCGGCCGCGCACCACGGAGCGGCACATCACGGTGCACAAGCGCCTCGTGCTGGGCTTCGCCATCTCCATCCTGGCCCTGCTCGTGGTCACCATGATCGCGGTGCTGCTCAGCGTGCGCATCGAGGAGTGCAGCAGCAGCAGCGGGGACGCGGACGGCCAAGCAGGCAGGGCGGGAAATCGGAGCGTCCCGGCAGGAGCAGCGGCAGCCGCCGCCGCCGCCTCGGCAGGAAGTGCCCGCCGGAACCATCCCAGCGCCGGGGAGCCCCCTGGCCGCGGAGGAGTGGAATCGGAGGCGCCTGGAGGGGAAGAGGCGGAGGCGGAGGAGTGGCAGAGGCGTCGGGAGCAGCCGCCCTGGACGCAGCTGCGCCTGCCCGGGCACTTGCGCCCCCTGCACTACAACCTGATGCTGAGCGCCTTCATGGAGAACTTCACCTTCAGCGGCGAGGTCAACGTGCAGGTCGAGTGCCTCAACGCCACGCGCTACATCGTGCTGCACGCGCACCGCATGCACGTCGAGGCGGCCCGCGTGGCCGAGGACCGGCTGGCCGGAGCCCTGCGCGTCTCCAGCTTCTTCCTCTACCCGCAGACGCAGGTCTTCGTGGTCGTCCTCAACCGGAGCCTGGAGGCGCACAGAAGTTACAACCTCAAGATTATCTACAGCGCGCCCATCGAGAACGAGCTGCTGGGCTTCTTCCGGAGCTCCTACGTGCTCTACGGCGAGAGAAGGTAGACACCCCGTTCCCACTCTTTGATCCCTGGGTCCTACCACCGCTATTTCCCTGTCTGTATTGACTCAGCGCACGAATCAATTTGTCCCAGATACCATCCATAAGGGATATCCCTGTTCCCCGATTTATTCCCTATAAAAATGGAAACCATAGGAGCCGCCCCCTTTTCTTTCCTGGTATCCACAACAGCTTTATTTTCAATCCGTAGTTTTAATTAAAGCCCCCCTCCCTTTATTTAAGAGAGTAGTTTTTTTATGACTGTTCCTGGGTAATGGATTTTCTGAGCATCTCAGAAAAGGATACTTTTGCAAAAGTTTCCCCCATCATAACTTAAATGCTATCCTCCCCACATTCCATATTTAGGCTTGTTGGGTTCCTATATGTGCATCTAAAACTCATCCCACAGATGTGATATTTATCTATCCACTGGCGTTTAAAGTATGTATCTCTTAACTTTCTTGCCAGAAGAGGCAGATAGTGGTGGGAAGCTAGGACCTTGCAATCGGGAGGCAGGAAGAGCAAAATGTTGGCTCTCCCTTATAGACTTACAGGACTCTTTATGTTATAGATCTTACAGCTGACACTTCTGCCCTTTAAGATGTTTTGATTCTGAGATACAAAGAGAGAAGGTCTCTTGGGATGTGGCCATCACATAGAAAGGCCACCAGGGTTTCTCCTTTTATTCTTCTGCACCTGCCTTTGCATGCTGGGGTCCCTATGCCACTGCACCTGCTTTTGTGTCGCAGGAAGGCAATGTCGGAGCAGAGGAATTCATAGCACATCAGAGAGACTTGCCCTGGGAAGAACCACGAATAAAAAAGATAGTTAATTCTCCCATGGTGTGGGTGGCACTGGCTTTATAAAAGCACAAAAGGCAGGATTTCTCATTTTGGATCACCCGATAAACATAGATAAATCTATGATATGATACTGAGAGAACCTGAGAACCCCTTGCAGCTGGCATTCAGGATTCTAGAAAATCGGTACTTGACTAGCTTTGCCACTTTCTCCTGCACTCCAGCGTAATTTCCTCCCACCACATTTAATCTCCTCTCTCTCTCAAATAGACACTCTTCACTTTCTCTCATTTGTACAATCAACAAACAGAAAAACTGATAAAAAATGGAAGAACGATGCTTTTTTAAAAAAATACTAAAAAAAAGATAGATTTGGAGAACTTAAAAGTTTTAAGTTGCTAATGAGGGACTTCCCACAAAATAGGCTACTTGAACCATAGTGTATTGAACCATCATTTCATGATGCGTGTCAGATTCTAAAAGCAGTTCACTGCAGTAACCTGACAACTTAGGTGCCAACTTTATGTTAGTGTACAGCCATGTTTAAAGAAGCCCTGGTGGACTGCACATCTGGCATTTGAAACCTGTGTTTGCAGGGTGGGGGCTGGGGGAGCAACAGCAGAAGATGGAAGCTGCAGCTGAAGAGTCACTGGTGGGAGGTGGGTTAAGCAGTCGCTTCTCTGCCACCCTCCCAAGAGAAGTCTGCAAGTGAGAAGAGGGAATTGGGGCTTCTCTACTGGGGTTAAATGGGTGCTTTGCCCCTTAATCAACTAAGACGAAACACAGGGTCTGCATTTTAAAATTCCTTAAGTGTTTTTCTGCCTCTGCTTATATGAACTTACATATCAAAGATACATATGAATCAGCAACTTTTCATCATATGCTACAGACAGAGGGACAGGCATGTGTCAACCTTGAGCTCTCCAACAAAATAGTAATGTACACTAAGAGCCGAATGTAATCAAATATTGTAACATGGATCTGATTCACATGATTTGTAGAAATGTAAACAGAATTCATAGAACTGGCTTTCCTTTCATAAGAATGGGACTTAAAGAGACTTTTCACCTGTTTGCCTTCTGGCTGTGTTTTATTAACAGAGTTTGAGGCAACTCAGAGCTTTGTGCCTCTTCTGGTTGGGAGACACCGCACACACACAAGTCTGTGTAAGTGCAGGCTTAGGGTTTTCATTCATGCAGCAAATCAAACATTGAAAGCTAGGCTCTAGTTTAAAGGAAGCAAGACTGGTTTCCTGCTAGCTTTGTTAGCAGAGATCTATACTGAATTTATTTTTAAACTGCTTGTCATTGAAAATCCAGCCACAGAATCTTATTCTGTAAACCTCATCATTTCTTCGAGAGTCCCTGCTGAGCAAATGGTTTACTTAAGCAATTGGCACCCAAAAAGTAAGAAGAGCTCAATTATGCCAATAGCCTCATCGTTAAACATTCTAATGTTATTACATATATTTTAAAAACTCAGTGTTATAATCATGGTCCACGTTAGGGTTTTGTCTAATCCGCCATAATGGCTGATATAAAATGTTTTCTTTGCAGAGTTCAGTTTCTGGGAAGATGCTGCTATGTTGAATCTTTTATTGCATGAAGATCAGAGTGGGGAAGATATCAACAGCCTTTCTTAGAAACTTTTCTAAGTGATTTGAAGCACATTGGTCTATTAGCATAATAGTATATCTCCCCACCACTAAGATATTAAACATTTACTCAGATTGACAAAAAGATCTTGGTTAACTGTGAAATACAACAAGAAGAAAACAAATGTAGAAAAGTTTTAATAGATCAGTATATTTAGTACAGAAATTTTACAGCATAAAGTATTTACATTAAAATTAAAAAATAGTTCTACAGTGTACAGAGATAAAGTAACTAAAAGCATGACAACTCACATACAGTTCATTTTTTCAATTGGATTAGAATTCCCTGCTGCGTGGTTTTCCTTTCTGAAATGTGAAAAGTTTTCTAGGGCACCATAATTTAGAATTCTGTTCCACGAGTCCAGAAAGTGTGGCAACTCGGTAGTACTTTGCCACAAGATGGTTTGAAGCTAACATTATTTAATAACTGCTATGGTGTTATAAGATAGTTGAAGAAATTAGTAACGAGAATTTCTAAATTAACACAGACAAAAGTTTACTTAAGTTGTTTGATAGTTTTATGCAGCAGACTTGAAACATATTGTAAAACTTTGATAGTTTTACAATGTAGCAGGACTGAGACATATTGATAGTTTGACAATGTAGCAGAATTGAAACATATTTTACTTATTTTGTACATTTGAAGCAAACAATCTTATTCTCTGAGGCCTGACAATGCAATTTCATGGAAAGTTTTACTAACCTTTTCATAAGCAGGGCAGAGCAAGCACCTTAAGCAAAGCAGGAGCTCTTGATTTTAAAGTCAAAAGTCATAAATCTCTCTATAAGACTGTGGCACCATAGAAATGCTAATTTTTGCCTCTCAGGTTATTTCACCCTTAGTGTACACACAGACACACAGACACAGACACAGACACAGACACAGACACACACACACACACACACACACACACACACACACTGTGTTAGAACATAACGGTTGTTTTGCTAGAACACAACATTTCCTTCCATCCTAACTGCTTGATTTCCTTTCCCCCCTCATATCCCCCAAGGTGTCAAAATAGACAAGTTGTTGAGAAAACATGTCTACCTTTTAATAGAAGAGGTAGAATTAAGATAGTTGCAAATTACAGTCATCTGTACGCAAAGAAGCCAACCCGCAAGTCTTTTATAACTATAATTACACATTTAAGATTGAATCCTGTCATCAGTTTATGTGTGTGTAAGTTTTTATGTGTGAGCAACAGACTGCCATCCTGCATACACTTATCCAGGAGTAAACCCCGTTGAAGTCAGTGGGATTTATTTCTGAGTAAGCATGCATAGGATTGTACTGCACATGCAGGATTACATTACAGCATGACAGTTAAATTGATTTAATTGTACTTTTCTGATAAATGATTTTTTGATAGTCAGGACCTGTAGTATGTCTTCCAGAGCACATTACCTCATGTTGAAGTCACCATGTATTCAGAACCCCAATGTGCCCACTAGCTGTGAAAAATTTTTTATTTCTCCTTTACTTTCATGCAGTATTGGGACATTGCAGATGAGATAGTATTGCATTTTCATGAATGTAACAGATGTGGCATAAACATTTGTTACTTGTCGGGAAGCTAATGCAAAGAAATCATTGGTCTCCGGCACGTGTGTTTTAGTATATTGCTTTGAGGACTGAAAATTGCATTTTAAGAACTTTCATAAAACTGAATTTATCACTAGCTAAACTTCGGTTCCAGTCCTAAATAATTAAGGACAGAAAGCATGTCTCGTATCTTATTGTATATTTAAAGTAAGTCAAACATTTGCATTTATGCCTGTTTGAGCATAAGCCCATTGATTCCATTGCCTTTTAGACTGCAAATAGATTAAATGTGAAACAATTTTAGAATGTGCATTTTACCACCATATGTTGCTGAATTTATGAAAATTAATTGTGAAAGTCAATCTAAACATTCAATCTTATACATGTCTACTCAGAAGTAGATCCTATTGAATTCAGTGGGACTAACTGCTAAGTCAGGTTACGATTACAGTGTTAGCAGTGCTAGCTTTTATCACAATGGTTCTACCAATGATTTCTTAGTGAATGGACCCAAACAAGGGTGGTTTAAATTCCCAGTGATGCTGAATGTTCACTTGAGATTGATAGTCAACAAGTAACATACTGTACTGAAAAGTTGGATAAGACCTGCAAAAATATAGTTCAAGAGGGTAAGAAACCTTTAGGTAAAGGTTCGCTTTGCCTGTTTATTAATACATACCCCAAAAGTTCTGTTTTTGATAGATAGAGCAAAATACTGATAACAGAAATCTGAGTAATCTAAGGGCTCATCCACATTTCCATTTGTCCCATGCCTAGAAAGCACGGGTCCAAGCCGTTTTCCGCTTGTCCCAAGGCTTGTTATGCACAGGTCTAAGCAGTTTTGCCATTGCCCCACTGTTTTCCCATGGAAAACCTGTTCTTTAGTGCTAAATCAGAGCAAAGGTCAATCCAGAGCAAACCCGATGGATGTTTGCTCCGATTCAGCAGTAGAGATCAGGTTTTCCTGGGGGGGGGGGGAGTAACAAGGCAAGTGGAAGTGTGGAAAGCCCTTTCAGACGTTGAGAACAAAACTGGTTTTAACAGAGGCTTTTCACCTTGTGAAACTTTGTAGTTCAAATAGGAAATGCATTTGCTTGAAAACTAACAATTAATAGTATAGTATCTTGTTAATTTAAGACAGCAATAGAATGTTGCAAATGGAATAGTGCCTTCAATGTACTTCAATGCAAATTACAGTGTTCAAAAGAGTAAAGTAAGATAGATGCTTTTTGCCTGTCAGACATTCAGATTTAAGGTTGAGGGACACTGAACTCAGACAGTGTGTCTTTTATATCTAACTCATCCAGGAAGAAAAAGTAGAGAATGACAGAGGACTAAAAGGTAATCTTGAGCAAGTCCGTATCCCTAACCGTATTTTAATCATGGTCAGAGTGCGGTGATACAGATAGCCATGTCCACGTTTCCCAGACTTTTGCATAGTAAGATAATGCCTTCAGTGTTCACATTATGACATGGTCAGCCCTGGGCTTGCACATTCCCTCTCACACATGAGAGGATGGCATCGGTCACTCCCACTGTTGGTGCTGAATAAACCACAGTTCTCCATTACAGTCATACCTCATGTTGCGTCCGCTTCAGGTTATGTCTTTTCAAGTTGCGTCCCACGGCAACCCGGAAGTACCGGAACGGTTACTTCTGGGTTTCTCCGCTCGTGCATGTGCAGAAGTGCTAAATTGTGCCGCCTGCAGATGCCGCGCTTCTGGATGTGAACGCTTCGAGTTGTGGACGTGCCTCCGGGACTGATTACACCCACAACTCGAGGTTCCACTGTACAGTTGTACCTTGGAAGTCAAACGTTATCCATTCCGGAAGTCCGTTCGACTTCCAAAATGTTCAGAAACCAAAACGTGGCTTCTGATTGGCTGCAGGAAGCTCCGGAAGTTCGCAAACCGGAACACTTACTTTCGGGTTTGTGACGTTCGGGAACCAAAACGTTCAAGAACTAAGCTGTTCGGAAACCAAGGTACGACTGTATACCTGAATTTGGGAATTGTGGTTTCTTCTGTTTCTGGTTAGTTAACAAACTAGGGTCTGAAATGAGCACTTCAACTCGATTGGTATGAGTGAACCACATTTAGAATAAGCCACAATTTCCTGAGTTCAGATGTAATAGGAAACTGCAGTTTATTCTAAAGTAGAAAAAGGGGGGGGGGCGCAAGCCTGAGGTTTGCTGCTGGTCATTTTGTTACATTTAGCATTGTGTTTGAACTGGGTCAATAATTTTATATAACTGCCCTCATTTTTTTCTTAACGGAGATTTATTTTATTGATGTTAGCAGTATTAGGGAATTGTAACCGGTAGAAGCATATGATTTGTCCCATTCTGCAATTCAAATCTGCAATAGTAATGAATTAAAAAATAACTTATTGATTGCAATTACTTATATCTCTCCTTTCAGGATATAGATATCCCCAAGGTGCTTTTCTAATAACAAAATACATTTTAAAAAACCCACAGTAAACATTTACAAATCTCCAGCGTCCTTCCCAGGGCAGGTAGATGGCCTGGGGGCGGGGAGGAGGGGAGAGTTCAGCTGCAACAGGCTTTTTACAACTCCTTCACCTGCCTCCTCTGATAATGAGAAGCGGCTTACATAAGAATTTGTACTTGAAATGTTAAAGCATTTCTCTCCCCTCCCCCTTCATGGAAATTTATTCTGAAATAAAACGGATTTGTATGCAATCATGTCAATCTGCTGCTGTTTAGGTATTTGCTTTGGGTACTTTCATTACTTGCAATACACAACTTTGCCACTGTATTCAATTGCTTGGGAAGGTGTTACTGAGATTTACAGGTATCGTCAACTTTTGGAAATAATGGCTCTCCAAAGCATCCTTAAGCAAGGATACTTTATATATGGCCCTAAGAAGCCAGTGTATGCTGTCAGTGCTTAAGGCCCTAGAGATTTTCCTTTTGTTGGTAATTAAATCACTGACGCAACAGTAGTTATTTGTTTTGCTTTGTAGGGGTTAATACTGGCTGATGTTCTGTTGGTTTGAGGTTTAAATGTCAACATAAATAAATAAATACTATATCTAGTGCTTCAGTATTTATTTAATGCCGGCATCCTTTCTCAAGGGTTGCTTCTTGCAGACTGAAGCGAGCAGAAGAATTTAGCTGAAAATAAAACTAACAATGCTGGGGAGTGCTTCATAGTGACTTTATTTTGTATATCACACGGCAATGTTTTCCCCCTTGTACATTTCACTATTTTACCAGCTATCTTTGCATTAATATCTGAATAGAAATCAGTGTTTCTTTCATCTTTTTTTTGTCTTCAGGTTTCTTGCAGTTACACAGTTTTCTCCTACCCATGCCAGAAAAGCCTTTCCTTGCTTTGATGAGCCTATCTACAAGGCCACGTTCAAAATCAGCATCAAACATCAAGCAACCTATTTATCTTTGTCCAATATGCCTGTGGAAACTTCTGTTTTTGAAGAAGATGGATGGGTTACGGATCACTTTTCACAGACTCCGCTCATGTCCACATATTACCTAGCCTGGGCTGTTTGCAACTTTACATACCGCGAGACTACCACAAAGAATGGAGTTTTGGTAAGTATTTTATTTTATTAATCAGCTTACATATATTTATTGAAAATCCTTCCTTTTTGAGGGGGGGAGGGGGAGGGAAATGACATGCCCACAAAAAAATGCTTCCATGTTCATTATCTATTACATTTAAAGTCCTTTCTGCCTCCTGGTGAATCTGTTATAGTACAAGCAGAAACAACCTAGGATCAGGCTATTAATATCTGTCTTCACTTTTCATTGCTGCTTCCATGTATGAACAAAGGTTATACAGATGTTTGTGAGAGGAATTTGTCTCTCTTAGAAGTGTTAAAGTACATGGTTTTTTCTCCCTTCAGTTCATGGCAATGATTTTTATTTTTTTACAAGTAAACAATGCTTTTACATAATACATTCAGCCATCTCTCATTGGAGCTGCGTCACATACTATCGGTTAGTGCAGTGATGGCCAAACTCGGCCCTTCAGCTGTTTTGGGACTATAACTCCCATCATCCTAGTTAACAGGACCAGTGGCCAGGGATGATGGGAATTGTAGTCCCAAAGCAGCTGGAGGGGGCTAAGTTTGGTCATCACTGAGTTGTATATATTTCAAGTGTAGCTACAGTACAGCTGATTACTTGAGGGAATGCTATAAGTTTGGGTTGTCTTTTCTGTGTGCATTCTACATGTACATTGTGTGCGGATCCAGTCTCAGGAATAATTGTGGCTCTGTGAGGTATGTACACATGGTGAAAGAAAGGCATGACTTGCTGGTTCCTGTGTCCTGTGAAGTAGCACTTAGTTACCAGATATCCTGTGGGCATAGTATAACACCAGTCTGTTTTCTGAGAATTCACATACGCTAAGAGCATTGTGATGCTAGACCACCACTAAGCATGTAGGCAGCATACTGCAACTCGTGTGTGTGACATAGCTGTCAACTTTTTCCTTTTTTTGCGGGAAATTCCCTTATTCCGAATAGGATTCCTCGTGAGAAAAGGGAAAGGTTGACAGCTATGGTGTGTGATAGCATGAAGATGACAGTGAGCGGTCTAGTAGATGTTGCTTGTATTCCATTGACCGGCTCCATTTTTGCTAAACAGATCATTAGCTTAAAAGTAATTATTATCAGGAACAATAAGTAGCATTTCTGTTGCAAAATGAACCCAGGGCTGTAGTGAGCCAAGTCCTACAAAAGAGTAGACCTATTGAAATTTATGAACCTAAGTTAGTCATGTCTATTTACATCAGTGGGTGTACTCTGAATAGGACCACTCTCAGGCTTTATTCAGTTACTATGGGAATAATTGTGGAACAACTTCCGCTTGGTCATTTAGACTTACCTCCCTCCCTTCTCACTTGCTCTGGTTGGGAGAAAACCCAGAACAGATTTAGCGGGCAAGTGGAGGGAGGAGAGGGGAGAGAGCCCCTCTTGCACAAGCAGAAGTGAGGTGTAGTGGTTAAGAGTGGTAGACTCATAATCTGGGGAACCGGGTTCGCGTCTCCGCTCCTCCACATGCAGCTGCTGGGTGACCTTGGGCTAGTCACACTTCTTTGAAGTCTCTCAGCCCCACTCACCTCACAGAGTGTTTGTTGTGGGGGAGGAAGGGAAAGGAGAATGTTAGCCGCTTTGAGACTCCTTCGGGTAGTGATAAAGCGGGATATCAAATCCAAACTCTTCTTCTTCTTCTTCTTCTTCTTCTTCTTCTTCTTCTTCTTCTTCCGCAAGGAGGTACTTAGTGCTACTTTGAATATAACCCATATCTATAGGGCTATGCGTGGTTGGAATGTAAAATCTTGAAGGGGTTTTCAGCTGCGCTTTTGGATCATTAGGGAGTGACTTTGTAATGGTTTGCAGGTGTCACACACAAGGTTCTGCAAAAGCATTTCTTTTTGGATGCCATATGCTTCTGAATGCCAGTTGCTAGAAACTGCAGGAGGGGAGAGTGCTATTATGATCGAGTCTTGCTTGCAGGTATCCTACAGGTATCTGGTTGGTCATGATGAGAACAAGATGCTGGACTAGACGGGCCATTGGCCTGATCTATCAGGCTGCTCTTACGTTACTTTTAAAGACTTCTTGTAAGTACTGAATGGTTTTCCCATAGACACCCTTCACTTGGTTCTCCACATTGAAGGATACATTTGGTTGACCTGGAATGTGGTTTAGGCTTATTGGCAGCGATCCAGGAATTGTTATGTGTGAGAGAAGAAACAAAACTGTTTACGTCTGTTTTGTTTTACAAATCTCATGTGCTATGTGATAAGCCAAACATTTCACCAGAAATTCTGCCAGCTAAACATATATATATATATTTCTAATGCTTAGCAGGGAGGAGGGACTTTTCCTTTGCACCAAGCTTAATCCACACAAAAAAGCATATTTGTGTTAGAATTGCTAAGTGTGACTTGGGCCAAAGAGGTGGAAAGCATCTTCTGCACGCCTGTGAAAAATGTGTTTGTGTGATTTTATTTATTTATTTATTAGTAATGAACTCTGGAGTGTTTTGTCCTTTGGTGTGGGTGTTCTATAAAAGCAGATAGTCAGGATCTGAGGGTAGAGCTTTTCCTATGGTGAACGGCAGGTAATAAAGAATAAATGATAGTAGTAGTAAATGTGTGTAGGATTTCAGTCTTCTGTTTGTTGGGCTGCATATCAAAACCAGCATTAGGTGCATTAGAATTTGCTTGGCTGCTAGTTTGAACGATGTATTTTGTCTTCTCTCCCTGGAGAAATGCATTGTAACCTAAAGATTCTTATGCTTATGCCTTAGCTTTCACACTGAGCTGTAGCTGAGGTCCATATCATAACCATCTTGGCACTTCACTTACTACCGGTAGTTCAATTTCAGCTGTATTGAGTGGCAAGTCAAGATAGTCCAAAAACAGCAATAACCAGCCATGACATTTTTTAGGCTGTGTTCTGTGGCTACACTGAAATGACTGGGTGGCCTCATTGAATTAATCTCTACCTTCAAAAGATCTTTTTCTTAATTGTAGCACATCATACTTGTAATGGCTAACAAGCACTTAAGTGATTTGGTCAGGGGAAAACAAAGCCTTTCTGCTGTAGCAGTCAAGGGCTCTTGCTGCTTGCTATAGCAAAGGTTCTCTTTTTACCTGCGTCGGAATAAGAGCTGATGACTTGCACTTGAATAGGTCTCAAATTCCATGAAGCAAAGAGCAGTGAAGCACAAGCACATTAATTTGTGAGAGCATTGTAAAAATATTGTGGATTAACAAAGCTCACCATTAACCGTCTTTGTCTCATAGAAGTTTTATATAAAACAAAAACGCCAGTTACAACCATTCTGTATGATGCCAGCATATTGAAATATTGCGGTTTCCACTGCAGGTGTACATAACACATTATATAGGATGGATTAAAGGATGTGTGGAAGGAGAGCTGCAATTTACTGCCCCACCATTTAAGGGTATGCAGTGTTGTGGGCTGCACTCACTTCTAGGTGACAAAGTTGCACATACTTCCATAGGCCAGAAGATCAGGCTGTTGGATTTGCAAGTGGGTAGTACTCTTCTTACGCTGGATGGTATGGGTGCTATTACAAGTTAGAGCCAGTGTTTAGTATTTGACTACCATATAGAACTTAACTATATAAGTTCAATAAATAATAACTATAGAAGAGTAGTCCACAACATAGCTGCCCTCTGCAGATAGGCTAATGATTTAGAGAAATTTAAGTCATGGACTCAAACCTGTCGTTCTTTAATCAGGACATTCAATACACCAGAACACATCTTTAACATATATTTTATTTTGATTGAAGTGTGCCACGAAGTGAGAGAAGAGAAGGTTAAGGTGCTCTGTCTCCTAAATAGCTACCCAATTAAAAGAGTAGTAATACTTGCCATCATCTTGGTATAAGTAATAGTAGTAGTAGTAGTAGTAGTAGTAGTAATAATAATAATAATAATAATAATAATAATATAGCACAGAATATCCTAGAAAGCTCAAGGAAATGACCTGGCATCTTGAAAGGAAAGCCATGCTTTCTTCTTTCTTTTGCACCTTACTTAACGCCCCACCACTTGCTAATCTTGTTATGGGACAAAACTCTTGGAACTCCAGTATGATGGCTAATCTGAACATGATTCCAGGCTGGTCAGCTGAGCACAGCCAAGAGGAAACTTCGTCACTTGGCATGCTTACTCTACACAGCATCCCACTTCAACTAAGTGGTTCTTTCAAGTTTAATCGGAAAGGAGAAAATTACAAGATACTGTAGAGAGAGAAAGGGGAGAAAAAATCCCTAGTGCCATTTGGTATTGCTGTTAGTCAGTTTACATGCATCAAGCTTGCACACAGGCTGGCACAGTACGTGTACAGCAGCCAAGGGGCATCCTTTCGGAGGCATGAGGAAGAAAAACTCTTCAGCTCTGTTCTCCTTGGCTCCAAGATACCCTGTAACTCCCTTGCTATATCTGTTTTGTAGGGCAACTGCATGCCAGTGTTAGGGTGATAGTGCTGCTCTTGACTCTTAGGATGCTGTTCTAGGGCAGGGGCTCATTTCACAGAAATTTCTTAGAGGGGTAGTTGTGCATTTTGCTTCATAACTTTCTTTCTGGGGGGGGGGCTAGAGACCTAACTTTTTTTTTAAAGCAACACTCAGAATTTGTGGCCCCTGCCTAGGAGAGTGTTTTGCCAATGAACTCTGCAGGTTCTTTAAAGGATCTTTGGTAGTCAATATATGAGGGGAAATATATTATTATTTCAACAGAATAGGATAAACTCATTGTTGTTGTTTAGTTGTATCCGACTCATCGTGACCACATGGACCAGAGCACGCCAGGCACTCCTGTCTTCCACTGCCTCCCGCAGTTTGGTCAGACTCATGTTGGTAGCTTCGAGAACACTGTCCAACCATCTCATCCTCTGTCGTCCCCTTCTTCTTGTGCCCTCAATCTTTCCCAACATCAGGGTCTTTTCCAGGGAGTCTTCTCTTCTCATGAGGTGGCCAAAGTATTGGAGCTCAGCTTCAGGATCTGTCCTTCCAGTGAGCACTCAGGGCTGATTTCCTTAAGAATGGATAGGTTTGATCTTCTTGCCGTCCATGGGACTCTCAAGAGTCTCCTCCAGCACCATAATTGAAAAGCATAAATTCTTCAGCGATCAGCCTTCTTTATGGTCCAGCTCTCACTTCCATACATCACTACTGGGAAAACCATAGCTTTAACTATACGGAACTTTGTCGGCAAGGTGATGTCTCTGCTTTTTAAGATGCTGTCTAGGTTTGTCATTGCTTTTCTCCCAAGAAGCAGGTGTCTTTTAATTTCGTGACTGCTGTCACCATCTGCAGTGATCATGGAACCCAAGAAAGTAAAATCTCTCACTGCCTCCATTTCTTCTCCTTCTATATGCCAGGAGGTTATTTAAACTCATTAAACAGTAACAAAAACAAAACCTCTGAAACAGTAAACCTCCTTCAACCTTCTTACACAGTAAGAAGCCCTCTACCACCATGAAATAACCCCAAAGGAACAATTTCAAAGTAACAATTCCCCTCCACCAGATCTTCACCCACATACACCACCAGATCCAACCTTGGGAAGCCTCAGCAGTGTTTGGTCCATCATCATCTTCCTCCTGACCACATTGCCCTTCACTATTTGTACCTGCCTTAACCAGGTGGGGCTGGATATCTGCACAGCTGCCACCTTTGGCAATTAGGGCTCCTAATCCAGTGAATCAAGCCCCTTTGTTTCATGGCACCCATGGGTCCCATATTGATGAACCCTCTTAGGAACTCAGGAACGTCTTCCCACCTCACACTTACAGACCCTTTGGCAGCACATCTTTCTCCAGCCTTGATAACTGCTGTGGCCTCAGCACAGGGAGAAAGATTGACCCAAAAGTTTTCTAGTCCAACCAATTTGAAACCAGTGATGTTTTTGATCATACATGCTATGCTTTTTTTTTTTTTTTGCATTGAAATAAAAAACCCAAATGGCAAGTAAATTTGTATTATCCATAGTAGTTAAATAATGCAAAGACTTTAGACTATGATACTTTGTGCTAAGATAATTTAAAATACTGAAATATCATTCCAGTCTAGGAGTGAACACTAGTCCTAGTTTGCTTCGAATACTTAAATTCTAGAGGAATAATTGGATCTGAACAGCTAATTTAACCTCTTTTCTATTCCTGGAGAATTTGTAAGCAGTTCACATTTTCCCCCAGTTCATTTGTTATTTAGATTTACTCAACAATTATTCTGCATTTTGGGGCTGATTGCAGATATTCTACACTTGAGCTCTGTGTTGTGTAATACTGAGTGCTCTGATAAATCATGCATTCACGTAGTGCAGGAATTTGGCTTCTGTAGTTATTTTCATCAGTAAAAATGTACTCAATATATGCTTTTTCTAGGAGGCAAACACAAAAGGGATGGACAGTGGGGTAGTAAATTAATCTGAAATGCGAATGAATATTCATAGCAATTCAAGCAGGTCTACGTGTTGCAGCAGATAAGTGGGCACTTACTATTCTGGGTGGGGTATTTCAGTGGAGGTAGCACACAGTTCATGGCTGCCTTTGTAAATACATAAAGAATTCTAGACACTGGTTACTGTCATTCTGGTACTTCAGTAAGCTCTGAAGTCATTAAAAAATCACAAACTTCCTTTGCACTTTGATACAAAGCCAGCTTTCTAATAGCCACCCTTACTTATCCATGTTTTGCTGCAGTGTACAGTTTTTGACTATGTTCTAGGTCACCTAAAATCCCCTAAGGAGTAGAACTGTTGCTCAGTAGAAATTGCTGACTAGATGTACTAAATAGTTTTACTTTTAATGCATGCACTTATTTCAGTAGAACCCAACATCGTGAACAAGTGGATCACGGGTGTGTGTGGAATCTTCCACAAGACCAATGGGTAGTTGTGGATAAAAGTGTTGGGCTTTGGCCAGGGGAACTTGGGATCAGATTACCACCCAGCTATAGAGCTCAGTGGAGTCCTTTGGGCATTCAAGTTGCTCTCATTCACCCTCATCTATCTCATAGGGTCATTATAAGGATAAAACTGGATAACCCCACACAGCCTGCCTGGAAAAGCAGGATACAAATACGATAAACAAATGAAGAGTCTTGTATTAGTGTGCATGCATGGTATAAATAGGTAGGGGAAATGGTGGTGAAGTCCCTTTCTGCAGTTTTATGCACATGGAAAGTGATAGTGTGATATGCACGGCATTGTTGTTTTTCACATTATTTTTAGACCTTTCTTTGTTAGAGCTCCCGATCAGGCAGATCTGGAAGCATCCTTCCCACATTCATGCCTCCCGCAACTATGTCAGGTGGCTGGAACATCCATTTTTACAAAGTGTTACTGATACTGAAATAATAGTTTAGAAATATCCACAGTTGAAAGTTCTGCACAGAAGGCATCCTTTGTTTAATTTGGACGTATTTCTGTTGAACTTTGGAGAGGCTCAGAAAGCAGTGGAATGTATTGCAGCTTTTTAAACCTCCCCAAGGCTTGGCATGAGACCTGAAAATAGTTCCTACCATTATCCAGGCTTGGAATAATAGCATGAGCTCTCACAGGGGGGAAAAATGTGCCAAGCTGCCAGGCATAGACCCTTGCCTTTTTATTCTCATGGAGCTTGAGAACTATTTTTTTTGGTAAGGTAAACACAGGGCCCAATGTGTTTGGGTACCCATGGGTAATTCAGCTGAGATGTCTAAGAGTTTTTAGGGTGAAATGACTGGCAGGGGAATGTTCAGGTACAGTGGGACCTTGACTTACGAGCGATTCGACTTACGTGTTTTTCGACTTACGAATGACTTCCGGGAGAAACAAAATGGCCGCCACAACCGAATTTTTCAACTTACGAATGGAAGTCGCGGCCGCTTTAATAGGATTTTTTCGACTTACGAATTTTTTTCGCTCAATGCATTCCTATGGGGATTCGACTTACGAATGTTTTCGACTTACGAAAATTGTGTCAGAACGCATTATCGTCGTAAGTCGAGGTCCCACTGTACTTCCTTCCCACCTTGTTCCTTTCTAATGTGAGTCTCCTTCAACTGAGGACTTTTTGTAAAGAAGGGCTGTCAGGAATTTGCTACGTGCAGCTGTAGAGTAGCATGTAGTTGACCTTAAGCTGTTGCTTTTGGGTGGATGTAGGTAGCGCTGTGGTGTAAACCACTGAGTCTTGGGCTTGCCGATTGGAAGGTCGGTGGTTAGAATCCCTGTGACGGGGTGAACTCTCGTTGTTCGGTCCCTGCTCCTGCCAACCTAGCAGTTTGAAAGCACATCAAAGTGCAAGTAGATAAATAGGTACTGCTCCGGCAGGGAGGTAAACAGTGTTTCTGTGCACTGCTCTGGTTTTGCCAGAAGTGACTTAGTCAGGAGGCAAACACATGACCCGGAAAAACGGTCTGCAGACAAACGTCGGCTCCCTCAGCCAGTAAAGCGTGATGAGTGCCGCAACCCCAGAGTCATTCGCGACTGGACTTAACTGTCAGGGGTCCTTTACCTTTACCTTTTTAGGCAGTGCTAGAAACTCAGTTATGCAATATAATTGATAAATGGCACCTTAAACAGGTTGCGGTCACCACAATGGAATGTCTAGGTGTCTCTTTTTGTTCGTTATTTTACAGTGGAATGTCATCATCATCATCGTTTTCATTCCTGTTCTGCTTTATATTTTTAAAAAAACAAATCTCAAAGCAGTTTACAACACATTAACACATCCAATAAAGCAATCCAAAATAAAACAAATTCAAGCTTCACGGAAAATATTTCAGGCCCTACTGTAAGGGACATTTTGCCCAAACACCAACCTGGCATCCACAGATCTCCACGTGGTCGCAATTGGATTGGTGCCAGTCGCAAAACGCGCCTGGAGCCTGCCTAATTTCTAACACTGGATGTAGAGACTTTGCACGTGGTTGCAAATTCCAAAAGAAATGTTGCTATGCATTTCAACTTTTTGGTTTTAACTGTTAATGGAGTACTTCACTCTCTTCTTGGAAATGCCACCCTCAAAGCATCAGCAGAGCATATCACTTGTCAATTAAATTACTTAGTTCAGAAAGAGGAACTTTGAGAAGAGACCATTACAGAATGTATGCATGCCCTCTTCCCTTTTATATGAATATCCAGTCTCTATATGAAATGTGTCATTAAGGAGGGAGCTCACATGTAGTGTAATCCACAAATAATGCAGGTGGAATTAAATATTAAGGAGAAACCCTGTTGCTGCTCTGGCTAGAGTGTCAGTCACTAGCTGCTTGGCAGTGGCTTCCACAAACATAATTAAGTATCTGTGGCAACATGTCATCCAGCTATTAATTTTTCAGTAATATAAAACTGAAGTTAGTTAAAATTTATATTACAAGTAAGCAATAAGTGGGCTCCGCCTTAAGTCTTCGCTGTTCACAGCTGGACTATTTAAATTCCTAAAAATACCTTCTCTGTCAGTTAGTCATTGCTTCAGTAATAATAAATAAATAATGCTGAAATGTTTTCATGGGTGAGTCAATGCATTGCAGTAGAGAAACTCAGTAGGACATCGACAATAAAGTTTTCTTTTTTTCTTTTTCTTTTTCAACCCTCCCCTGAAAATACCCACACAGTTTGAACTGAACATTGTGTGTATATGTATATAATAAGCATAATATGAAAGGGTGCACATTTGTATAGATAATATAAAATGAATTGTACTAATCTGACTCGGGGAAGTATTCTGGACCTGTATGATGCTAGGCGTTGTGCTTTGCCAAGCATGATTTTTGAAATGCCCTAGAGCAGAAGCTTACTTGTGCTGGACCTATTAACGTAAGCGATGCTTGCAAAGCGATTGTATCCAAAGCTACAGCTTTTGTTGTCTTTGGAGCTTTACTAGGGCCAGATCTCCTAGCAGAGAGGTGTGGAACTTTCAGCCCAAGACCTAATCTTTGCCCACTATGAGGTCAGATCTGTCCCACAAGGCCATTATCTTAAGACCTGGCAGTCAGGGCTTCAAAATGCAGCTTCACTATGACTTTAGGTGACTTGAAAGGTGGGCTGCCCTTTGCAAGGACGGAATTTAGAGCTGAGGAGGGGAGGAGGAGTGCTTAAATTCTTTGTCACCAATCATTTGTCTGCTTCAAATTACTCCCAATATGCTTTCACCCCATGGGATTCCAGATGTGGATTTACCATTGCATTTGGGGGGAAAGCGGCTGGGTGGATGATGAGGACCTGGAGTAGATAGAGGAAGGTTTCAACAGCCTCTTCTACTGCTGCTTATTTCTTCAAGATGTAACCGTTTTCAGCATACGTCTCTGCAAAAAGTAGCAGCCTTCTTTATACTACTTTGCATGCAATGTGTCATTTGCCCCTTAAGCTGGTTAAGGCTGCCAGCAGAGCAGTAGGGATTTTTAAAAGTTACATTTCAGAATGATGAAAAGTGTCTTGTTGTAATGGTATTTTATTTTATTTACTCGCCCCTGGTCTTTGGATGGAACCAGTACAAGTTTGAGTAAGCAAAAAACAATGTATCTTAGTACAGTACATTGAGTACTTAAAAAATAATAATAAGGTGGGCGTGTATTAACAACAAACAATATCAGACTTGCAAACAAATTCACAGAATAGTCTAAAACCCATGAATTGCAAACATGCAGCCTATTGTTATTCATCTCTGTTTGAATTTGCAATCTGAATGCACTAGGAAAATACTGTACATACATAGTGCTTACTCTTTCGGGGGAGAAACTCCTCAGTCAGCAGTTGTGGTACACACAGTATTTAAATGCATACATTTATTATCATAAATTCTCTGCTGCTCTGTGAATATAGTGGCATTTAATGAAAAGAGGTGCCACATTTAAATCCTTCACCTCTGCAAGCAGTTGCAAGCATGGAAAGTGGGAAATGCACAGAGAAGAACTGGATTTTTCAATCTGCCTTAAGTAAAGACTACTTCATACACTATCAGGGCTGGTCCTACTGTTAGACAAAGTGAGGCAACTGCCTCAGCAGCGGATGCTGGGGGTTGAAGAGTGGTAGTAAGGGGGCTGGAGGGACGGGATGTGTGTGCCACTCTCCTGCAAGCTTCCCTGCTGCCCTCAGATGTGGCAGATATTGTTCTGTTGCCAGACCGGCTATCTTCTGTCTGTGAAATTGGGAGAGGGCTCCTTTGCCTCAAGCAGCAAAATGCCTTGGACCAACCCTGCACATTATCTTAATCATGTGATAATCATTTCATCACATGGTAAAACTGGATGTTTGGATGCTATCCCTCATGATCATAGAAATTTATTATTTGTACCCTGCCCACCTGACTGGGTTTCCCCAGCCACTCTGGGCGGCTTCTAAAAGAGATTAAAAACACATTAAAACATCAGTAATTAAAAACTTCCCTAAACAGGGCTGCCTTCAAATGTCTTCTAAATGTCAGGTAGTTGTTTATCTCTTTGACATCTGGTGGGAGGGCGTTCCACAGGGCGGGCGCTACTACCAAGAAGGCCCTCTGCCTGGTTCCCTGTAACTTGGCTTCTTGCAGTGAGGGAACCACCAGAAAGCCCTTGGCTCTGGATCTCAGTGTCTGGGCAGAACGATGGGGGTGAAGACGCTCCATACTCTAACCAACTGAGGTATTATTAGGCAGTGATTTAAGAATGGGTTATGGAGGTGAGAAACATTTTCAGATATTAGTTGCCCATGAAACGGAATTGCTTTCCTACCCACATCCCCATTTTTTTAATCTGATGAAGCAAAGGTGAATTTATATATTGGCTGAATTTTGTTGACATGGTTGTGTGAGCATTCATACCCTGTGTCTGGATCATAATACACCACTTCCTAGCTCAACTTGCTTCTCAGCATGTTTTTCAGAATGTTTTGTATAATTAGCAGGATATGTGGTGAGAGCATTCACAAGTCTAGTTTGATAATGCAGGGGGTGGGAATCCATTCATGTTGGCTTTACAGAAGAGAATGCTAAGGTAAAAAATGTTGCGTACACCATTACTCCACCATTACTCCAGGTGTACTGTGGAGTGGAGAGTAAGTCCACTCTGAGAGAAATCCTCAAAGGCATGAATAATACCCAGCCTCTCCCTGCCTTTCTGGATATGTTGTCCAGGTCTGTAGCAAAGTCTTGCAGCCTTGGTACTTCGAGTGAGGACTAAAACATTGCGGGTCTCCCATCCTAGGTATGGAGAAAGATAGTGACAATTACAGTGTTAGTTCTGGGAACTAAAAGCTACAGCGACCAGACAACCGAGAAAGTTAAGGAGGCATAGTCAGCAGCAGAAGAGACTGCCAGAAGCTTTCATAGAAAGAAAAGTGCCTTAGCAATGAACACCCACACCTGGTTCCTGACTCACGGGGTTAGTCTATTGAGGAAATGGGAAAGCCCAGTCACAACTGCTTCCTAGTTGTATGCTGAACACTGGGAGATGTCAACAGGGGGTAGATAGATGATAGATAGATAGATAGATAGATAGATAGATAGATAGATAGATAGATAGATAGATGATAGATAGATAGATAGATGTTTATTTGTACCCTGCCCTCGCTAACATCATAAAACTAACACAGTATACAAAGAACATAAGAACATAAAAACAGGCATTCAATTAATTAAAATACATCTTAAAATTAGTTCAGAGCAAATTAAAATCTGGACAGATGGCAGTCCACGAGTAAAATTGAGAGTGGATTGGGAGTAATGTGCCATCAGTATGTCGATGACACCCATTCCATCTGAATAAAAGCAGGAGAACCAGGTGCTTGCAAGGTGGTAATGGGCTGGATGTGGGCTAATAAATTGAAACTGAATCTGTACAAGATGTGCTGCATCTTGAGCCTGAGAAGTAGGTAGAAGGGCAGTTCTGTATGGGGTTGCACTCCCCGGGAAGGAACAAGTGTGTAGCTTTGTTCCATCTGTGTTGCTTGAGGCATTGATGGCTTCGGTTGCTTGGAGTGCCTATTTCCATCTTTAGCTGGTTAGCTAGCCTGTCCTGGGTAGGGCTAAGTTGGCCACAGTGATCCAAGCTCTGTTAACTGCAGATTTAACTATTGCAGTATGCTCTGCATGGGGCTGCCTTTGAAGACAGTTTGGAAGATGCACCTACTTGCAGCTCTGGGGAAGGTTTCTGCTTATCTGAGTGGGTATGGAGCTGGACTCCTAGTGCCTGCCCACACAAGCTCAGGGGCATGCCAGTTTCATCCAGAGGTAAATTCTGGATCAAAAACCCGGTCTGGGCTTTCCAGTACAGTGGTACCTCTGGTTGCGAATGGGATCCATTCCGGAGGCCCGTTCGCAACATGAGCAGAGCACAACCTGAAGCACTGTGTCCGCGCATGCGCGTGGCGCGATTCGGCACTTCTGCGCATGCACTTGATGTCATTTTGCGTTTCTGCGCATGCGCGAAGTGCTGAATCTGGAAGTAACCCGTTCCGGTACTGCCGGGTCCGGCTCGTTTGTATCCCGTGACGAACGCAACCCGCAGCGATCATAACATGAGGTATGACTGTAATAGGTGGTGAAATTTTAACTAGGTTGTTCTGGCCACAAAAAAATTGTTTTCAAAAGAAATGCATGCCTTTTTGTTGACAGACACAAAGCAGGTAACAACATGACGCTTGTGTTTTGATATATCTCTTCCATCAGACAGTGTAGCTTCTGAGGAAATTGATTTCTTTTTTCCTATTAGAGATCTGCTGGCTGTACGCAATCAAGTTCTTTAGCTGGAAAGGAATATAAAATAGTTTGTGAATCTACCTTTGCCTAGCCCTTCACAGAGAATCAGAATTGCAATGGATCATCTGATCCTATCCCCTGCCTTTAGACAGGAACTTTTTGGGTACGCATCAGAATACCCTGTATAAGTCAATAAATGTAATAAATAATGAAAATAATTATTTTAAAAATCTCAACAGAAGATCTTCTGAGGAAGATTACGTATACTTTAGTTACAAAGTTTTAAAGCACTTTGTTAGCTTGCTTTTGACTTCTTTTCACCCGCTGCTAGTTCCTATATATATATATATATCTAAACCTGACAAATGTGGACCCTGTGATATTTTTGTTCCACAGTTTGATGCCTCCTCTAGTTCTTATAATCTTCTACTGTATTCCACTACCTGACACCACTGATTTATTTCCTAAAGGTGTGAATCCTGCTTTACTTTATCAGTTTGACCTTTGCTACTGACATTATGAGCAAGCTTCATATCCATTATCTTAAAGTGTTTCTGTATGATTAAAGACACTTTCTGTAAAGGAAATGTGAAAGCTAAGTGTAATCTTTGGGCAGAATCTCACCCTAAGAACACAGGAAGGTGAGCACATTCCCGCAGTAGTATGAACATCTGTCAATCAAGCCAGTGTTTTCCTGTGCACCTTCCCCAGCTGCATCATTTCAGCAGAATGAAAATGGAACTGCTCAGGCGATACTGTGTTCATTGGCATCTGTTTGAGTGACAGATACAGTATTTACAAGACAGGAGAGCGATGTGTGCTTTTATTTATTTATAGAACAGCCTCTCCTAAAGGGTTGAGTATGTTTTAAAACTGTACTTTTTGGAAAGGATAAAGAAATTAGCTGTAGTTTTGTTTACTCCTGTGCTGTGGCAGGAGAGCCGGTGGCTGCCACGTTTCTGGTTTCATGCATGCGGCGCGTACTCTTCAATTACCTTCATTCATTTGCGGCTTTGATACGGCCCGTTTTAAGCCTGGTCTCTTAGCAAACAGGAACCCAGAAGAAAAGCTGTCAAGAAGGAACAGAGTAACTGAGGATGAGCTGACACATTCACTCGAAGTGATGCCCCCTTCATGTGACAGGTGATAGCCCAAACCCTAAGAAGCTGATCACCTACCAGCTTTGCTCCTGTTGAGGAGGCAATCACAGATTCCAATGGAACTTGATATGGATTACTGATTATTATTGCTGATCAGGATTGGGAGCTTTCTTGCTAAATCAGAAGCACATGGCTGGAAGCAGAGCTCAGGAATGATCAACTGACTCTTACTGGATGCAGCTGCACATCTCAGAAGTGTACTTACATCAAGAGAACAACGCAGACATCATTGCATTCTGCAAGTCAAGGTCTGTCACCCCTGTGTTATTCCTTTCCTACAACTTTATGCCCTCCAGATGTTTTGGACTAGAGCTCCAATTATCCCAAGCTGGCATGGTCAGTGGTCAGGGATCATTAGATCTTTGAGCTCAGCAACTTCTGGAGAGCAACATCTGTTTTTGACCAATACTCAAATATGAAATTTTGTGGCCCAGAGAGATGGCTAATAGGTGATCTGATACTGCAGTACCTCAAGCAAACATAAAATTTATGCATACTAATTTTATTCATGTGTACTCAAAAATAAGGTCTGCTATGTTCAGTTGGACTTATTCTGTAGTGTGCATAGGATTACAACATTAAATTTTCAATTGATAATTTGCAGTTATCACATTAATAGCATAATGCAGGAATGGGGAACTCCAGATGTTGGTGGACTACAATTCTCATCATCCCTAAGCTGGTCCTGCTGGCTGGGGCTGATGGGATTTGGGGTCCAATGATATCTGGAGCCTAACACACAAAGTAATTGATATCTGGAGTAAATGATATCTGGAGCCTAACACACAAAGTAATTGATATCTGGAGGGCCACAGTTTCTCCACACAACATGAACTTGCCTAAAGGACTGTTTTATGCAAGATAGCCTAACACACAAAGTAATTGATCATAAAGGTTATTTTGACCTTGGGAGTCTGTGTCTGTGGGGACCTCCTTGATAGTACAGGAGCATTCTCAGTGCAGTTTTCTGTTTGATGATATTATTATTATTATTATTATTATTATTATTATTATTATTATTTTGCTGCTTCATGCAAATAATTGCTTCTAAACAGTCTACAAAGCATAAAAACCAATTTTATAAGCACCCATAGTTAAATAGTAAAACAGAGAAAGTAAAATGGGAGTCTCAGGTCGAGAGATCAGGAGAAGGCCACTCCCCTTCCCAGGGTGGCGGGGTTGCAGGCCGGCCACGTGTACAGGAGGGGGCGTGCTGATGCCGCCTGCGTCACAGGGAGTCCCGGCTGCGTCACGGCCCCTGGCTGGCCAATCCCTGGCCGGCTTGCACTATTTAAACGGCCGCGTGGCTGGGGGTCTCTACATTCTTGCCTCTTCCTTCCTCGGTGTTCATCTTTCCGACTGGGGAAACGATGTCTGGTTGGCCGATATCATTGAGGGCATTAGGTGTTGGTTGCAGGTGTGAGGGTGTTGGCAGTGAGCCGTTTGCCTTGAGTGGTGGTTAGGCATTGGTAAAACCTGGTTTATGGGAGGGGAGGTTGTGGCCTTCACCTGCCCCTTCTCTTTAAGGGTATTCCATTAAAGGGATCTGGGGGTGTGGATCTTGTCTGAAGCCCGGGTATGGGCTAGGGCCATGCCACGACCCCATCGAGGACCCTGGGGGAGCTCGCAGTTGATGTACATCAACAGGGCTCCCCCTACTGGTGGTTGACCCTTACCAGACTACCTGCATGGCGGGCAGGAGTCATATATAGTCAGTTCAATTCCAATGCCTAAGCCAATACTGCTCACATCTGTAACCAATAAAGTTGTGGCCTTATTTGTCCCATTAACCCAAATTTTGGTGTCTGTGTGTTTTATTATCCAAGAAATGGGGGAGGGCTTGGGGCCTTGACGTGCAATGGCTCTGCATTTTCAAAAGCTGGTTGAATGCCAGTACGGTTGGGGCCTCTTGGATTTCAGCAAAGTGCATTCTATAACATTGGTGCTACCAATGGAAAAGTCTGCCTCTGGGTCACAAAAAGCCCATACTCATCAGGCTGTAGCAAGACTTAACTGGGTGCCAATTGTTGATCTTAAGGCACAACTCTAGCATAAAGAAGAGTTAGGAACATTCTGTGTAAGACTTACATGTACTTTGATATGGTATCCAAGTACTTACAAATAATTGTGTAAAAGACATTGAAGTGGAAACAAAAGTGCAAGCCCTATGTATCCCATATGGAAAACTCTGGTGTAAGAAAATAACTTGGTTCTCTTCTGCTTGTTGGGGCAGCAGAAGTGCTTTTGTACCAATTCATAACCTTCCTGCAGAGATGATATTAGGTTGTGTGGAAAGAAGGGAAGGAAAGGGCAGAGTGGAGCATGGTTTGCAGCATGACATCTTGTAGGCCATGGAAGCAACTCCCTAATGGATGATAATAATAATAATAATAATAATAATAATAATAATAATAATAATTTATTATTTGCACCCCACCCATCTGGCTGGGTCTCCCCAGCCACTCTGGGCAGCTTCCAGCAAATATTAAAATACATTAACACATCACAGATTAAAAACTTCCCTAAACAGGGCTGCCTTCAGGTATTTTTCTAAATGTCATGTAGTTGTTAATCCCTTTAACCTCTGATGGGAGGGCATTCCATAGGGCGGGCGCCACTACCGAGAAGCCCCTCTGCCTGGTTCCCTGTAGCTTTGCTTCTCGCAGTGAGGGAACTGCCAGAAGGCCCTTGGCGCTGGACCTCAGTGTCCGGGCTGAACGGTGGGGGTGGAGACGCTCCTTCAGGTATACAGGACCGAGGCCGTTTAGGGCTTTAAAGGTCAGCACCAACACTTTGAATTGTGCTCGGAAACGTACTGGGAGCCAATGTAGATCTCTCAGGACCGGTGTTATGTGGTCCCGGCGGCCACTCCCAGTCACCAGTCTAGCTGCCGCATTCTGGATTAATTGCAGTTTCCGGGTCACCTTCAAAGGTAGCCCCATGTAGAGCGCATTGCAGTAATCCAAGCGAGAGATAACTAGAGCATGCACCACTCTGGTGAGACAGTCTGCGGGCAGGTAGGGTCTCAGCCTGCGTACCAGATGGAGCTGGTAGACAGCTACCCTGGACACAGAATTAACCTGCGCGTCCATGGACAGCTGTGATAATATTGGAAAGTATTTGCATTGGGAGATTAGTGTGACAGAAGGACTTTTTTTTTATAATAATAATAATAAACTTTTATTTGTACCCCGCCCTTCCCAGCCAAGACCGGGCTCAGAGCAGCTAACAATCATAAAACCACAACAAAACACAAAACAATCGGTTAAAAATGCAAATTAAAATACAATTTAAAAGTTAAAATGCCACCTTTTTTAAAGGCAGGTAGTGCGGAACTGCACAACCCTGCCTAACTTGCCCAGAGAGAACACTATATATGCTTGCAGCTGTAGAATTCTGTGATCATTTTATCATTGGGGGCTTTTAAGGAAATATTTATTTACTATTTACCTAAGCCTTTTTTCTGTGGTCGTGTGTGCGCACACACAAAGTACAGAGATGTTCTAATGACCACAAACAACTGAAACTCTTGTTTGATTTCTCAGTAAAGCTTAGTTAATAAAACATGCTGAGCACCGGGTTCAGTAGAAATGATTTCACCTGCTCAATCCCAGCGTCTCATGTTTCAGCATTTATTATGGTCTTTCTGAGCTTCACCATCTATGGATTTGCACACATTTTTCTGGCTCCCCTGGGCATTGGCTAGATTGATGGCTTGGCATCAGCATTTATTAACTGATACTGCCTATTGTTGTTAGCTTTACATGGTTATGATGTGCAAAACCCATCTAAATCAATTGGACTGAGCATGCATCTACTCAGCTTTTATGCTGTGATGCTTTGCCCTCTTCCGTGTTCATAATTCCCTCTGAAATCAGTTAAATGTATTTGGTTGCAGCTGAGTGGAGGATTATGTAGCCTGATTGAATTTGAAAAGAATGTATGCAAGTCACTTTTCTGTCCTTAATATCACCGGCTTGTAGCACCTTTGAATGCGCTGTGGGATACAACTTTCATGATGCAAGCTTTGAGCCTTACTAGATTATGCATATTTATTTTTCTTTGATCTTCAGGAAATACTTCCTTATTGTATTCAAATTCACTTCTACTATTTGACAACTACTTTTTATTTATTAAATTTATATACTGTGCTTCATCTGAAGATCACAGGGTGGTTTACATCATACCCATTTTACTAGACCCAGATTGTATGCTCTGGACAGTCATCACATTGCCCCAGGTATACAGCAACCCACCCCCCTTAAAAAAAAGCAAGCAAGCAAGCAAGCAAGCAAGCAAGCAAGCAAGCAAGCAAGCAAGCAGAGAAAGCTATTTTGGTTCATTAGGAAAACGTCAAAATCCAACAACTGGGAAATGCCTTTATTAGACAAAGTGTGGGGTAGGGCTGTAGCTCAGTGTTACAGCATCTGCTTTGTATACCGAAGGTCCCAAGTTCAACCCCAGACATTGCCAGGTAGGGCTGGGAGAGTTGTTGTTGTTGTTGTTCAGTCGTTCAGTCGTGTCCGACTCTTCGTGACCCCATGGACTAGAGCACGCCAGGCACACCTATCCTTCACTGCCTCTCGCAGTTTGGCCAAACTCATGTTAGTAGCTTCGAGAACACTGTCCAACCATCTCATCCTCTGCCGTCCCCTTCTCCTTGTGCCCTCAACCTTTCCCAACATCAGGGTCTTTTCTAGGGAGTCTGGGAGAGACTCTGCCTAAAACCCTGGAGAGCTGCTGCCATTCAGTTTAAACAATACTGAGGAAGATGAACCATTACTCAGTGTCTTATGTTTCTTTCCTATGTTCCAATCACAAAATGGCAAGCAAGCTTTCAAGCTCTCCCAAACTGATGTAGTAGAGTATCTGTATCTAGCATTGCAGTCAATGCACAGGAACATCATTGTAGATCAGCATTCAAGTAGGGCTGTAGCTGATCCCAAGGTCAACCCCTGGGACCTCCATGTAGGCCTGGGAGAAAACCCTTTCTTAAAGCCTGGAGAGCCACTGCCAATTAGTTTGGATGTTGCTGAGTTAGATAGACCCTATGGTTTCACTTGGTATAAGGCAGTGTCCTATATCTCCTGCCTTTCTTCCATGGCAGAGTAATAATGACATAATGAGGCAAGCATGGGTTCTAGCAGGGCTGTCTTTAGCATATGCGCCGCCGGGGTGCAAAGATGCACCCAGCGCCCCAAATTTAGTTAAGCCCCCAAATTAACATTTATTCTGCTTATGTCAGACACCACGCTTACACCTTAGCTCTTGTTTACGAAAGAAGGGAGGAAAAAGAGACAACCTTTTTTATTTGCTCATTTATTTACAATACACTTAAGTATACAACATGACCACACTTAAACTTATAAGTATTATTTAGGCACCTCCGTAGGAGAAACATCAGTCGTGTCAAAGGTGCCACTGACCCCGCTGCCGCATAGCAGCTCAATACAATACGTAACACAATATTTTGATGTAAGAGTTAATTTTGCGTGCACGGCGCCATTGTGAACGACAAGCGCCGTCATTGATTCTGACAAGCACTGCCGTTGTGAATGACAAGTGCCGCTGCCAGCGCGGTGCGTCTTTGGTAAATGAGCGCACAAAGTCAAAAGTCCTTTAGTGAAACAGTAGGTATACATTTTGGTAATACCTAGGTATATATGTATATTGTTTTTCTAGCTTGATCAAAATTATTTCTTATTTCTTAACAGGTAGATAGTTAAGAGCTTAGGCGGCTTCAGCGGCGGGTGCCTGGCGCCCCCCTAGAATTCGGTGCCCAGGTGCCCCGCACCCCTTGCATCCCTGGGTAAAGAAGACCCTGGGTTCTAGCAATTATGTCCTTATTACTCCGCCATGGAAGAAAGGCAGGAAACATAGGACGGTGGTTTTCTCCCAGCTTAGTTGTTCTGCTTTAGGAGACATTAAGCCTTGCTCAAGCAGCAGCACAGTAGGAAGGCAGCACCTTTTAAACTGCCGCTAAAATTAAAAGCTGCCTCAACATGCACCACAAATTAAACATCAAGAAGGTATGTTTGGGCTGCAGACTAGAAATCCAACAGCTTATGGTGAGATGTATGCCCAAAATTGAAATGTACATATAACTTGCTGTTTTGAGGCAAACTTGCAAGATGTATTATTCTAAATATATCTACTATTCCCGTCACCTTCCTAAACTTTCCATGTAGGACCCTTAGTGTTAACTGCAAATTAGATGGTTCTCTGCTCCTGACACACTCACTGCTGAGGACTGCAAGGAAAGTTTGAAGCTGGGGCATAATGAAGATGGCAGGGGTAGCTTCAGGGTAAAGGGAAGTGGTTCTTCAGCTTTCCACATCCATTGATAAGTACCAAAACGAATGTTTTAATAAATGAAAATTGCTACTTTGCCGTCAGGTTAAACAGAAACCTTTTTGGTTGATTAGGGAAGCGAGTGGAGAGCAAGCGGGATTTCCCTCCCCTCCTTTGGAAGAAAGCACCATGCTGTCAGCTGTAATAATGAAATGTGCTAAAAATCAATGTCTTGGGAAATGTTTTGGCTTCAGTTTTTTTAGCTTGTAAAATACTATGGAATAAGGTAACAGCAATAAGTGAACATAACAAAGTGATCACACATACACACACACAATATTCAACCAGTCCCCAGTTTAGGACCACAATTAGTCTAGTCCAGAAGAAATAGTGGCATTTGTGGTATGTCATTTGTGAGAGTGGTGCTATTTACATTGGGCTAGAGATAGACCAACAGTGAGATTCTGAACAGGGATAATGTCATAGAGATGCCTTAACCTTTCAGGAAGAATTCCATATTACATAATGAATAATATTCGATGTTTGCAAGCTGAACCTGTCACCTGCAAGACATTTACAGTGATCCAGAGAGGCTGAAGTGTGCGCAGAGATGTGCTTTGATGGTGTGGGAGGATGCAGGAATTGCAAAGATCATCCTTTGGGAACTAATTTGTATGCACAAGAAAGGTGCTCTGCAAGGAAATAAATCAGGCCCAGCACGTTGTGTCACCACCAAATAGATGTTTGCCCCCACTGACAACACCAGTAATAATTTGGCAGATGCAAGGACTATTCTGGTCATCCCTCTCCCTAAACTCAAGAAGTGGTCAAAGTGGCCAACTGCATTTTTGTTTCTTAATATATCAGGCAGTGTCAACAAGTGCTCTGCAAATTGAGTTATTTGTGTGTCTGTGCAGTTCATGTAGAAGAGCTATTTCATCTTAGGTTGATTTTAACATTATTGTACGTTTCGCTTAAATAAAACACTTGAAGGCAATTTTCGATCCTTTGCTGTGTATGCTGTTCTTCCTAAATTAGCATTCTTGCTTAGTTTCAAATTGCCAGGCATTATTAAGGCTGTAGCCTCATATGCACTGGCAGCCGGGAATTTTGTAAAAAAGAAGAAAGCACCCAACTAAACTATGGAAAGCTTTTATGGTTTGAATGTTTTATTTATTTTTGAATGTTTCCCTCTCTGTGTCTCAGTCTCTCTGCCTCCCGGTTGTATCAGGATGAATTTGCTGTTTTTGTACTCACAATATTTGTTATTGGTATTTCCAAAGGCAATTAACAAACTGAACTGAGTTGAACTGTAGCTGTTCAATCATGCAATGCCATCTGTTCAGCAGGGCAGATTCTTGCTTCAGCAATGTGTGCCCGGACCCCTTCTACATATAGGAGATTGTGGAGCCTGGTTTTTGTTTTAACATTTTCTGCATATCAGTGTTTGGCAGTTAACAGACAACAATGGAGATAGAAATGGAAAGAGACCAGGAGCCCCAAAAGAAACAAAACACTTCTACACACACACAAACGAAATGAAACTGAACACAGTATGTGACTCTGTTTGCCTTGATTCAAGTGATTTTTAAAATAAATATAGATGATTTATTTTAGTGCATTGTATCTAAACCTCTTTCCCAACCTCACTAATCAAAACAAATGTAATGGAAGGAGAAAGTTTCCAGCAAAAGATATATTCATCCTTCACCTAATACATCCAAACTATATCTGGTATTGTATGTAGATACTGTAGTTTGGATCATACTTTTGCATTGGGTAGGAATGTCCAACATTGCCAGTGTTCTGAAATATGGTTGTTGATCACTGCCAGGAACTTGTTCACATTAGACCATAGATACATACCTCCAATAGCTGTGCTAATTCATGAATTTGAACTTAATTTCCCTGGATTCCTGCCTAAAGACATTATTAACCAGCATTGAAGTTGGGTATATAATTGGAAGTCTCCCAAGCAACTTTCTAAACGACGGTAGATTGATAACATTTGGGAAGCTCTGATTATGTACCAGCTTAATCAGCAAGTGCAGCAAGCAAGGAATCCCAGTTTTAAAAATTATATTATGACGTCTTAGTTTCCATTTATCTTCTATGATGGAAGATCACATTCTAATCAGATGCACTGTATGTGCGCATGTATGTAGATATTTATTACGAAGAAGCTGAGCATTTAATGTGCATTATATCCAACCATTGTGCACATTCATCAGGTCTCAGGGAGAATGTGCACATAATCCACCCCAAAAGAGGAAATTGTGCATATTTCCTGGTCAATATCCAACAGGCCTAGGTGAATGTGCGTGTGTTGACTTAATTTTGTACATTCTCTGGTCATTACGCACGATCTCCAACAAGCCTTGGAGAACAATTTGCCTACTCCCTTGCTTTTTGCACTGAGCAGCAGGGTTGTGCATGTAGTCCTGTTGCTCTGATGTTCCTCTTCCAAGGTTTAGAGCAGTGATGGCTAACCTTCACACTCCAGATGTTTTGGAACTACAACTCCCACCATCCCTAGCTAACAGGACCAGTGGTCAGGGATGATGGGAGTTGTAGTTCCAAAACATCTGGAGTGTCAAGGTTAGCCATCACTGGCTTAGACTATGCCTATAGCTTGTGTTTTTGACCTGCCAACATCCAGCCCTTGAACCCCGAAAAGACTGCAGCAATGAGAGAAAGAGTGGGCAAGCCTTTTTTTCCACTGAGAACTGAATGATCTTGGAGGTAATCTGCCAGCAGTGGACAGGGCCAGAAATGGAAGAGGGTGGGACCAGATATTTCCACCACTCTTTTCTCTAATCGTAAGAGCAGCAAGGGAAGCCATTTCAATCAGGATTGTGGTACAGGGTGGGAAGGTTTAAAACGCTTCCTATCCCCCTTGTGCTGCTCAGCTGCCTGGGAAAGGTTGAGAGTGGTGAAAAGGAGGTTGGACTGCATAAGAAACATTAATATTTACCTGGAGCCCCAGCTCATCTTTCAGCTGATCAGTGGGAGAATGTGTAATGGGCCATGTAAGATTAGGCAGAGATCCAGAAGCAGCCTGGTGGGGCCATAATGACTGGGAAACGTGCACCCCTCTTCATAGACACATTATGTGTATACCCCCCCATGAATCCTGGTGAATGTGCATAATGATTGGTTGTTATGCCCACTGACCACTCAACCTACAATACCCCTAACTCTCTCTCTCTCTCTCTCTCTCTCTCTCTCTCTCTCTCTCATTGACTGACTCTGATTGGATTATGTAATTTTACATCCCAGTTCACTCAACAGTTTGTTATCTTGTCCTTGGGATGTTTTTCACTAATTGTCCGACAAGGTTACCTCATGACTGTAATCAGCCACTTTCCCTTTTTCCTTATTGTATTAATTGCTGTTCCTTTTTACTGCCTAAATTTTTAACTAATATATATATATATGGGGGGGTTTAATAGAAAAAGGAACCCTTATTCTATTTCCTTTCTTTTTCACAGAGAAATGTGTTTATCTAGAAATAAAGGTCCAAATTCTTGATATACAGAAGACATTAGGATTTCTCACTAATACCTGCCACATTTTTAATTATGGCAATCCATATATGCTCCTAAGAGTATTGAGGTTATGGCTGGGCAAGTTAGAATGATAATAATAAAGATACACCGACATAACTCATAGGAATCCACTTGTGTATCTGGAGAATGTGGCTTGAAGCTTACAGCTGGCAATGCACTGTTAGTTGAAATATTGTGACCGAGAAGAACTTGTTCACAAATTGAATGTAGAATAAGGATTTACTGATTTAAGACAGTTATTTCATTTCTGTAATTGTTATTAAATAATCAATGTATTCTGTTTCTCAAGCACCTGCCTTATTACAAGACTGCAGTGTGTGCATATCTGACTGTACCAGTAATGGAAGAAGCAATATCACATCCGTTGCAAGAAAAGTGTGAGAGAGAAGTCTTTCTCTCTTTGGAGCTTGGTGACCCTTTGGAAAGGCAGCTTTCCAAAGAGTTGCTGCAGCTTAGGTGTTTTGCGGAATCAGGTAGAATAGAGCTCACAAGAGAACCAAATTTTGATTGGTTCAGAATGAGGCTAATTATCTGACTATTTGTATCAATCCTTTCACTAATTTACTCTTGTCGTTTGTCCATTTATGTTGGTTAGGACTTGAACCCTCCACCTGTCTGGTTGTGGACACCAAATAGTTTTATTTTTCTTTTAAGTTGCATCCTGGCATTAATCTCGAAGACTCAAGGGATGGCTGCAGATTGTTCACTGCCTCTTTCGAAGTTCAGTCTAATAGTCTGCAGCCTTGAGTGTGCCTCCTGAGACGCAGTGTTTTCCTAGATTATAAGGAAGTGTTACGAAAGTGACTAATGAAGCTGTTAGAGGTCCTGCCAAACAGTGAAGAATGTGAAAGTAAGCGGGGGAATAGTTTCAGTCTTTCCCCATCAGTTTAGGAATGGAAAGGTCTGTTAAGGTGGGCATGATATGTTGTTCTTCAAAGGAAAGCAGCATACTGTATTGTGTTGGGAGCTGGAATGATGTTTTGGGATATTAGCCACTTGCATAAAAAGTAATGCATGCAACCATAACATTTGAAAATTCTGCAAATATGAATCTGACTGCTTTTTAAACTGTAGTTTATTGTATTCCTTGCCATCATGAAATCACAAAATATTCTTGATTCTTCTTCCTTGATGAAGTCTTCTGCGGCAGAGGTTTCTGAGATGCTGTCTAAATTAATCTATGTTTGTCATTTGTCAGCCTTTTCCTCCAGGAAAGGTGCCAGGCCCACCTGCAAACTTGCAATGTATATGCAATGTTGGCTCTGTGTTCACACTTCCGTTTGTAGAAGATTTCCACCTTCCCCATTAATTGTAGGCAATTGAACCTTAAAAACCTTTGCAGCATCAGCAGCCATTGGCTTGGTTCTCTCCCCCCTTTCACATTTTTGGAAGGTTATAACAGTGTTGTCCATGTTCCTAGACTAGAACTGCATAACCATTGACTTGCCTCCCATCTCACAGGAGATATAATATATTCTAATATATTATTTTTCTAATATATTATTTTTCTAATATATTATTTTTCTAATATATTATTTTTCTAATATATTATTTTTAAAGTACACATTGGTATTCAATGAAGGGTAGATAGTGGTATTCTATTCAGAGTACACACATTACACACACTAATTTCAGTAGGTCTGTTCTGAATAAAATTTAGTTGAAAACTACCCAGGTTATTCTGTGTCCTGTTACCCACAGACGTATAATTACAGCAGAAAGATAAGTAGTAAATAAATAAATGACCATGGTAAGTACTGGTAAGTTAAAATGCTGAGTTGTCTAGAGAAGGAAACCGAAATAAGCATCCATGTTTTGGGTGGACCTAAGAGCAACAATTGTCATGTGTAACTGCTTTTAGAAAATGTTCAAGAGTTAATGTGCAAAAGCTACTGGCTGGGATGCACAATTGCGTGAAAAATGGGTGACTCGTCCTATATGGATGTATTCTCCAAGGTTTTAGCCCAACAGTGAACTTGTCTTTTCTACATTTCTGCTTGTAATGCAGGGACTCATTTCTCCTGGGCCATGTTTACATGTATAGTTAAGGATAGAGCTGAAACAACAGAATTATGTCCACAAGAATGCAGGAAGAAGAATGATCATAGCTAGTCAGAAGGAAGTGATCATAACACCTTTCCAAAAATCTACTGTACAACTGCACTTGGAATATATATATGTACAGTTCTTCCCATCAAAAAATATACTGTAGAATTGGAAAAGGTGCTGATAAGGATGACCAAAATGATCGGGGTGTTTGCACAATTCCCCATATAAGGAATGGGTACAAACTTTTAAGGCTTATTTGGTTTAGACAAAGGTGAATAAGGGGGACATTTGTTGGCACATGTCTATCTCAAGAGATAATGGAGTGTGCCTTTGGGGGTGAAGTCAAACCACTGGAAAATCATAGTGCCTGCTGTTGCTGCAGAGACAGGTAAATCATAATTGCTATCTCCCATGTTGTTTTCACTGCATTAGCCGCATCAAAGTGACCTCTCTGGGGCTAAGGAGTAAACCCTACGCTAATCTTGTCATCTCGACAGCCCAGGACCTCCATGCACACTGCCCAGGCTCGCGACCCAGGGAGGTAACTTCAGTGCTGCTAGTGCAGCGGTTTGACTTCATCCCCAGAGGTACTCTCCATTGTCTCTCAAGACCATGGGTAGGCAAACTAAGCCCCGGGGGCCAGATCCGGCCCAATCACCTTCTAAATCCGGCCCGCAGATGGTCCGGGAATGAGCGTGTTTTTACATGAGTAGAATGTGTGCTTTTATTTAAAATGCGCCTCTGGGTTATTTGTGGGGCATAGGAATTCGTTCATCCCCCCCCCCAAAAAAAATATAGTCCGGCCCACCACATGGTCTGAGGGACAGTGGACCGGCTCCCTGCTGAAAACGTTTGCTGACCCTGCTCAAGACAGATGGATGCCAACAGTATTGATGGAATTGTGCCTCTGAATATCCATTGCTGGAGAAAACAAGTGCAATCATGTCCTAATTGTGGGCTTCCTGAAGGCATCTGATTGGTTCGTACGGAAAATGGGGTGCTGGAGTAATTGGGCTTTTGGCCCAATATTTTAATCTCATTGATTATAATAGAAAATACATTGCATGAAAATGAATTAAAATTGAATATAAATCTGTTAAGCATATCATAAAAAAATCCCCCCCCCCAAAATAATGAAATATAACCCAGGTATTCAAGGTTTTCCTATGGGAAGTGTAGTTTGAATGATAAAATGTGCTGCAGGTGATTTCCACAGAATTTCCTATATGGTAAGTTGCCTGATTAATAGCCCTCGAGTTAAACAGGAAGCATACAACATTTTTCAGTGTTGGCTGAAACCAATCACAATTGCTTATGTGGATATGTGCTCTGCTGATTACGGTCCATACGTTTTAAAGCCTTGCTCATAATACTTGTCAGTGTGTGTATATACTGGAACTTGGATTGTGCAGCTTTCCCCCACTTTTGAGCCGTGGAAAGCTGTTTTGCCAGTTTGGGTGTGTGTGTGTAATCTGCCACTTCTTATCTGCATCTCTGTTGGCTGCTGGTTAGTCAGCTAATCACTTTGATCTCTAGCTGAGGCCTTGATCTTTTTCAGAAGGGAGTCCTGAGATATGAATAGTACTCTAATTGATTCAGTACTTCCATTTCCCCTTCTTATTTATAATCTTTAGAGCTTTAATTTGCCTTTGTAAAGTTTCTTTTTAAAATTCTCCTTACATTTTGACATGCAAGCCGCTGGGGCGGGGCAAGAAATGGGCCGGAATCCTTTCTCTCGGGGTGAAGTGATTTTTCTCCCAGTCACCTGAGATTTCCTTAGGCACGCAGAAGCTTCTGGGGATGTGCACAAGGCACCTTTGCTCCCGTCATAAAGTTATTCTTCCAATTGTGTAGCTTTAAAGAATTTTGATCACTTCCAATTGCAGGGTTTAAGGGCCGGGAAAGGGAGGGGAAATCCCCCCCCCCAGTCATGCAATCTGTTTTCTTTGTGGTGTTCCCCGCCGCACCTTTGATTGGATGGATTTTTTTGGGTAGTAGCTTATGTGAAAAGTGTGGGTTTCTTCTGTTCTTGTTGTTTCCCTATTTCATGGTTAATGGATTTTGCTTTCTCAGGCCAAATTGTGTGTCTTTTCCCTCAGACTTGCTTCTAGCCTCAAGAAACCAGCCCCCTCTAGTTCCATTAATATTCTTGCTGTTCTCACTGAGGTAACCCTGTTTTGTTTTCACAATCAGAGCAGATAATTTCTCATGCACGTATTTCCCCCAAGGGCTGATTCTCTTATTATTGTGGGCCTGATCATGCTGTGGTGCTGAGCCTTTTCAGTATTAACATTTGAAGGTGTATGTCGTGCCTTGTGGCAAGTATTCAGTATTTTGCAGTATTAGACCTTCCACCTAAGTAATCAGGACCTACTACTGGGGCAGTTTTATTGTGTGAGAGAAAGAGAGAATGAGAGAGATTAGGGTGGTGTGCATTTGTGTAATGGGAAACCTAAGCAGCATTTTGTTCTGCTTATTTCTGCCGTTTAAAACTATTAGTGACCTAAGTGTGTTGTGTTCTGTTTGGCTTTTTTTGGTCCAATGCAACTGTTATAGTTCGGGGTAAAGATTGAAGCAGTTTAAAAAAAAATAAAAAAAATAAAATAAAACTGTATCTGTGACTGATAATGTATGCTTAATATAATTCAAACAAAATCTCACAAATTTTCAGGCAGTATGTCTGTCACTTTTGCCCTGGTGCCATGTGTTCATCATATATATAAATTATATGTGAACAATATACATGAATTGAAATATGTAACAAATTCAAAAATGTCATAGTCATTGTTAAAATAAAGTAGGCTAAAAGGCAATGGACGTTCACAGACAACAGGAATACATTTAGCGAAATAACTGAAAGCTTTTGCCTACGCTCACAGCTGCTCTCCAAAATATTTCAGATGGGGTCTCTCTGATCCCTACCTAGATATGCTAGGGTATGACTTGGGACCTTCTCAAGTGTACTTGCAGGAAAACATGGTCTTTGACACAGCAATTGACAGTGTCTAGACTCTGCCTGTCTTGGTAGAGCTGGATGTCCTCCCTCTCTTGATAGGCTGAAGAATGCCATCAACTCTCAGGCATGTGGTAAAGCCCCAGGACAGGATGGAATCTCAACAAAAGTACTAAAAGCCAGCTTCAATTCCTCCTTCATGACACACCTCCATGGCCTCCTCTTGTAGTGTTGGGAACAAGGATCCATACCACAAGACACGCATGACTCCAGCATTGTCGCCTTCTACCAGAACAAAGGTAACTGCCATGACTGCAACAACTACTGTGGAATCTCCCTGCCGAGTTCTGTGGGGAAAGCTTTTCCCCATGTAGTTCTCAACCGATTATAGTTGCTTGCTGACAGGGTCTATCCTGAGTCACAGTGCGGCTTTAAAGCACAGTGGTCAAGAGTTGAAATTATTTTCTCCGTGCTTCAGCTGCAGGAGAAATGCCAAGAGCAGAGACACTCCTTGTACATTGCCTTCATAGATCTGATGAAGACCTTTGAACTGGTCAGTCAAGAAGAACTGTTCAAAAAGATAGGATGCCTACCTAAACTTCACAAGATAACCATGTAATTCCACAAGAACATGCGTGGCACTGTCCAGTATCATCCTCGGACGTCTTCCGTATAAAGAGTGGTGTGAAACAGGGATGTGTTCTTGCCCCAACTCTCTTTGGCATATTCTTCTCCCTGTTATTCTCCTATTCTTTCAGCTTTCATCCAAGGAGCGATGGGGCATGTCCACACACCAAGACAAAGGTCTGATGGGTCCTTATTGGAGAGAGGTTGTTTGCAGATGACACAGCCTTAACATCACACTCTGAGGAATCTTTACAGAGACTCATGTTCCATTTTGCCAAAGCCTGCAGGGAGTTCAGCCTTACCACCAGCCTGACGAAGTCTAAAATCCTGGGTCAGTATGTCACCAGGACTCCACACATCAGCATTGTTGACTACGTGCTTGAGGTGGTAGACAATTTTGTCTAAGTGGGTTCCACCATAACCAGCAGCCTCTTCATTGACACTGAGCTGGACAAGTGGATTGGCAAGGCAGCTACAGCAATGACTTGCATCTTCAAAAGAGTATGGGAGAATGTGATGCTGATGACCCAAGCCCACATTCCCAGCATTCCTGTCTCAGCGACCTCTATGCTGGTCAGGTCATATCCACAGAATGGAAGATGGCAGCATCCCCAAGGACATACTCTACGGAGAGCTGGCTTTAGGTACAAGGCCCATTGGCAGACCAACTCTGCTTTACAGATGTTTGTAAACCAACCCTGCTGGGTAGGAGTCCCTTGCTGACAACCACAGTGCCTGGAGACAGTCAGTCAGGTTGTGTATCCACAGCAGTGACCAGAGGAGGAATGAACACTGGGAGGAGTGCAGAGAGAATAAACACCATGGTGCACTTCCAGCAGCACAACCAGATGCCTTCATCTGCCCTAGCTGCAACAGAACATGTCTCTCCCGCATCAATCTCTACAGCCACAGCAGGTGCTGTAATTCTCTAATGGTTTGACATCACCCCGAAAGGTGCACTTTTCCATTGTCTCATGAGACAGATGGATGCTAACAACCATATTCTTATATGCTCAGCCTATCAATTCCCAGGTTACTCTTGTAAACCAAGCATTGCATCTTAAATGAGGTTGTCAGATCAATAAGAGTTTGTCTGTTGGAGTGGTGAGCAATACAACAGTGCTCTCTTTAAAAATGAAAAGCTAATTCAAGGTTAGTGTGCAGATGAGTCTCTAACTTGTAAATAAATGTGTGTGTGTGTGTGTGTGTGTGAGAGAGAGAGAGAGAGAGAGAGTGAGGGAGAGAGGGAGAGAGAGAAATGTTGGGTTGGAAGGCTGGTTTATAAAACCATCAATACAGACAACTGAATGTGCCAACAGGAAGGATTAAAAAGAAATGCTGCATTTTCAACATCACATCCATTATTTATCGGAAGAGAAATTGTAGGGACAATTAAATGAATTATGCTTATCTCAAGGAAATTACACAGAAAATGCACAGAAGGCCAGCTTGATGGCAGTCTCGCAAACAATGCACTTAAGGCTAGCTTACTTAAAGTTTAAAGCATTTAACTAGCAAGAGAATTTAGCACTGCCCATCTAGAACTTTTAACCATTCTGTGGCCTGCTATATTGTCATCAAAACAAGTTCACAGTAAGGTCATTGAAGAGAAACATGAGGCTTGAACCTTTTAAATTCAGTCCAGGTCCTCTCTGGTACAATCAGTGTAGCTTGATTGATTCTGGGGAGAGCATATAGCATTTCCCCCCTGCACACTTTTGTCTAGAAGATTATGCTTTCCTTCATGCTGCTCTCAAGAGCTGGATATGGTGCAGCAGAACTGGAGACAAGGTACTCTCAAGGAATATAAAAACCTCTAATTGGATTAAATGTAAATGGACTCCAAGGTTCTAGAGTGGTTTTGAGACCATAGGCTCCTTTCAGCATCACATACCCACAGGAAGGAGTTTCCATGGCCTCTGTGTGTCTGATCCATAGTAATTGGCTATGAATAACATTTGTAGTAAGATTTAGGATCCTGAAAAAATCCAAACACAAATAGTCAAAGAACTATGCTAGTATGTTCATCTTATGTGTATACCTCAGAAGGCTTTGATCAAAATCATTGTCAATGAAATGTTTCATAGTTCCTTTTTCAGTAACCTGTTTCTTTCAAGATTTTGTTGTGTGGTTCCCACACCACTACGGCAATGGGATGGGATGGGATTCATGTGGGATTCTTGTTGCTTATTGGAAATACTTTTGTTTTTTTGATAACCAATAAGCAGGTGGCGCTGTGGGTTAAACGACAGAGCCTAGGGCTTGCCGATCAGAAGGTCGGCGGTTCGAATCCCCGTGACGGGGTGAGCTCCCGTTGCTCGGTCCCTGCTCCTGCCAACCTAGCACTTCGAAAGCACGTCAAAGTGCAAGTAGATAAATAGGTACCAGCTCTGGTTCGCCAGAAGCGGCTTAGTCATGCTGGCCACATGACCCGGAAGCTGTACGCCGGCTCCCTCGGCCAATAAAGCGAGATGAACGCCGCAACCCCAGAGTTGGTCACGACTGGACCTAATGGTCAGGGGTTCCTTTACCTTTACCTTTAATGATGCAGTGCTCTGTTCTGTCACCATTTGTTGCTGTTCATGACAAGACAGCATATAGCCCTGTATGACACCATGTTACAAAAGAATAACCCCTGTGTTGAAAACAGTAAACTCAGCAAAAAAGGCAACACAATGACCAATAATCAAATTCAGCACTTTAAATGAATAACAAAATCTGTATCAAGCAATAATTAAAGGCACAAAGCACACAAAATATAAGTCTCTGATGAAGAAAAGTGACAAAGCTCAAAGTATAATCAGACTGATTATACTTTGAGCTTTGTCACTTTTCTTCATCAGAGACTTATATTTTGTGTGCTTTGTGCCTTTAATTATTGCTTGATACAGATTTTGTTATTCATTTAAAGTGCTGTATGACACCATGGCAGTAGACCAATTTAAAACCAACCAGAGTGTGGGAAACTGGAACAGGGAAAATAGTCCAAGAATATAATGCACATTTAAACTGGCAATTGTCAAAGGGCTGCATGTCTCTTTCTGCATAAACATTTATTTGGTTGTTGACCACCTGCAAAACGGCAACTTCATACAGTGTAAATATAAACCATTTCATTGAATTTTCATCCCCCTAGTCCAGAAAGCTATCTTTCATTTCCATTCTTAAAAGCATAATGTAGCATGCGCTATAAAAATATACAAAATTCCACATAGACTATAGTAGCCTGCAGGGGAAAAAAAAAGACAGGATATAACGAGTTGCATAAAATCATAAAAGCATTAGACTCAAACATATCACTAAAGGTTTCTCTCTGAAATAAACTGCCTTTCACCGTCTCTCCTTAAAGATAAAAAAAGAGCTGGATTTCATGGGCTTCTTGAGTAGACAATTTTAAAGAACTGGGGTAACCAGCAGGAGATTGTAGTGCTTGCCTCAGATATCTTCTCTAATGGGAGAAAACTCTTAACTTATTTTGCTGATTTTAGGACACTGGGGGTGAGGACCATAAAGGTTGTTGACTTTATATTTATTTGCTTCTCGCAGTGAGGGAACCGCCAGAAGGCCCTCGGCACTGGACCTCAGTGTCCGGGCAGAACGATGGGGGTGGAGACGCTCCTTCAGGTATACTGGGCCAAGTCTGTTTAGGGCTTTAAAGGTCAGCACCAAGACTTTGAATTGTGCCCAGAAACATACTGGGAGCCAATGTAGGTCTTTCAGAACCAGTGTTATGTAGTTTGGCGGCCGCTGCCAGTCACCAGTGTAGCTGCCACATTCTGGATTAGTTGTGGTTTCCAGGTCACCTTCAAAGGTAGCCCCACGTAGACCACATTGCAGTAGTCCAAGCAAGACAGGTCCAGAGCTGGGGGCCTTCTGACCATTCCCTCACTGCGAGAAGTGAAGTTACAGGGAACCAGGCATAGGGCCTTCTCGGTAGTGGCGCCCACCCTCTGGAATGCCCTCCCATCAGATGTCAAAGAAATAAACAACCACCTGACTTTTAGAAGACACCTGAAGGCAGCCCTGTTTAGGGACGGTTTTAATATTTGATGAATTATTGTATTTTAATATTTTGCTGGAAGCCGCCCAGAGTGACTGGGGAAACCCAGCCAGATGGGTGGGGTATAAATAATATATCATTATTACTTATTACTTATTATTATTATTATTATTATTATTATTATTATTATTATTTATTTTGAAGTTGAACTTACTTTAACAGCGAAAATGAAAAGAAAAACCACAAAACACTGTACCTTTAAAAAGGTTTGAAACTGAATGATAAGTTATCAGTGTTACGCATATTCAGAATCACAGCCTCTTTTTAAACAGACTGTCATCTCCTCCCTACCCTGCCCACATTGTGATCCCTGCTGCCTAGTGATACAATTTGTGAAATGATTGTATGCATCCTATGATAATACATTCATTTGTTCTTTTCAAAAAATGAAGTTTGAAGTAAGTTAGAGAAGCACATTACTGAACTTTAAATGATAATGTGTCCTTTTGTGATGAATGATTTTCTCTGCTTTCCTCATATTTAGTGGTTAAACTAAATGTTGATGGAAATTGCAAAAATGGAAGATTATAACAAAAATATATACATGTAATTCACAGTAATTCCAATTTAAAAACTAATTAAAACTTGTTAATGAGGTACTTTATTATCTGTACTCGTACTGCAAAATTCCCTCGTTAGTGCAGCATTGACAAGATTCATTTGAGAGCAGCCATATTGCTTTATCATATCTAAATAATCTTCATTCCAAAGGTTTTACCGGTTTGCTCATCCATTTTTTCTTTGATGTTGCAATTCAAGGGGCATATCCAAAAATAATAGATTTTCCCTTGATAAGGCTTTGTTTTGTTATCTTTCAGATGGCTGATTTCATCTTTGAAAATCTTAATCTTTCAATACCATCCCTCTGGGTACGACCACTTTGCAAAGTTCTCTTGAATATATAGTTTAAAAATGGGGAAATATGAGAATTCCTGAAATTGATGTCCATTTGTAGGGTTGTTTCTTTTAACTTTGTATTTATCTGACTTCAGAAGGATTCGACCAAAGTAACCATGGCCATTTTTCTGAAAACATTGCAAGTGTCTCTTAGCAAATAGCTGATTTATCGTTGGCATTTTGTATCCCTATAATATACTAAATACATTTTTGTTACAAAGCATCATAGAATTGTAGATTTAGAAGGCATCTCAAGGGTCATCTAACCCCCTGCAATGTAATGCAGGAATTACTGCCAAAGGATCCCTGACAGATGGCCATCAAACCTCTGCTTAAGTACCTGCTGTGAAGGAGAGTCTACTGCAGGCATCCCCAAACTTGGCCCTCCAGATGTTTTGGGACTACAGTTCCCATCATCACTGACCACTGGTCCCGTTAGCTAGGGATGATGGGAGTTGTAGTCCCAAAATATCTGGAGGGCTGAGTTTGGGGATGCCAGGTCTACTGCCTTCCAAACTAGTTCATTCCACTGTCGAACAGTTATTACGGCCAGAAAGTTCTTCCTCATGTTTAGTCAGAATAGGGGATTCCCTACTGAGGGGTACCGAAGCAGTGATCTGTGGGCCTGACAAGATGTCTCGAGAGGTATGCTGTCTCCCCGGGGCCAAGATCCATGATGTTACAGAACGGCTGCAAGGAATAATAAAACCTACGGATAAAAACCCCTTCCTTTTAGTCCATGTGGGAACCAATGACACCGCAAGCCATAGCCTCCAGAAGATCAAAAGTGATTATGAGGCTCTGGGCAGGAAGCTGAAGCAATTAAATGCACAAATTGTCATCTCATCTGTCCTCCCAGTTGAACGCCGTGGCCCAGGAAGAGAGGGGAAAATAGGAGAAGTGAACAACTGGCTTCGCAAATGGTGCCGGCAGGAACGGTTTGGATTCTTAGATCACGGCCTGCAGTTTCTTGAAGATGGACTTCTGGCAAGTGATGGGCTGCACCTCACAAGGGTTGGGAGGAATGTTTTTGCCAACAATCTCAAAAACCTCATCAGGAGGGCTTTAAACTGACTTATGTGGGGGAGGGAGACAGTGATCCTGAAGGTAGGAGTCTATCAAATGCTGAAGATGATCATCCAAAAGTCAAGGACCAAATGGAGCAAACAGCACACAGACCTAGTGGTGGGAGGAAAAAATCCTTAAGTAGGAGACTAGGGGGAATGATCAATGGTTTTCAATGTCTGTATACAAATGCACAGAGCATGGGAAATAAACAAGATGAACTTGAGCTCTTGATACAGCAAACTAAATACGACATAATAGGCATCACTGAAACCTGGTGGGATGAGTCTCATGATTGGAATGTAGTAATAGAGGGATACAATCTATTTCAGAGAAATAGACCAAACAGGAAAGGAGGAGGAGTGGCATTATATGTCAGGGATGTGTATACCTGTGAAGAGATCCATGATTTAAAACTTCAAAGCCAAATTGAGAGTATCTGGGTCAAAATTAAGGGAGAGAAAAATAACAGTGATCTCATTGTGGGAGTTTACTATAGATCCCCAAGCCAAACTGAGGACATAGATGATGACTTCCTGGAACAGATGACCAAGCATTCAAAAGGAAATGAGATAGTAGTAATGGGGGATTTCAACTATCCTGATATTTGTTGGATGTCAAACTCAGCCAAGAGCATAAGGTCGAACAGATTCCTCACTGGCCTTGCAGACAATTTCATTGTCCAGAAAGTGGGAGAAGCAACAAGAGGATCAGCCATTTTAGATCTGGTCCTAACCAATAGTGATGACCTGGTTAGTGGGGTAGAAGTGGCAGGATCATTAGGTGGGAGTGATCATGCTCTTCTGGAGTTTATTATACATCAGAAAGGAGCAACCAAGCATACTAAGACTCAAATTCTAGACTTTAAGAAAGCCGACTTCAGAAAACTTAGGGAAATGCTGGATGTGATCCCATGGTCAGTAATACTAAAAGGGATGGGAGTTCATGATGGATGGGAGTTTGTTAAAAGGGAGATATTAAAAGCACAACTTCAAGCAGTACCAATGCGACGAAAACATGGAAGGTGCCTAAAGAAGCCAGGGTGGCTATCTAAAGAACTTTTAACTGAGTTAAGATTTAAAAGGGATATGTACAAGAAATGGAAAAAGGGGGAAACCACCAGAGAGGAATTCAAACAAATAGCCAGCACATGTAGAGACAAAGTCAGAAAAGCTAAAGCACAGAATGAACTCAGGCTTGCTAGAGAGGTTAAAAGCAATAAAAAGAGTTTTTATGGGTATGTCCGTAGCAAAAGGAAGAACAAGGAAACAGTGGGGTCACTTAGAGGAGATGATGGTGAAATGCGAACAGGGGACGCAGAAAGGGCAGAACTCCTCAATACCTTCTTTGCCTCAGTCTTCTCCAAAAAAGAAAACAATGCCCGACCTGAAGAATATGGAGCAGATGATTCAGCAGGGGAAACACAGCCCAGAATAAGTAAGGAGGTAGTACAAGAACACTTGGCTAGTTTAGATGTATTCAAGTCTCCAGGGCCAGATGAACTACATCCCAGAGTATTAAAAGAACTGGCAGAGGTAATTTCAGAGCCACTGGCAGTAATCTTTGAGAATTCCTGGAAAACAGGTGAAGTCCCAGCAGACTGGAGGAGGGCAAATGTTGTCCCTATTTTCAAAAAGGGGAAAAGAGAGGACCCAAACAATTACCGCCCAGTCAGCCTGACATCAATACCAGGAAAGATTCTAGAGCAGATCATTAAGCAAACGGTCTGTGAGCACCTAGAAAGGAACGCTGTGATCACTAAAAGTCAGCATGGGTTTCTGAAAAATAAGTCATGTCAGACTAATCTGATCTCATTTTTTGACAGAATTACAAGCCTGGTAGACGAAGGGAACACTGTGGATGTAGCCTATCTTGATTTCAGCAAGGCCTTTGACAAGGTGCCCCATGATATTCTTGTAAAGAAGCTGGTAAAATGCGGGCTAGACAATGCTACCATTCAGTGGATTTGTAACTGGCTGACTGACCGAACCCAAAGGGTGCTCATCAATGGCTCCTCTTCATCCTGGAGAGAAGTGACTAGTGGGGTGCCACAGGGTTCTGTCTTGGGCCCAGTCTTATTCAACATCTTTATCAATGACTTGGATGATGGGCTTGAGGGCATCCTGATCAAGTTTGCAGATGACACCAAATTGGGAGGGGTGGCTAATACCCCAGAGGACAGGATCACACTTCAAAATGACCTTAACAGATTAGAGAACTGGGCCAAGGCAAACAGGATGAATTTTAACAGGGAGAAATGTAAAGTACTACACTTGGGCAAAAAAAATGAAAGGCACAAATACAGGATGGGTGATACCTGGCTTGAGAGCAGTACAAGTGAAAAGGATCTAGGAGTCTTGGTAGACCACAAACTTGACATGAGTCAACAGTGTGATGCAGCAGCTAAAAAAGCCAATGCAATTCTGGGCTGCATCAATAGGAGTATAGCATCTAGATCAAGGGAAGTAATAGTACCACTGTATTCCGCTCTGGTCAGACCCCACCTGGAATACTGTGTCCAGTTCTGGGCACCACAGTTCAAGAAGGATATTGACAAGCTGGAACGTGTCCAGAGGAGGGCAACCAAAATGGTCAAAGGCCTGGAAACGATGCCTTATGAGGAACGGCTTAGGGAGCTGGGTATGTTTAGCCTGGAGAAGAGACGGTTAAGGGGTGATATGATAGCCATGTTCAAATATATAAAAGGATGTCATATAGAGGAGGGAGAAAGGTTGTTTTCTGCTGCTCCAGAGAAGCGGACACGGAGCAATGGATTCAAACTACAAGAAAGAAGATTCCACCTAAACATTAGGAAGAATTTCTTGACAGTAAGAGCTGTTCGACAATGGAATTTGCTGCCAAGGAGTGTGGTGGAGTCTCCTTCTTTGGAGGTCTTTAAGCAGAGGCTTGACAGCCACCTGTCAGGAATGCTTTGATGGTGTTTCCTGCTTGGCAGGGGGTTGGACTGGATGGCCCTTGTGGTCTCTTCCAACTCTATGATTCTGTGATTCTGTGATTCTGTGATTCTGAGAATCTCCTTTCTTGTAATTTGAATCCATTGGATTGGGTCCCATACTCTGGAGCAGCAGATAACTAGCTTGCTCCATCTTCCATGTGACAGCCCTTCAAATATTTGAAGATGGCTATCTCTGTGGTCCAAACCACTGAGCCTCTTGGGCTTGCCGATCAGAAGGTCGGCGGTTTGAATCCCCGCGACGGGGTGAGCTCCCGTTGCTCGGTCTCAGCTCGTGCCAACCTAGCAGTTCGAAAGCACACCAAAAAAGTGCAAGTAGATAAATAGGTACTGCTCCGGCACGAAGGTAAACAGTGTTTCCGTGCGCTGCTCTGGTTTCGGTGTTCCGTTGCGCCAGAAGCGGCTTAGTCATGCTGGCCACACGACCCGGAAAAACTGTCTGCGGACAAACGCCGGCTTCCTCGGCCTGTAAAAATGAGATGAGTGCCACAACTCTAGAGTCGTCTGCGACTGGACTTAACTGTCAGGGGTCCTTTTACCTTTTTTATTTTTTTATCGTATCAGCAACCAGTCTTTTCTCTGCACTAAACATACTCAACTTCATCATTATAACCTTGGCCACCCTCCTCTGCGCGTATTCCACCTCTTCAATATTTCTCTTAAACTGGAGTGCTCAGAACTGGAGACACAGTTTCTCCACACGTCGTATGACCAGGGTGGAATAGAGTGGCACTCTTACTAGCATTGATGTGAATACCATACTTCGGTTTATGCAGCCTAGAATTTCTTTGCTGCTGCATCACATTGTTGACTCATGATAAGCTTGTGGTCTACTAAGACCCCTAGATTCTTTTCACATGTATGCACTACTGGCAATCCAGGTGTCCCCCATCTTAGACTTGCTTATGCAAATCCCAAACTAGGGAGCCTAGTAACCAGAAGGTAACATTTTGATGGTATTGATAAGGTAACACTTGCCATGTCCTCTCTTTTGACCCAGACACTTATCGTGCACAAATTCCCATGCAATGAATGGTGTTTGTACAAGTCTACGTATTTTCCTTTTCATTTCAGTTGTCCTTACTCAGTAGAAAGTTTTGGTAAATTGTGCTCAACATGAGTTACTTTTTGATAATGTGTAACAGCTGTCATCCACAAGGCACCTTTATTAGTGGGGCTGTCTGGATTATTCTGACTCCAGCAATTTAACTCACTCATCTTGTTCTGGATGTCTGCTTGCTTCAGTGACGGCTTGCATGTATTATTCTGTATTATGGCAAGTTTGTTTATAGTGTTTAAAGCTAAACATATACTGTGTGGAGATTGTTTTCCTTGACTTAGATCCAACTGTGCAAAACAAAACAAAACAACAACAACACAAAAATAATAATTCAAAACTATCATGGGTCTAATCTTGCAGAAATGAAACTAATATAGTATTAAACCCTTAGTTTAAATATCAAACAGCCTTCAGGGATATAATAAATAATTGCATATTTTTGTCAGTCAAATCTATTTCACCACAAAATAGAGTAAACAATGTTTTTCTTGAATTCTGAAATATCTGCTGACAAGTTCATTTATGTTCTGGTATTGATCTTCTCTATTTCTTTTTGAGTTATCATGTGGTTTATTATTGAGCCTTGCCTTTATCTGGGTTTTCTGGCTACCTATCTTGCAATGTTTAATTCAACTAAATTGCAGGGTGTTTGTCGTTTATCCACTCCTGTTCACGCTCCCCCTATTTATTCACAGTTACTTTGCTCTACATTTACACAAGCAGTTTTTTTGAGGATAACTGGGCTGCCCTGTGGGTGTTTGTTTTCCATCCTTTTCACATATGAAGATTTAATGTGATAAAGTCATCACAATATGACTTTTACCTCGCATGTTTCACATGGTGAATATTTCTTGTCAATGTAGTGACACCTAGTATTTACCATATTTAGCAACGTGTTAGTTCTCAGGCTTTTACTCATACATGATAAATACTAGCTGTCATCTTGTAAGACCACATTCAGAAGAAATATTCTCTTCATGAAATTCTCTTGTGATGACTTTGCTACATAAAAAGTAATGCATGAATCAGCTGTTGGATTTCTCTCTCTCTTAAAAACAGCCTGTGAGCATTGACAAGTTGCAAAAACTTTTTAAAAAGACTACAATAGTATATTCCTTTCAAATTTGTGGGATTTGTGGAATGGGCAAGTAAAAGGGGAAAATGTTATTGACCAGATAGGTCACTGGGAAACGGCAGCACTGAAATTGTGAAATGGACAAAGAAGGTACAAGGATACAGATAGATTGACCAGCACAGAACAAATTCAGTGACAATTGTCTAGGGACGTGTTTCTCCATGCAGTGGGGTAATCTAGAGTTAAACTCAGCAGAGCTTTGCTTCTACTGGAAGAAGGGGTGTGATCTTCATGGATTCCTTTGCCTCCTGAAAAGTTGCTCCAATGGTTGGGAAGAACTCCTTAGCAGCATGAGCTGTGTGTGTGTGTGTGTGTGTGTGTGTGTGTAGGGGAAATGCTAAGTTGATGAAGACCATCTTCACACTTCCTTAAGCAGGTAGTCTCTGCTGGATCTCTGTTCCTTGTCTGAACATAAGGAGCCCTCCCATTTGCAGAGTAGCTAATCTGGACCCACTGCTCAGGGATTACAGTGATTTTCAGTCAAGCATGTTGGTGTCACAAATGAAATATGTGTTAAACTCATGCACTGAACTGTATTCACTACAACACTTACGGAAAAGTGTCTTTACCCGCAAAGACAAACTCTTCTTCCATTGTCTCTCGAGACAGACTGATCCCAACAACATGGGGGGGGGGTTAATGTTTTCTAAAGAAAGTGGATACAATCATGGAATTCATGTATATACTGCATTGCTTCAAGTGTTGAAAAGTAGAAAAAGGGCTCTCCAGAGAGTAAAACTCAATTGTATTACATGAATCATTAGGTTAATTGTGTTTTCTATTTCACATTTCCTCAGAAAAAGGCAATAATTAGGTACTCTACTAAGATTCTGCGGTACAAATGTGAAGATGAACCATGACCTGTGTTTTTGTTTGAAAGTACAATTTCATAACTCCCAAGAAGAGCTTTGGGGAAATTATTCTGTCTCCCCACTTCCCCCTGTGTCATTTCCACTTACCAAAAGCAATGTGGATTATGATCCTGTCACGACACTTGTCTGCAGTGTGAATGGATGCAAGTCAGTCATGCTGTGGAACAGGGGGAAACAATGTGTTGCCCACCAGATGGTGTTGGGCTGCAGTTTACATAATTCCTGACCATTAAGCCATGCTGACTAGGGCTGATGGGAGTGGGCATCCAACATCTGGGAGGCTTCCACATTGGGCACCTCTGGTCTGTACAGTAAGGAGTGGGGAAACACTGACTAGCACATTTCCCCCATTGCTTATGTGAGATGTAGCTTTTGAGACTTGGTTTTCATCAAAGATTCTAAAATCTTGCTGAGAAGACCTCTTTCTGTCTTCTAGAACTTATTACTATACAAGAATGGATGCCACGCCAACTTTTTTTATAGCAGTCTAAACTTAATCTTTGAGTAGCAAAAGCATAATATGTGAGAGAGCCATCAAGATCCCAAGCATCCGTATTACTTCTGTAGCTGTGATGCTGATTGTAGTGTTTTAATATTTTAATAAATTAATAATAAAATTTTATTTATACCCCACCCTTCCCAGCCAAGACCGGGCTCAGAGCGGCTAATTTTGGCACTGAGGCCAGCTGAACTGATTGGAACTGGAGGCAACCATATTAAATATCATTCCATTGTCTCACAATGGATGCTGTTGACTTCTTGACGTCAGAAGAGAACATGCAAGACATTAGCAAGCACAGGGCGTAGTGCGGCAAGACAGCTATTCACCAACAGTTGTTCTCCATTTTTTTCCACACAATTCTGTGCATAACTGACTTTAGGGAAGATCTAACTATAACATTGTATTGTGTTGTAAACCATGGGTGCCACAAATCACAGCAGGAGAGTCTGTGGGCCTTCCTTTGATGTTTACTCAGGCATGCACATTGTATGGGTTTGCCTCTATAGACTGTAGGCCTATACCCACTTACATTGGTGTAAGCCATTCAAACTTTAGGGGCCTTTGTAGAGAACTGTGCTTTGAAGAAGAAAGGGCTGCATGCATATGTACTATAGCAGGGATGTCCAACAGGTCGATCACGATCTACTGGTCGATCCCTGCGAGGTTTTGGTAGATCGCGGTTGATCGCTGGCTCCTCCATCCGCCCCCACCCCGCCCTCTGGATCGCTAGAACGGAAGAAGGAACTCTCGCTGCTAGGCTGACTGATTAATTAATTAATCTCTTGATGAGCTACTTTTTTATTTATTCATTTCCCCTGCTCCCCCCCCCCCCCCAAATGGGATTCAGGTCAAAGCTCAACAACTTTGACCTGAACCCCCCCCCCAAAAAAGGGGTAAATCACTGCCAGTTTTTAATTGTGTGAGTAGATTGCAGTCTCTTGGAAGTTGGCCATCACTTGAGCAAGCACTCAAGTGGTACAACTTCATAATTTTGGATTTGCTTTGTGGTGCACTCTTTTCAAGACTGATCCCTATTGGTGTGGATTTTTAGGGAGCAGAGTGTGCAACAGACTAGAACGGTGTATTGTTGCATTTGGCAGTCAACCACATTAATAGTTTGCATATTGGCCTTGTTTACACGATAACTATGGTTTAAAGGTAAGCATGTAGCACACTGGGAGAAAAATCACCATTGCCACTGTTAAGAGGTAATCCATGGTTTGGCTCAATGTTAAATCTGATCATGGGCTAAAGGTTTGACTCCCTCAAACAAACCATGAGTACTAAACCAAGAGCAAACCTTGGTTTACAGCTCATAGTTTGTTTTGGAGAGAGAGAGAGAGAGAAACCATGAGCCTGGGTTCAGACACAACTCTAAGCCAAACCATAGCTTAGATCCCAGTAGCACAGCAGAAGTGGAGAAGGTGCAAAGTAGACATAGCTTTGACCCTAAGTCATTCCACATGTTCTCCTTTAAACCATGGTTATGATTAACTGAGGCTTTAAGTGACATGGGAGCTGAACCACTGATTGTCACATAGCCCTGCTTTGGGGTGAATAGCAGCAGTGTTTGAGCTGCATTAGCTTATAGGCTGACAAATTCTATATGCTCTGTGAGGCACTTTTAAAAACTTTGGCTGACAGGCACAGCCTACAGAAGCAATGAAGGCTGCAACCCACACCCACTAGATGAAGAAATGGCTGTTTCATTTTGGTGATTCATACAGGAAGACAGCTGAAATGTTTTATGCTGAACGCAGCTTCAACATCTACATTGTGTAAGAAGTATGAACAGCTTTAATATACTTACTGCATTTTGAAAATAGAAATACTGGCCTGCAGCAGTCATGGATGGGCTTCAGGAATACTAATTGTTTGTGTACATGAATAAGCTTATAAATGGTTATTTCTGAGGGCTTATTTTGCTCATCAGTGCCAGTATAAGAAAGGGTGGATGAATTATTATATTACCTACACAGCCTGTTAATGTGTTCAGGGTTTGATGGAAAGTGCCTTTAACTTGCCATGAACTCCTTTCCTACTGAGCCACCTCTACATTTAAAGTAGGCAAAGAGCCATTACACTAATCCACTGTGCCATCATATCTCTGGAAAACACATGTAAGCAATTGCATTGAATATTCATATTTGATGCAAGATGTATTAAAATCTGTGTATTTGGCACCATATACAGCTACAGTTTGGTTTGGTGGCACTTTCAGCTTTGTTATTTTTAATTGTGCAAGTTTGTTATTTCAGTAAAGCCATCTATACTACTCATATTGGGATTTGGAGGGAGGGGAGGGCAGAGGGAAACAGAGAGACAGAGAGACCTAACAGATTTGGACTTTTTCACTTTGTAATCCATGTAAAATGGCAGAAAACATAATGACCAGTCATTTCATTTGTTTTGTTTTCCAATCAGATCCGATTGTATGCAAGACCTGATGCCATCAGAAGAGGATCTGGGGATTATGCCCTAAACATTACTCGGAGACTAGTTGAGTTTTATGAAGACTACTTCAAAGTGCCCTATTCCCTGCCAAAATTAGGTAAGCTTGTCGAGAGGAACTGAAAGATCAGAGTATGGAAGGATAAAAATGATGGTTTAGATCCTAATATAAGTTAACTTAAGGAAATAAATTTTCCCCATTCCCCACCATAGCCACACCTCTGGCGGGTCATGAGTCAGGTCTGAACAATGTGGGATGGGATATGCAAGGTTAATTGTCTAAAATTGGGTGGATTTTATAGGGTTTTCCCCTTTACACTCTCCCATATTTCTTAGGAGGGTCCCTGATCCTCCAGAGAGTTTTTCTGGGGGCAGAGGTGGATGTAGGCGGGAGGACAGGAAACTTTGCTTCTGTGAACTTCCTTGAGTTTACTTATCTTACTATCCAAGCCAGTGAGTATTACATTCATTTTCTAAAAAGTTGAATGAGCAGGGTGGTGGTCTACCTGTAGTCATGTCTTAAACAACAATCCAATGGTATGGACCGATCAGGAACATTACACTTAGTTGTTCAGAGAAAGAAAGCATGTATAGGCCTATATGTTTGTGCACATGCTCAGAATATTGGGTCTCCGTTCCATTTGAGCTATGTTTTGTTGGCACCTCTTCTATATAACTTTCCCCTCCTTAATCATGATAAATACTTTACTGTAACTCTGCTTATTGAAGTGAATGACTCTAACCTTACTTTGCAGTTCAGCCAGCACAAGCCTAAAAGTATATGCTCTCTTCCTTTGTTCTGTTAGTACTCTACTCTCGTACGCTGGAATATTTCAAACTGTGTTATTATATGTACCCTCTTTAGAAACACATGGGACCAAGATCCAGAAAACACATTACTTAGCAGCTCTCTTTTTGATCACAAGTGTTTTCTGATTTCCAACCACAGGTGTTCCTCCCTGGAATTCAGGTGCTCCTTCATTAAAGCACTAGCCTGCTGAGTAGCATCATTCTTAGCCTTGCAACTAATGGTGTGGCAGGAGATACATTAATTTATACTGTTCCAAGTGGGCACTTTATGCATTTTTAATAAGTCTGAAATTGTATTTCTTTTTTTCCTCTCTTAATTGTTTTGTTGCACATAGTACTGTGTTAAAGTCAAAGTAGCTAACATGAGATTGGACTAATTCTAGCTTATTGCTTTGCATTTTCATTTCTGTGTGCAATTTGTCCTGCATAAGTGTTTGTCATGAAAATATGATGCAAGTCGTTGACCTATGGGGCGGGGGAGTCTTTGCAAAATAAGCTTTTGCTCTCAAGAAGGTAAAAGGTAAAAACAGTATCTTTCTTAATTGGCAGAATGAAAAGAGTTGTTCACTTAAGTAGTCTGAACATGGTAGTAGATAAAGAGTGGATAATCTTGAAAATGTAATTTTCTATATATCTTTCAGTAAAGTGTGGTCTCTCATTTCAATGTATTTTCTAGACATGATGGATAGTACACAAGCTAACTTACAGACCACATTATATTTAATAGATGGTGCTGTTGGTACCTGGTTTGTCTAATCATGGAAGTGTTATTTTTCCCAATTCTGGTTGCAGTTGCATTCTTTCTAATGGATCAGCTTGGCAGTTAGCTCTGGCCCTTAATTTTTTATGTTGAGGTGGCATCTGTAGCTGAAAACACCTTTTACTGTCAGTCTGGTGCACCAGCTCCTACTTCTCTCTAGTCACAGTTCTTTGTGCCCAGATTAAGTTAGAGTACTGCTGCCTTTGCCAATCTGGTATTGTCCAGATGTTTGGACTGCAACTTCCATCAAACCCAACCAAGACAGCTGTGCCGGATGGGGCTGATGAGGGTAGTAATCCAAAACACCTAGAGGGCACCATACCTTGGAAACTACAGCTGGTTCAGGAAACCTGGAGCTAGATGATTAACTAAGGCTGGTCAATCAGAAGACACATCCTTAGTTTAAAAAGAAAAAGAAAAATCACTGGATTCCTTTTTGTTTCTGGGTACAATTCAAAGTTCTGGATTTAACTTTTGAACCCCTATATGACCCTTAGAGCTGGGTATCTGAAGACCTTCTCCAGGATTGTGTATAGCAGGCATGGCCAAACTTGGCCCTCCAGATGTTTTGGGACTACAATTCCCATCATCCCTGACCACTGGTCCTGTTAGCTAGGTATGATGGGAGTTGTAGTCCCCAAACATCTGGAGGGCCAAGTTTGGCCATGCCTGGTGTAGAGGGATGTGAAGTCAACAAATCTGAAGATAGCAATAATGATTGTTTGTGGGAGTAGCTTGACAGACTGACATCTCTCAGTGATAGTTATGCACAATCAACACTTCTTGCTGTAATACTCCTGTTTTGCTGAATAAATAACATGAGAAGTAGCAAATGGGGTTTGTACCCACACTTTCGAAGTTTATTTCCACATTCATTTCAGTAAAGTACTTTACTTTTGTACTGCTGGCACAGTAATTACCGTGAAGATAAAACTACTGCTGTTTCTGTCTGGTTTGTGCCTGGGCGAAGAAAAACAGAGGCCTTCCCATTTTTTCCACATAGAAAATGCTGCCTTTGAAATGGATATTTAACCACTCCTGATTCTAAACCATCCATACTGTTTCTTTGCAAGACTCTCTGTAAAGCATTCCTGGATCCTCTGGCAATGTTAATAATAAACTACTGTTTATTAAGAAATAAGTGGAGAAAGAAGTACTGTTAATTGGGCCCAAATATATCAGTAGTTATATAACAGAGATGGGGAACCCGTGTTCCTGCAGATGCTGTTTGACTCCCAACTCCCATTAGCCCCAGTGGTCAGGAATTACAGCTGTCATCCAGCAATATCTGGAGATGAACAGGTTCCCTACCTCTGGTAAAGCAGTACACTAATAGTAATGTACGGATTTTGTACTCACATGGGGAAAACCCCCACTACTACGTACTGCTATTACTACTTCTTCTTCTTCTTCTTCCTCTTCCTCTTCCTCTTCCTATACTATTCCCCTTGAAAGTTGGTATGTCTTAGTGACCAGAGTACTTTAGTCCTGTTAACTTACTATGAATAACTACCATCAGTATTTATTTGTGTATGCTATATTTGTTCTGGTTATTTCAGGTTGTTGCAGAGCATCTTGAGATGTTTCTACCTGTCACTGTGCACTTACTTTAAATTCACTTGCCTTGCAAACACTGCACTTGTCAACAGATCCTTTGCATGTTCTTGGTCTTTTTTGTAGTCCTTGGAGGAATGCAGCTGTAACTTAAAAGTTTGCATATTTTGTTTGTTTGCTTCCATAAACTGGACATGTTTAAAGTAGCTGCACATGAGATTTATGTGGCAGTTCACACACCTGCTGTCAGTCATTGTAAGTGTGTAAATTGTGTGCTCCACTTGTCCAATGGAGAATTATATCTGTTAACCAAAACCATATATGAGAATTCACTAAAATTAATAGGAGACAAATTTAACTCTGGAATTCTCCAGTGTGAGGTGTGCCTTGCATTTTTTTTAAAAAAACATTGTTGTTCTAGATGCAGGGTTAAGATAAACAATCTAAAATGGCAACTAGTTATTTCTGTAAATATTTATGTGGAAGAAATTGCCATGAGCTTTACCGAGATAGTGTTTGCTTGTAATGATAAGCCAGACTTTCTGGCTTATCGTGATTTATTGTGAAAGAGCAGCATGCTGTTGGATGCTGCTAGGTCACTCCTGCTTCACTCTTCCCCTAGTGCGAATGGAATAAACAATCAGCACATCAACAATTAACCATGGCTTAAGGTTGTCTCTTGTGGTTTGTTAAGCAGCAGCAACAAACTGTGTTCTGAAGTACAGACACATAGAGAAGCCAGACTTCCTGATCTGTTTACTCTGCTTGTGCCTGGGGCTGTGTGAATGCAACCAGTGTGTTCAAACATACTGTGTGTGCCCGTTTTAAAGGTAAAGGACCCCTGACAGTTAAGTCCAGTCGCAGACGACTCTGGGGTTGCAGCGCTCATCTTGCTTTACAGGCCTAGGGAGCTGGCGTTTGTCCGCAGACAGTTTTTCCGGGTCATGTGGCCAGCATGACTAAGCCGCTTCTGGCGCATCGGAACACCGAAACCAGAGCAGCGCACGGAAACGCCGTTTACCTTCCCGCCAGAGCGGTACCTATTTATCTACTTGCACTTTTGGCGTGCTTTCGAACTGCTAGGTTGGCAGGAGCTGGGACCGAACAACGGGAGCTCACCCCGTTGTGGGGATTCGAACCGCCGACCTTCTGATCGGCAAGCCCAAGAGGCTCAAAATAAATAAATAATGTTCTGTTAATTGAATAGTGTATCCATGGAAATTATCCATGGGTATTTATCCATGTGATATGTATTGAAATTCCTGAAATCTCGACCCAGAAATGATTTAGGTCAGGTAAAACAATAAAGCAGATAGATAGTTCGTCCATTTCATTTAAGAGAAATGGGTAATTGGGGAATATTAAGCTCTTTTTGAGATTCATACATACATTTTCTCAAGATTACTGTATAATGTTAGAAGGAACTGACCTTTTTTTGTTTTTTAATAACAGCCTTATTTGGTGTTCTTAAACTAGGACTTAGTAGATGGGGGGCGGGAAGAGAGAATTTTCTAGAACTTACGTGAAAATTAATGAAAACATGCAGGAAATATGTTTCTCAAATTATTATACTGAAGTTAAGTGCAGACTACAGATTTTCTAATGTAGTGACATAAGAGACTGAAGCTATGAATCAGGCACTCCGTTCTTTATGACTTGTTTTTGTCATTAACTCACTTTTAATAGCCTCTACTAAAATTAATAAATAAATGTTACACACCACTGCACATGCTCCCCCAGAAGCCTTCCTTGGTTCCTGCCAGGTCCTGTCCTCTTCTCCCCAAACGGAACTTAGGCTTGAAGGAAGCCTTTTGTACATGCTTGCACATGTTTGCATGGCTGTGCATGTGCAATTGTGGAGCATGCAAATGTGCCCATGGGTCCAAAAAGGTTGGGAAACTCTGTCCTGCTATTTTAAGACTTCTCTCCCCTCCCCCCAAGCTTTGCAAATCTTTGTTGAGCACATTATGTGAAAGTATGAGCCAGTGACAAGAATAACATAAGACCTCTTAGAATAAACCCTGGAGTAGTTATTAAGTTATAACATCCAACCAGACGCATTTTGTGCAGTGTCAAAAAATTGGTGGCAGTGTGAAATAAGTTTTTGTGCAGTTGGGCATATGAGATTTAATAAAGAGCTAGGTAGTTTCTTTAAAAAATAAATAGATGAGAAAAGATAAAAAGAAATAGAAAATGAAGATGAATACTGGTTCATTTGAAATCTTCATAACCTTATATAAATAGTATATTATGGCCCTAACTACTTGACTAGTCAAGGCATTTATGGACTTTGGCATTTATTGAACTCTGTTTTAACAGTGTATGTAAGTATGCAGCTGTTACATACCAGCACAAAGCAAACACAAAACTGAATATCACACAGTTGTGCCATGGTACCTCCTTTCACATTGTGCTGAGTATGTTACAATTTATTTGTTTCATGTTGATCAGACTGTCAACACCTGGGATTGGATGTTTTGAGTTGTTATGCTTGCAAGCCTCTGAAGAAAATCCCTTAAAGCACAATTGCTGTCTTGCTGTGGCCATATTTTTGGTCCTCTGCTCACATATTTTAATCTACAGAAGCACTGATGCCCTGGGATCCCATTCGATGAGTGGTGGCATATTGTGATAGATGCAGATGTTCAGTTTCTGAATCAACTGAGAGTTTGTTTCCGTTGATGGACTTCAAGGTGACACTTGTGTAGATGAGATGCTCAGCAACAGCACTGTGAAGCTTAGCTGCCAGAAGAAGGACCGTGAGCACTGTGACATTTCTGTGTGGATCAGATAATGCAAGAAAGTGAAACAAATGGAACAGTGTCATCATGCGACCATCACTGCTGTTGTTGAGTTGAAGAATCTCCCCTACTCTAATGAAAGTTCTGTCAGATCAAGTTCTGCAAATAACACCTTGTGAACTTCCTCCTGGTTTACTGAAGGTTTCAAAAGGCTTCCCTTTGAGCAACAGATCAGAATCAACATCAAAACATTTATTCAAGAACTCAACAAGAGAGTCAACCACTTCATTACAGACAGCACCAACGTCTCTCCTATCAGATACACATATGGTTGTATTCCTTGTTGGTGTGCTTTCTCATCAGCTGAATTCCTTTCAGCATCACAGTTCCATATGCCTGTGTAATAGCTTAATCCTTTAAAGCATTGACGCACCCACCAATCAAATGCTGTGCTTTCAATGCCAAGTGTTTTGGTTCTGTTGATGTAGTCAGCTAGGATTCACCCTGAGTATCATAAAGAAGCTATATTCTTCCATGGAGCCAAGAGAAGGCATGCAGGGAGCTTCAGCAAACTATGCAACAATGAGCTTACAAACTTCAGAAATTACAAAGATCTTCTCTCTTATCCCCACTTTTCTCATCACTTCTTTTAGATATTATATACAAAACATGAATGACAACCACATTCTTACAATCCACTTAAGATCTTATTGTCAAAGGCGAGGTGAGATAAGTTGTGAGAGGCTAGAGAGTTTTCCAGTTTTGACAGATTTTCCAGGTCCCTAGAAGGAATTTGGGGTGTGTTTCTCCTGGGAACCTGCCATTATGCACAAGTAAATTTGCATTCGCAAGGGGCGCAGAGGGGAACTGCTGAAGATCCTGAGGAACATGCATGATAAGAGGTTCATAGAGAACTTGGGACACAAGCCCATGACACTGACCAATAGAGGGACTGCTCTGTACAAATTTAGGTGGTGCATTTTGTAGTGTGACCAGCCACTATCTACGCAAAGTATTTTCTCTTAAGTTTTCAAAAGGTGGGGAGGAGGCAGGAGCTCTAGGACCCAACAGCTCAGGAGTTGATCCCCATTGATGACAACACCTTTGCTGAGGAGCTGCAAATATTGTGTGGGGATGCTGTGTGAACAAAGATAGAAATGTTTGAAATTTTGAAATGTATGAATTTTTTCAAGTCTTTATAGCTCCTGTTCTTATTCAGTAGTCTTGTCCTAGTTTCAGCCACCAATGATGTCATCATGCTTGTACATTCATCCTACTAGACAGAGTAGATTGTGGGTTAATTTGGCTGCTTACCGTATTTGATTTTCCCTTCCTGGAAATGTTGTCGACATTTCAGGGCTCAATTTGGGTCATGGACTCAGGACAAAGATCTCACAAATTCTTAAGACAGCTACTGGATAAGGTTACACTTAAAGTAATACAGTATTGAACTGCAGGGTGCTTTTATGGGATATCTAGAGTATTCTGCTGAGCTAGGCTCTCACAATTTGCATAGAGATGCATTGACATTTTATTTAATTATCTCGGGTTAGATTATATTTGTCTAGCTAGATTCAGTATCCATTTAGGAGGATCGAATAAATTCAAGCACGATATGGACGAAGTACTTTGGGAAAGTGTAAGCTGAGGTTTATATTCTGCTATTTGACACATGACTGAAAACATACATTCTTGTTTTACATGGAGTGTCTATAATTTCTTGGGAATGCTTTATTTGTTTCTAGATTGGGCAAATGCCTAAATTCAAATGTGACTAATTTTATCATTTGAAAGTACCTGACCTTAAAATTCTATTACCCTGTTCTGTTATGAGTTCTCTTGCTTGATTTAGGAGGGTAACCTTTCTTGTAAAGTTGCCAATAATTGTCTTTTTGTCAATTTACCACCACCATTCTTCTGTAGTGACTTCTGATAGTCAGATATGATGGGAAATAATAATTCTGGGTGTAAAGCCCAGTCCAGCAAAAGGCAAAAGTTTAGTGCTAAGCATAGTAATAGTGACAAAATTTGATTCAGTTTGCACATTTATTTTTATTTTTGTTCATTAAATTTGTATACCACCCTTCACCCAAAGATGTCAGAGTGGTTCAAACTATAAAAATACAGAATAAAATAGAATGTTAATTAGCCGAAGGCCTGGTTGAAGAGGAATGTTTTTGCCTGGTGCCTAAAGATGTATAATGAAGGCACCAGGTGAGCATCTCACAGATGGGGAGCCACTGCAGAAAAGGCCTGCTCTCATGTTGCTATCCTCCGAAACTCTCATGGAGGAGGCACACCTAGAAGGGTCTCTCAGGGTCATATAGGGAGAGGCATTCCTTGAGGTATTGCAGCCCTGAACCGTTTTAAGGCTTTATAGGTCAAAAGCAGCAGTTCGAATTGGGTGCAGAAACTAATTGGCAGCCAGTGCAGTTGGGCACTCTGCACCGCGGAGACTACCTGAGCCTCAAGCAACAGCAAAGGACCCCCAAGCTACATACCCATTCCTTCAGAGGCAGCGTAATCTCATCATCCATCCATTCTAGGGAACCACCCACTAACAGTGCCCCAGTCTTATCTGGATTGAGCTTCAGTTTGTTGGCTCTCCTCAAGTCCATTATTGCAGCAAGACAATAATGGTACAGCACATCCACTGCCTCACCTGCAGATGTAAAAGAGAAGTTGCGCTGTGTGTCATCAGCGTTTTGCTGACAACGTACTCCAGAACTCCGAACGACCCCACTCAGTGGTTTCATGTAGATGTTAAACAGCACCGGGGATAAAATCAAACCCTGGTGAACCCCACATTGAAGGTTCAATGGGGCTGTAGAACACTCTCCAAGCATCCCCTGGAAACGTCCATCCAAGTCATCAATGTATTTATTTTTCAGTTTATCAAAACACTTCTGTATCCTAGCACATTTTAAAGTGTCTTTCCAAGTACTTGATAAGCTGCTGGTTTTGTATTTTTAGGAATTTTGTTTCATATTATAAGTAAATATATCACATCCCACTAGTATACTGTAACTGCCTACGGATACGTGCTTTCATGAAGATTTACTAAACAAATACGTGCCCTGATTTACAGTGGATACATTTACATATATTATCAAACTTCTGTCAGTAGGGTTGGTTTCTAGATGTTATAGTTTTGCCTAGGGAGGGACCCTGTGTGAGTTATATAAAGTTTACCTTTATTAAGGAAAAATCCAAATGATTTAGACTCATATCTATACAAAAAACAGGAAGGGTGGGTGGTGGCTAAGGACGTTGAACAGGATACTTATTTTCTGTAATTTCTAGATTACTTCAGGGTGCTCCTGAAGTTCATAGAAATTCATACCACTAACTTAACCATACAGTGACCTGTCCAACTGTAATTGCAGCTGTATCAGAAGTCACTTCTGGTGAGTTTTAGCTGTTTCCTGGCCATAGTTTTGTGTTAGTGCTTATATTATCTCTCTAGTTATAATAAATCACATGTATTTATTAGACATGGGTTTGATATGGGACCTGCTGAATGCAGAACATGTTCTCTCCCATTGATCCACAGGGCCCTTTCATATCGCCCTATTCAGAGAAACTGCTGGTGTTTAGATGCATGCTAAGGATTGTCAAGGAATACAACACCTATCACAAATCCCTGTTACAGATTATAATAATAATAATAATAAATTTTTATTTGTACCCCGCCCTCCCCAGCCGAAACAGGGCTCAGGGCGGCTAACAACAGTAAAAATCACAATAGAATAAAAACCAATTAGTTAAAATACAAGTTAAAAACCAGTTTAAAATGCCGATTCATTTGCACCCATTACCAAACCAGGGGGAGGAAACCATCAGACTTTAATACAAGTGAACAGTGGGTTGGGAAGCTATATAATACCTGTTGTGTTTATGTGTGTTACATATATTTGATGATCTTCTGACCGTAGCTTGTGGTAAAGGCTAAATTAGCTTTTGATCCAAACTAGAATTATAGACCGTAATGTAATTTGTTCTTCCAAATATTTGTAGAAACTGTGAGGAAGCTTTTAAGTGATTGAAATATTTGAACTGCGAGCCAAATGTTAACAACACTACAGAAAAATAAGGATGCTATCTTCAAAGGATGCTCAGGAAGTTCTTTAAATTAGTTGGATATAAAAAATGGACAAAGAGGCTCCTTTTCACATTTGGATACAGCTGAGTGAAAATCCAAATCCAAAAGAATTTAATCCTTCCATATTATTTATCAGTCTAGTTTGAAAGCCTTTCTTCAGTCTAAATAACATGCATTTGTAACAATAGCAATGTCCTGAAATGGGAGAAAAATCAAACAACAATAGTCAGGATTTCTTATATAAAAGTTATTTTAGTGGTGCAAGGATCAAAGTACCTGAGATGAATTAAACCATGATAAAGTTTTGCAGATAACACAAATGCTGTTAGTTTTCTTTTCCCTTGAAAGGCTGCACTGCCTACATACTTATCTAGCAAACGTGCTCCTGGATAGAATTAATCCATATACCAGGCAGTTTTCAAAGCTGCATTCTCAATGGGCATTATGCCAGTAAATAAACTTATCAGTTCACCCTTTGTAAGTTCATTTGCCAGTTACACAGAAAAGCTTTATTGAGTCTCCTTTTTCCAGTACTCCTCCTCCAATATGTGACATAATAGCTCAGTTCAGACACTAAACCCTGGATTGTTCTAACCATAGTTTAGAACTTTGACTTGAGCTTTCAAATGATGAGGCAAACCATAGCTGCTTAGATGCTTTCATCTTTCATTGCTCGGCATTCCACCATCAACATTCACAAGCCTCTGGTGATGAAAGACAGCTGTAACTGTGATATGTTGGTTATGATATCACACCATAGTTTAAACCATATTTTTTGTCTGCCAACCTAGCAGTTTGAAAACACACCAGTGCAAGTAGATAAATAGGCACCACTGTGGCTGGAAGGTAAACGGCGTTTCCATGCGCTCTGGCACTCATCACGGTGTTCCGTGATGAAGCGGTTTAGTCATGCTGGCCGCATGACCCGGAAAGCTGTCTGTGGACAAACGCCGGCTCCCTTGGCCTGAAAGTGAGATGAGCATTGCAACCCCATAGTTGCCTTTGACTGGACTTAACCATCCAGGGGTTCTTTACCTTTAAACCATAAGCTTCAGTTCTCTTTACTGAGTCAATGTTGAACCAAGTCTCAAAGCTCATTCAGTTAAACTACTTAACTGATTCAGTTAGTTCAACACATCTGGGGGGGTACCGGCTTGGCGAAGTCTAAGTGTGACACCTTGGTTTAACGCCAAGTGACCAGAGCTGAATTAATGATAAAGTTTATAGTAATATAGGATGTGACTAGATATCATTTGTCTCTGTCATGACATGGTTTTGGTTTCCCTTGTAACTTCCACAGAGGAAAGACACGAATTAACTGGGGCATGCCAAGGTGAAAAGGGAGCTGTTTGTTTTATTTTTACCTTTGAGAAGTTGATATCCACAATGATTCAAAGATTTTGTGAGTGTGAAGTAGCAGCTAGATGATCAAAATGATCTCTACCCAAGTAAACTTTAAGTTGTATATCTCTTGTGGATTTATTCCTACCACTGTTAGAAACTTTTTAATTGCTGAACACTTCAGGTGCCCTCTGTTGTTTACTAGCTTCTCAAAAGAACCCAGGATGACTTGCCCTTTTTAGCCATCTAACTGGATACTGCACAGCATAGGATACCAAGCCCTCAGGCTCAGTCAAGCAGTCTCTTTTGAAAGTGAAAAAGCAGTCATGCAGCCAGCTCTAAATAAGAAGAAGAACCGTAATAAGAAAAGCACAATGAGAGAAGATGCATTGCAGTTAGTAAATAATAATCAGCTGTAAATATTTGAGATGCAAATTTCTGTGTTTGCTTAATATTGTCTACTAAAGTGTGGGTCTCTACCTTCCACAGAGCCTGTCACTGATGACTTGAGATGAAAACCAACATCTCCTGAAATCTGTAGTCCATTCTTTAGCTTCCGCATCTTAATGAAAGTAAATATTTTTATATGCAGATTTAAACCAATTTATTTGAACTACAGTAGATGGTCCAATGCTCTCATTGGAAATAAGGGTTGAAGTAAGCAAATATCCTTTTCTTTTGCTGCATGGGCATTATGGGGTCAACAATGACCTCATATTCCCAGTTGTTGTGAAAATATTTGAACTCGTATGTTTCTTAAGGCCGGTTCACATCAGCAGGTCCATTTATTCCTTCAATCTATCATGTGGACACGTGTATATGACCGTGTAGAGAAAGTATCAGTGGGAGAGTATTAGTCTTAATTGTGAGTGATCTTTTATAAGACAATGGGGATTTTTTCCCTTCATTTATTTGGTTTTAAGAGTTACATAATCTGTTGCAAACAGATGGGACAAGGAGGAGTACAGAGGTATGAGAGGTGGAAAGTAGATAGTTCAGAACTTAATAAAAAAAAAACTTGTAGCCCACAATACTGGTGGACCCTCATCTAATTAATACATATGTTGATAATCTCATTTCTTAGTATGAATCATTGAAACATCCTGCAGTTTTCTGTATTTAGCATGAAGGTTGACTAAACATTGGATGCCACTAAATGTTGTTTTCCCATGTAGATTAAATATGTTTCTCTAGCCAGCATGGCCAATGGGCTGGGATGATGGAAGTTGTAGTCCAACAACATCTGGAGGGGCACCATGTTGCTTACTCCTACTTTAGTTAGTTCTGCTTGGATGAATTTCAGCTACTGAGACCAGAGTATGTTGACTCAGGGAGGTGCAGCCTTCCATATACAGTGGTACCTTGGGTTACAAACACTTCAGGTTACAAACACCTCGGGTTACAGACTCCACTACCCCCAAAGTAGAACCTCGGGTTAAGAACTTTACTTCAGGATGAGAACAGAAACCGTTAAGAACGGATCTCTGGAATGAATTAAGTTCTTAACCCGAGGTACTACTGTATATAGGAGTGATTGGTTGGGTTGAATAGATGGCAAATCTATGTTGAGAAAGGGAGTGGTCCTAGGTACTGTGATGAAAGTGACTGCGAGGCTGCTCCTTAGCACAACATCCTTGGATACAAATATTTCTTGAACCATTGGCTTATTATTAATGTCCACTTCTTAGGCAATGGGACCTTGTCAGCAGCTTTTTGCAACTCTTCTTTTTAAACCAGGGCTTAGATTGCTTTAGGATGAAAGAGTTATTCTGTTTACTTCTGTCTCCTCCGATCTGTTAATAACTACCGTGAAAATTCGCTTTCTAGATGTTGGAAATGATTCAGATGCTTGTTTGGGAAAACAGCCCTTTAAGTTTCATTTTTAATTCAATTTCCCTCCCCCTGAATGTCCCAAAAGCGTAGTTCCTGTTGCCGGCTCCTCCTGCTGCTGTGGAGAGTGGAAGTAGCCTCCCAGCAGTGGCGGAAAGAGACACAGGAAGAGCAGCTGGCTATTGAAGCCATACAGCAGCAGCATTCAGCTCCTCCCCTTTCTCCTCCCTATGTCCTGATGATGCGTGTGGGATGTTGCCCTCCCCCCATTGCCCTTGCAAGCTGGTGCCTCTGCTAGAAACATAGCATACCAGCTATTTGGCAAAGAAGAGAAGGGCTAAATCCAAGTCACAAAGAACATTTCAACCTGTTAAAACAGTATATATATATATATATATATATATATATATATATATATATATATATATATATATATATAAAATTTCTGTTAAATTAGGCTAGAGCTTATTAGCAGAGCTCACTTGTGTGTGTGATTCTCCACATAGGGAGCCTGCATTTGCTGCTGTGTGGATCAGGGTGTATGTCTTCTGAATAAATTGAAAAAGGAAGCCATATGACACATCAAGTTTTGAACAAAAAGCTTTATATCAGACATGTAGGAAATCAATTGCCACTATCATTTGTCTTTAACAAAGGTAGCAATACAGGCACTGGGTGGTATTTGGGGAAGTTTTACCCAGAGTAGACCGACTGAAATTAGTGGACCTAACTTAGTCATGTTCATCAATTTCAACAGATCTACTTTGAGTTGGCTACTGATATCAAACAATTCACTCTGACAACCAATATAGCATAGATATAAATTTTAAGTATATGAATGTACCAGATTAATCTAATAGTTCTATAGAAGTGCTCAGTAAAAAAGATTTTCCCTCTCCCTTGGTCTTGGAAAGCCACTTGAACATTTGAGCCCAGTCTTCCAGCTAAAGTATGAAATGAACTATGACTAATCTTACTTTTTAAAAGATCACTTGAATTCTCTGCAAACCCTTCCATTGTCTGCAAAAGTTCTATTTTAAAGTTCAAAGTACTTGCAAAACCAATAATTTTAGTCTTGTGTTCAGAGTAATATATTTGAAGAGAAGCTGGCAGCCATAATTTCTGTCTAAGGACTCACTTTCTTGCACATACGTGGAATATTCTCTAGATGCATACTGAAAACATATAAGAAGTGAAGAAAAGGAAGAATAAAATCTTACTAAAATGTCAAATGTGTTTCACAGTAAATGCTTTTGAAGTATGAAGGATAATACACAATATTATTGATAGAGTTCCATGAATGCACATTATTTTAAAGAGTTTAATAAGCAGAAGAGACTGGTCCCTTGGTCCAAGGAGCTTACTACCTTTTTCATTAAAACTATTTTAGGAATCTGGGGAAATGTGGAAAGTTTATTTTAAAGAACACCTGGCATGGTCCATCTAAAAGCACTACTACTGATTTCTGTGAAGGAAATTTAATAATATGCTTATTTTTTCTGACAAAACCACAGACTTAAAACTAGTGAGACTTAAAAGATACTTCACTTGGAATGGATTGTGCCATGCATTAAGAAATGGGAGACCTTTTGCCAAATCTCCCACCCATGAAGCTGTCATAAGAAAGACCATTATGACCTATTAGACCTATTAGAAGATAACATTACTTTTGTAGGAAATTTATTACATGTTTTATGTGTTTTTATCTTTTGCTGGTTTACTGTAGCAGAGAGTATGAGTATGTGTATCTTCTACTTCTGCAGTTGCCCTATTGCCTATCTAGCATGTTTTATTTATGTATGGAGGTGCTTTTATCTTATCCTGGTCTATGACCATAATAAAGATTTGGATTGGAGTGGATTGGATTGGATTGAATTGTAGGGAATCTGAAATTAACATACCAGTTCAGCTGTTTCTTATGGTCAGCAGTAATGTCTCAACATACCAGATTGAGGGGGGTGTACTGTGGATGTTCGGGTTTTTGTGAGCATCCATATTATCCATATTAGTCAGACTAATCCATATTAGTCAGACATGACTGGACCTAATGGTCAGGGGTCCCTTTTACCTTTACTAGGGAACTTTAGGGAAGTTTTTAATGTGTGACATTTTAATGTATTTTAATCTTTGTTGGAAGCCGCACAGAGTGGCTGGGGAAACACAGCCGGATGGGCGGGGTATAAATAATAATTATTATTATTATTATTATTATTATTATTATTATTATTATTATTATTATTATTATTATTATTATAGATAAGCCAGTGTAAGTTACCTCTGTTCCAAACTCTGTTCAGGAGCCCTATTACTGTGAGCTGAGGCTGAGTGGGAAAACACCCCTTTAAAATATAGTTTGACTTTTACCACCATTGTTGCCTGAGTTAGGTTCCACAGGCTTGCCAGATCACATGACTGTGCTGAAAGAGGTTTGGAATAGGTGTGAGTCTCCCATTGCCCTGTCCTCCACCCCCCACACCTCCCATTTGGACTTATGCCAGTTTAAGTTTTGCCTCCTTCAGTTCCATTGCCTGAACTTCAGCTTACAGAGGCTTCTGAGGGAGTTCCACCAGTGCAGCTCTTGTGCAGCTGGGACAGCCCAAGTTCAGCACATTTGAAACTCACTCTTTCCGGGCTTTGGATTGTGTTGTAAATGACTGAATCCTGGTAAATTTCCAGTTTTGCACAGCTACAGTAAGTGGTCTAGTGGGAATATATGGGTTAAGTACAATAGTCATCTCTGTTGCGTATTGTTACATTAGATCTGATATGGAAAATAAACTAACCTGAATTTTTGTTAGTAGGAGCTTAGGTTAATTTTTACTATCCTGTAGCTCTTTCCCTCAGTTTGTTTACTAACAGGGCAATCCAGGGAGCCAGCATGGTGTAGCGGTTAAGAGTGGTGGACTTGTAATCTGATGAACCGGGTTCACTTCCCTGCTCCTCCACATGCAGCTGCTATGTGACCTTGGGCTAGTCACACTTCTCTGAAGTCTCTCAGCCTCACTCACCTCACAGAGTGTTTGTTGTGGGGAAGGAAGGGAAAGGAGATTGTTAGCCGCTTTGAGACTCCTTAAGGGGAGTAAAAGGCGGGATATCAAGTCCAAACTCCTACTCCTCCTCCTCCTCCTCCTCCTCCTCTTCTTCTTCTTCTTTTCTTCTTCTTCGCCTTCTCCTTCTCCTTCTCCTTCCTTCTCCTTCTCCTTCTCCTTCTCCTTCTCCTTCTCCTTCTCCTTCTTCTTCTGTTGTACAGTCAGCTCAGCTGAGTTCAGTGGGGCATATTCCCAGGAAAGAAATTTGAGTGTTACAACATAAAAGTATATTACTAATAATATTGTGTTCTTGTTTCTCCTTTGATCTTGCTCTACTGAAAACGTCTTGCCTTGAGCGATGTAGTGCGGTGATATTGGATGGTATTGGATTTGATCAGTTTTTGTAGGAAAGATCTTCAAGGGAAAATTACATTTTGTAGGACGTGAACCTTATAACCCATAGGAGCTTCTCTCAGCTCTGCAGCAGAACTGAAACACACACTTGCCAGCTGTTGCATGCCATTGACAGCCTTATTCTTATCCTGCATGAATTGATCTAAGCAGTCCAAGTTGGTGACAATCACTGCCTCCTGAGGGGGGTGAGTTCCATAGTTTAACTGTGGACTGTGGCCTATATTTGTATCTTGCTTTTCCACTGAGGAGCTCAAGGTTGTGTATATTTTTCTCTCCATCGATGGAAGATGGCGGCGGACAGATGAAACACCGAGATCGCTCAGCTCCAAGATAAGACAGAAGTTATTTTAATTTGCTTTTAGTTATTTCACTAAGTCGTTTTTATTTTGTGCCTTGTGCGGTACACTAAATCTTATCTGAACCTATTTGAACTGTTAATTGGGTTCTAAACCCTTTGTATTTTAAAATCTCTTAAAATCCTGGCTATGGGCCACGGCAAACGGCCAAGAGAGGTGGAGGAGGCAGTCACCTCCCCGAAAGCTAAACACTCTAAGAATGACCGCAATCAGGATTGCTGTTCCGAGGATGCCAGGTACTCGGTTGAAACTTATAATCGTTTTAGCCCTTTAGTGGAATTGGCAGCATCCTTGGAAATAGGAGAGAGGGCCTCGCCAAGGACGAGTAACACAAATGACATCCCTACAGCCAAGGTTATTGAAGATCGCCCCTCCCTGAAAACTGTGCCAGAGACCGACCTGGGTGTTGATATGGGTGTTGATATGGGGGTCGAACAACTCCATCTAATAATTAGAACTCTCCACTGCATCTTTAAGAGCATAAAGGGGATAGCCTCGCAGTTGGATAAGATTCAACTAAAGCTCGTTTCTTCAGAGCTACAAATAACCCAATCATCCCACTCAACTCAATATGTGGCTGAGAAGGATTTAAAGAACCAGAGGAACAAGCCCCAGCAAAATCTTGAGTTTCCCGATCTGCAGCCAGTACACGCTGAGATAATGAATGAATTAAAGAGCCGGCGGAACATCTCTCCTAACAGACAAAGAGGTGATGTTCATAAGCACTATTCGAAATCTTTGGGGAACTATCAGTCTCTGACCCTTCAACCAAACAAAATCTGCCTATCTATATATGGCTGGCACCCCAAGTGGAATAACGTGAGGGACATTAAAGTATTCTTAGGTAACCTTCTTCATATACGAGTTCCGCAAATCGACCTCAGCGCAGTATATCCGCTACATCATCCCCAGAGATCCCAAATAGTAATACTCACCTTTCAATCTCCAAAAATCCCCTCTAACTTGATCAGGAGGAAAGCGCCCCTGGCTAGATGGGGTATCATCCCAACAAGAGTTTTCATTGATACTCTGATCAAACCTCTCCTATCTTGCCGACCACCTAAAGAGGAATGCACTCCAGATAGGACTGACCTGCCTTTGAACACCAATGTGCTCCCTTCAGATGTACCCATTCCTTCAACAAAGATGTGGAATTACACGGATTGCTCTCCGGCAAGTGTGGAGGAGAGGGGTCTCATCTCTCTATTCGGTGATTTACCTCCAGCAGAACAACAGGCAGTACTGGCCAGACTGGATACACTTAAACAACAACTTGTGACTGCTCAACTCCAAGGAGCCCCCTTGGAAACTGATTACGATGATTTGGATAACCCAAGGCCCGCGGGTGAAACGTTGTCATCACCCCAAAGCCTGGTCCCCCCAAGAGGGGTGCATCCAACGGCTCCCAGGGAGGATTCACGGATATCAATTGCTAGCTCTCTCTTACAAGATAGAGCCTTTTCGCCGCCTTTAATTGATCTGCAGTCCCCAAGCAACCTTACTTCCCCAAAGTATGAAGCAAACAACATTTCTTGCTCCAATAGGCTGTCAATGTCCTATTCCTCCATGCCTGACCTGGAATCTTCCCATAATGACGAGCAACTTCCTATGGACTTCCAAGTGCCTAGGACTGATTTTCATATATCGCCAAGTTTGTCCCATCATCCTGTGCAAGAGATGGATGCCGTAGAGAGAAGACCCGGCCCAGAATGGATTGAAGACCCTACTGGGCATATAAACCAAATTATTGCTCCTCTTGCCAACAAGCCCCCAATGGGAGTTGGTCTCCCGGCCCCTTTGAGTGATAATGTAACCTCCACCGAAGACAATCAGCGACCACCTGTGTCAACGAGTTCATCAAACCAACAGGAGGACGCCTCTACTTCAAACTCCAGTGCCAAAGCTGTAAGTGTTTTAGCTTTCCCTGAAATCATCATCGGCACTGAAGGGCATCTTCCGCTGCCTCCTGACCACTTATCTCAGAATGTTGAGATTCGGCGACCCTCAAAGGTGACACTTCAACAAAGCAAATTAACTGAATATTTTCCTTGGACTTCCCATGCGTCTAAGTGCAATCCCCATCCTGTCAAGTGACAGTTAAATGACCATTCCAGAGGGACTCCCTTGTCAGTCCTATGTTGGAACATAGCAGGCTGGCGGAGGAAAAAATTTGACCCTGAATTCCAGATGTTTATTAGTTCGTTTCATATTATCCTATTACAGGAAACATGGGAGGTTGAGGATATTGCTATAAACGGATTTGAATTAATATCCTTGCCTGCCTGCCCCTCCACAAGGGGTGGCCGCCCTAAAGGTGGCCTCATAATAGGTATCTCCTTGGGTTTACATGCCAAACTAACACTAGTCCAATCTTCCCCTCCTTTTGTCATCTCCGGTCTGGTTGTTGGTGGAAGGATATCCCTTCTTATCTCGAATGTATACCTCCCCCCAGGAGGCACTTCCCTCGATCTCAGATCTAGATGGGAAACCCTGGAAGGCCACCTATTATCATGTTGGGCTAGGTTCCCCACGACTCAAACTCTAATAGGTGGTGACTTTAATGCTCGAACTGCAGCTAACTGGGAGGCCCTGACGGAATCCAAATGGTGGGTGGGCCCGGACCTTGAAACCCTTGATCTAGATCTTTTAACTGGACGAATGTCTAAAGATACCAAAGTTAACGAGGCAGGTGTTCTTTTCTTACAACTGGCTATCCACCTAAATTTAGTTCCCTTGAATGGCAGATGCCACCCGGATGTGCCCGGTGAATACACCCACTTAGGCACTACTTCAAATAGTGTGCTAGACTATCTTCTGACCTCGAGGGATTTGTTCCCAAAAATTATTTCCTTCAAGGTGGGGGATATGCTAAATAGTGATCACCTCCCTTTAGTATCTATTCTTGCCCTCGACTGGCGGTGTACTGAGTACAGTCATCAAACTAGGATTGAAGCTAATGCGCGGGCTAGAGTGCGTGGATTAAATTGGTCCAAGGTACAAAACCGTATTCACTTGGACTTTTACCCTAAAGAAACTTGTATCCAATTAGCTGATATAGCCAATGAGCCCCACGATCCCACTGCGATATTGGATTTATTTAACCAATTTACTGCTGAATTTACTGCTTTTCTTACTTCTCCCCCCCAGACTACTAATCGCAACCAACCTTCAGGCGCCCTATGGTATGACTCTCACTGTAAACAGACCAGAGCTCTTCTTCGCTCAATTTACAATGATTATAAGACCTCAGGAGATATGAAACTTCCGCCGGCATATTACCAAGCTAAAACTGCTTATAAACAAGCCCAGTTAATGGCCAAACGCAACTGGCAGAAGCACCGCTGGTTGGCTTTACTTAATGCATCCAATTCCCGTAATTCAAGCGAATTCTGGTCATTAGTTAACAGAAGATCGAGGCAATATCCCCCAGCCACCATTCCCGCCCCCATCTGGGAACAGTTTTTGAGAAAAGCCTTCTCACAAGCTGATCTTCCTTCTACCTCCTTGGAGCACCTGTTTCTCCACCTTCCTAAATGGCCTCCCACGGACCCGGAGGTAATAAAAGATCTGATTTGCCATCTGAAAGCGGGAAAGGCCCCGGGGCCTGATTTGGTTCCTGCTGAGGCCCTTAAGTCACACCCGCAGTGGTGGGCCGCTGTTTTGGCCAAAGTATTTGATGCCATCAACACCACAGGCCTCATCCCTAGAGCCTGGAAGGAGGCTATTATTATTCCTATTCATAAAAAAGGTTCCATCTCTGAGCCTGGGAATTACCGCAATATTAGTTTATTATCAATTGTGGGGAAAGTCTATGCCCGCTTTTTGTTATCCAAATTGATGCAATGGACGGAAGAGTCCAATTTAATTGGCCATGAGCAAGCGGGCTTTAGATCAAATCGTTCCACAACCGATCATGCTGTAATTCTGTATCATCTGGCACGGAAATATTCTTCTCCCAGTCGAGGCCAACTTTGTGCTGCCTTCATTGATTTGAAGGCAGCTTTTGATAGCATTCCCAGGGATAAGCTATGGGTGAAATTAGCCTCATGGGGTATTGATAGAAGATTGTTATGGCTCATGACCCAGTTGCATGAGGGATCGGCTGCCAGAGTGAGACTCTCTCCTGCAGGTGACCTAACAGGGGCGGTCCCAATAAACAGGGGAGTCCGACAAGGATGTATCCTGGCCCCCCTGCTTTTCAACCTGTATATAAGCGATATGAGGAAGCCCTTAGAGGAGGCACGCAATAATATTCACGCCCCCCGTCTGGCTGACTACCGATGCCCACTGCTTCTATATGCAGATGACGCAGTAATCCTTTCCTACTCGCGAGTAGGCTTAAACAGGGCTTTGAAGACTTTTGCTGCTTATTGTCGAGCCAACCTTCTAACTATAAATCATTCCAAATCTAAAATAATGATTTTTTCCAGAAGGCGGAAACAATATAAGTGGAGGCTTGATGGTGCAGAGGTGGAACAAGTTGCTAAATTCCAATATTTAGGTATCTTATTTCAGCAAAATATGAGATGGAACGCCCACCTTCAATATCTCCTTAATAAAGCGAAAGCCGCATCATATGCTCTCCTCCAGTTCTATTTTACGGATGGCGCTCTGCATGTGCCCTCGGGGTTGAAGGTGTTTAAAACTAAAGTAATAGCCACACTCACTTATGCGGCCCCGCTTTGGGCTGCTCTGGCAAATCCTTCTCCCCTGGAGGTCACTCAAAATCAATTCCTACGATGCCTTCTGAAAGTACCCAACTGTGTGAGTAATGCGGCTATCCGTCTCGAACTAAGGATGCCTTCACTAGAGACTGTACTGTGGAAACATGTCTTCAGCTATTGGCTAACTCTTGGACTGAGACTTCCTAATTATTACCTAGCCCAATGCCTATGGCGTGACGAGTTCACCAGTCCATGGGCTAGCATGATTCACTCTAAACTCTTATCTATCGGAATCTCGCCCATGGAAGTTTTGAAACATGACCTTATCACAGCCAAGAGGTATATTAATCAAAGATTGGATGACATAGAGTGGCAACGTAATGTTATGCTTGGTGGCGGGACTTGCTCCCCGAGACAGTTGGGAATTGCTCCTCCACTCCATGTACCAACCTATTTCTCATCTCTCCCCATTGCTAATCATCGTTTTGCTTTTATTAAAGCACGTTTTAATGTATTCCCTTCAAACCTTCTTTTCCATAGATTTTCCAGAGGTCAAATCTCGGTCTTATGCTCTTGTGATAACAGAACGACAGAATCACTTCACCATATAGTGTTCAACTGCCCCCTATATGATGATAGCCGGAAGAATCTAGTGCTACCATTAATTCAAAAACTATCTGGGCACCCGGCTGACTTTCTTCTTGCCTTTCTATTGCAAGATACTGACCAATTTGTAACTTCACAAATGGCAAAATTTCTAACCTCCGTTCTGACACACAAGAGACGTAATGGATCATTAGTAGGAACCTGAAATTGCTTGAAAATTATCTATATTTTTTGAGTAGTTATTAAGTTTTTATTCCCACTAATCTTATATGTTTTAATTTGCTAAATCTGATGTGAGTGGAATTTTTCTGTCTGTGTTTTCTGTCTTGTTTTTGATATGAGCTTAAAGCTGAAATAAAGTTGTTGTTGTTTGTTGTTGTTGTTTATTAAGAGGAACCCTCTGTTGTGAAGTGTGCAGCTTGCAGTTCTCACATGCAACCCTGACACTCACATTGTACCCAAATGGGCTTTGAAATTTGGTGCCCGCAAGGGCTATATACATACCGTTTAGTGTATGACTTTCCCCCATAGAATCCCAGGAAGTGTAGTTTAGCTCTCACAGAGCTACATTCTCAAGCACCTACAGCAAACTGCAGGTGCTTTAGAGGAAGTTGAGTGCTTTAAATATATGGTATGTACTCAGCTCAGGGCAACAAAGATAAATCTCAAGAAATTTTATTGTATTCAAAGGGAATTAGCATACTTCCCATAATATGTTAACAGCAGTGCTTTTTTTCTTTAAAAAAAGTGTTTAGGGGTACTCTCATTTCCCTACTCATATTGAAATACTGCCCCTCAATGAGGCCAAACATATTCACAAAATGTTTAGGGGTATGCGTCCACCTGCGTCCCCCCAGAAAAAAGCACTGGTTAACAGAATCAGTTGGCACAGACTTTCATAAGCAATACACTAAGAATGGGCCACTGGGGGAAGTTTAGAACTAATAAAGGAGTTACAGAGGTGTGTTCCAGGAAAGGAGTAGTAGTATAAGGAAAGGTTATATGAGCCATTCTGTGTAGAACAGACCATCCATAGTTATTTGTAACTGTATACCAGGTAAGAGGAGAATTGGCGTGAATGTCACAAATTGCAACCTCATTGAGGCTCCTAGGAGAGAGGTGACCTTAAATTTGAGCAGTTTTTGAGCTACTTTTTTTTACCAAATCTGATCTTAATAAATGAAAATTTAAAAAAAGCTTACAAATGTTGTCTTCCTGGTAGCTATTGGGCGTAAAGTGTTTTCAAATGGTGCCAGCCAGGAAAAAATAATTTAGATTTCTGCAAATGGGTTTCTGAAGTACACCTTCCTCTTGCTGCCCAGGTGTGGGTTGGTAAGAGATTAGTCTGTCTTTGGCAAATGCTTCAGGCCATTCAAACGTCTTGACTAGTTGCTGTGGAGAGAGGGGCAGAAGCAGCCCCATCCAGCACGGCCAATGGTCAGCAATGATGACAAGCTGATAGCCCTGCTGTAGCTCATAAAACTGGGTTCCAAACTTTTAGAGATTATGGGGTTCTTCTGCTTTATAGTTTCATGTAATGAAAATAAATATGAGCTTGACAGGAGGAAGTAGCGGTAATGGGAAGTCTTTCTTGTATTGCTTGTAACAAAGTGAATCTTGGATGTATAATGTGGATGTATGCCATAAAAGAATTAATTGAGTGAATAGAGAGATTACCATGAAAAGCTATATCAGATTGGGATACTTCCAATTTTCTGACACATTTAATTGGTTCTAATATTTAAGTGCTGTCTATACACATACTTTAGTTTATAAGCAAAAAGTGCTCACAGGCAGTCTTGAGTCCAGGAGGGAGATGTATTCCAGAGGAAAGGGGTTGCTCATGACTACCCAAGCGCTGCACCTAACACATTCAGACATTTGCTGAATGATTGAGGCTGGTTTGGGACAGAGATTGTTTGAGTCATGTTTAAAGTAAAATTGAGAGTCTTGGGAAAATAAAGTATATTGAGGCAGAATGGAAGATTGGTTTAGAAAAGAGCAGGTGGCCTTGAGAGTGATGGGGACAACAAGTGGGAGAGTTTTTCATTTGATTTTGATCTAACAAGAACAACTCTCATCAAAGCCAAAGGCTGATTTTGTGATTTTGTGTTTTCTTCTTCTTCTTCATTGAACTGATGTATTGGAGGATTGGATGAGGTTGATAAGAATTGAATTTGAATGGGGGAAGGAAACCACAGGAGCCCAGTGCCCTCCTGATGTTTTAGACTAAAACTATAATCAGGTGGTGCTGTGGGTTAAACCACAGAGCCTAGGGCTTGCCGATCAGAAGGTCGGCGGTTCGAATCCCCGCGGCGGGGTGAGCTCCTGTTGCTTGGTCCCTGCTCCTGCCAACCTAGCAGTTCGAAAGCACATCAAAGTGCAAGTAGATAAATAGGTACCACTGCAGCGGGAATATAAACATGTTTCTGTGCTCTGCTCTGGTTCGCCAGAAGCGGCTTAGTCATGCTGGCCACATGACCCGGAAGCTGTACGCCAGCTCCCTCGGTCAATAATGCGAGATGAGCGCCGCAACCCCAGAGTCGGTCACGACTGGACCTAAGGGTCAGGGGTCCCTTTACCTTTTTATCATCAGCCCCAGTCGGCAGTGCCAATAGTCAGGGATGATGGGAGTTATAGCCCTAAATATCTAAAGGGATCAGTTTGATGAATGCTGCCTTAAGTCAATAAGTAGTTTATTCAAGGGCTTTGCCTGCATATTCCTTGTCTGTAGTCAAAAAGGTGACATTTATAAGCATTTGAATGCTCAGCCAGATAGTATTGCCTTCTTTGCCCTGCTTGTGGGTGTCCCAGGGGCAACTGGTTGAACTGGTTCCACTGTGGGACTAAATGCTGTACCAGATCAACTTTTAGACTGATCTAGCAGAGCTTTCCTTGCCTTCTCAATTAAGGGAAGATCACTACTGCATGACTGCATTTTTGCAGTTCCCCAAATTATGTCTATGATAAACTGTAATTTTTTTGTCGGAAAAAACATGTAGTGCATTATTATTTCATTTATGAATTACAGGGGACTGTGGAATAACCTTCTGCAGAGCCGCAAAATATATTCTCAGTTCAAGGAAAACTGTTTGTTCAAGGTCTGTGCTACAAAACATCTGTGCACAAACAAATTAATAAGTACTTCAGTCTTTGTTTCCTCGCTTCATGGATAATCTACATTCATGCAGTTATAAATATAAATTGTTTCCAGAATTCATATATTTTTCTGATATCTTCCCATAAAAGTGGTGTTAAAAGAGTCCAACCAATCTTGCTTGCCTTATTGCTAACAGGCAGAGTGAATATGGTGTGAATCAGCTTAATCTATTGTCATTTTCAATGTGAAGCTGTTTAAAAGTAACGTTTTCTCGAAGTTTGAGCCTGCTGTTAAAATGGTTTTTTTTTGGATGCTTTAGAAAGCTTATGTGAACTTAAATAAAAGAGTGAATGATTCACACCATATTCACTCAGAAATCTCATTGTGCTATATACATGCTTGTGTTGACAATATGGCCTTTTGTTTTGTGTGGATGGAAAGAGAAGTAAAATGGCAATGTCACAAAGCTGCCTGTTGCATAACTACCCATGATATTATAAGGTTTGAGTTATCTTCCACAGGAGAAAGCATAATAAATTACCTGTAATTCTCCTTGGCATTATCCAAGGTCCCAGATCTACCTGGTAGCAGAGCATCAATATTCCTTTCCTTCTGTTGTGTCAGTAAAGCAAAACTCAGTATCCCTGGAGGAAGAGGCCCTGGGAAATGTAGTTCTCAGGAATCCTGAGTCCAATGGACTCTGTTTTGATATCTTTTTGTGTTGAAATCTTCTATTATTTGGTGGTTATTTTCTGTTTTATTAACTTGTTTGATATATTGCTGCTCTTATTAAGTTGCCTTCAGAGTTCCTGATGGACAGAATGGTGAGATAGAAATGTTTTAAATAAATCACTAAACGTTGGGTGACAACATGGAAACACTAGAAGTTCACTCACACAAGTAGTGATGGCCACCAACTTTAAAGCAGGATTAGGCAAATTCATGCAGGATAAGGCTCTCAGTGACTACTAACCAGGATGCCTGTGTTTTGCCTCTGTTGTCAGAGACAATATGCCTCTGAATGTGCTTGGAACCACAGGAGATGGGAGTGCTGTTGAACTCGGGTCCTGCTTTTGGGTTTCTCACAGGCATCTGGTTGCCCACCGTGTGAACAGGATGCTGGACTGGGTGGACCATTGGCCTGATCTAGCAGTTTCTTTTTATGTTCTTTTGCCTAATTGGTGAGAGTGTAAAGGGGAATCCAAGGAACTATCTAGAGCAGGGGTTGTCAACCTGGTCCCTACCACCCACTAGTGGGCGTTTCAGGATTCTAGGTGGGCGGTAGGGGGTTCTACGGCACAAGCTGGATCCTCCTTCCATCGAACACTGGTGGGCGGTAAGGAAATTTTACCATCCAGAAAGATGCATTAGTGGGTGGTTGGTATAAAAAGGTTGACTACCCCTGATCTAGAGTGAGAAGGGGAGGAACTGGTGCAATCTCACTCTGAACTACTCTCTGCTTGTTCTCTCTGGAGGCTTGTCCAGCTCTACATTTTGACGGACTGGGGATTGGTATAGTCTCTTTATCTTCTCCACTTTCCCTGCCCTCATCTGAGAGGTAGACAGAAGAAAAGAGGCTGTGCATGTGCATACATTGGCAGAACCAAGTGGAGGTGCATGCCCCCTAGGAAGCCAGCCCTGTTTGTTGAGAGTCAGGACTTGCCGAGCAAGGGCTGATGGTTTCAGGGCAACACTCTTTTGCTTACCTCAAGCCCAAGGGAGCTGGTACTTTAACTCACTTTTGTCTGTCTCCATTTCATCTCCCATTTCCATCATCTCTGTGTCTTGCTCACGTGCATTAACACACATACTCTCTCTCTCTCTCTCTCTCTCTCTCTCTCTCTCTCTCTCTCTCTGCACTGGCTCCACTCCTGTACACAAAACAAACCCCTTTGTTGTTAATGCATGCACTGTTTATGGTGAGGTTTCACTATCTCAAGCACAATACCGTACAGATAGATAGCATTTCTGCTGCCATTTAAACTCAACAGTGATGGGCCAATGGCCTGTTGTAGTCCAAGGCAGCTTCATGTGTTCCACTAGACAGTAATAACAGTAAGAGGCACCCTTGGTCTGAGTTCTGCTCAGCTTGCTTAAATACCACTTAGTGGAATGTTCTGATACTACGTATATTGGGAACAGTTTTCCTCTGCAGTTGCATGAGACAGGCAAAAGACAGACCTTTGGCAATCAGGGTTGGTAAAGCCCTGCATACTAATGTCCCATGTCCAGGTCTATTGTAGCATTACTGTTGAAAGTTGTAATTGCTATTACAGTATTAGCTGTCAGACTGTGAATATTTATACTGTAGTGCCTCAAGGAACACATGTAAATTGAAGAATAGCTGGCTACTCTAAGCAAAAGAGACAAGGCAGACACCTTTTATTGTAAGGGGATAAGTCTACCACCTGCCAAGCTGGCATCCTCATCTGGGATTCCAATGTGATATTGCCTGAAATGTTGCCTCACCCTGGCAAACTTCTGCTGAAACCAGCAGATTCTTCTGCTATTTGGAGTTGATAGCTAGGCATTGGGAGAGGGGCAGGGGGAGTTTCAATACTGCAGTCTTAACAGAACTAGAAAAACTTTATCTGGGTGATTGTATTGACATGTGAGAAAATCAGCATTAATAGTTAGGTAAGAAGCCAGAAATTGAAATTCTGGAATACATGTATGGAACATAGAAAGGGTGTGCCTCCACAATGATGAATAAAAGTGATGTGAAAGAAAATGTGCTAAGAGTGTTGACTTAGGCACAGCATACAACAGTATGCAAGTATGTGAAAGGAGACTACTCCTATATATTTGGAGAAAAATCTGTAAGGTCCAGTAAAGCTAAAGTCAGCTAACTCTGCTTTAAATCCATTTATTTATTTTCTTTAATTTTATACCCTGCTTTCCTTTCAATGAAAAACAGCTAGTCAGCAGCTAATCAGTATAAGTGAGTCACAAGTAACTTTATTTGAATTGTTGCCATGCTCAGCATTTGAATCTACGGTCAAATCCATTACGAAAGAGAGTGGGGCCATGTTCAAACACACAATCAAACATGCTTAAGCCCTGCTGGGTTGTAACCCATGTCAAGAAATACAGTATGTCTGCAGTTAAATGCATTGGGTTTCTTGGTGCTCTCTCTTGTACAAAACCCCCAACAAACTGCCCTTGCATGTGATTAACTGACCACAATTCTATGTCATATTGATTATGGTTCAGCATTCCTGTTGGACTACACTCAGTTCATCTTTGGATGTGTGGTTATGTAGAAGAGGACTTCCTTGGTCATAAGTGTGTATAAAGTGGGATTCATGGAGGAAAATACTATCCTTTTAAGGTTAGGTGTAATAGTCACAGGGCTTTTTTTCAGTGGGAACTCGCCAGAACTGAGTTCTGACACCTCTCAGGTGGGCGCCATTGCCATTATAAGAAAATACAGGGAGATGTTTGTGGTGCGTTCCAGCACCTTTTTCTAGAAAAATGGCACTGACTAGTCCCAATGGCTATACAGCACCTCCAGTATCAGAGTCAGAAGACCTCTAAATGCCAGTTGCTGGGGATCACAAGTGGGAGAGGAATAGTGCACTCGTGGCTGTTCATGGACTTCCCATAGGCTGCTGTGAGAACAGGATGCTGGGCTGAGCAGGCCTTTGGTCTGATCCAGTAGGCCTCTTCTTGTGTTCTTATGCCCTTCCTGAAAGATACCCACTTTGATAGACTTTAGAGGGCAAATTATGGCCTGGTTGTTGGTAGGAGGCAAAAGAAGAGGCCTACTGAATTAGATTATGGGGTCATTCAGTCCAGCATCTAGTTTTCCACAGTGGCCAATGAATTACTTTCAGGAATCCCTCCACCCACAAGCAGAGAATGGAAGTGATAGACCTTCCTCCAGCAACAACTCTTCAGTAGTAATAGCTAATGTTCAGTATTGATCAACTATTTGTTATTCTATGGGGAATGAGTGACTTGCCTTAGTGCCTCATACTGAGGCATAAAAGAACTTGAAAAGTTTCCCAGAAATATAACAAGTGTTTTCCATAAGTGTAATGAAGTATAATAAATACCTTGTTCTAATTTCCAGGCAAAGCCGGAAAAATGCAAGCTCTGTGTCTCAAGATTCTTGGGAGCAGAACTATCCTCCGGGCGAAGGTTTCCAAAGTGCAAAAGACAACCCGAGGTATTCCAGCTATCAGGGCTCCAGGAACGGCTACATGGGAGGCCATGGCTTCAACGCCCGGGTAATGCTTGAAACTCAAGAGCTGTTGCGTCAAGAGCAGAGGCGGAAAGAGCAGCAGCTGAAAAAAAAGACATCTTCTGAAGGGTCCAGCAACTATGACTCCTATAAGAAAGTTCAGGACCCAAATTATGCCACTCCCAAAGGTCCTTTCAGACATGATGTACCCCCTTCGCCATCTCAGGTTGCCAGGCTAAGCAGATTGCAAGCGCCAGAAAAGGGAAGACCATTTTATTCTTGAGTCGAAGAAAAAGGTCAACGTCCCATGCAATAAAGGAACATTTTCATATGAAGAGACTTGTATGGGGGGGGGGAGAGAAACTTCTTCTTTTTTACAAAAAGGAGGTACTAAGGAATTCTTGTCTGCTTCAGTGCCTTTAGCAATATAGGCAAAGAATCAGAGGGCCTTATGTCTTTGCCATTGTGTCTCAAGTGTTATATCGTGGAAGGATTTTCCATCATTTGACAATCATACTCTAGGCAAGTGATGTGTCTTAGTTATCAAGTGTCCTAGCCCAGTTCTGTGCTATCAGTGTCTGCTTCACTACATTTTGCTGTCAGGTGTTCAATGCTTCAGTGAGGTCCGATTCCAACATACATCATTAATTTGGTTTTAATTAAAAGATGCATTGCCATACCTTTGATTAAGGGAAAAGGGTACGTATCACTTGTAAGCAGTAAGGTTGAATGTTCACTCATGATCTTTAGCCCTTGATGTTTTACAGTTGATAAATATTTAAATGTCTGTCTGCTGAAATGCTGTTTTTCTTTGACTTCACACGTTCACTCTTGAGTCCTATCAGAAAGCTTTATCCTCATTCCTAAGCAAAAAATGTTATGTTTCATATATCCTGGGGACCTTGTTGCATTTGTCTTATACCTTAATCATATATAGGTTATATTATCAGTGAAAACCTTGTATTTATAAGTTAATGTTGCCTAATAATAGTGGAGGGACATTGCTATTTCATGAAGCATGTAGAATGGTGGAGAGAAAAATCTCTCTGGTTTGGTTTAACAACTTTGGTGGGGATTTTTAATTATTATATTCCATTACAAAAAAATGAACCCCAAAAATGAATTATAAATTAAACATTGCCCAGTTACTCCATACATCATGATAATTTGATTTGTCCTTAATTTTTTGGGAGGGGGGGAATACAGGACAAAATAAAACAAAAATCTATTTTTGCATTTAAAATAGTTTTTTTAAAACCTGTTTTTTGACAATTTGTAAAGCCTTGTGGACAATTCGCGTTGTGCTTCCATGTTACTGTATTTTTACACCTCAGTATCACGGTAAAGATCAACCATAAAGTGGGTAATAAAAGAGAAATGGGTTGGGATGTTGGTAAGCATTGTCATGAAAATACGTTGGTGTCCAAAAAATAACTGAAACAAAAAGATTGCGCCAGCAGAGTTATTGTTAATGTGTATATTGGGTATATGAAATTTTCCTTTGCAACAGCTGGTTTTGTGTTTGATGCTCTGAACTTTGATTGTGAAAGAGACATGTGTACACACACATAACTGGATTGCTAAAGTGCCTGCAAATCCTGATGTGAAAGCTCAGCATATCATGCGTAAATGAACAAAAAGAAGTATCAGTTATTGCTTGTGTATTGTTTGCCTTTTTTATAAAAGACAAAACCCAGTCCATTTTACTTCTGCCTCAACCTTCTTTCAAGAATATATGTGACAATTCTGCACATGCTATATCTTTATGCCTGCTTATTATTATTATTTTGTTAATATACTCAAGTGTTAAAAATTTGCTACTAATGTAAGCACAAACATTGAATGACCATGACTCTTTTACGCAGAGACTTTACAACACTGTGTAAAATGGCACTCTCTGTAAATACAGAAATTTAGAATAAAAAGACTGTTTTCATCTTGGTTTCAATATCCTTCTGAAGCTTTCAAAAACTGTAGCCATTACTTGATTTTGAGAGAGAGAAAGAGATTTCCACAGATGTTGTTTTATAATGTTCCTAGTGGTTTGAGCTTCCCTTTCTTAAAAAAATTACAGGCATTTAACTTTTTCTTTTTAAAAAAGAAAAGATTTGTGGGGCCCATTAGAGTTCCAAAACTGATTCTAAAAAAGAGAAAGTGGTTAATAAATGCTTTTAGTTACTTCTATAAACTCTGTAATTTAAGAGTTTCTGTTCTAAGACAGAACCACCATATTGGATCTCTCTCTCTCTCTCTCTCTCTCTCTCTCTCTCTCTCTCTCTCTCTCTCTCTCTCGGCAGGCTTGTGCAGCCTGAAGCCCTCATGCAATGGCCTTGGGGCAGAGGCACTTTTTGGATCACAACCCAGCTAGGACAGTGTGGTGGCATCTTTTGTATGCACTGGTGTCTCTACATTTAATTGACAAATCTATAATCCCAGGCAGGTGACAAGCCTGCCAGTGACACCACATGATTCCTGAGGTTGTTCATTAAATCATAGAATCATAGAGTTGGAAGAGACCACAAGGGCCATCCAGTCCAACCCCCTGCCAAGCAGGAAACACCATCAAACCATTCCTGACAGGTGGCTGTCAAGCCTCTGCTTAAAGACCTCCAAAGAAGGAGACTCCACCACACTCCTTGGCAGCAAATTCCACTGTCGAACAGCTCTTACTGTCAAGAAATTCTTCCTAATGTTTAGGTGGAATCTTCTTTCTTGTAGTTTGAATCCATTGCTCCGTGTCCGCTTCTCTGGAGCAGCAGAAAACAACCTTTCTCCCTCCTCTATATGACATCCTTTTATATATTTGAACATGGCTATCATATCACCCCTTAACCTTCTCTTCTCCAGGCTAAACATACCCAGCTCCCTAAGCCATTCCTCATAAGGCATCGTTTCCAGGCCTTTGACCATTTTGGTTGCCCTCCTCTGGACATGTTCCAGTTTGTCAGTATCCTTCTTGAACTGTGGTGCCCAGAACTGGACACAGTATTCCAGGTGAGGTCTGACCAGTATTCCAGGTGAGGTCTGACCATCTGCATGAATGAGTGTTCCGTGGTAGGAATGGATAGGCTTTTGGTGCCAGAGGACTGCTTGACCAACTCTACAGGGGATCACAAGCCAGTGGTAGGTGTGGCTACCCACACTCTCACATAGACCCTTGTATGGACACACAATCACACACACACAGAAGCATACAACCCTTCCTCATGAAGTGATTCATACAGCTCAGCTACAGAGGCATTATTGCCCTTGCTCTACTCAGTGATTGATTCAACCATAGAATTGGAGTGGACCCTCAGGGTCTTCTAATCCAACCCCCTGCAATGCCGGAATCTCAACTAAAGCATCCATGACACATGGCCATCCAACCTCTGTTTAAAAACCTCCAAGGAAGGAGAGTCCATCACCTTCCGATGGAGTCCATTCCACTGTTAAACAGCTCTTGCTATCAGAGCTTCCTGGTGTTTAGTTGGAGTCTCCTTTCTTGTAACTCGAATCCATTGGTTAAGGGGCCTAGGGGCCTACGCTCCAGAGCAGGAGAAAACAAGTTTGCCCCATCTTCCATGTGACAGCCTTTTAGATATTTGAAGATGGCTATCATATCTCCTCTCAGTCTCTTCTTCTCCAGGCTAAACATGACCATACAGTAGTATATGTGAAAAGGATCTGGGGGTCTTGGTAGACCACAAGCTTAACACGAGTCAAGAGTGTGATGCAGCAGGGGGGGGGGGGAGCTAATACAATTGTAGGCTGCATCAGCAGAAGTATAGCACCCAGGTCAAGGGAAGTAATAGTCCCACTCTATTCTGCTTTAGTCAGACCACACCTAGAATATGTGTCCAGTTCTGGGTACAATTTAAGAAGGATGTTGGCTAGCTGGAAGGTGTGCAGAAAAGGGCAACCAAGATGCTAAAGGATCTGGAAACCAAGTCCTATGAGGAATGGTTGAGGTCGTTGGGTACATTTTTTCCCTGCTCTCCTATGAGTGTTGGACCTATAGCAATGGATTCAAGTTACAATCAAATTGCATAATTGCAAAGGACACAAATCTCTGCAGAGGATGAATACCAGTAGGTAGGCTGACCTTCCAGTAGCACCATGGACCACTCAGTGTCCATTATTTCTGCCAGGAAAGAGAAGGAAAGAAAAGGAAGATATCGACAGCAGAAGCACCAGAAATATATTTTTCTCCCTGGTGTTTGTTCAGGTTTTTCCCCCCAGAGTTCATGATTCCCCTCCTAATGCAGAGTATTGGCACAAAGGGGATCCAAATGGGGTGGGGGAGAAGAGCGAACATCTGCTTAAAACAGATTGTACAATGCCAGTAATGTTCTGTTTTCCCCATTAACAATATTCAAGCTATTTTTCTCCTTTTTGCATTCCTTGTTCACACAGCATCTCCTTTTGAGCAATCCTGCAGTGAAAATCAGTGCTAATCCTTTATTTGCATGACATCACAGCCAGTTGCCATGGCAATCATGTCAGCTTATGTATTCTGACTATACTCCAGGTTCAAGGGAAGGGATGGAGGGGAGAAAGACTGCAAGGTGGATTTTGATTCATAATCTGAAGCTGATGCAGCAAGTAGGTTCTATTTTAGATGCAAATGCAAGAGAGAAGTGAACTCATAATTTTGCCCTCTGCACATCTAATGACCTAGCACCAATCAGCAAGCCGTAAAAATCAGGTAACGTGATAGCGGCAGAATTTGCACTTCTAAGTATGTGTAGATTGGACTAAGGTCCTTTCCAAAATCAAATCACTTATGCAGTGCAGTACAAAATGTGGGATGGAAAATCAGAAAACCCTGATTGAAAAGGAAGTATTGCAGAGATTGGCACTATCCCGTGAAAGATTTTTAGCATTTGCCATTGTTAAGAGAGTTTCTTATGAGAAAGTCAGATGATCAATAACTTTCTGCTAAGGGAGAATTTGGCTATTTCCCTCCCAGCTTCATCATCATCCTGTGTTCTTGCCAAAGGTCACATTTCTCACACTAACTATTTTCAGTCCCAGAGGAGCATGCAATAATGAGAAGGAGCCACTTTTTCATACAAAACTGTCTTTTGTTCTGATTAACAAGTTTGCATACAAAAGCTAATGGTAATTGCACTAGGGAAAGAAGATCCGGAGATATGATATAGAGGAAATACAGCTACAGCTTTGACAGATTTAGGCTTCTCGTCTTCATATGTTATAAAAGTTTAGTGTGGGCATCCATTCAGACCTCCAGAATGCAATCATCCTACTTGGCTCCTCCACTGCTCTAAGCCCACTGCACATTGGCCATCTCTGACTCTCCCTACCAACCATATCTTCTTTCTCCAAGTTATAACCCTCCCAGCATTGGCTGTGTTGCCTCTGAGTTCTGGAGCAGTCCTATTATCGCAACGGTAGCTTCTGCAACTAGGAGCCATATGGGATGGAGTGGCTCACATGGTACAGCACACAGTATAAATGTTAAATAGTTAAAATGGACCCATACTCCTTCCTAAGAATCTATTAATATGTGTCACATCTGCTACAGCATGATTGCCATTTCCGTTAATTTTAGTTTCTATTCCACAGCCTGTAACCAGGAACTATGTGGGCTAAGAAGATCACATAGTAAGCTCCCATGCCAATTCTTCCTGAAAGGCGGCCATATGGGCCACATCTGCCCTGGTTTCCTATTGCAATCAATATTACCAGCGCAGAATGGGACCTAATGGGAGTAATGACAACACCACACTGGCATGTGTGAATTGGGTCAAGGGCTGGTCCCAGACATGTCCAAAACAGGAAGAATTGAGAGCTTGTGTAGGAGAGCTTGTGTCTTTGCTTATTTCACCAAGTTCTTCAACCTTGGGTCCACAGATGTTGTAGGAATCTGATTCTCGTCACCCCTGACAGTTGGCTAGGGCTGAAGGCAGTTGGGAGTCTAACTATGTCTGGGGACCCAAGGTTGAAGAGCTCTGTATAGTAACTAAGGTGGAATCTACACACATAAATTATAAAAACTGTTCTGAAAATGCTTTAAAAAAAAAAGGCATTTCAAAAAAATACATTGAATTTTCCACAAGGCTCACCATCGCCGTCTAGTGTCACATTGTATATTGCACTTACAACACACTTGCAGCTGCATAAAGGTAAAGGTAACCCTGACCATTAGGTCCAGTCACGGATGACTCGGGTTGTGGCGTTCATCTCGCTCTATAGGCCGAGGGAGCCGGCATTTGTCCGCAGAAAGCTTCCGGGTCATGTGGCCAGCATGACTAAGCCGCTTCTGGTGAACCAGAGCAGCGCACAGAAATGCCATTTACCTTCCCGCTGGAGCGGTACCTATTTATCTACTTGCACTGGCGTGTTTTCGAACTGCTAGGTGGGCAGGAGCTGGGACCAAACAACAGGAGCTCACCCCGTCGCGGGGATTCGAACCGCTGACCTTCTGATCGGCAAGCCCTAGGCTCTGTGGTTTAGACCACAGCGCCACCCACGTCCCTTGCAGCTGCATGGTTGAGTCCAAAGTCTCTTCGACTCATAACCTTCAAATCAATCTGCTCTTTTGAAGAACCAGCTATGCCACTTTGTGAAAAGTGTCCCCAATGAGTTCACAAATGCACATTCTCTGCTTTGCATTTCCCGACAATTCAACAGACATGTTTGTGAGTGTCAGGTGATGTGCATGTATTGGTTTTCCTGTCAAACACCACAGCAGCCTCAACACAACTGGAGTCAAGATTCTTAAAGAGATTTGTATGTGTGCGTAGTTACATAAGATGCACTCCATAAGGTGAAACTAGACTGAAGAAGAGTCCTGCCTGGAGATGTAAATGAGCGTCTGTCAAAAGGATTGTCTCTGCTGGCTCAGCTGGAACCCTAACGCTCCCGAGTTGTCCTCAGACCCATTGTAGTCTCTTGTATGTTATCAAAACAATTTCTTAATGCTATTCAAAGTTTCATGGAGAGGTTTTTATTATTAATGTACTCCTGGGCTGTATTTCCATTAAAACATGTTTCCCCAATTGCTGTAAGTCCTCTCTGGAAATGAGACATTAAACTCAATTAAGCTATTTTATGGTGCCAATATTTTAACATATATCTTTGAGGACCCTGCCATAATAAACAATTAAAATGGCCAGCTGCCCAGCATTATGCAAACTCGTAGTGCAATTGCCATTTATTATTGGCAACTATAGCTGCAACAAGTATCTGACATAGTGCAAAGATATATTTTTGGGCCAATTTACAAACTTAGATCTATACCGGTAGTTTGGAAGACAATGTTTGGTTGATGTCTGGCTGCCATTCATTTTGTTTACTGGGGAGTTAGTGGCATATTGTTTCTCTTTGCTGCTTTTGTTGGGACGAGCTGCTAGGGGAAGAGGGGAAGTAGGAAAAAGCCCTTGGCCAGACAAGGAGACAAATTAGCTCCGTTGGCTGAGTTCAAGATACCCTTGAGTAATGCAAGGCTTTGAACTCTTCTTCTGGAGAAATCAAAGTAAATTTAGTGTTTAGATGGCCTGGCTTGCAAAGCTTTGTTTTCAAAACTTCTCATAATTTTATTTGCTGTGCTTTGATATATCCTCATTTCATTCTCAAAAGTCTGGCTTACTGGATGGATGCCCAGCACACAATAATGTAATACATAGCACATATAATATGTGCATGTCTCACAAGTCCAGGATCAGAGATGATTGACCGTGCTTGTTTAGGATTACGGGTCACAGATGATCATGCACACAACATATCCTATATACTCGAGTATAAGCCTAGTTTTTCAGCACATTTTTTGTGCTGAAAAAGCCGCCCTCGGCTTATACTCGAGTGAGGCAGGCAGTGGCTCCTATGAAGCTTTCCCAGGTTTTTTGTGGTAAAATTGGGTGCCTCGGCTTATATTCGGGTCGGCTTATACTCGAGTATATAGGTAGTTGGATGACAAATAGTAGAAGACACATGTCTGAATGGTTTTTGAACAACCTCAAATGGTCTGTGCTCTCCTTGTCTTCTGGCCTCCTTAATTAGCGATAATGAACCTTTGGCTCTGATGGGATTTGAAGCCCAACAAACAGAGAGCCACAGGTTCCCCATCTCTGTCACAATAATTTTTGTATTTCCTCCTTAACCCCATTCTGCCTGCCTCATCTCACCAGTGAAGCATTTCTGGAAACTTTCAGGGGGGGACAGACACATGACATATGTTCATTTCCTTTCCTGGATATATAATCAGCCTCATCCTATGGTCTTTGAAAAAATTACAATACATTAAATATAACAAGAACCCCTCATTCCATTTGCTGTATTGCTGCATGTGTTAATATATATTCTCTGTCTAGCCTTTTCTTTCTCTAGTCTTCTAAAAGGTTAAAATAGAATACCAGTACCCAGTGAAAATATTTTCTGCCGCTATAGGATTGTTGTCCCATGCTATGCCAAATATACAAAATTCAAAAGGACAGTCAGTCTCAAGAGGAAACAACAACAAAACCCCAACTAGCTTTGAAAATTCAAACAGGGCAAGATCAATGTCGAGGAAGAAGCATCATGAAATGGCCATGAATGTGTCATCAAAAGAAGCTACTGGAAAAGCCAGCACCCAAATGCTGACATGAGGTGTCCAAGTAAAATAGATGGAACTTTATGAAGAAAACCAACTTCCAAATTAGTTATCAGAAAACAAAAGTTGCATTGCTTCGATACAAATTCATAAAGTGACAAGGTGAATCCAATCTGAGGAGCAAGACAAGTCATCCGCTGTGGTTTCCAGTTAATTCTCCAAACATTTGATTCTCTGTAATGATAACTGAATTGGTCCATTTTTCATGGACTTCTTTCCTGTTTAAGTATGGTGCATAGCTGTCAACTTTCCCCTTTTTTCCTGGGAAATTCCCTTATTCCGAATAGGATTCCTCGCAAGAAAAGGGAAAGGTTGACAGCTATGGTATGGTGGTGATAACAAACTTCCTCCCCACCCCTGTGGAATACTACCAGGAGGAGAGGTTATGTAAGAAACTCACACTTTAACAGGGCTGGTCCTGCCAATAAGCAGAGGGACGCAGTGCCAGTCCTCCAGCTGTTCCTCCTAAGCCTCCCCCTCCAGCCATTCCCCTCTGTTGAAGAACAGAGCTGGGTGGCCTGTCCTGGACCTGTAAAACTGGTCTCAGGCACAGTGGAGGGTAGTAGTGGTGAACACCAGTAGGCTTTGGTATGTGGACTGGAAAGGAGCTGCCATCGTGTCCTTGACCTCAGGAAGCAAAGCCTATTGGGCTGTCTCCCAAAGAATCCAAAATATCCATGTAGAAATAAGAAACCAGCTGCTTCTTTCACAAGTTTCGCTTGCATCCAGCCATTATGTCTATTTAACAAATTCATTATGATCTGTCGAAGAATGACCTTACTGATCGCTTCAGTGCTCACATGCATAGTTTCTGGGGTGGTGGTATTCTGAAAATAAAATAGCAGTGATATGATGTGGCTATTGTTGCTTTGATGCTTTGAAATGAAACTGGCCAGAACTGCATTTGAAATGATCTTTTGCAGAACTATAAAATGCTTCTTTCCCCCCAAAAAAGTTACTTAAGTGTGCGTGTTGCTTTGCTTTGCAGGGTTTTTCTATCCACTTGAAGAGGGCACCCCTCTGCACCTATGAAATTTCTCTTCTAAATCTACAGAACATTATAGGAGTGAATCACATCTCTAAGAAAGGAAGGAGAGAGGTGTGTGTCTGTGTCTGTGTTTAATGCCCCTTGCCATCGCTGCAACTATATTTGGTAACGTGTCAGGACTGTGGAAAAGCCTGAGGAACTTGACAATTTGCACATCTGGTTAAGCACTGCTTAGTGGGACAGGTTATTAATTATACTGAGCAGCAGCACACTTTTGCAGCTGTAAATGACTCAGCCCAACATGTTCCATTATGTTGCCCTGAACCAAAGAATTTAGGACAAAAGCAAGAAGTTTTGCAATACACCCTAGCACCATATAACTGATCTGGGCCTCACACCAAATGTTTATCTGATGAGCTTTGAGCTATAGGGACAGAGACTGAAGGATTAGGAAGGTGTGAGATCTTACACTGTACATTTTGTGGCTATAGTTCCTCACACCTAGACTTCAATCTCAGTTCAACTACCCCATTGTCTCCATATGTTTTTATAAGCATTCACAAGTTGGCCAGGCTCCACTGAAGCAATGCCTATCCTTCTGCTGAATCCCAGAGGGGGTGGAGGAAGAGCCCTTGTCCACTGAGACCTGTCCCAGACTCCTATTGACTTCGATGGATTGGGATCCAAAACCAGCAAAGGAAATGGATTCGCACTGCCACTTTAATGCTGACGAATCGCCTAAGGAAATGCTTTTCCAAGGCACTTAGCCTTTCTCCTCGGCCATTAGGTGGGAAGGGGGTGGGGATGGGGGGGGCGGAATCTACATTGGCAAGAGTTCCTTTTCATGCTCTTAACAAAACTGCAGTCTACATTAATTTCACTTCATCTCTGATTGGTTGTTGCTGATTTGGTTAATCGTATGGATTCTTCTAACGATTGAAAGTACAATTGAGGATGATCGCAACTCCCCCATGAATGATCACAGCCCTTGCTATAGTATTGTGTTCAGGCACAAGGGACCTTCTAGAAAAGTGCTATATTTTGTCGAATTTTCTGGGCAAAGTGGAGCATTACTAGAGACAGTGCCTGGCTCCTTCTGTGAGGGAGGAGAGGGGCACACACAAAGGAAAACGTTGATGTTTTCCCCATGCAAACATCAAACATGTGTGGGGAAGCAGAATGATGTCCATTGGCCACACCCCCAAATATAAACGTGCCTGAAAGCCACACCCGCCTGTGGCTACACATTTGATGCTGGTGAAAATGTACCCAGCTCCTCTTTACAGTTTGGATCTCTGTTTGGCCCATGGATCCTGACTGCACAGTCAAAAAATTTCTTTGCTTGGGAGAAAGGCTGTAGCTCAGCGAGAGGATATCTGCCTATATGCAGAAGCAGAGCTGGGAGAGACCCTTGGCTGATACACTGGAAGACCACTGCCAGTTACCTTAGGCAAGACAGAGCAAGATGCCCCAAGAGTCTGACTCACTATATAAAACCTCTTTCTAGGTTGCATACACACCATCCATTTTAGAGCACCCCAAAGAATCCTGGGAGCTGTAGTTTACATCTCACAGAGCTGCAATCTCAAGCACCCTTAATAAACTACAGCTCCCAGGATTCTTGGGGTATGCAAATGTGCTTTAAATGGATGGTGTGTACACAGCCCTTTCTCCTTAATATTGTACATATAGCTGCTGGAGGAACACAGCCATCGTGCACGTAAGCATTAAAGAAGGGGCTAGCAGCTGTGATCCGGCTTCTTCCCCACTTGTTCTGTGGTAGTCTGGTCACACTTCATATGAATTAAGGCATATATGTTTCTCACGGAAGGGAAGAATCACATGAATTGGGAGCTTCTGCAAGAAGCTCCTTCATGGCAGTAGCAATGGCCCCTGGGGGAAGCATGGCTGTGGCATGGCTGTGTGATGAATGGATGGATTTGGGGACGACACACCTCAGGTAAGAGTTATTTAAGTGCTGCAATGGCTGAGCAGGGGAGTGTTGCTACGGGGAAGAGCTTTTTGGAACATATACCGAATAAAGTTTAAACTGGCCCAGTGAAAAGAGGCCATTCTCATCCGTTACATGTTTTTGATCCAAAGTCAGCTGGACTTTGACCAAACGCTTTCTTGGCTTGTTCTCTCCAGATTTCTTCCTTTATGCCTCTCTGCATGTATCAAAATGTATATTGGCCACAATCCAACATGGAATTTGTCTTGCCTAAGCCTGTAGATTTCAGATGAGTGCATCTACATTCTGTGTTGGAAAACAGCCACAACATTCTGTTGACTGGATTGTCAATTTACCTGTTTCTACCTTTCTTAACTTTTGGCTTGGCAGCTATCTACTTAAGGAGCCTCCTGGGTTAGAACTGGCAACCTCTGGATTCGTGTGAAGCTGCCCCACACAGTAAACTACCAGAATCTAAAATTGGAGCATCCTTTGAGGCAGTATTATATTCTCTAGTTTTGGACTGACCCTGCCTGCCCAAGCTGGCTATTGTGTGCTCCTAGACAGGGAAGGCTATAAAGGGCTTCCTGTTTGGGCTGAGACTGGAGCTGAGGAGTGGCCCAAGCCATTTTGCAGCCTGAGGTGAAGGACAAAATGGTGCGTTCCCCATTCTTTGCACCAAAACTGACTAGACCGGTAGTTGAATATTCAGCACTAGTTGTCGAACAGAGTCCTATATCACACTTTAGGGCGCAAGGTAGCTTAGGGGCTGCAGGGCAGACCACATGGCACACATTTCTAGCCACTTTCCGCCCCTCAAAATTAGCCACCCAAGGCAGCTACCCCTCTGTCTCATGGAAGAGCTGGCCCTGCTAAGAAACAATGGTCTTTGTGGCTCTGGTGTGTGACTGTAGCACTATTTGACCCTACACGAGCAGGGAGAGTGAGGTTGAGGGCTCCGACCTCCATCTCCTGGGGCCACGTGAGTGCAAAGATCTGAAGCAGGAAGCCACCTCTATTCACTGGGGGAGACAGATGCAGCACTTCTGTATTACCTCTAGAGCTTTTTATTTGGTAGAGTGCTAGTTCCACCATGTTCAGAACTAAACCAATCCACCTTTCTTTGGATTGTCATGCTGAACTCTAACAAGCTGATCTAGTTTTGAGATATAATAGAGGCTAATTGCAGATAAAACTTATCCCTGGTACCCATCAGGGTAACACCAGTCATCCCAGCTTCTGAGTAAAATATCACTCACTCTTGTATTCTGCTAGTTCTTTGCCTGGTGTGCCATTCAGTGTCTGTAGTTCTTTTTTAAAAAAATGCCAAAGAAAACTGCACAGGGTAGGGCTCTGAAATAATTTGTATTCGACAACTCTGTTCTGTAGTTTTTTTTATAAAAAAAAAGGAAAGAAAGAAAGAAGGGCAATGCTTTTGTGAGCAGACCGTGTACAGAATTTTGCAACTGCTCACTGGTGGTTTTCAAAGTCACTTGGCATGCATAATTTTCTCATCTTTATGCAGAATTTCCCCACATTTTTGTTGACTAAAATATTACTCATCTAATTTCCTATTTAAAAAACTCATTTCCAGCACCGCGGCGTTGAAAGGTGCTACCAAGCATTTAGCCTTCAATTTGCATACAACAAATCCTGTAATCTGATGGGGGCTTTCACACAAGGATGGCTGCAAGCAATTACATGGGCAAAGAATTTTTTTTTTTCAGCCGAGGTTCTGCCCTGTGTTAATTTCATCTGCTGAACCCCCATTGAGATTTCTTCTATTGTTAAATTGCTTATTGATGCGGATTTAGAAGGGGAGGGGGATAAAGTTTGCACCATGCTGGGGTATTGATATTTTCTAAGGTACTGGTATTATTTACTTGTTTATTTATACATCGCCTGTCATGCAGGCATCTCAAGGAAGGGGGTGTAACACTTTCATGAAATATAATACAATAATGTAATGTAGCACAATAACAATTAAAATACAGTAAAATAATCAATAAGCCAGAGAGTAAATAATATCATTGAAATCCTATAATGGCCACTATGAGAAGCCAACAAAAAGTCATAGTAGCTTTAAAAAAAAGGAAGGAGAGGCTTTCAGTCGCACCAGAACATGCTTGTATTTTCTATATTACATGTATATATAATTTAATATTGCAATTTGGGGGGGGGTAGGTTTATTAGGAAAGGGCAAAGTGATTGGCTTAGAATAATTCACTTCATTTAACACTCATTGACAGAGTAACAGTGAACATTCTTCCTATGAAGTGTCATGAAGGAACAGAGGATAATCCCGGCATTACAACTCCAGTAAATTGGTTTCATGGTGGTATGTATTCCAATACTGCACTGAGCTCGTACAAAACAATAAGGCTCGCATAGCAAACTATGTTGTCTTTGCCCCAAACTATTTTAGAAATTATCGTTATGGCACAGAGTATTTATGCCTGCTTTTTTTCAAATGTGGAACGCACACACACACACACACACACACGGGGAAACAATAGTGGGATTGTATGGTACCATATATTATAGTGACAAACCTGTTGAACTAATCTAAATATTGTAAGTATTTCCCGCCCAGATAAAATTATTTTATTTCACACATTTGCACCCTACCCATCTCTCCTAATGGTTGCATGGCTGTTATTTGGCAGCTGCCCCATCACCCCATACAGCCCCACGAGGCTCTGGGGTGAGGGAAGATTTAGGACTGCTCCCTTAACTTGAGATGGAGTGACTTGCTGAAGACAATCACTGAGTTTCATAGCCAAGCTAAGATTTGATCCTGTTGAACTTCAAACTATTGAGCCTACAAAACAGGTAATAGAAGTAATTCCAGAGCTAGCCTTATTAAATATCTTCCAGGATAACAATGCACACGCACATGGCAAGGAACTCATAAGTCACTTATTCTCAGCAGCAATAAACATTGTAACTAGACACTGGAAGGACCTATCGGGAGTGAACATAGATCACTGGTATCAAAATGTATGGGAAACTGCCCTACTAAAAAGTTAACCAGCAAACTTAAATTAGCACAGGGACATGCAAAGGAGGATGCCTTCACCCCCAGTGTGGTTCCCCTTTATCACATACACAGCACAACCGGACAATGCCTATCTCCCCCCGAAACAGCATATGAATCACTATGGCTAACCTGACCCAACAACTTACCTCCCACCACACATATACAAACAAGCCACACTGCAACCAACTGAATGCAACCAACCAAGCTCTAGAGTAGACCCCCTAACCTCTCGCAATAGTTTCCTTCTCGTGAGCTTTGATTAGACCTAATCAACCTAGCATAGAAAAAAGACCGCACGTTTGCTAAATTAAATTAAAAATGGGTTGCTTACAAACTCTCCGAAGGTCAGATTCATGTGCTTTTCCATACAGCATTCAGAAACCACAGGCAGTACACCCTGGCTTAGTTTCAATGGTTTAAAGTGCCTAAATTATTGGCATAGGAACACAACAATGGCTTCTAAGAGCCATGCAGCTAATTTGCAACAACCAGCTTAGCCTCTTCACACACTGAGCTTCTCTGGTAGACTGGAAGGGGAACAAAGCTTTGATTACCATACCTAGTCCCTCCCAGTGTGAGCTAGACCTGGCAGGACAGCTTAATCTATGGTTTTAACCCCTTCATGCATTAATTAGACTTAAACGTGTTGGTTATATGAGGCTGGCTATCCCACAATTTGCTCTGGAGAAAACATCAAAAATAGAAGAGAAGAACAAAATTGAGCATGGAAGTAATCTGTCACACAGTGGTAGGGGATCCTTGCTGGAAAGAGTTTGTAACCCTTGGAATAAGGAACAAATCTGTAATTCAGAGTTGTCTTCTAATTTAATAAGAATGTGTTGCTTGTTTGTCTCATTCCAAAATGAAACTTTCCATCCCCAACATTCCATGCCCGTCTTTGTGAAATATGATCAGTCTTTCTCAACCTAGGCCTTATTTTGCCTTTCCTGGTGTTTTTTATACTGCTGGCACCACTGCCATCACAAAGCAATCTTGTCCGACAAGTGAGTTTACATCCCTTCCCCAATTTATCATTCTTCCTCCCTTTTTGTGTGTGATTTCAATTCCATTTAACCCAGAGACCCACATCTTTCCAAAATATTTAAGACAGCACAAAAGGTTTGCTAGTAACAGTGCAGTCAACAACCAAAAGTCTGTTTGCATATCTGTATTTTTTTGCCCCAGTCAGATTCCCACTTTTTATTTTCAAAAGGATGCACTTGGTATGAGTGCATAATCAGAATCTGTGACATGTCAGAGCAGGCAGTAATCTCTGGCTGTTACATTTTTCAATAGTCTTCAGTTCCGAGCTGCTTTTAACCCAAATTTTCTCCCTTCATGCAACTTACAGGTTTTTTTTTCCTTTTAAAGTGCTCAGCTACTGAGATAATGTGCATGGGATAGTAATACCTGCCGTGATATTGGTGTATTTATAAGCACCTTTCTCTGACACAATGGTACATGGTGTATCTCATTCCAGATGACACAAAAGGGATTATATTTTTAGCTCTTAACTAGTGCGAAGCCTGGTCCAGAGCCAATGTAACTATGGCAGGGGGCCTGCCCTGCTGCAGGGAACATGCACAGCAGCCACAATTGCAGCAGAAGTGCTGGCTAGCTGGCAAATTGTATTTTCCTAGAGACAAAAATATTGGCATGCTGCAATATTTCTGCAAGACAAGTGTTTCCTTGGGGGGGAAAGGTTTCTGGTTCTCCCAGCAACAATTGCATACTGCTTGTGCAAAAAGAACAGGGGGGAAAAGATGCTGAAAGAATAGGCTGTGCAATAATTAAAGATGTGTACTAGGAAAGAGTATCTTCCTCTGATCTGCAGTTCCACTGTATATGCATTTTGCAATTTTGGTTCCAAAATGGAATATATGGTAGCTGGAAAAATGTTTCTCTCTCTCTCTCTCTCTCTCTCTCTCTCTCTCTCTCTCTCTGTGTGTGTGTGTGTGTGTGTGTTTCTATATTAAAATCGATGAGGTTTTTGGCAGGGAGGGGTCAGTCTAAATGGGATCCTGGGACCATTTCAGTTCTGTATCTGTGGGGGTAGAAGGTCAAGGCTACCTGGTTAAGTAGTATGATTTAAAGAAGTTGCCCTGTGCCATTTAAAAAATGAGTGGGCCTCACCTGGTATGTAGGAAAACAATAACCAGCGTTGTTGTGTGAATGTGAGCTGGAAACTGTGGAAACAGAGACATGTTTTTGCTGTGTGCAGGATCCAAAGCTGTGACTAATGGAGAAGACTAAGGGGGTGTTACTGCTGTGAGTCCCTCCATCCTATGTTGTATATATGTGTAAATAAAACCATATATCCAAAAGACACCAGAGTTTCCACTGATCTTCATTGCAAGGAAACTGAACCCTGGGTAAGCACAGGTACCCCTGGAGTCTCTTGCTGCTCAGAGATTGTAGTGGCATGTTAGATAGATAGATACATACATAGATGATAGATAGATAGACTACACACACTAGATCAGGCATCCCCAAGCTTGGCCCTCCAGCTGTTTTGGGACTACAACTCCCATCAACCCCAGCTAACAGGACCAGTGGTCAGGGATGATGAGAATTGTAGTCCCAAAACTAGGGCTGAGTTTGGGGGTGCCTGCACTAGATATACCATACACACATACATATTGGAGCTGTTCTGGTACTTAATACTGTAGACTACCTAGCAGAGGGTCAAAGATAACTGAAGGATGAAGAAACATACAAACCGCAGATCTCAATTATCATATCATTTAAACTAAACTAATGGCTCTAAAGACCATTGTGGTCTGAGACTTCCATCACTGATAATTCCACAGCTTTCCTAGATTTTATGTCCTAACTTTAAATCATGTCAACCATTGGGCCACGCCCACACCCTAATTCAGTCTTCATTCTCCTGTAGTTGAACCGTCAGCCCTATTCTGTGGAATCACCTGAGTTGGAAACAAGAACATGTGCCAGGTAAGCTGAGCCACCAGAACTACAGTTTGGGGCATCTTCTAGGGCACAAAGTATTTTCAATCTCTTCCATGACTACACTCAGCCAGGTTGGCCATTGGCCCTACTTGCTCAGTTCTCTGGTAAGCATGCCAAAGTTTAGCACAGTAATCCTATATTCACAGCTCCGCCTTGCTTATCTACGCATTAAGTGTTCATCTGCTCAGTACCAGTCTAGCTGTCCTGTTCACTCCTTCTGTCAAAGCAGAAAGCAGCCTGCTGAGCTTTGGCTATTTGTAGATTGTCTACTGAAATTTTTAATTGCCCAGTTTGTACTGTGGAAAGGAGCAGGCTGTGAGGAACTGCAGTTCAATTAGCAAACAATAATCCTGTAGGCACTTTCCAGTCCTTTCTTCTTTTCTCTTTTTCTTTTTTTTAAAGAAGCTTTTAAAACATGGATTTAGTCTAGATCAACTTTTCCCAATCTGATGCCTTCCAGATGTTTTGTGCTACATCTACCATCAGCTCAAACGAGCATGGCCAAAAGTCAGGCATGATGGGAGATGTGGAGGAGGTTACCAGGTTGGGGAAGGCTGTTAGTTGCATGTCATTCCCCACAGATAGCAATGGGGTTTGTCTGAATCACGAGAACCTTTCCTACATAGATTTAAATCAGATCTAATTTTATGCTGGATTCACCTCGTTCTTTCTGAAAGCGTAGGAGCAGTTTAATCTTAAGACTCCGGCATCTTCTAAAGAACCCAGATAATCCAGTTCAGCGCTTGCAAAATGTGAACAAATCAGAGGTTAAATTGAACGAAGATGTCACTGTTATTTGCTCAACTTTAGTCATGAAGTTATAACTCTTAAAGGAGCAGGAGTCTTCCTTGAGCCAGGAAAAAGCACTTAAGTCTAAAGTACATACAAACATCACAGGTTCATCTAGCCCAGCATCCTGTTTCTCAGATGCATCTGGCAGACACTTGAAACAAACCATGAAAGCAACCATCCTTCCCCACATTGTCCCATCTGCTTTACATGCAATTCTTTTTTCAGCATTCAAGTGCTACAAGCTGCTGTGCTGAAATATAAAATATACTTAAGACAACTGAGAAAACATCAAAACACACACACACACACACACACACACACACACACACACACACACACATATGAATGCTTCAATTCAGGGCTCCCCCCGCCCCCAGCCAGAACTCAGTTCTGGCACCTCTTGGGTGGGCACCATTGCCATTATAAGAGATCAAGGCGAGTTCTGGCACCTCTTTTTCTAGAAAAATAGCCCTGGTTCAATTTACTTTTCCCAACAAGTGTGATCTTTAACTTTCAAGGCTCAAAGAGTCTAAAAAGTTGAAAAAACACGTAAGAGAATGAACTTGAAGATGAACTAGAAATCTACTCAAAAAGGAACTTATTCACGTTCAGTTAACTCAGCAGTTTTTGGTTGCAGTTCAGATATTTTCAAACTAATTCAGTGTATTTGGTTAATCCAAACTAGTTCATTCCAGGCCCTGACCAATCCTCCATGAAACTGTCAACGGCAGAACAGTGCAAACCAAATCCTGGCTGAAATGCTACTCAAACAGCAAGCACATTTCTCAACGGCAGGTACAAAAAGAATGTCTTTGGGAACACCCTAAAAGCGCTGCCTGTACCACCGTATTTAGCAATCTGTTGATGTTTGCACAGGCTCTTCAGAGGGAGTATAAATCAGCTGTACATTCATTTTTCCTACAGTACATCTATAATAAGTAAAAGAAGCTCTGTTTTACAAAGTAATATTTTGCAGGCTATTAATCAGTGATATGAGCTATAGTCCTAATGATCTGATAATTCTTAATGCTACATTAATTTAGTATAAGATAATGAAACACTGTCACCTTGAATGTGCTATCTCCCCATTATGAGCTTTATCTCGTAATCCCCATTTAATAGAGGCATTCTCTGATGCTTTTGTATTAGGAAGAAAAGTACTGACTGAAGATCTCTTCAAAGACAGAGTTTCATCATAATTTAAAAAAGCTAAGATTAAAGTGCAATACTCATAATAGCCCCTTCCTTCAGTTGAAATTCCAGCAAATACGCCAAGAGAGATTTAAAAAAACCAAAACAACATTTTGGACCTCGGGGTGACAACCATCCTTCCTACTCTTGTCCTCCAGACATCTCCATTTACTGCTGAGTCATGCATGGCACTTGATGTGCTAAGTCATGCATGCTACATCATCAAATAACTCATCACTCCTTGACTTTCAGCGGAGGTGTGAATGGACTCGTGGAAATGCTATGGTTACAATTCAGCAAGAATTAAGCACACCTAAGGGGGGGATGATTCACACATGCATATGTATCACTTGATATCTCATGATTCAATGAGATTTGGGGGAGGGGAACAGGGGCTGGATCTAGATTCTAGCCAGTGTTACTCATAATTATTTCTAAGTCCCATCTGCTTCAGTGGGAGAGTTAAACACCTGCTTAACTCTCTCCTGTTGAAATCAATTCAACCAAAACGGCTTTACGTTTGCTGGATCCGCCCCCCCCCCTACATTTGTTCCTTTGGACCTTCTGTTACAGTAGTATTGCTGAAATAATGCAATCACGCTCGTCTAATTTGACAGATAGTTGAACAAATTCTCTTCCACAACTGCTTAAGTAATCTGTTATTAATCACTGCTATTTCTAGGTCTTCTTTTGATTCACAGAATATACCGTACTTTTCTGCATATAAGACGAGGTTTCTTTCCCTTCAAAAATCATGTTAAAAATTGGGGGTCGTCTTATACATGGGTGGGGACGTGGGATTGGTTGCCGCCACGAGTCGGAGAATGTTATTGGTGGCTGCGTCAAGGGCTGGTGTTGATTGGCCGTCGTTGCAGCAATTGGACGGTTGATTTGCTGCTTTTTTCGGCGAGGGGACAGAGGATAGGTGGCTTTTGCAATGCCGGCAGCAGTGGATTAAGGAACATATTCATTTCCCCCCAAATAAATAGGTTAGCTTGATAGGCTTGGTGCATTTCTATGGATGACGTTGCACAGTTGAAAATAAATCTAATTTTTGTGTGGCCATTCGAGCGCGCCAAGTATATGCGAGACACTGAGGCAAAAGGCTGATTAAATAGCTGGCCTCCTGTGCTGAAAGCTACTCCCTTCTGGTGGGCAGGGAGCGTTTGCAAACTCCTTCACGCAAGGTTGGGGCAGACCCAGTGTCGCTTTGCCTGATCCTGCGTATGCGCAGGGCTTTTCTTTTCCCTGTTTTTAACGATGACCCCCTAATTAGCACCTTTCCCCCAGCCCCGTGGAGGAAGAGGAGAGCAGGAGGCACGTTTGGACGCGCAGGTAGAAGTCTCCCATGTGCAGCGCTTGCATGGGGTTTTTGAGAGAGTTGCCCTGCGATGGCTTTTACAGTCCCGGTGAGTCTGAGGCTGGACCGAGACAGGAGGGCGAATTGGAGGGCGAAGCAATGGCGGTGCAGCGAGAGGCTCAAAGCGTGGGCTGCAAAGACCCCTTGGTGACCACGGCGGGTGGGCGATTTGCGACAATGCCCCTTAAAAAAAAGCTCAACAACTTTGGGGGATCTCCCCTTTTCAAAAATTTTAGTCCCCCAAAATAGGGGACGTCTTATAGAAGGGGGCGTCTTATAGACGGAAAAGTACGGTACCGCCCACTATGAACATTTGAGCCTCTCTCAGTGCAAGCCTATACACGTCCACTGAGAAGCATGCCCCACAATGGCAGTTAATAGCAGGTTACGGTAAGTATGTACAGTATATGATAGCAGCTTAAATGCAGCTAAGAAATGCATTAACAGAGCAATCCTAACTACAGAAAGAAGACGCAATTTACACCGCTGTGAATTACACTGTCCTAGCTTACTCCAATTGCAAACATTGTTCAGGTCCAGGAAGAATTAGATTTGAACCATTTTTTCCAGCTAAGTTCTGCTGGGTTGCTAGTTCGTGTGACTGAGCTGACAAGGGTTTGGAAGAGTGTAAATGGATCCTTGCCCAATCCTGCCCCTGCCATACTCCCAGAATTCCCCTTTTGGTGAAAGTTCTGCCGGGTTAAATTCCATCCGCAGAGCTGGGGTGAGTGGCTTACACTGGTATAGCCCCAGCTCAGCTGGGAAAGCCCAACATCCACCAAACCCAAACTCTTTTATCCCAGGAGATCTTGGGTTTGGATTGTGTTGTAAATGTGGGTACAGCATAGAGGAATAACAACTCCTAGGGAACGCATCATTTCATTGTTGAAATCAACATGACCTTTGGATAGTTAGGACTAGGGTACTGGATTCCTAGGCTCTAGGTTTAAATCAGCAGCAGACAATAGCTATGCACAGTTATTTTCTAAGAATAAATGAATTACGTCAAAGGAATTCATTGCTGCTTATGTACAACGGAATTTAAAAACCATCCTTCCCGTGCAACTGAAGCCTTCTAAACTGCTCAAATCCCACACGGAGTCCTTTTCCATAAGCCGACATTATGGAAAGGATTCTTCTATGTCAAAACAGTTTTATTAAAAGAACACTAAGCATTTGTCTTCTCTCCACAGTAGTCAGGAAATTTGATGTTTAGTGGCTGAAAAGTGTCCTCAACTCATCCCTTTATGCCCTGTGGATGGAAAACCTATTTGCATCTCATAAAACACTGCATGCCAATAGAAATCTCATCACTTGGCAATCCCAAATAAGTCTTAAGAGCGGAATACAAGATCCAGATGCTCTGGCAACAGAATACCTTCTGTTGGGAGAAGCAGCTTCGGGGGAACTTATATTGATTCTTGTTGTAGTTATAGATCGAACCATGTCAAACACTACAGGCAGGAAATCATTTTGACTCTGCATCAGTCAGCCCCAGTCTTGCCTCTCTCTCTCTTTCTCTTTTTAATAAACTAATTGTATATTATTCTGGTTTTTCCAGCAACATACATTAGAATTGACTTGTCTCGGTTGTATGTCACACAGACAGCTCCAAAGTATCCACCAGCGATTCAGAACTAAAATTTTACGAAGCATGTCAGTTAAGGAAGCAGAACTTCTCTCAAGAACTTATTCTAATTGGAGCTTTTATTCAGAGAGCTGTCAGGGAAAAATCTTGCATCTGTCATTGATACATCACCGCGTTGCCCTGCTGGTATTTTTTTTTAGTGCAACTAAACTGTGTCTCCATCCACATTGACCATGTGTGTGAGAGGTAAGTTTTAAACAATTTAAGTTCCTATTGAAAAGAAAGATGTGTGCTGTATCTTATCCCACCTTACTCCAAGGGTTTTGGGGAACATAGGGCCACATTTCCGTGGCAGTGCAACACTTTGTGTGCAAAGGGTCCCAGATTCGTCCTCCAGCATCTCCAAGTAAGGCTAGGATAGACTCCTCTCTGAACCCCTGGGGAGATGCTGACAGTCAGTGCAGGCAATACTGAGTAGATAAACCAACTATATTATTATATATTTATTTAGAGCCTTTTTTCCTGAAATACTGAGTAGATAAACCAACTATATTATTATATATTTATTTAGAGCCTTTTTTTCCTGAAAGGAATCAATGCAGCTTACAGATAAAAGTAAGAACTCCTAAAAACATAGAAAAAACAATCTTATAAAAACAATTAAACATTGATAGAACTTAAAACTATACACATATATAAAATCTATTAAAAACCATACCAATAATTACAATGACAATAGCACGGCGCCAGCACCTTTCATTAAAAGCAGTCAGTTACCCAAAGCCTGTTGGAACAAGGAAGTCTTCACCTGCCGGCAGAAGGACAACAATGAGGGAACCAAACTAGCTTCTCTTGGGAGGGCACACCAAAATCTGGGAGCAGCCAAGAAGACCCTAGATGGACTAAGTATCAGATAGCTTTCTGCACCCTCCCTGCTTTTATCCTCACAACTCTGTCAAGTAAGAACATAAGAAGAGCCCGCTGGCCCATCTGCTCCAGCATCCTGTTGTCACATTGGCCAATCAGATGCCCATGGGGAGCCCACAAACTGGACCTGGTCAGAACAGCACTCCCCAACCTGTGATGCCCAGCAATTGCATTCAGAAGTAGACTGCCTCTGCCAGTGGAGGTAGAACAGGGGAGGAAGTACATAGCGACTGGCCCAGGATCACCTAGCAAGCTTGATGGTTTACTAGAGATTTGACCTTAGGACTCTCTGGTCTAACCAACATAAAGGAATGGTTAACCCCTGAGCTAGCCCATCCAACAAGCAATTTTTTGTGGTGGACACACACACACACACACACACACACACACACACAATGTACCAGGGTAAATGAATGCCCTGATAAGGATGCAAATTTATCCCTGCCTGCCCTCCTCTCTGTGTGTCTTATATTTGTCTGGCCTGTGTACCTGTGTGTGTGTGTTTGCGTGAAAGAGAGATGGCCACACACCATTTTGTGTACATCTACCAATGGCTTCCCTGGAGAGTTGGCCAAGGGTGAACGTAGTTCTTGGGCCAAAAAATGTTCACCATTCCTGCTCTAACCACTGCACTGTGGTGTCTGTCTTGTATGACTTCATCCAGTGATGGATTTGGATGCATGCAGACAGGTGGGGAATCCTGCCAGAAAGAGCCATAGGTCTTCCCGCACTCTTTGTTCCATAGTAAGAATGCATGGCTTTGTCTGAATGTTCAGTGAAATAGCTGATGCTGTGAAGGTGCTGAAGGGAGAATTAATTCCCAATAATGACAGAAGAAGTTAAACCGTCTTCCCATACTGGTGCTCAGACTATATACCAGATCTTAGGAGACACTACCAACATAATTCATAGAACTGGATATTAGCAATCAGTTATATTCGCTTGAATTCTTCAGCTGCAGCTTAGACCTAACAAGCAGAGCTTGAGGTGGCAAAATAATTATCCGACTAACACTTTAGACTGTAGGTGTGGGATTGTATGAATGCATCTCCCCTATGTAAAAAAAAAGGGGGGGTGAGTCCCTGAACAGAAAACTAGATGTCAGGAAGTAAACTATGCTGGAACCCTTTATCTTGGCATTGTTTCATCAGCATCATCTGCAACATCATTTATGTGCCAGGCAATAGCTAATTAATAATAATAATAATAATTTTTATTATTTGTATCCCGCCCTCCCCAGCTGAGCTCAGAGCGACTAACATCATAAAAACAAAACAAAACAATAAAAACATTAAAACACAACTATAAATGATAACACAAAAAACTGGAATGCAGCATAACAACTGCAGAAGCAGGGAATAAAAATCAACCAACAAAACTGTCAAGCAACACTGAAAAATATTTTAACCTTGCACTCTGCCGCACATACAATTGTGTGTGGTAACACACAGTTCAGTATGTTCTTCTCCCCCTCTGCTCAAAATGCTGCTCCTTATTGAAGGCATGTGTGGAATCCAGATTTTTTTTTTTAAGACCGATGCCAAATTGTAAAAAGCCACAAACATTCAGCCCCCAACCTGCAAACGACACCCTTGCTGTGTCAGCTCTTTAACATTTGCAGGTAATTAAAAAACACAGAAGCTTTTCAATAACATCACATGTCTCCGAGCCAAGGCTGTGTACTCCAGGTAGTAGTTCTCCAACCATATGTTGAGTAAAGAAACCAGCTGGTTCCTACCACTGCCTCTTAATTACAGATGATGCCATATGAGGTATTATGCAATAAGTAATGGTTTTGTTTTCACTCAAATGATCCCAAGATAATAAAGGCCCTGTGTATACTGTCTACGGAATAGATTCTATGAGGTTATAGGACGTCCAATAATTTGATTATTGCATTGAGTAAATTAGCAGTGCTCTGTCTCCTTAAGAACAACCCAGAAGCCAGCTGTAGAGCCCAACCCTGCCAAGGTGCTTCTATTCCCATTCAGAGGATTTTTGTAGTCTTGACCTAGTATCACACTGCCCTTGCTCTGAATTGGCTTCTTAGTGACATTACCATGTAGCCAAATCTATTGTTAGAATCGTGGTTTTTTTTAACACAGCAGTAAAGCCAGGGCTGCAAACATGCATGAGTTATTATTATTGTTACTATTATTTATTGAATTTATATACCACCTTATACCCAGGTGTCTCAGGGCAGTTCACAGAATAAAATCAAGATATAAAACCACAAAATACATAGTAAGAATAAAAACAACAACCCAATAGCATTGGAAAATATTTTACTCCTCCTGATACCCTGGCCCAGTCAGTGTCTGCACTCTGACTTTGGGAGGGCTCAAAAGAGGGCATCCTGGATAGTATCTTGGAGCCAAAGGAGCCAAGTTCATCCTAGTCCCCTGACCACGCCCCTCTCAAACTATGGAGACATTTTGTCATGCTCTTCAGCATGAGGAAATATCTCTTCCATCATCCCTCCATCCTCACTTCCACCTGCTGGCTTGAGACCAGCAGGGCACTGGATAATGTGAAAGAAATTGCCTTCATATTTTGCGCTCCCCCACCATTAAGATTGTGCTGTAAGGGTGTTATTTTGAGGAGAAATTATCAACAGCCTAAAATACATTGCAAATGTAAACGTCTTTGAATGTGAGTCTGATTATTGCCTTCTTTGCTGGTGCAGGTGGGGGAGGAAGGTACTATCTGGAAGCTGAGAGGGAGGGAAAGGTAAATGAACGTGGAATTTACCGTTTTGCACCTGAAAGTCATATCGCCTATCTAAAGGTCGTATCTAAAAGAGATGGAAGCTGGAAGGTGTCCTCTACCACACCTGAGTACAGCAAGATAGCTTAGGGGACACAAACACTACTCAGTAATCCAGCAAAAGATAACAGTCAGGAAAAATGGAATTGCAGTTGGAATTGCAACTCATTAACAAGCTTAAAACCATGGAGAGACCTGGTCTGAACAAAGACATTGGATTCTTATCTCATTATACATGACAAAGCTATTTTTAACCTTCTCACCCCTTGCTTTTCCCTGTAAGACTAATTGCAGTCGTTAACAGTCGTCAACAGGTTTAGCACAGCTATCAGCCTATCACCCATTCCCACCACCCCTCTGAGTAATACCCCTCTCACTATATATAAGGGTCTGGTGACTTCTGTTGCAGTGTATCTGAAGAAGTGTGCATGCACACGAAAGCTCATACCAAGAACAAACTTAGTTGGTCTCTAAGGTGCTACTGGAAGGATTTTTTTATTTTGTTTTGACTATGACAGACCAACACGGCTACCTACCTGTAACAGGAAAAATGGGGGGGGGGATGCTGCCACTGCCCCCAAGCACTTAGCATCTATCACCTAAGATGGCTACCTCATTCTGTCCAATGCTAGGGTTGGCCCTATTGGTGATCCTGTTGTGAGGGAAACTGACCTAATTTGATTGAACTGTTCACAGTGTGGTGAAATCCCCGTAGCACTGAGCCTAGGCCCGATATATTACCTGAGGCCTGTGATGATACTGAAACCCAGTCTGAAGACATAACCTTAAACTTTAATCGTATCAATAACTTACCTGAATTGCTCTTCGCTGGCTTCTCCTCTCCCCCAGCTAATTCAAAGGGAAACACGCAGTCTTTGGCTTGTAGCACGAGCTCTGCAAATCTGTCTCCGTGTCATTTTAATACAAGCTACTCAGATAAATTGCCTCACAAATTTCAGACTAATGACTTATTATTTCTCACTGATGTAACATGAAAGCGGATGACATCCCATCATTGATGGCTATAATCACCTTCAGCCCAGATAAGGCACACCGAGCCCTGGCTTTCTCCAACTTGATAAAGTATTTGTCATTTCAAGTTCCTCCTCTTCTGCCAGAGATAACTTTGTTTTATCCAAACTGTCACACTTTGGAGTTCAGCAAGGACGTGGATGTGTCAGGTAATAATCCCCCTTCAGTCTGGGGAGCCGCTTAATGCTGCTAATATCAGAAACTATTAGTAGGTTGATTTACTTTTCCTAACATAATAATCCTCGGTGGCCCAAGCTTTTCCGTGAGCGCTGGGGCTGTGAAGGCTGAGCTGGATAAGCTTCTCTCTTCGAAGACCTTCGTGTGCCTTGGGAGATTTACAGAAATAAGCACCTTCCATCATTGTTGCTTTCAGCACATCGGTGTTTTTTTTTAAAAAATACTTTCTTTAAATGACTTTTTAAGAAGGATCTCAGAAGCACCTACATATTATGTGTGTGTATATTTCATGCATATCTCTAGAGCAAGAGGTAAGGAACATTTTTCAGTTTAATGGCTGTATTCCCTTCCAGGCAGCCTCCTGCCAGTGGGGAGGCAGAAGTGGACAGAACAATGAATGTAAATTTTACTTTTGTACAGTAGGCTAGTTTCCACACACACATAGCCCTCTCTATTCACCCAGACAAGCATCAAGCCTTATCACAGTTAAAGGACACATTCCAACCGGCCAAGCAGCTGGGCCAATGGGATGGTGGTCTGGGGAAGCAGGGTGGGTCAGGAAAGAGTTCAAGAAGTCAGAGAGGTCCAGTGGGCCACAATCAATGAGCAAAACTGGGAGGTGGAGTGTGGCAAAAGGGTGTTTTTGGAAAAACAATGGACAGTTGGAGAATGCAGCACCCTCACCTGTATATCCCGAGTTGCTTCATTCCACCCCGCTACTGCTAGTTCAACATTGGTTAGGATACCTCCATATTTAAAGACACAGGTCTGCAGCAATCACATGTAGTTTGGCTCTGAGGGCCAAGCTACCTGTGATCTCAATTGCGGGAAAGCAATTAACAGGCATGTTTGTTTTATTAATACAGTGGTACCTTGGGTTACAGACGCTTCAGATTACAGACTCTGCTATCAGTAACCCAGAAATATTACCTCGGGTTAAGAACTTTGCTTCAGGATGAGAACAGAAATCGGGCAGTGGCAGCGGGAGGCCCCATTAGCTAAAGTGGTGCTTCAGGTTAAGAACATTTTCAGGTTAAGAACGGACCTCTGGAACGAATTAAGTACGTAACCAGAGGTACCACTGTATTAATATTGTGCAAATAGCAGCTGTGAGGAAGCCCAATTGACCTTAGGACTATGGGCAAGGTAGAGGTTAACTCTTTCTCCCCTCAACATGATGCCTCTCCTAAGCTGCTGTTTGCATTTCAAGGAAAGCACTGGTGGGTGCTGGTGCAAAACACAAAGAGAAAGATTTCACCGCTCCAAAGGCTGATCATGTCCCAAGGGCCTCACCCCACCTCACAGTCCCAAAGCTAATCCGGGTTCATCACAGCTGTTATTTACTTAATTAAAAATGGCACTTAATTACATCCACACAATTAACAGCATATCTAGATTGTCCCTGAGAGTTATTCAGACTAGTCAAGTGATTGTTTGGCTCTGATGGAATCAATGGCACAGTTTAAAGCTCTTTTGATGGTAATTGGTATTATTTAACTTACCTCAAAACGTGGCAAGTTATCCCAGCTCTGTCTGCATTTGGGGGCCTTTCTGTTCATTGTGCTGAGTTGGGGATGCTGGACATCTCCTCCAAAGTCCTACCTTGATGGCATTGCTGGATAGGCTGCCATAAGTCTTACTCAGAAGTTCCACCCATTTAGAGTAGGGCTTGGAAACAGTTCATTCTGGCTCTGCTAGACACAGTGACTGCAGCCCAAGAGTCTCTTCATTTGTACCTTTAAATCTGCAGCTGAAGCAGGCAATGAAGCAGGTGTGGTTTCCCCCACTCATTTCCCTCTGGGTCTTGTCATCAATCCCTTCCCTCACCTGCTATACTGCACACCTGCAATTTCTCACTTGTAGCAGGTGCACAGAGGGGCTGGATGTCAGGAGCAGGGGAGAAAGGGGAGAGAGAAGCCTGGGCTGTTTTATTTCTGGATCCATTTGTAGTGGCTTTAAGATTACAGAGGCCATTTCTGGATTGCAGCTTGACTAAGCAGGGCATTGTTGTCTTCTTACTACACATTTTGTCTCCTTCATTGTGTGGATGTGTGCTAGAAAGGAATGATTAGCCATAGCTTTCCCAGGCATGTACATTAAAAGTACATGCTGTTCAATAGATGAATAAAAAAGTCAATAGAATTGCAAGTGAATTGCAATAGAATTGCAACTTAACTGTCATGCCCCCCCCCAAGAAAAATCATGGTAAGGAACTGAGAATGCTCCATTTGAGGAACCAGTTTGACTCTTATAATGGAGACTATGCCCCTTTGTTTTCAGCTTTCCATCATCCAAAGGAAATTGACCTTACCAGGATTGGCTTGAACCCTTCTCCACTAGCAGGGGAAGAAATCAAAAGGGCAAGATATGTAAACTGGCCTTTTCTCTTTTATGTTGCTCGTCGTGGTTTTTTCTCCCTAGCAGAAGAACTGGAAGGCAGCGTTAAAATAAAACTGACCATAGAAGAAAGCCCTGGCTGTTATTTATGTGGTAATCCAGAAGTATACTTACATTGTATGCTGATATTGATTTTAAAATATGAAACTGAGTCAAGAAAATGATTTGCATAATCATATCCTGGTGAGGTACGCTTTCCAATTATTCCAGATATGTTGTTCTCTCTCTCCCATCTCCCCTTTTGTAATAGCATTGGATCATAGAGAAACAAACTATAGATTCTTTTTACAAAACAAAATTATAAGCTAATTCAAGCATGACATTGTATAGACACAGAACAGAAAAAAGCATTTGCTTTTATGTACCATCACCCCAATTTCAAAAATTAGGAGTGAGTGCATTAAAGATATTCTGAAGTGGGATTCAAAGCAGTATTATACAGAATATATATTATACACCAATATATTAAAACAGTAAGAACAAGAGAAACTTTCAAAAATACAAAAAAGCAAACATCAGTACTAGAAATGACATTAAATACAGTCATACCTTGGGTTACGAATGCTGCGGGTTGCGCATTTTCTGGTTGTGGACCACGCCAAACCCAGAAGTACCGGAACGGGTTACTTCTGGGTTTCGGCGCTTGCACATGCGCAGAAACTCAAAATGACGTCACATGCATGTGCCAAATCGCATCACGCGCATGCACAGATGTGGCGCTTCAGGCTGCGAACGCTGCGGGTTGTGAACGTGCCTTCCACATGGATCACGTTCACAACCCGAGGTATGACTGTACAGTGGGACCTTGACTTACGAAGATAATGCGTTCCGACGCGATCTTCGGTAGTCGAAAACACTCGTAAGTCGAATCCCCATAGGAATGCATTGAGCGAAAAAAATTCGTAAGTCGAAAAAATCCTATTCAAAGCGGCCGCGACTTCCTTTCGGAAGTCGAAAAATTTGGTTGCGGCGGCCATTTTTTTTCTTCCGGAAGTCATTCGGAAGTCGAAAAACACGTAAGTCGGGTCACTCGTAAGCCGAGGTCCCACTGTAATTTAAGACAATAGAAATAATGTTTTCAAATAAAAAAGCATTCCAAGCAGGAAGAGAAGGAGCCTGTTACATCTTTCTAGGGAGAAAATTCCAAAAATGTGGTGCCACCACCAAGAATGTCTTGTTTCTGATTTCCAGTGAAGATGAGCCTGCAACTTGGGTCTGCAAAGCAAAGTCCACATGGCCAAAAGGTGTCCCTTTCAGGGCATTAAAAGTGCTTCATCTTCTTCTACAGTGTCTCACATCCACCTTTGAATGTATGTACACTTTTTTTTTCAAGTTCTCTTCAAGTCTGTTATTTCTGGTCAAATTTGGTTTTAAATTTGGCTACCCTGAATGGAGTCAGACCTAGTTATGCTTAGAATAGACCCACTGAATCCAATGAGTCTGCTTTAAATCTGGATCTATTGACACCTGCCCCACTCCCCTTTTGCTGGGTTTTATGTAACGAAGCCATACTTAGAGCAGACTTCTTGAAATTGATGGACCTTAGTTAGCAATGATGAACTGAAATTCACTGATATCCGTGGTTCCTCTCTGAGTATGACTTGATGGATATAAGCCCCCTGGCGACTGGAGAAAGCCAGTATGCTGTATGAGATTCAATAACCTGCCTGGCAAGTCCTTCATCTTACCCCAGCCTTCCACAGAGGCACTCTTGATGTAGGCTGGAACGTCAACACCTGCTTTGCAGCTCATGATATAGTGCTTATCTACAAAAAACTCTTTTTGTTCTGGGAAAGCAAAGGCAGCCTTTCTAATTCTGCAGGGAGTAGTGGAGCTGCCCAGAGTGGATTCGTGCAGCACCGCACGGCCTCTTTCTTGTAGCCCCACTAATTAATTTGGCAGGCTCTTGAATAAAAACTACCTAACTATTGTCCCAGTGCCTTAAACCTCTAACATGAAAGTCATGCGATTTGATTGTCAGCGAGTTTTATTTGTCACCCCGCAGAGAGCAGAACTCCTTTAGAGGAGGGGGGCAGGGAAACGTGAGATTTTAATTATTGACTTTGAGGCACACATGATTAACAAGGATTTCTCATCCTCGGCTATCAAATCCCAAGTCTCAGTCCTGGCTTTTCCCCCATAAGGTACCTTGCAGTTCTTGAAGTAGCCTCATTAAATCAACTAAGCGATAAGCCACTGGTAGATTAGAACTTGTTTGAGGGAATGTAAATGCAACACTTGATTGCTTTCCTCAGACTGATGACATGAATTGATTTTTAAACCACCCCCCTGCCCCCCCGCCCCCTGCCAAGATTGGCCAGTCATCCTACAGCAAATTCCCCTTGTGATGTTTTTCTTGAGCTCGAGAAGGCGAGTTATATGTTAAACATGATTGGAACAAATGAACTCAGCTGCTTTGAGAAGCTTGCTAATGTCAGGTGACACTTCAACTAGTGTATCTGCTCCTTAAGAGCCAACTATTACTATGAAAAGAAATATATGTGGTGATCTTGATGGTGATGATGATGGAAATATTCAAGTTACACAGTTTTCTTGGTTAGGCACCATACCTTTAAAGCACTATTATACCACTTTGAGCAGCAATGGCTTGACGCATATAACTGGAGGCTGAAACCAGAGGCAGATTTAGGGGAGTGCGACCGGTTTGCCAATACTGGGTGCTGAATTGAGAGGGTGCCACAGGGAGCGCTGCAACAATGATGTAGAATGGGAGACGGGAGGTGGGAGGGTGCAGAACTTGGGCGTTGGCACAGGGTGCTGGTGAAATTTGAAAACCCAAAGTCTGCCACTGCTGAGACCCCTCTTGCCCTCACAGAGCTACAATTCTAAGAATTCCCTGGGAGGAGGAATTGACTCTGAAAATTGTAAACTCTGAGATGGTCTCCAGCAACCTTAAGCTACAGCTCTCAGGATTCTTTGGTGAGGAGCCATGACTGTCAAAGTGGAATGATAGTGCTTTAAATGCAGAGTGTGGATGTGGCCTCATTCTCTGTGAACAGAAAGGCAATAGCTCTTTATAACAGCCTGTGGAGTAATTTGAACACAAATATATAGACTTGGCAGACCGCACCATAAATTTATTTGTTTACTTAATTTTATTAGATTTCTTACCTGCCCTTCACCCTAAGGTCTCCCATAGTCAAATTCTACTGGACCAAACCGTCCAGGGGTCCTTGTCCTTTACCTTTATCTTACCCAGAGCGGGTTGCAAAAATAGACTCATACAAACAAACAAACAAAAACCTATACAATTATACAAACAAGTAAAACAATTCTAAAGGAAAACAGCACTGTATAGGTTAGACAAAATGGAAGAGGTTGGTCCCAGAAAATGAAACATCAAAGGCCAATGTAATGAGTTGGTTCTTCCATAAATGGCTGAAGATGAATAATGCTGGTGTTCGACACACCTCTGTGGGGAAGGAGTTCACCAAGAAAAAGGCCTTGCTCCATGGTCGCATTCAGTGCATTGGGAGCCCTTTGGGCAATATGCCGTCAGTCAGTTCCCACTTCCCATTTGAGTGCTATTTCTCCTCACCACTGCCCATTCACAGGCCCGTTTGCTCTGGGCCCAATCCACACAACTTTTCAGAGGAAGAGTGCAAAACAAGTGGGGGGAAATGCTCCATTTCCTCCTCACTCTTCTCACTTCCTGCATGTTTAGAGAGAGCAGCTGAACAGATAGAGAGGGAATGGAGGGAGAAAAGCAGAGCCGCCCTGAGACCTTTGGGTATAAGGCGGTATATAAATTCAATAATCATCATCAACAACCAAACACCAGCAGTGACATCTCCCCCTCCCCGCCTCCCCACAAATGTGTGTGATGGGTCTTGGCAGGGGCCTTACAATGCCCACCCCTGATGCCCGGCCAGAATCAGCTGAAGTAATTCCCGATTAAATTGTCCTAGCAGGTGAACTTAAAAGTCAATTAAAATGTATTAGTTAGGACAGGGGCCAGTTCTTAAGTAGTAGGCACAGACAAGTTCTCACCGGTTTAATCACAATACAGTGGTACCTCTGGTTACGAACTTAATTTGTTCCGGAGGTCCGGTCTTAACCTGGAACCGTTCTTAACCTGAGGTACCACTTTAGCTAATGGGGCCTCCCGCTGCCGCTGTACCGCCACCATGCAATTTCTGTTCTTATCCTGAGGTAAAGTTCTTAACCCGAGGTACTACTTCCGGGTTAGCGGAGTCTGTAACCTGAAGTGTTTGTAACCTGAGGTGTTTGTAACCCGAGGTACCACTGTAAAGCTATCTAAAAGACTTAAGTTGTTGGCATCGTTGAATGAAATCAGATACAATGATGTGGACAACATAGTGGGGGTGCCATTTCAATGGTAAAGTCTAACGAACACCCAAAATGAGACTTTCCTCTTTTTTTACCCGTATTCTTACATAATAGGCATGCTCAATCGTCTATAAACACATGGCGATTCATTATGAGATGGAACAAAAACAAATATCCCTGCCTTGTTATTATATGGAATCATCGCATGCCTCTGTTTATGCTCATTATGACAGGCTTCGCTGCAGTATCCAATACCTGGAGAACAAAAGGGAATCTTGGCTTCGCATCAGAGCCCCTTTTCATCCTTTCCCTTTAAGCAGGCAAGCAAACTGTCCATATTGAATTAATGCTTATTAGTGCACAAAATTTTCACCTGTGGGCAGCATGGGATCCTGTCTCTGTATTTACTGGTTTCAGAATTAAATCAGCAGGTCAGTGCTGAGATTCCTTTTCTGTGGAGGTTTTATCTAGTTTAACTGTCCCCTGCATGATCTTTTGGTCTCTTGTTCACTGGTTGTTTCTTTTGCTCAACTTTCCAGATGCCTTTCATCTGTACCCCTATGCAGAGCACAGCCTGCATTTTGTGGATTATATCCATTTGCACACAGCCTACCCTTAGCGCTGGGAGGTCATTATCTATCAACACTTCCAAATCCAACTGTTCAGTTTCCAGTCTCAAGTTATATTTGCAAAATGTTATTGATATTTTATCCCAGTGTTGGAACTCAGTGAAGCTCTCTTAAGTACTTTGTAAGGAAAGGTACTTAAATAGCCATCATTTATTAATAAAGCCCATATTGCTCGTAAAATTCTTAAATCTTTCATGAATTTTGCACATATATATGTATGTATGCATGTATGCAATATTGGGTTTATATTCTCAGTGACTCAAAGCGTGAGCCAATGGATAGAAATTATTGGATTCCGCCCGGGAGACTTTAATCCAGAACTTAGCCAGCTCTAGCATCTCTGGGCTTTGGGTAAGTCACTATTACTATCCAGTGGATTCTGTGCGGTTGGGAATAACAGCGCCTTTATTCTTACAGATATAAAATAAACTGAGATAAGGAATACAATGCAATTTGTGCAATAAGGCTCAATTTGTCAGGGCTGAGCCCTAGGGTGATGTCCAAGATGAGTCAGGTAGTGGGGTCAGAAGAACAAGCTGAAGAACACACAGGATCCCACCAGAGGAACAAAGATCTTGCTGTTCAGGCATGCCCTAACTCAAAGAGGAAGCTATCATCTTATTGATAAGAGGGGTCATTTTATTGATTCTCTGGAGTCTTCGATGCAACATATCATTCACTACCAGAAACAATCCTGCTGGTCAACACTGTACTGACACAATGGTGGCAGATTTCTTTGCTGCTGCTGTTGCCATGAAATACACCCTAAAATGTGCTCTTTCTCCACTATCACTCTAGGCATGTACCCAAGTGTTCCATTGCTGCAAGACCCTCAGAAAACCAAGGAACTCAAGAGGGCATTTAAGAGCAACTGTGTCAACTACCTAAGTCATCCTTCCATTCCACTAATCAACCATACTTTGAAAGGATTCCCAGCTCTAGTGGTTGGAAAAATCCCACAGAGTATTCAGGAATCTCTCTGAATCTAGTAGCCTCCAAGGGCAGATCATTTCAATAGTCACACCCCTGCAGATATTAGGAGTCCTAGCAAATAAAAAACCTAATCCGGTAGTAAACTATGCATAAGGTTCTTTCAAACTCTCTTACTTACAGGCCACATTTGCAAGTACCAGAGCAACTGTGCCTTGCAATATACAGGTGATACTCAAAAAATTAGAATATCGTGGAAAAGTTCATTTATTTCAGGAATTCAACTTAAAAGGTGAAACTAACATATGAGATAGACTGATGACATGCAAAGCGAGAGATGTCAAGCCTTTATTTGTCATAATTGTGATGACTGTGGCGTACAGCTGATGAAAACCCCAAATTCACAATCTCAGAAAATTAGAATATTAAATGAAATCAACAAAACAAGGATTACAAATAGAACAATATTGGACCTCTGAAATGTAGAAGCATGCATATGTACTCAGTACTTGGTTTGAGCCCCTTTTGCATCAATTACTGCCTCAATGCGGCGTGGCATGGATGCTATCAGGCTGTGGCACTGCTGAGGTGTTATGGAAGACCAGGATGCTTCAATAGCGGCCTTCAGCTCTTCAGCATTGCTCGGTCTCATGTCTCTCATCTTTCTCTTGACAATGCCCCATAGATTCTCTATGGGGTTCAGGTCAGGCGAGTTTGCTGGCCAATCAAGCACAGTAATCCCATGGGCATTGAACCAGGTTTTGGTACTTTTGGCAGTGTGGGCAGGTGCCAAGTCCTGCTGGAAAATGAAGTCAGCATCCCCATAAAGCTCATCTGCGGAAGGAAGCATGAAATGCTCCAAAATCTCCTGGTAGATGGCTGCGTTGACCCTGGACTTAATAAAGCACAGTGGACCAACACCAGCAGATGACATGGCTCCCCAAATCAACACAGACTGTGGAAACTTCACACTGGACTTCAAGCGTCAGGCATTGTGTGCCTCCCCATTCTTCCTCCAGACTCTGGGTCCTTGGTTTCCAAATGAGATGCAAAAGTTGCTCTCATCAGAAAAGAGGACTTGAGACCACTGAGCAACAGACTAGTTCTTTTTTTCTGTAGCCCAGATAAGATGCTTCTGACGTTGTTTCTTGTTCAGGAGCGGCTTGACAAGAGGAATACGACATCTAAAGCCCATCTCCAGGATCCGTCTGTGTGTGGTGGCTCTGGATGCACTAACTCCAGCCTCAGTCCACTCCTTGTGAAAGTCCCCAACACGTTTGAATGGTCCTTTCCTGACAATCCTCTCCAGGCTGCGGTCATCCCTGCTGCTTGTGCACCTTTTTCTTTCACATTTTGCCCTTCCGCATAACGTTCCATTAATGTGCTTTGATACAGCACTTTGGGAACATCCAACTTCTTCCGCAATTACCTTTTGAGGCTTTCCCTCCTTATGGAGGGTCTCAATGATGGTTTTCTGCACAGTTGTCAGGTCAGCAGCCTTCCCCATGATTGTGATTCCTACTGAACCAGACTGGGAGACCATTTAAAGGCTCAGGATTGAGTAGCTACTGCACCTTTTCACAATATTCTAATTTTCTGAGATTGTGAATTTGGGGTTTTCATCAGCTGTACGCCACAGTCATCACAATTATGACAAATAAAGGCTTGACATCTCTCGCTTTGCATGTCATCAGTCTAGCTCATATGTTAGTTTCACCTTTTAAGTTGAATTCCTGAAATAAATGAACTTTTCCACGATATTCTAATTTTTTGAGTATCACCTGTATGTAGGGCAAAATACCATCTTAGTCAAGTCCATGATTATGGAATTGATGAAGTCTTGCACTGCTCTAGATGATGGGGGCTTGACCTGGGTGTTGAAATATCCCAATGCAACCACCCCAAAAAACACCTCAGGTAGTGAGATGTTTGACCATTGGGGTGGACTTTACCACCAATCCTGCACCAGTAGCCCCACCAACATACATGCAAACATAGCAGATTGTTTGACATGGTGCCTCAATAGAACTCATGATAGATCACTGTGATTTGGCCTTTCTGCTTTATAGTAAGATACAAAAACAGGAAAACAAAGATCATACTCTATATATTGGAGTGCGGAACCTCAGGCTTGGAGGCCAAATGTGGCCCTCAAAACCTGTCTATCTGGCCCTTGAGAGTCTCCCCAAGCCACACCCCTCACCAGTCACTTCACACCCTCATCTTGTGTTTTTGCATGGCTGGAATGAATGCTTGAAATCTGACTATTCCTCTCTGATAATGACAATGGTTCTGACAACGAGAACCTTGGGTTGAAAAAAAGTTCCCTACTCCTGACCTGTACCCTGATTCAGCCAGATTAGAGAGACATTACCCTGATCCAACTATAGACAATGTGCAGACAGAAGATGGATAGGGAACTGCACGTGCAATGAATGCTGTGCAAATATAGTTTTCAAATGATGATTACTTTTTCTGGAAGGACCCTTCCGTACAAACTGCACACAAAACCGAACCATTCTGTCTCAGAGCACAGAGAGGAAGAAAATGAAGTTTCCCCAACTTCCTCTTTGAGGTGGTGACTTTTGATGAGGATTGCAAGTTTCCCCAGGGCAAGTTTTCAAACCAGCAATGACCATATGAAAACAGAGGCTCCATCAGACTTGAAACTGCCATTCTATGGAATCCAAGAAACGTAATCTTTACATAAGGAGCCATGGGCCCTTCTGCTATTTGCAGTGATGGTTTGAATTGACCTCTTTCTCCCAAAATGGCCTCTCTTGGCATCTCGTCCAAAGCCCCCTCTTGTGGAAGTCCTTGTTCTTTTATCTCACACCTTGAGCTGAACTGCCGCTAACGTCCTGCTTTATCACTGGGCGCACTGTCCTGCTATTTTAGAAATATTCTCACGCTCGCTGGAGCAAATGTTGATAAGATGCCTAGAGAATGCGATAAAAACCAAGGAAAGAAAAGATATCTTTCAAACATGATAAATAAAGACGTTTTTTTTTAAAGAACCTCCAGAAATGAAAGACTTCTGCCAGGGCATTATTGAGCATGAATCCTCTGCGGTGTTTGTAGAGTTGGGGGCTTATTGTTTGGTTGTGCTCTTTGAAAGGTTTAGGGCTCTTACTCTGTCTTTTGGAAAAAAATATCTTTGAAGGTCATGTCTGAATTCAAAGCTGTACTTATTGTCTGAGTTTTCCATGCTATCTACATTAGGACTGCGTATCACACTTGGAAGCCCAGTATCTCCTGAAGCTAATATTTTCTAATTCCACTTTTATCCTACCCTCTGGTGTAGTATTTGTCAGTGCATGTTTGCATCTGCAGGTGCTGATAAGCTAGAAACAGCTACCTGACTAACATTATTATAGTGGGCTTTTTCTTCTTCTTTTTTCTTAGGTAGTTTGAAATGATTATTGCCTCCGGACTCTAGTCATATGCTAGAAGATAGCATAGTTTTATTCGGTGATCCCTCCCTCGTCGATTTGAAGCAATGGTGGTTGTAGATATGACCAGGAGGAGAGAGAGAAAATGAAATCTTATTGCCACTAAAAAAGAAAGAAAGAATTAAAATAAAACGAGGAGGGAAAATGGGGCTGGGGGTGGAGAGAAAGAGGCAGCCTCTTAGGACGAGCTGTAGCAGTAGCAATATCATTTCTGTAACAAAGGCTGTGGTTCCTTGTTCAGGTTTCAGAGGAGGCAATTAATCTCTCTTGATTTGAGAGTGGTACTAAGCAGAACCATTCCACAAAACTGCTGCACATAATGATGCTTAGAGGAGGCCGCGGGGGTGGCGGCGGAGAGAAGCAGGCATTAACCTGGAGCACATCAAACGATCTGTGAATGACTATCTGGCCTTGTTGTATTGACCCTTTTGATTCTGCATTAGTGAGGTAAGACAAATGTAAAGCCGTTATGCGACCAGCCACGATGCGAGTGGGAATCGATAGGGCAGGAAAGAAAAGGAAAGAAAAGGAAAGAAGGAACCTTTCCACCCTTTGGGGGGATGTAAGTAGTTTTCAGGCACCACTTGCGGTTTCTGCAAGAGAGACAGAATTCTCTGAGCTAACCTGGCAAATCGGTGGCACGCTGAATGCATTCGTTATACTAAAAATGGGCCCGGGCATCATTTCCTATGGTTTTCTCAACCCCTGCCCCATGCAGTTCTCATCCATCTAGGTATGTTGACGCCAAGAAAGCTGCTTGAGAAACTTGTCCTTCATTATTTTATTTATTACGTTTGTATTCTGCTTTTCCTCAGTTGTGTACATGTAGGGTTTGATGCAGCTGAGATTATTAGTTCAGCCACTCGCACTCGGAGTACACCTGGGCAGCACCTTGGCTCAGTGTACATTTCTGCACCTGCACAAGGAACCGGCACCTATATTAGGATGGGTAGACCCAATCCTATCAGCTATTGTCCCTTGGCACATAGATGTGATCTCCAGAGATGGGGACAACGTTCAATTCACTTTGCATTTAAAGGCAAAGTTGCCTAATTTGCACTTTTCAAAGCAATGCATGAACTGAAACACAGCCATCCCTTGAAGTTTGCACTTCTCCAAATCTCGCCGTGCAGTTCTCCGGCCAAGTAATGTTTACAAAAATACATTAACTAGAGCAAAGTATGCATAAGAATGCATGTATTAGTGAAAACAGCATATAACAATGTGCTGTATTTTTTAAATTACTTTGCAAAACGTGTATATTAGGCCAAATTGCATACAGGAATGTGTGTATTAAGAGAATTTTTGCACTAAAATGCTGATAAATTTTCACGAGGAGCTATTTTTTTTAACAAGCGGAAGCCAATATGAAAATGTAGAGAACAGAATTTAAGACCTGAAAAGCTATTCCTAGTGGTTTCCCATCCAGGTGCTGACTACCACTTGACCTTTTTAGCATCAGCAAGGTGTTGCATAATGTGCTTTAGGGCCATTCCCTGGGAGCAGTCATGGTCAGCAGGTCTTCATTCAAATGACACTCCTGAGGGCCAGTTCTATAAGGAATGGTTTAGGCAGCCCAGCATATTGGATTAGATGCTCCAGCACAGACAATAGTTTGCAAAGTGGTATCTATCATTCAGCAAATAGAGCCTCTGCCCCACTTACCATAAATCCTCACTCTTAACAGGAAATCACAGTGTGAAGATGAGGCGATTTGATCTTAGTCTGATAGATGACACAGTGAACAAGGGAGGGAAGATGTGCTGACACAGAAGGAATGATTATTTCAGCCATCAGCTGTGCTGTGCTTGTGCCTGGACTCTGTGTACATAACTGCACCTGCACAATGAATTAGCACCTATAATAGGATGGGTAAGCCCAATCCTATGAGCTGCTGTCTCTGCGCAATGGGTACCAGAATTGGACTACTGCATTTTCCTATTCTATGCAGTAATCCTGAATGTATTTACTAGAGAGCAAGCCCTATTGAACACAGGACTTGCTTCTGACCAAACATGCATAAGTTTGTGTTGCATATCAAGAGAAGTGTGTGTGTGTGTGTGTGTGCGCGCACACACAATTTCTGCAGACAAGCAGCCCCCAAAAGCAGTTTATCAAGCTTTTTTTTACGGAGCATCATACTTGACTGGTGGGCTATGTTCAGCTAGATGGATCACAAACCACACAGGCCTGCAATAGACAACTTGCCAGTTTTTCTAGGTCACATATTTGATTGGTTTGATGCTTCAAAACAATTCAAAACTTTAGGGTAATATACTTTTCTTACACACCAAGACATCAGCTTCCTTTATGGAGTGGGGCACATACCTTCGTTTGCTTCATTTGTTTGTTAATCGCCTAATTACAGTGTTTTATTTGTAAAGGGGGAAGCATGTGCTATGTTGATCTTTCTGGCACGCACAAAGCCTTGTTGTGTTTTGAAGAAATCCCCTTCCCCTTTTGGGACGGCATTAGAAACTCTTGACTTGTTCCATAGGCATGAGCATAAATGCAAGCAGGAGCATTGATTTCCCCATTTCCTCACCTCTCAAGAACAATTCATAAAGCACGGAAGTTCTAACTGGTCAATCAATACTTGCTACTTAAATCAGAGGCACTGCGGTCTGCCTGAGTTATTAAAAGTGTTCCTTTTGAAGATGCTGCTCAATGAAAAGGGAGGAACTGATTCAACCTCTGGTTGGGCTTCAAACTCATGCGCCGAAGGAAGCTGTGTTGTTAACCACATTCAGGGCTTTTCCTGTTTGGTTCCTGCCCAAGTGAAATAAGGGAAACACATCTCCTTAAAAAAGCTCCTCAGCTGTTGCTGGCTGCTTCATGGGAACCAGGACAAAGACAACTGTTGGCCATTGTGTTTTCCCACCCCGCACCCCCATCCTGTAGTCTGCAATTTTTAGAACAGAAGTGAGCATTACAAAGTGACCTTTGGCTATCTCTTCCTGCAATGTAATTATAGAACCATGAGATGGGCAGGCTACTTCAATTTGTTCTTCAGCATCAGCTCTCAGAGCTGATCTTGGTGGATCACTTAGGCTGCAGATGTATGGCTCCTAAGAGGGTGTCCCAGGGACACTCCCGTGCTCCGACATGGGTTGGAGCGCCAGCATTGGTAGGACCAAAAAGGAGGCATCGGGGTGGGTGGGCATGCCAGGAGCAGACTGAGAAACAGCTTAGATCCAAAACTCAGCCAGCTGACACCCCTCAAACCGGGGAGACATTTCAACAAGACCAGGAGTTGCTCCCTCTAGTTTTCTTCTTATTGTTCTTAATGCAAGGTAATTAGTTGAAAAAAATATATTTAAAAGGAGGAGCACAACTGCATTTGAAGCACCTGCTTCTAGTATATATATGTGTGTGTATGCGCGCACGTGCGCACGCACGCGCGCGCGCACACACACACACACACACAGAGAGAGAGATTTCAGGCTTAATAAAGCTTTTTTCTTCAGCATCATCATTATCATTGAAACCACTTCCATATTATGAAAATCACAGGCTGTAGGGCAGGCCATTGAAAAGGGCCCCTTTAACTGGTAAATATCTAGGGGAAAATTATTAGATTGCACCACAGGCATGTTATTAAAGGGTCAAGCCCTAAACCAGGATCTCATTAGCCTGCCTGATCATTTTGGCCCTGATCAAAATAGTCTCAATTTCAATTGTTGGGGGGAACTAATCAAGTGCCAGGCCAATATATTCTTGATTGTTCCACAACCTTTCCTCAGAGTGGCAGTGCCAGGAGGAGGTGGAAGAGGAGACACCGGCCATTGAAGCTGCATGGCTGCCAGGATTGTCTCTGCCCCCGGCTCCTCTCAATGTCCTGACATCATGTGTGCAACACATTACATTTGGCAGTGTAATGAGGAGGTACCCATCTTGAATAAGCTGGTCCTATGTTGCATATTTAACCCACCTTGGAGGAACTTCAGGGATCCTTGGCTGTATCTTTTAATTTCCTTTGTTAGGGACCCATGGTTTAGTCTGCATTAGTCTGCAGTGTAGAAAGAAAGAAAGAAAGAAAGAAAGAAAGAAAGAAAGAAAGAAAGAAAGAAAGACTCAAAGGTCCAAAATATTAAAGAATTAATGGTCCAATGCGTTTTGCAGATATTCTTCCCCATGGGTGCAACAAATGCAAACTATCACTGGGTATTCAGGGAATACAAGTGCTATTAAAGTATATATGAAAAGAATTAGTCTCTAGGAGAGGGTATTTGAAATGCATTGAGTCATTAAATCTTTAATTTTGTGACTCTCACTCATCTGCACAGAGGCTGGCTGGTCCCACCAGAGCATTGCTAGCATGTTACATGGGTATGTGCAGCTGGCCTTATAAGCTGTCCCCCACCCCTACCTCTTCCTCTTTGCAGCAGATGTTGCACCTTGCCCTCTCCTCCCTTCGGCGGTTTAGCCAGTTGCCTTTTGGTGCTGTATGGGGATTTTTGAGGTGGTCTCCAGGCATGTTGACTATGTTTTCTTTTCACCAGCTCCATACCACAGTCTTGTTGGGTCCCCTGCCAATCGGCACTTGTTGTCCAAACTGAACAGGCAGGGAAGGGGTTTAGCTTAGCTCTCAGCCAAGGGCACCAAGTCAGTGACAGTATCTTCACCTAAGCTTACTGTCAGTCAGTTTGAGGGTGGGTAAGATATGAGGCAGACCTTGGTCATAGCATTCCTATGAAAGGATGTACAGGTTGCATTTCAAGCAAGCAGGTAACTAAACTCAGCAAACAGTCTGATCTGTGGCCCAAGTTAGAGTGGTGTTTCCTGGGGAAAGGGTGAAAGAGATTTGCCTTCCACCATCACTATGTTAGGCTGACTGCATTGTTTTCTTGGAGGTCCTTGATTTTAATAAAGCTCTGGCCTTGTCTCGGATGTTCATTCTGTGATGTGGGGCCACCTTTAAGACTCCATCTCTCCTTTCTTCTTCTTCTGGTAGTGACATCTTCCATCCTTTCCTCTTAGTATTCTGCACTGCATCAGGAACTCTATCCATACAGAATGGAGGCTGCACAGTGGAGGTCTTCCAAGTCTGTGCTTGCTCACTTGGCTGGCTATTTCCACTGCTGGCCTTGTTTCACATCTCTTGAAAAAGAACAGAAGACGAGACCTGCTGGATCAAGCCAACAGCTCATTGAATCCAGCATCCTAGAGTACTGTAGCCAGTTCAGGGCAATGCAATTCAAGAAGGATATTGACAAGCTGGAACATGTGCAGAGGAGGGCAACCAAGATGATCAAGGGTCTGGAAACCAAGTCTTATGAGGAACAATTGAAGGAGTTGGATATGTTTATCCTGGATAAGAGGAGACTGAGGACTCAGCTAGATTGGTAAAGAAAAAGCATTTTATATGTGTAGTATATGAAATATAACACTGTGACACCAGATGGCACTGAGGATTTCTGTCTTTCCCAACCGGATTTCCCTGTGAGTTTACAACGCTTTTAGCTGAAATGCTTCTTTGATGTGTCTAGATCCAACCTGAGAGGAGATATGATAGCCATCTTCACTTTAGTTGAGATTCCTGAATTCAAGAGGGTTGAATTAGATGACTAGATGACCCTCAGGGTCCCTTCCATGTCTACAATGCCCTTACTTTTGAGAGGATGTTAGTAGATAAGAAAGTGTGGCTTATAAGGTTCATATGTGTTATGGTAACTCCTTGAACAAGTTTTGGCATAGGGTCCCTTCAGACATATAGTGGGTGTTTTCCCTGCCTTCCTTCACACCTGGTGCTGTTGGCAAACTCTATAGCAAAGCTCCCGTCAAAAGTAGTTTTAGGATAGCAAGTTTTAAAATGTCATGTGCTCCAAATTAGGGGCAGGCTGCACATGCTCAATAATTTCTTTTGGAGGTAGTGATCTAAAGTCAAGCTTATGTAAAAAAGAGTGGCCTTTTTAAATAAATAAATAAAAAGATGGTAGAAGTCTGATGTTTAAATTTGACAATACTGCTTTAAAGTTGGTGCTTTGAAAGAGAACGGCTGCCAATTTATGGTAATCTTAATGCCTCACAACCTTGAAAGTGTCCCTTTAATTAGCCTGTAAAAAATGAGGTAGCTTTTGATACGTTCGCTTCGTGAAAATGTCTGCAGGCTATCCGATATACGATGAATGTCAGCATTTGTCACTGAGAAGATTTTGTTAACAGACACTATGTGACTCCTAAAGGTTGAAGTAGACGTATGCCAATGCTGAACAGGGGAACAAAAGCAGTCTGTACAACTGCTCTGTGCTGGGGCTGAATAATGAGGCTAATTGGGGGGATCGGGAATGATTTTACCCTTCTCCGAGTCAAGCCACAAAGTCAATAAAATACCCTGAGTCAGATCAGTTCCCCACCAAGCCTCACATTGCTCTGTCACACTGTTTTTTCTGTCCTTTATATTTGTCTGCCCATTATATCTCTATGCTTTTCTTTGCCTCTGTGTTTCCCTACTCTAGGTCCATGGGCTTTGGAGGAAGTGAGGCTGTCTAAACGCTGCCTGCAAAGCACAGAAGAGCTCTGGGTTGGTTAAAGAAAAGCAGCAGTTAAAAGACAGACAGACAGACAGACAGACAGACAGACAGACAGACAGAAAAGCTTCTTTCAACTTTGTAAAGAAATCGCCAGCTGTTCTGCTTGGGGGTGGGAGGAATTTTTTGGAGTGGTTCAGTACTCCGTAAGCAATATTAGGACTATCATCACATTGTAATAACTACTGGAGGGCACCCCCTTCCAACAAAAATGAGCTAAGCTGGTTGGTGTGAAGTTGCTAGTGCTAATATAAAAAATATATACAGGTAAGAATATACATTACTTGGCAACTTCTTTTTTTAGGTAAGAAAGTGCAGGAGACAAACTCCGTCCCTTGAAAATATGAAATCAATATGGATTTGGGAGGAAAGTGATTCTCTTTTACTCCTGCCCGCAATAGTCCCGGGACCTGCAATTAGGCCATCTTAATTCATTCTGGAGGGGACCCTATACCTGCAGAATAAGGGCTCATCCAGACTTCCTTTCGTGCCACATTTCTAGGCACAGGTCTGCACTTTAAAGCTCCATGTCCGAAAACTTTCTTCTTTGCCTCGGCACTTTCACAGGGATATTTGCCTCCAGAAGTGCAAATATTAGGACATAACATTAAAGAAGGGATTAAAGAGTCTGTATGTTACTGCAACAGCTGTTAGGTGACCATCTTTTGTAGACTCTATTGCTTATTAATGCTAAGTAGTGGTCAATGGGTGTTTCCTCAGTGGGTCCTGATAGCTGGCGGTGGATGTTTCTTCAACTGGGCTGGGGCTGAGAACAGTGTCCTGCAGTGTGTGTGAGAGGGAAATTTGGGGGAATTGCAGTGTAACCAGTGAAAGTTGCAGTTATCTGGAAGAAGGAGTTGTGGCATTCTTTAAGCGGATGCTATTTGCTTTAGGAGATGCTGGTTGATGGTCCACCGTTGCATCTGTGGTCCTACATCTTTCACTGATTACACCATAAATTCACGTGTCTAAGGAACATTTCCAAGGGAACGCTACTATATATTGCAACCAGAACAGCTCCCTGCCTCCTCAGAATAAGATTGCGTGTCTTTAAAACTGCAGTCATATAAGACAAGCTTTTGTGCTGTGCTAAATACGGCAACTTTCAGAATTTGAAAGCTAGTGTGTATGTATATTAAAAGCCTGATTTGAGCTTCATAAAAGTGGTCTATGAATATCTGTAAAATACATTTTTATTTTACCATCTGCAAAAGCCGGTTAGAATATCAAACTGGAATGAATCAATAAAAACAGAGATGAGAATTCAGCCCACATATGTGGCTTTAAAAAAATAAAAACACCAAACACACACACACACACACACACACACACACACACACGCTGGGCAAAGAGTGTTAACCGTGCATTCAGTTGACAAAAATGACACGTCCGCCCTGCTCTGCTGAGACAGGCTGGTGGGGAGGAAGATTCGCAGCATTTGTTCATTTAAAGATAAGGATAACTCCCTGCGCAGAGCACCACAAGCAGAATGCAATGAGCATTCCATCCCTTCCAAAAATTATTCTGCTCAAGTCACTGAAAGCCACATCCTCTGAATTCTTTATGAGAATTTTTACCCATCTCCATTCTGAAACTTCTCTGGTAATTGGGGGCTAAGGTGATTCTTCAGAATCTTTTTTTGTATTATACAGAAGCAGACAACTTGATCAGCACCAATGCCACCTTGGAAAAGTGGCATGCAGCCTTTGGAGCTTTAGTAAAGGCTGGTCATTGTTGGGGAACAACATGTGAATGGACTACTTAGTTGCTCTTTCTCTGAAGCACCTGGAATGATCTTTGCACCTATCTCTAGGGGACCGAAACTGATTAGCCAGGTTGATCCAAGAGACTTTGCTACTTGATACAAAGGAAAAGGTATCCTTCCACTTCATATGCAGTTGCACTGAGGTCCTGCTTTCAGCCTGGTTGGTCACTGTGAGTTCAGGATGCTGGGCCAGATGGCTCTTCGGCCTGATCCAGCCAGGGCTCGTTCTATGTTCCTATAGCTTATGTAGTATCCAGCTAGATTAGCAAGTGAATCTTACTTCAGCACTGGCAGCAGGACAGCATCCCTTGCCACACCTGGGAAACAGTGGGCAAGTTTAGGGTAGACAAATCAGAAGTTTTAGTGGGAATATTGGGAGCTTCTGGCCAGCCCTCGGCATCTGCTGCTTCAAGGAGCTGCCTCACTCTGTCTCATGGTAGGGCTGGACCTACTGACTAGTCAAGGGCAGCTTGGGAGTCTGTGTGCCAAGAAGCTGAACAGCAGCATTTTGGCATATGGCTGGGTGCCAATTTCAACGTGCATATGCTTCTGTGAGGAACAGGCCTACCTGCCCATGTGCTGGATTCTGTGGTTCCATAATGCCTGGACATTTTTAGAAAAAGAATCAGATTGCACACAGCTGTGCACAATTTAAAAGTTGTGTCCCAGGCAACGTATGTGACATTTCGAAAAGGATTCTAGGTCACAATTTTGGAATGGTATAATACATCTCTTTGGTGTGACAAAATTTCTTCGATTAGTTCAGACATGGTGAGACTTTCAGCCATCCTTCCTCCTATTTCAAGCATTTTTCTCCAAAATTGTGATGGTTGGAAACGTTTATTTTAAACCAAGAGCTGAGATTCTCAAGCCATGAATAGCAAACTATTGGTATCCCCAGGGATGGATAAACCAGTCAATTTCAATTTATCTCAGTTTCTCATCTCTCTCTCCCCACCACCACCACCTCCAATCTGAAGTCTACTGTTTTTGTTTTTGTTATTGTTATTAGCAGGGCTTTTTTTTCAGCCAGAACTTGTCGGGTCTCAGTTCCAACACCTCTCAGATGGATGCCATTGCTATTCTAAGAGAACAAAGCAGGCGTTCATGGTGAGCTAGAAAAATAGCACTGGTTATTAGTATTACGTTTATTGCACTCCCCTTACAGCACGGCCCAGGGTGGGTTGCAATAATTTTTTTTTAAACTACTATTAACAATTGTGAAAGCAGGCTCAACACCTTACCAAAATCATATTTAAAAATAGTTAAACCAGGACAAGCCCTCACCAAAAGCTGTGAAGATGCCTGATGGAAGGGAGAGAGTTCCACTACTTAGGGCAGTGATGGCTAACCTTGACACTCCAGATGTTTTGGGACTACAACTCCCATCATCCCTGACCACTGGTCCTGTTAGCTAGGGATGATGGGAGTTGTAGTTCCAAAACATCTGGAGTGTCAAGGTTAGCCATCACTGACTTAGGGGCTGCCACAGAGAAGCCTTCTTTGAAGTTATCTCCCCCCAACTTCTGAGGGAGGTGCAACAACTCAAAGGGCCCCCTCTGCTGATCTTAACATCTGAGAAGGCATGTAGGGAAGGAGATCTCAGATATCTGGGGTTTAAGCTGTTTAGGGCTTTAAACACATGATATAGTGGTGGATATTTAAAAATAATAAAAAACAATAATAATATATGCATTTTTTGCACACTTTGCTCCAATATGCACATTGTTTTGTTTGTTTTGCTGGAGAAATACCATGCAATGTTCAGAGAAGTGTCAATTTCAAAGGCTAGCTGTGTTTTGGTTCAGGTATTGTTTCAGGAAGGGCAAATTAAGTAGATTTGCACTAAAATGTGATCTGAAATGAATTCCTGCGCCATCCTTGGGCCGCCTCCCCACCACTGCTGTTATTTCCTCTAGCGTTTTGGTCCTGTTAACAAGAGAATCCATATTGTGATTCAGTTATTGACATAATTTATATTCTGAAAAACAAATATAGAGGGGCTCATTTGAGGAAATCAGATTCCCCCTTTTAATCTGTAGCTCAAAATAGTTCCTGCGCCAATTTCTCTGCGCCTCTATCATTTATTTCCTCGCCCATATCTTTAAATACAACTGCCATGCTGAAAGCTATAGATTTTCAAAGTGCTCCAGCAATGACAGATGACTTTTACCTGCCTTTTGCTATTTCCTTTCCAGGATTTGTATTCAAACTCAATTTCAGGACATGTTTTCCTAAGACTGACATACTAATATTGATACTTGCTTATTGCTGCAATAATTTTCAGGAGACAGCGGGGCAGGAGAGGGGAAAGGGGACCTTGCTCAGGATAGGATCTGTAGAACCAAAGTGGAATATATTCCTTTTTCTTTTTTTTGCCTTCAGCTTTGAAGGCTTGGAAAGTCCCATTATCCTGAATTAAATTGGCTTAGTCTAATGCATGCAGATGGCAATTCCTTTGCAAGCTACAGCTGTCATATTTTTGTCCTCAAAGGGAAAGCAGCAGAAAGAGTGTTAGCTCTCGACAGGCAACAAACAGCAGGCTTTCATAACAGAAAGGTGACAGAAGGGGGTCTGATTTTGCAGGAGCTCATCTGTCTGAAATGGGATGCACTATGATACTTTTAAAATATCTCCAATGCAAATCCCTTTCTCAGACTTATTTGACATGGTTGTTTTTCTGGTAAACATCCTCCTTGCCATAAAAGTTTCAGGCTAGCTCACTTGCTGTGAATCATTTGCTGTCCGTGTAGGACAAGAATGAGGAGCCTGTTGTCTTCCAGATGTTGCTGGACTACAGCTCTTATCATATTGACTGGTGATGATGGGAGTTGGAGACTGACATTGGGCTCATACGCTACTCTGGTTGTCCCGTGCTTTCTAAGCACAGAGCCGAGAGGATTTTCGTTTGCCCCCACTACTGTCCTTGGGGAAAACCCACTTTTTGCCACTGAATCGGAACCAATATTCTGCAGAGAACCTGACCGACATTTTTCCGAAACAGCTGGTTTCCCAGGGTAAAGTGGAGGGACAAATAACATCTGGGTGGGGCACAGATTCCTTTGCAAATTTGAAATTGGCGGAACAGCCCAAATCTCTACAGGGCATTTCTGTCTTCTGTCCATGGATGGGGTGGGGAAGAGTTGTTGTTTTGTTTTGTTTTGTTTTTGTTCTTGATTTTATTATGCATTTTGTGTTTCTGTCTTGTATTTTTATGCTGTGAACCACCCTGAGATCTATATAATAATAATAATAATAATAATAATAATAATAATAATAATAATAATAATTTATTATTTGTACCCCGCCCATCTGGCCGGGTCTCCCCAGCCACTCTGGGCGGCTTCCAACAAATATAAAGATACATTAAAATATCACAGATTAAAAACCTCCCTGAGATTAAAAACCTTCAGGTGTTTTCTAAAGGTCATGTGGTTGTTTATTGCTTTAACCTCTGATGGGAGGCGTTCCACAGGGCGGGTGCCACCACCGAAAAGGCCCTCTGCCTGGTTCCCTGTAGCTTTGCTTCTCGCAGCGAGGGAACCGCCAGAAGGCCCTCAGCGCTGGATCTCAGTGTCCGGGCTGAACGGTGGGGGTGGAGACGCTCCTTCAGGTATACAGGACCGAGGCCGTTTAGGGCTTTAAAGGTCAGCATCAACACTTTGAATTGTGCTCGGAAACGTACTGGGAGCCAATGTAGATCTCTCAGGACCGGTGTTATGTGGTCCCGGCGGCCACTTCCAGTCACCAGTCTAGCTGCCGCATTCTGGATTAGTTGCAGTTTCCGGGTCACCTTCAAAGGTAGCCCCACATAGAGCGCATTGCAGTAGTCCAAACGGACTACTACAGGTGAAGGGTGGTATACAAATTTAATAAACAACAGCAGCAGCAGCAGCAGCAGCACAGGGTCTTCTGTCAGGGCTGAACTTCTCCCCCCCCCCCAATAATTATTTCCCCACAACCTGCACATAGAAGCAGGGAATGAATGATTTGAGTTTTTTAGTCTTCTTTTGGAATACAAGCAAAAGCTTTCAACATTTTGCAACTTCTTAAAGGCAATGCCCAGCAAAAGAATGTTTCTGATGTGAACAGGGAGGTGTCACCCATTGCTTATATAAATGCCTTTAATTTTAGTGGTTTGGGGGCCACTGCATGTATGACATCCTAAAAGTCATTGCCAAAGGGAATAAGCAAAGGATGGGTTGCCAACTGCTCAGAAGAGAAGCAATCTCTTGCGCCTTTAGTAGCAGCTGGATATGCAGGGGAAGCTTTACATGCCATTGTGATCAGCAAGATCAGCTGCAAATACATGCTGATCAAGATGCTGCTAAGGCACAGGAGCAGGGTCTATTAAAATTGTGGCAACCCTCACATGCTGGTTCTGAAATGCATACTTCTGAGACTGCTCAGTACCATTTATGAGTAGAGCTTACTCCCAGGAAAGCATGTAGAGAATTGGAGCCCGGCTGCTTTGCAGCAAGGACATAAGGAGAGCTATGTTTTGAAAACATCTGCTCTGAGAATGTGGTTCTCTGATTTGTGATTTCAAATTTATAAGTTCCACAACAAACAAAGGAAAAACAAACTTCTACGTTTGTATCAAATCCCAACACTTCTGGATGACAAGAAACAAAGAATGGATATAAAGATACAGTAAAGTACTTTGGACAACTGGCTGCAATCCAGATTTTGGCTGCTTTACTATGAATCTTCCCCAGAGCAGATCCCTGAAGCATTCTTTGTTGTGGCTTTGGAGAGAAATCTTGCCCGACGACCAAACAGTATGAGGAGAAATACAGCTGGTGTTGTATGAATGTCATGTTAAATGAACACAATGATGGTTCTGCTTAAATAAAGGTTATCTAATTTAGATTCTTCCCTAAAATCCCATCTGGGTGGGTACAGTTTTGCTCAGACAAATCAATGGATGAAGGAGAGAACTCCTGTGCTGATAGCTGAGGGTGGAAAATATGCCAATAAAACATAATGAAAGAAATCTTCTCAACCATCATTTGTATTGGACAGTAATTCCAAAACTGTCAGCTGGAGAGATGTTAGAAGGTCACTGTGGTGTACTGGGTAGAGTCTGACAAAGGAGAGGTCCTCTTGTGGATCAGTACCTGGTTAAGAAAAAGGAAGCAAAGAGCTTGAATAATGGACAGTTCTCCCAATGGAGGGATGTGAAAAGGAGAAATCCTCAAGGATTGGTGCTGAGCCCTGTGTTTTTTAACTTGTTCCTAAAAGATTTGGGTAGCCAAGTTTTCTAATGATACAAATTGTTCTGGGCAGTTAAAGCAAAAAGACTGTATAGTGCTTTGAACAGGTTCTCTCCAAGTCAATTTAAATAGGCAGTAAAATGGCAAATGCAAATATCAAAACACCACTATACAAATCTTTGGTACAACCTCTTTGGGAACTGTACAGTACTGGTAAGCTTGACTCAAAAAGGATATTATAGAGCTGGAAAAGGTTCAGAACCACAAGGTCCTAGTCCAACACTGTATACACTACACTACACTACACTACACTACACTACACTACACTACACTACACTACACTACACTGGCTGTTGCGAAGCTCACATGGGTTACACTTCCAAAGTTACTTTGGGCTAAAAAGTTACTTTGGGCACAAGGGGAAGGGGACGACAGAGGACGAGATGGTGGACAGTGTTTTCGAAACTACTAACATGAGTTTGACCAAACTGCGGGAGGCAGTGGAAGACAGGAGTGTCTGGCGTGCTCTGGTCCATGGGGTCATGAAGAGTTGGACACGACTAAACAACAACAACAACAACAAGTTTGAAGAAGCCGGCCAGCATGACACTGGGACACGCCATGTGGTTGCTGTCAGAGAATATGGCTGCTGTTAGCAGTCAATCCTTATTTTTCCTGTTTAATTTTTTTCTTGGAATAGGTCCATGTGCTTGGCAATAACTAATTCTAAAAACATTTGTTCATTGCCTGAGAAGCAGAACATTTAAAATGATGCTGCATGTGGAGCCTAGTTATTGGGCCACAATTTCTTTCTTTCTTTTAATGGGTAAGTACATAAGATTTCATTTTCCGCATCTGTAGAAAAATAACAGGCTGGAATTACATTTTTTTTAAAATTCACCCGTCTTAAGTACATGCAAGGTCTGGAGCAACAGAACATCAAAGCTAACTTATTTCTAAGTATTTCTGTGAGTATTTTTGGCCTAATATATAAACTCATTCAGATATCCTTTGTGTACATTAACAGTTTCACCTCACTTTCTACTTTCAGTTGTAAGCTCCTTGGGAGCAGAGACCTACCTGTGTTGCCCTGTGAGGCACAGCTGGAACCAGCACTTAATATCCTTGGGCAGCTGCCAGAGGCCACTGATGACGGGCACCTAAACTCCAGTCAGCCTTTTGACATCCCACACTGACTGTGAACATAGATGTGAGGCATTGTGGGAAATTAAAAGACTGGCTAGGCCAGCTGTCCATCTCCATGGTTGGAGCCCTGTCAGCCAACTCTGTCTACACTGACATAGAAGAAGGCCCATTCAGAGAGTGTTTCTCCCAGGAGGTGAACAGGGAAGCCATCCCTACTTCATGTTCTTATTCTTTCTAGGTAGAATCCCCACAGTTACAGAGGAAGGGCTGCAACTCAGTGGCAGTGCACAGATTGTCATGCAGAATGTTAGGGTTCTATTCCTGGCATCTCTAGATCAGGGAGCTGATAATATGAAAGACCTCTGTTAAGATCTGGGAGTGCTGCTGCCAGCTGAAGTTGACAATATTGGGCTAGATAAGCAAATACAGTGGTACCTTGGTTTACGAACTTAATCCATTCCGGAAGTCCGTTCTTAAACCAAAACCGTTCTTTAAACAAAATTATTATTTTAATTTTCCATTTTTCCAATGTTACATTATAACAAAAATCATAATTCTCAAATCCCAAATTATCCCCCCCCCCTGAACTTCCCTCAACCTCCTTCTTTGGTTTATTTTAATATACTATCAATTCCTGCATATTTTCTTTACCTTTATTTTTTGTACATCTAATCTTATTAATATAAATGTTGTTACTTGTAAGTGTTTAGTCATAACCTGCTAGTGTGTCCAGTTCTTTGCATTGCTTCTGTAAATAAGCTGAAAATAGTTCCAAATCTTCCCAAAACTGTTCTTAAACTGAGGCGCGCTTTCCCTAATGAGGCCTCCCGCCACCAGTGCCCTTTCACCGTTCAGATTCCGTTCTTAGACCGAGGTAAAGTTATCAAACAGGGACACTATTTCCGGTTTTGCAGAGTTTGTAAACCGAATCGTTCTTAAACCGGACTGTTCTTAAACTGAGGTACCACTGTAGTTGATTTTAGTTGGTATAAGGTGTTTCCTATAACAGGGACCTTCCAGATGTTGCTGGACTCCCATCAGCCCCAACCAGCATGGCAAATGATCAAGGATGAAGTGATATCTACTTAAGAAGGACCACAGGTTCTCAATCAAGAGGCTTAACCATTGCACTCTGCATGACCCAAGAAAGCCACTAAGGAGGTGTTCCTGGAGCATGCTAGAATTCCTTGTGTATGTAGTCAGAGATTGTTATCTTGGTAACAATAAGTCAGATGTAACAATCTCTGCTTCCTTTATTTTTAAAAAAGAAAAAGATAGGACCATGATTATAGATCTTTCATGCAAACCTGTGCCATCTCTTGCTATTCTCACAAATTAGATCGATGCATAAGGAAAGTGTTATTTCCATTATACCAGCAGGATCAGCCAAATGGAATCTTCCCTTGTTTTGCCGTTACATGTTTCCAGGTACTTCAAGCCTGCAAGCTGCCTTGCAAATAGCATCTACATGTGTTTTGAAACAGCCTTCAATTTAAAGCGGCAGGAGGCAGTAATTAAATTTAATCGAAACCATGTCTGTGAGGCTTAGGGTCAAGAAATCTTTAAATCCATCTACTTCTCTGCTTCTTTTCTTCAGCTGATGGAAAGCACTGCAGAGGCTAGGCCAATAAGGACTCATATTAGATTATTCTGTAGGTAAGTAAGATTAGTGAGATTATTCTATTTGTTTTTTTATTGCATTCCTATTGGCATCCCCCTCTATTTTGAGTTATTATTTGACCCTTCAATATGCACCCACTAATCTTCTGAAAATCGTTGCTCCATATATTCTTAGATTAATTGGATAGGGCATACACATTACCTGTCGCAGGTAATTTCTGCCCATCTTTTCACTACTGGAATGGCTTCGTTTGAGTAGGCAGAAGGGGTGGAACAGCCTTGTACAACAAGGGTGGGAGGAGGCAAGTGTGATGACGTGATCACAGGTGGTACCAAGGAGCACTAAGATGCATATTCAAGATCTATATCATTATGGAATCTGATAATGTCACCTGCTCTTCTCATCCTTCATCCTTCATGGAAGGTAAGGCTACCGGTATCTTTCAGTGGCTACTAATGATGATAGCTATGGCTTACCTCTACTGTCAGATGTAGATACCCTGTTGCTGGGAATTGTAAGTGGAAAGGGTACTGTTGCACTTAGTACCCAGACGGCTTAGGGGCTTTCCATCACCAATGTGGAATTGGAGCCTACTCTATGAATTGACTCAGGCCAGTAGGCTCTTCTTTATGCTGCCATTTCCTACATGAATAAAACAAGAGCTGAGCCAAAATTTATCAGGAAACATTTTTCTGAGGATTTGACCAATGAGATTTTCATTTTGTAACCCAACCCTATACCCCCCAAAGAGAAGACTCTTTGTAGAATCTCCTTCAAATTCCCACCACCACCATTTTTTTGGGGGGGGTCCCCCACCTGCAGTGCTCCACACCAACACTAAAACTGTGGAATTGTATAGGGGGGGAAATGAAATAGATGTGCTGCTGCTCCCCCTGAAAAAAACAACAGTTAGATCATTCCATTTTAACTAGGAATACTAGGAACTAAACCTGTATATGCTTTGCCACTGGGCCTGCAATAAGTAACCATACTTCATGGAGGAACATTGATCCAGCATCACATGATGTCAGTGATACCTAGTTATTTCTGCACTCTTTACCCTGTTCTGTGAGTGCTCAAACTAGTGGGGAAGCCCAGAGGTGTCATGTCAAGAGACTGAATCAGTAGCCTGAGTCAAGGCAATAATTCAGAGGAAGAATCCAAGGCACCCAGAGTACCCTCAGGACCTTGGAGAACTCCCAGCACCCTGAGAAGGGAGCTATGCTATACAAACTGTTGATCTATAAGCAAATAGATCTAGCTGAAGCCTTATGCAGAATGGTACCTTGGTTCTCGAACTTAATCAGCTCCAGGAGTCTGTTCGGCTCCTGAAACCACTCAAAAACCAAGGTGCGGCTTCCAATTGGCTGCAGGAGCTTCCTGCACTCAATTGGAAGCTGCGTTGGACGTCTGGCTTCCGAAAAGCGTTCACAAACCGGAACACTTACTTCCGGGTTTGCGCCATCCGGGAGCTGATTTGTTCGACAACTAAGCCATTTGAGAACCAAGGTGCCACTGTATATGTTGATTGGCCCTGTGGTGTAGTCAGCCCCTCCGCCCCAGAGGAGCTGACTAGCTGTTAAGGGATCCTCCCCTTATTTTGCAGTCTTTGGCTCCTATGGAGCAGGGGACTAAGGGGTCCTGTGTCAGACTGCTCCTCTGAATCAGATGAAGGTAGCAGGGTGGTGTCCTCTGGGCCCTGAAGAAGATCCTGGCACTTCTTACCACAAAGGCAAAGTCCTCCCTTGCACAATGCATTGCCCCCGAGTTTGTGGGTCGCAACACCCTTCCATCACTGCATTCTCTTTTCTCCCTGTGACACATTACTGGACTCACATGTCCCAACAACAAAGAATCTGACTAGACAGAAACAGGAAGTTTGTTTAGCATAGAGGCAATCCAAATGAATCCCTCTCCCCCTTTCCCTTTTAAATCTCCTTTAAGACTCCTGACTTGGGCATTTCTGCAATTTCGGTTAAGTAGCCATAGAAAGCTTTGCAACAGCATCACGAGGAGCAAACCTGGTGTGGCGACATGCAATTAATAGGGTCAATGGCAAACTCCTCTGTGATGAATCACACTTTGTGATGCCACACACCCTCTCAATTAGCTTCTGCTCTCAGATCCAGAGGAGTATGGGTGCATTGTGGCAAAGTGTGCGTTAAAACCGACTCTGTAACTGTGCAAGATCAGTATAGCCGATAGTCAAACTACAATAGCCCTGTGTGAAAATATCATCATATAGCGGAAAGCATGACAGAAGCCATTCACTGTACTTTCACGTCGTGCCTTCTTCAGAAAAGAAGTCTCCGGGGTATTTGTTAGCAAAGTGGAAGATATTTCAGTTACTTTTGTTAGGAGCCATAATAATAATAATAAAACCCTGCTATATTGTACAGATGCCTGCTTCCCCCACCCCCGTCTCTTTCTCCTCTTTCCCAAAGTGCAGATCAGATCATTAGCAAGGTATGTGACTGGCAGAGAGCACCATTTCCTACTTCTTGCTCTCCATGGTAATTATCATTCCCATCACAAAGGTTAAGATTCTGACTTCCCGACCGAGCACAATGAAGTAATAAGTGCCACTCGGTGGAATCTCAACTAGAACGGGTTTGCGGAGCAATCCTTATAATTGAAGTTGTGCTAAAGTCTGTCAGAAAGGTAAAAAAGGAGGAAGGAAGGAAGAGTGAAACCCCAGTTTCTTGGCAGCATGGGGGCCTAGGGAATATAAGGCTTTATAATGTTGGGAGAAGAAAAGAAAAATGTGGCCATTTAGTCTGTTCTACCACACAGTTTCTCAGAGTGGGATGCCTGTCTCCCAGCAGGAAGCTATTAGGTGAGTTTTCAGCAGCGACACAGGCAAGCAGTTGAGCCACTGCTAAACAACTACAGTATGCATATGTGTGAGTAGCAGAGTGGCTGAAGCTATTGAGAAGTGGGTGTCAGGAACAGAGTTTTAGCTCACAGAACATAGGTTTTGCATGCAAAAGAAGCCAGATTTGATTCATGGCAGCTGGGAAGGACTTCTGTTTGAAACTCTAGAGAGCCACTGCCAGTCGGTGTAGATGATACTGAACTGAGCCAAAGTGAATTCTGGAAGAGTGGTCAGAGCAAGTTGTGCTGGGTAGAACAGAAAGAGATTGCTTTCAAGGTTAGCAAGCTATGGGGTGCACTCCTAGGTAAATGAAATAAGGATTGCAGCCTAAGCCTGCCACTGAAAGTAGGAATTTCATTGGATTTCATTTCCCCTGATGCACTGGCAATGGTGGGTAATTCAGAAGCCTCAATAACCTCCTCTGTGCATGCTCATGTTTAGTGTATACTCTGAGGTGTGTATATGAAAATAGCTTATGTTTCTTATGGAACTGTAAACTCTACCCAACAAGGATTATGTTGAGCCAAAAATCCCTGATCTTGCTCAGGCTTGTTCCTTCAATGTTTCTACTAAATTAAACCTTTGATTCATGAAATTCAATATTTGCTTGAACATATAAGCAAATCAGAAGCTGAAGCAAGATCCAGAGTTCTTAGTCCATGAAAGCTAACAATGTAACATGCAGGGAATATGCCGTGCTAGGGGATGGGTGCCAACAAAATAGGTTTGAGGCTCACTGATCTATTGAATTCTTCTCAAAGCAAATTATTGCCTGAAGAAAAAGAGTCTTGTTTTGGGGGGGAACCCTAATCTGTATTCTGAAATGGTATATTCTCGGGAGGTCTACATAATATGATTTTTTTTGGTGGTGGTGGGGCTGTGGGAATATGTAAATTGGTTCTCGGATATCTTTTCATAGGAAATAAATTCATGAATTTTTCAGTATTGCGTTTTCAAGCTTAAAGTGCCCCACCCATTTCATAACCCCTTCAAATAAACTCCAACCCTAGAATCCATTAGAGGTATTAGCCACATCTCTCTAAATAGGTATAATCAAGACCAGATGTGGTTGAAGTAAAATTGCTGGAGGGGATGAAACTGGCGAAGTCGAAAAAGAAATTAACATGCTGTCTGAAAAGCTGGCAACTTAAGGAAACAACTACTGTAACCCAGCAGTAATTAACATACAGTAATGCACTCAGCAGTGAGGGAATCTTCTTCTGTTCCTTCTAAACACTGGGGCCTTAAGTGTGAAATTGAAACATAAGAAAGGCATCACACACACCTTTACATTTGCTACTTGTCCCACTGCTTCTGTAATTCATCCCCATGTGCCTTCTTTCAGAACTCTTTTCTGGGCTCCTCAGACACAGGTCTACACATCCAAAATGAGAAGCAGCCAAATAAAGGTGCAAAAAACCCCAGATGGTGACTAGGCTTCCCTACAAGCAACCCTGGCCTACAGGCTTTTCAGCCAACGGTGCGTCTTCAGCCTTCAGTAGTATGCCTAACTACTGTGGCATACTGGTATCATCCAGCCTTTCCTGTATTGTTTAGTTGTTCAGTTGCCAGCTGTCTCTGCCACCATGCTTTCACTTGGTGGCTGGAACAAGCTGGGTGTCACATGCCACAATCCAAGGGCATAGAGGAATAGAAAGCAGCTGGCTTTTTGGGAAGCCCAGGGGCACAGAGAAAGAGAACCTGGCAGCCTCCATCCATGATGGGTTGTACATTCAACAGGAGAGAACTCTGCCCTCAGGAGGTACTCAGTTCTATCCCTGGAATCTGCAGTAGGTGGTCCCTGGTGGCTATCATCTGCCACCTAACACCCAAAAGATGGACCAAGGCATTTTTGCCTCCCGAGGCAAAGGACAAGATGCTGCCCACAGCAGACTAGCATAGATAGCACAGTGTTGATTAGTTAAGAGGTTCGTAGAATGTGGGCTACCCTCCACTCTTCACTGCCTGAGGCAACCACTGCACTCTGTCTAATGGTAGGGCTGGCTCTGGCATGGACAACTAGATTGTCCTGGTATAAGGCATGTCCCTATCCCTGAAGGAATGTAGAATTCTGGGAATTTTTGCATCAAACAGGCTAGGAGGATTCTGGACTGTTGTGCATGCATTTCTTATTATTGTATTTTGTACAATAAGTATCCACAGTGCTATTTTTCTAGAAAAAGAGGTGCTGGAATTCACCATGAACACCTCCGTTCTCTTGTAATGGCAATGGCTCCCACCTGAGTGGTGCTGAAACTGAGTTCCGGCGAGTTCCGTCTGAAAAAAAAAGTCCTGAGTATCCATGGTATTCATACTCCTTATACTTCTGTTATCCATATAATGCTATTTTTTTAATGCAATCAATCATAAGTTGAATGAGCTCTGCATAAACTGCTAAAAGCTCTTGATGGCTATCTCAGATGAATAAGACTTTGCCTTTGAGCTACCTTCCTTGGAATTTACAAACAAGGCATGAATTGATTGAATTTGCCAAAGAAGAATGTTTTTGCCTGGTGTATAATGAAGGCATTGGAACCTTCATTGGTACTGCTGTAGTTCCATCCCATCTTGGATTTGGTCACAACCCACCAGTTGAAGATCAATGTCTAAAAGCCAACCAATTCTGCTTCTGGCTGTTTTCACTTCATACCTCCAGCTCTCAGATTAAACCCTCCTAAGGAAAGGAAAAAGAAGAACCCACCTGCACCCCAGAAAGGCTTTTTCTCTGTTTAAGCAGTGGGGACAACATTCACTGGATCAACTTCTTGATGGAATAGTGCTTCAGTTCCAAAGTGAGCATGTTACGGTTTTTCAAGTTTGGGTAGCAGATAAAGCAAACAGCTCCAGCTCTAATATACACAGACGTCTCTGCAGCCTTGAATTAGCAAAAGTCATCCTTTGGCGCAAATGGCAGCGCATATGCCTGGAAAATTTCCTGCCTCTTTTCGTTTTCTCTGAAAGTTAATTTATCAGTTGGCATTTGTGCTGTATATTGGGCTCAAACCTTCTCTCTTTGAACGGGGTGGGAATCCTGCCACTGATTTCAACAGGAGCAGGTGTGTGCCCTTAATGAGGCGTGTGGCGGTGTCAGTATATACACAGAAAGTCTGGAAGCCGTCAGTGTTTGAAACGCCAGGCAAAGCGATTTATATGAATCCTGAAGCCCATGAATAGTGCATGCTGGTGACATTTAAGAGTTGACAAGGAGAGTGAGGGATATCAAGCAGAGGAACAGAATTTAAAGGAGATACTGTCATGTTGGAACTATTCACCCCTCACTTGGAGAAGTTATAAAAACCTTGAACAGATAGAGGCAAAGTGAATGTTAATAAATGAGCAGTGCCTAAGCTGTAGTGGATGATCAGAGTGTGGTTTTGCTTGTCACTTCGGGATAATTGGGAGAGTTCCCCCCCACACCCTGAAAAACACACACGCACAATGTCTGCAAGTCAACCCCAGTTGACTTCTCTTGGTTCAGCCTCAGAGGAGGAAGGGAACATCACTCTGTGGTAGAACACAGGCTTTGGTGCAAAAGGTTTCAGGTTCAATCCTTGGCATCTCTAAATAGACAATTATTCGCCCTCCCATCAGATGTGAAGGAGATAAGTAACTATACAAGCTTTGGAAGACATCTAAAGGCAGCCCTGTAAAGGGAAGTTTTTAATGTTTAGTGTTTTATTATGTTTTTATATATGTTGGAAGCCACCCAGAGTGTCAGTGGCAACCCTGTCAGATGGGTGGGGTACTACTACTACTACTACAACTATTACTACTAAATGCAGTAGGCAATACAGTGCCAGCTGGATTGTAGCAACTCTTCCCAGTAGGTCTTGCTCCAATGAAGCAGTTACGAGGACAGAAGGTCCCTGCCTTCCCACCACTCTCTAAGGTTCTTCCTCCCCTGGTTCCTTCCCCAGCAGCCTAAGGCTCTGTCATCTTATCTATCTTAGCTCCGTCCCCTTCATTTCTTTGCATGTTCTGGGAGACCAGTGGGGAAGGTTGCAGGAGAGGGAGACTCCCTGGATTCTTCTGCAGCCTGCCATCCTCCTCTCCTGCCTCTGAGTCTGGACTGCTCTCTGCCACAGCCTCTTCCTGCTCACTAAACCCTGTTGCCTCTTCAGCTTCCCACCCCTCCTTCTCCCAGTCTGCCCTCTCTTCTTTCTCTGACCACTCATCGTCATCCCACCACCAATCCCCTGGTTCTGATCCTTCTTCCCCTGGATATCCCCTTGTGGGTTCCTCAGCTGGTGCCTCCCGCCACTCCTCTGCTTCCAGCCAGTCCATGACAGCTTCATTTCCCTCAGTCAAGGATGCTCAGTTCCTTGTTCTCACCAAAGTAGGGCTGAATGTGTACTTAAGCGTCCAAGGCGCTGTGGGTTAAACCACAGAGCCTAGGGCTTCCTGATCAGAAGGTCGGCGGTTCGAATCCCTGCGATGGGGTGAGCTCCCAGGTCCCAGCTCGGTCCCAGCTCCTGCCAACCTAGCAGTTCGAAAGCACGTCAAAGTGCAAGTAGATAAATAGGTACCACTCCGGCGGGAAGGTAAACGGCGTTTCCGTGCACTGCTCTGGTTCGCCAGAAGCGGCTTTGTCATGCTGGCCACATGACCCGGAAGCTGTACACCGGCTCCCTCGCCCAGTAACTCAAGATGAGCGCCGCAACCCCAGAGTCGGACACAACTGGACCTAATGGTCAGGGGTCCCTTTACCTTTACCTTTAAGGCCAAACTCCAGCACTTATCAAGCGTTCCGATTTCGGAACAAAATAAACTAATGAGTGTTGGGCCAGGCATGCTAAGCTTTACCTTCTCATCACTGTTCCTGCTTCAGTTGTCATCCTCCAACTTATGGAGAGTGAGAGAAATGATAACAGGGGAAGAGTTAGCATACCCACCTCTGGAGTCCAAACCAATACATTCTTATATGCATCATTTAGGTTTGGTGTTTGGGCTATTTGGGGACAATGTCTAACTTATTGGACTGGTTAATAATCATGGGGAAATTACCCAGCACCTTGCTTTTGTTAGGGAGATGGCTTTCACTATCAGGCCTTTACAAGGGTTGATGACATGTCCAGAGGCTGTGTGCCTTTCCCCACCTTCTCCTTCCCTTCTCTGGGGATGGTGTCATCAAGCTGTGTGCCTGTGAAGGACATGCAGTATGGCAAGTGGCAGACCAGGAACAGAGAGATAGCTCTGGAAATACCCTAGGATGCTGGCTGCTCCCCTAAAAATGGTGTGGGAAGGCCCGAACTCTGGTCATCTGTCACAGTGTGCAATGCTGTGTCTCTGTCAACACTCAACCTGCATATTTGTAAATAAATGTAAAATGCCAGTAAACCTGCAGTGCCCGCATTTCCACAGGAAACTGAACAAGCACTGCACCAATGAAGCTTCTCACAACTTGGAAAACCGAAGTTACCATGTTCCCCACCCCCACCCCATTCCTTCCCCACTTTTCTACTGTCTTTTCTGCTTAGCCAGGCCAAAAGTGCTTTTACAGGACATATTACGGTACTTCCCATTCTCTTTTGATGGAGTGGGGAGACTTCCTGTTTCTGGTAATGTATGTAGTGACCTTTCAATCTGAACAGGGCCCATTTTCTGAAAATTAGATGCTTACCACAGGCAGCCACGAAAGTCATTTCATTTTCACAAACAATTAGGTTCTCTGGCTGGGTTACTTTGATCAAATTTCAATGGAGGCGCCTGCATTTCCTTACCTCATGCAGTTTAATTTAGGCATATGTTGTTTTGCTCTTTCCCCCCTTGTGCCAAACTGTTGAACTGTTATTCTAAGGGTGCTGGTATTCAGTAGCTGCAACCTTCCTCCATGCAGTGCTAAATTGTGTTTTGAGTTCCACATTAATTAGCTCAGTTTAGATATGTGCACTTTGTGGGGCCTCACTTCTGTAAGATCGGGTGCACATTGCTGCATTTAATTGTGCCAGAAGTTTAGAGTATCTGTGGGCTAGTACTGAGGGTAAACTCGCGTAAATGGAAAGCACCCTTCCTTACTCATGGAGAGTAAGGAACACGGGCCAGGCGGCAACTCTAATGCATTGTGAGCACATAAAAGTGTCCCACAAAAATGGCACCCCTGTCTATAACACCTTTTACACATATAAAAATCAAATACATATCTATTGGGCAGAGGAGGGAAATCTACTATAAAATAAACGTTTCAGCCTGGACTTTACTGTTACAATATGTACCACATGTGAGTAACAAAATCAGTCTGTGGAAATTTCTCCTCTGCAAGGCACTTTATGAGGAGAAATAAAGTGCTAGCCAAGAGCTCTGAGGCTTGTGCCTTTGTTTGCACTTTGTCCACAAAGGCAGGGCAAATCTGTGTACGTTTGGGGATTTTTAAGAGTCGGGTGCAATGTCAGAAATAACATTTGTGTGTGTTTGATGGTTAAAAACTAAAACATATAAAGTGGGGGGGAAATCACTGGATTCTTGACTTTTGAAGTGGCTGTATGTGTGTGCATTAGTATTAATTTTCAGAGCTGAACCAGACATTACAATGGAACAATTTTTACAAATCTAATTTAATAAAACAAGACTATTGACTGCCCTTCATCAGAAGGTTCTGGGGTGGCATACAAGAGTGTGAAAACAATTCACACAACTTGTAAATGTGATATGTTTAAACAAACACAATACAATAAAGAACCAAAAAAGAGCAAACTGAAAACAGGAAAATATGGAAGAAAAGAGTTCTGACAAAAATTCTCTCTGGGCAAACAGGAAACCCTTAACCTGGCGCTGAAAATATTGTAACAGCAGGGAATCGCTGTGGAGCCCAATCCTATACTTCTCTCATAACAGTAATGGAGGGGAAAGGGGACCATTTGCAGGGGAGAACTGGCAGCTGGCAGGTGGGCTTAAAGCTTTTTGCACCCGCCAGTTCTTCGCTTCAGTTGTTCTGCCGTTTTGTTAACCGTGCCACACATTCCGTGCCACACATTCTCATTTGTTAACTGTGCCACTGCCACACATTCTCCGAGTTGAGAAGAAGCTTCATGGGAAAATATCCTGAGGGGTGGGATGGGAGAGAAGAAACTGCCCTACCCTGCAAGCATCTCCTGCCTGCCCCTACAGTCGTGTTACATGAGCAGATGCATGCTTAGGAAACAAAAGCAACTGTAGATATAAAGCACTGTTCCACTCTTAAGTTGCATGGTGGCAAGTGGGGAAATAGGTTTGGCAATGTCCCCAAATTGCACCAACTCCCCTCCCTCTAAACTGGCCATCTTTTCACTAGGCTGTTTTTCAAGTAATAGTGGAAACACCACTATTCTCACATTTTGCCTCTAATTATGTATTTAGAGCCATCTGTTTGTTTCAGGTTCAGTTTCTTGGATTTTTTGCCTTCAAAATCTCAAGTGCCAGCTTTACTTGGAATTAAGAAATTGCTATAACATTATGTAGGGGGTGGTAAAATGCTTGGCAATAAAGAAGTGCTGGGTGTTAGATAAACAGAAGTGGTTCACTGCTTAGGGTTGTGGGAGAGATTTGTGTCATTTGCCTTTTAATGAGAACCTGCTTTATTTGCACTTCTCTGAAGTTTGACTTGTGATTTCCCATCATACATAAGACATACACAATACGTTTATTTGTATGCCACCTTTCCACAATTCAAACCATGCTCAAGGCGGCTTACAACATGAAAGAAATACATAATTGCAACATAGCAAAAGAAATAATAAACAATAAATAAAATATTAAAAAATCGCAACCAAACCAAACAAATCGCATGCTCCAAGATAAAGATACAAAAAACTAACAGCAAAAACAGCAATAACACCCCCCTCACAACAACAACACCCCCAACAACTCCCTAGCCCAAGAGTCTGTTCAGCAGCCTCAGCTTTCATAGCCGGAGTCAGTCAGGTGGAAAAGACCTGCAAGGCACGGATCAGATCTTCCATGACTCACAGCCAAGATCACATCAAAACGATGTGTATGAAAATGTGCATGTGTGCATAATTCAGTGGCCAGATTGTTGACCAGGGCAGGGTGCTCTGAACACATAATGCCAATTCTGGCATTATTCCCAACTGAGTATTCTACCCACCTATAAGAGGAAAAATGGGTTACTATATGATTATTGATACTCCGTCCAAATGGTTGATTTACAGTGGTGATCTGATGAGCTAAGTGTTTGTCATTCCTATTTTGTAAATGGAATTGCTAATTTTATATGGATAGGGTTTATATGGACTGAACTAGTTTAATCTATTTTACTCTCTCTTGTCCCATTTTATTTTGCTGTATGAGGTATATTATTGTGTATTGTGTGTTGTTATCTAAATATGGGCCTATGGCCGTAATAAAGATATTCTATTCTATACCCACCCCGCTTTCAAATATACACAGCCTGCAAGGCTGTGCCAGTGGGATGGGAAACCCACAAAGCCCCTGACTAGTTTCTTGCTGCCTTTGAAGTTTCAGGTTTTTCCCATAGAACTTAAGGAAGTTGGAAGGAAGGATCACCGCTCATACATTTATCTACTTCTCACCTTGAGGAAAATGGTTTTGGCAGGGCCTTGTGTTTCAAAAATCAGACAAACTTGTTCGATCCGAAGTGACCATGAGACAAAGGTGTTAAGTGTGTGCGCTGCAGGAAGCGATGCCTTTCCGAAACCCATTTTCAGTTCTCTTGAAAAAGACAGGCTGTTTCTAGCCTTACGAAAATGATGCTACAAGATCTCTGTAGGAACTAGACCCAGATGGCTATTCTGCTTTTGCATCATTTCAGAGGCCATGAAAGTGGTGGCGGCTTTGCAGCTGTTGGGCAGGGGAGCTTGTGTGAATTTCAGGTGTGGGGTGAAAATTGCCCCTGCTCCTGCAGCTTCCCTGATGATCATGGATGCCACTCACTACCCACCCAGCAACCCAGAACAATGCTGTGTTATGACACGGTATCATTCTGAGTAGTATTTTTTGGGGGGCGGGGGGAGATGGTGGGAAATGGTAAGAGGCTAGCATTTCCTCCACCCACTCTGAATGCTTTGTTCCAGGGCATTTGGGGGAACACAAATCCCTCTTTATGCGTTGCTTATGTCAGTGAATGACATTGTTCACAGAGCATTATATGATCCAGAAAAGATGCTAAGGTAGTGAGAGCTCCTCCCCTGTTCCTCCCTGCTGTGTAACTGAATGGTAGCACCATCCCAGCTAACATCCTTTTAGTGGCCAAGATCAGGAAGCAACCATGTACTGAGCCAGGGCAAGGGCAGCAGGAAGCCACAACCACTGGTGAGGTACAAATTCCCTAAATTTTCAGAGTCTGATTCAAGACCAGCTCCTTTTTCTGGGGATCCTTGTGAGTTCAATGATAGCATTGTCCCCAGGGCAGATATAAAAAAGTCTATTGTACACTATGCCCTAGGAAGTGGGAAAATGTTGGATTGCAGCCATGATATTTTGGTTCAGATCTGATCCAGTCTAAACCTGTGTGCAAATAGTCTTATGAGTTTAATTGAACTGGCAGTAGCATTGGAACGTCCCACATTAAGTCTAGCAATGAGTTTGATGTCATCCTCCGATTTCATGTATCATTGCTTTTAAGCTCTGTTAAAGTCATAACAAAAAAATAAATCTAAGACAGCAAGGAAGAAGGATGAATGATGTTTTCATTTTGGATGTAGCCGGAACAGCTCTAGACTGAAGAATATCTCAGAATCTTTAATCAACCCTTTTCTGAAGTGTGTATTTATTTTTCTTCTGCTTGCACAATTTATCTTTTATTTTCAGAGGAACTGGAACAAAGCTTCCCCCTCCCTCTCTGACAAAAGCAAAGGAAGAGAGTTTGACATCTTCCCAGGTTTTCTCTAATAGCCATTACACATCTGCCATGATGATGAGTTATTGGTTGTCAATATTGTGTGTATTGATCACAATCTTCCCAAGTTCGACCTTCATATATGTGTTAAAACAGAATATACAGTACTGTGATCTATAAAACCACGTTAATTGCTTTGGTCCCAATCCAGAGATTCTGGGGGGAAAGCAATGGGCTGTGTGCAAGCATATTGCTTGCCAGGCAGATGGTCAGCATGGTCAACTTTTGACAATACTATTTATCTATTGGAGGATAGAATCCACTCCCTTCCTCCCTTTCCAGACAGGTGATTGGTCCTGTCAAAGCTAATATTGCTTATCAGTAATGTGCATGTGGATGCAGAAGCACTGAGCATCACACCCTTTGACACTGGATAAAGCTTTTATATATATACTGCACAGTACTGCATGTCTGGATACAGTCCAGAAGGACACTATATTTCTAAAAATAAAATAAAATAAAATAAAATTTCATGCATCTTTGTTGAATAAAGCATCCATCTTCAAAGAACTGGTGCTAGCAAAAGATATTCTAACAGTTCACAGGAACATATAGCACAAGCTCATTTATCCTGACACCTCTGGGAATAACAAACTTTGCATAAATAGTGAGAGGTGGCATCTTCTGTTTGTAATCTTACCATGCTATAACCCTCTCCCTCTCAGTAACTGACAGCAAACCTGGCATTGGGAAGCCAGATAAGCACACGCACGCACGCACGCACGCACCTGCCAGCCACTACTGATAAAACCAAACCAGGACTTAGCTCTGAATAGCCTGGCGGTGGAAGTGGAAGTGAAGTAGCCACAAGTTTCTAACTGCTTGCCTGTAGACTTTAAGGCAAACTTTGGCTTAGCTTTATGTGTGAACCAGGCCTCTGTTGAGACCGAACAGCTGGAATGGGATTTGGGGAGACAATTTATGCAAGGAAAAAAAATCGCCAGGGCTTTCCCCCCCTAAGTTCAGGCTGTGATGCCAGTTGTAGCCACTCCTGGCCATTATGACAATTGGGATGTCCTAAGGAAAAGCAGTACATTCTGGGATCAAATAAGGAACTGGGATGGCTTTCGTAAATATGGGACTGTCCCTGGGAAACAGGGACACTTGGAGGGTCTGAAAATGCCATCCTCCCAATAACCTCTGCCTTATATTATTGTTATAGATTTGGGGGGTAAGATTTTGATTATTTGGGTGGAGTATTGAAGGGAAGATTGGAGGCCAGTGGAAAAGTATACAGTAGGCTAAACTTCCTTCCAAGCCAGGGCCTCCCCTGGGATAGAGGCGTCAACATGACAAAAGGTATTGATGGCCCATCTAAGAGGAATCTTGGGCCTGGGCAGACAGAGGTTTCCATTGTGATGGGTATGTGTTTGAGGTCTCAGGAAAAGAGAGTCTTTAGAGCAAGGCATGCTGGGAAGAAGAAGGGAGAGAACAAAGACTGAGATCCATCTTGGGCAGGCTGGCTGCAGGCATGCTGGGAGAGATGCCTTGGACTCCAGGGCTGTACTGCTGTGGGGAACAAGCCCCTCCTGAAATGACCATGCTGTAAGATCTGGACTCCCTCCATGCAGACTGAAGGCATAAATATGTGAATAAATCATATTTCTTAAAGATACGACAGTCTCCACCAAGTTCTCAATTCTCCAAAGGAGCACAATCCCTGGAACCCCCTGGAATCTTGCTGCTGCTTGGCAAAGAGTGGGAGTGGTGCCCAACTTTTGTAACATTATCTTTCACTTTCTTTCCTGTATATTTATTAGCATAACCCTTGATGTCCGGGGATAAAAGCTGTTTTTAGCTAGTGTTGATTGGTGAAACTTTAATGCATTTCAGGTTGCTCTCCTCTGTATTGAGTAATTATAAATGCTGTAAAAGGTGTATTTCAGAGAGAGCTTTTTTTAATTAAAATTTCTCAAACATTTTTCTGTTCTGCTTACAAATATAGATGGGAGCGTTTGGAGGAAATACTGTAGTGCTGAAAGTCTCATTATCTTGTCGACGGTTGTGTTTAAAATAAACAAAAAGAGTTTCACAACTAAATAAACTTGAGTCAGCTTAAACGTTATTTTACTTTAGAATTTTTAATGCATATTTTAAACAGTGTGTGTAGTTGTTGCTTTCAGTTTACAAAGCTGTTTGTTCTTACTGCTATTAATGATTTAGGGTGTTCTCCATCTCCCCATTTTAAAAAATTGTGTTCACTTTAATAGCTCCAAATGGCACCATTTTAAAGCATCCACCAGGTGCAAGGAATCAGCCAGAATTAAATCTGAGTGCATTTGTTATCTGAATGTTCTGCTGAATTGTACTTGCAATTTGCAAGTTTTGCATTTTTGATTTTCCACATAGTCACATTTGTTGAGATTTCCCAAAGTTCTCTGCGTGTGTCCCCCACAATAAGAGTTGCAGATCTGGCATGCAATTGTTAATTTAAGAGTTGTTTGGTTGAACACTAATTAAAGACTGATTGGTCATCCATAAGCAGAAGTGATGGAAGAAGAAGGTTAGACAGTAACTTCCATGGGCAGCAATATCTGAATACATACTGTCCTTGTGTTTATGCTCTTAAAAATGCTATGCATTTCTTCATAGGCTCCTGGCCCTGCCGTGTTTCCTAGAACACCCATGGAAATGATGCTATGTTCCTTTCTGAAATTGCTACCAAATGTCCAGTCTTCCATTTGCTTAATCAGCTGTGTAGTCATAAACAGCTGATTAAGTTGTCATGGGGTAACATTGCAAAAAGAATATGACATCTCTGTCATGATTGTGAATGTGGTTTGTTATTCCCAGAGGTGTTAGGATAAATGGGCTTATGCTATATTTAGTGTTATAATAGAAGAGATACATTATTTATAAATGAATAACCAAGATATGCTCAGCCCATGACTCTTAGGAGAATGGCTTTGTGAGATTTCTAGGAAAGGATAACGGTTGGTGGTGCACTGGCGCAGCCATCAGAATTATTAACAAGTGCAAAGAACTGGAAAAGTAGAACTGATCAGATAATGCAAACCTTTATTCTGTACGTGTGTTATGAGGAATTGTTATTCATGGCAACGCTGTGGGCTAATCAGGCCTTATTTCCTGGGGCATTCTTTCATGTCAGAGGACTGCCAGAATTGTCAAGCATTCATTGGCGGAGGTCAGAAAGAGAGGAGGGGATTGATTTTTTTGTAAGAGCACATTGCCGTGCTTCATTTCTTTAGTCATTAAAAGTGGGGGAGGGGAATGATACATTTAAAATATTTAATACGGCAAGGTCCCTGTCCTTGAAGTCACAGCACATGTGAAATCATCCTTTGATGTTGATGAGAGAGTTTTGCAGATGAAATGACTGATCAAGCTAATTATTTAGAGATAATTGGCTTCAATGCATAATAGATATCTCTGTTAAATGGCCAGATATTCCAGCCATGGGACTACCTTGGAAATTAATTCTGATCCTGCTGTGAGCAGGACTGGGCTTGCCTTGGTTCTGCAAGCTATTTCTGCTGCCTCCTCCTTTCTCTGCCCTGAGATCCATGAACTGGGAGGGCTGTAGTTCAGTGCTTTGCATGCAGAAGGTCCCAGCTTCAGCCCCCGGGAGAGACCCCTGCATGAAACCTTCTCTCAGTATAGACGATGCTAAGCCATATGGACCAATGGACTGACTCAGTATAAGGGAACACCCTCTGTTCCTATGCTACCATTGTAGAAAAGGAAGCAAGCAAAGGTGAAGTCCAAGAAATAGCCGTACCGTGCTGCATTCTGGTAGGCCCATGGGATGCTCTTTGATGCGATTATGGCAGCATCAATTCCAACCACCACAATAATGGGAGTTGCTCTTGGGGAGCTGCAGCTCTACCAGTATAGCCAGCATAACCGTCACACTGTTAAGAGTATAAGAAAGAGCATGTTGATCAAACCAAGAGTTCATTGAGCCCAGCATATAGTTTCCAACAATGGTTAGAGAGATGATGCCAAGAAGCTCATTAGCAGGATGGGAAAGAATCATTTGTTTATTTATTTATCAGGGTTCCATTTGATGTTGTTGTTGTTGTTGTTTGTTGTGTCATACTTAATAGCCATGGATAGAATATGTCATTCTGTAGAGCTGTCTAGGCTTTTAAATAAGCCCAAAATATTTAGGAGATGGCTCTGTGACATTAATGTTTCAGGTTTTACTGATATTTTCTCTTGGTTGTTGTTCTTGTATTTGTTTGTACAGTGCCTAGTGATGCTATACAAGGTTTATGAAAGATTATGCTATACAAAAGACTCTTCCGCTCTTCCTCACTTCCTTCCCAACCCCTACTCGCCTTCTTTTCTTCTTTTTTCTTTGCCTGCATGGAAGGTGTCCTTGAACTCTGATGGTGCCTCTTGCTTCCTTGGGTGAAGGATAAAGGGGGATGTTGGCAGAAACTAACTTATTGTTCAAAGGTAAAATTTACAGTGATTGCCTCTGGCCCTGCTCACTATTGACATACTGGGCTGGATCGAAGGAGGGGGCAAGAGGCGGAATTGCCCCAGTTGGCAGGTTAGCAGGGTAGCTAACCTTATGTTCCAGCCAGGTCCCACTTATTAGATGAGGTGGGAGACCATAGAAAGACCTGCCTTCTTGCCTAGCCAAAGAAGAGTATTAGGGGGTTCAATTTACTAATTTTGTGGCTACATGATAGAGGTTTGACATGTATACACGCATATTAGCAATAAGCTTGTGTTGTCATATATGATGATTATAATTCAACTCTGGTTCAAGATGCTTGATATAAGTGAGAAGCTTTTAGAAGCATTTTAGCTGTAATTGTCAGGTTGCTAGAACAGAAAATAGGAACAAAAAGTGAGAGAATGTTCTATAGCTAAAAAGCGGGGTGTCAGCCACTTTCAGGTGGCCCTGTGGTTACGAAAAGTCACTGAGAACAGGATGTAGTGATGAAAACCTTCTGCTGAGCTCCTTGCCTTTTTGGTAACACCAAGGCCATGGGAGTCACCCTTTCTGCTTTGCTGAAGACCCTGTAAGGGCAAAATGTTCTTGCTCTTGTATGAAAGGATGTGTTCGAGATCTGTTTGTTATCTTTCCAGCTAGTAATTAAAATGCCCAATTAGCATTTAACCATCTGTGTGTTGATTGTGCATTATCCGTCCAGTTGATGTCCTGTTAATCCCCCGTCCCCATCTACAGGTTTGGTGAGTTGCTGAGTGTGAGCTGTGACCCCCTTTGGAGTTCTTGAATGATCAATAATTTTAAAAAGGAAGGCGAGAAACAGCAGTGGTGGGATGGGACACAAACCTACAGGCTGCCTTCTCTTGGCAGTGATGGGAGGGGACGAAAGGGAACAAAGCTCCCCATCATCATTGTCTCATGGCTTGCTGCCACCAAGAGAAGGAAGCCTGCATGGGATACAAAGGGAAGCAAGGTTTTCTCCCTTTTGTGTCCACACTCACCCTGCCACCAGAGCAGACTTCCTTCTCTCAGTGATGGTAGGAGAGTAGACAAATGAACATGAAGCTACAGGAGAGAGGAGCAGCAGTATAGACTTTTGCTCCCTGCAACAAAAAAATGTACAGTAGATCCTGCACGGCTGAGATATGGTCCAGATTGGGGTGGGGTGGAGCTCTCAGGGTAAAAAAAGGTTCCCTACCCCAGCCTTAAGCTCTGCTTATGATTGATCCACCCTGTGCTCTACAAACTGAGTGGAAGACGAAATGCTTCATGTAACCAGATCAAGTAAAGCCAGAGTGGCAAAATGAAGCTTAAGCTAAAAGTTCCTCACCTCCCACCTCCAAATTGGTTTCCTTGAAATGCTTGTAGTATGGAAAACGCGCGTGTGTGGCTTCCCCCTGTCAATCACTGTTTAGAAACGTCACCAATAATTTGTACTCTGGAAGTGCTTGACTTACGGACCCCTGGGTCTAATTGGATCCGCTGATTTCGGCTAAATCCCATTCTGTCAACAGCTCAGCAGTAGGTACAATATTGAAACTCTAATTAATCTAGTAATAACGTCAATTTGCCAGACTGGGTTTTCTTTCTTTCTTTTTTTTTTTTTTAAATCATTATTTTCTGTGATTTTTGACTGAAAAAGCTAGAAGGCTAGCTAGACGCTTTCATTTTTCTTACCTGATCTCTTTATGTGTGTTTTGTGTAGGTAGAATTGCCAACAAAGCCAGCATTACCAGGTTTTTTTGTTTTTGTTTTTTTGGGACCAATCTCCAGAAAAGCAAGAGGTTTGCTTGTTTTATCCCTCAGAACTTGGGGTTTGTTTGAATTTCTTTTAGCCATACATAAAGTAAAGGTAAAGGGACCCCTAACCATTAGGTCCAGTCGTTTCCGACTCTGGGGTTGCGGCGCTCATCTCGCTTTATTGGCCAAGAGCTGGCATACAGCTTCCAGGTCATGTGGCCAGCATGACAAAGCCGCTTCTGGCGAACCAGAGCAGTGCACGGAAACGCCGTTTACCTTCCCGCCGGAGCGGTACCTATTTATCTACTTGCACTTTGACGTGCTTTCGAACTGCTAGGTGGGCAGGAGCTGGGACCGAGCAACGGGAGCTCACCCCATCACAGGGATTCGAACCGCCGACCTTCTGATCAGCAAGCCCTAGGCTCTGTGGTTTAACCCACAGCGCCACCTGGGTCCCTATTTAGCCATATGTTAGCCATACATACAGTATACCTAATGTGAAGAGACAGTTTTTGCATTTGCCCCTGACTTCAAATCTACTAGAAACCACAAGGTGTTGTGTCCTGAGCTTCCCCCCATGGTTTCTTCTGGGACATACCCAAGTAGCAGATAATTTTAAGAGTTGGGAATTATTTGGGAGATCACAAAAATCAGAAAAGTATCAGAACTGGGTCTACTTAAGGACATGCTAGTTAAAAATATGTGAAGAAGACACTTTCTTATTCAGTATGGAATTCCAGGATCCAGGAATTAGAAAGGTCTCATTTCTTTGGCCCTCAGAACTCTCCTCAGGCCCCACTCCCTCACTGCCCTTGCCTCACACCCAGACTCTTTTTTTTGGGAATTTTTGTCTTTGACAAAATACTCTTCCTGCTTATCTGGATAGAGGATAGTGAGGGGTGTGTGAGTGTGTGCAGAAACCTGACAGCTGTACAAAGGTGGAAAAAGGCATTTATTGCTCCACCCACTGTTGCCGCTGCTTCCACTCACCATTGGCATGTGGCCCTCAGAAGGTTGTGCAGAAGGGAACATGGCCCTTGGGCTGAAAAAGCTTCCCCACTGCTGTTTTAGGATGTAATGCCATGCTGTTTTAAGATGTTTCTTACATAGATGGGTCCCAAGAAGAAATAGGTTCAAAAACTAGGATTGTCCAAAGTCACATTTTTTCTTTTTCAAATATAGTTTTTCGAGGGGGGGGTGAATTATTACAAAGTACTCATTTCTTAAAACCTCTCCCCTGGCAGAAGAGAAGAAGAAGAAGAGTTTGGATTTGATATCCCGCTTTATCGCTACCCGAAGGAGCCTCAAAGCGGCTAACATTCTCCTTTCCCTTTCTCCCCCACAACAAACACTCTGTGAGGTGAGTGGGGCTGAGAGACTTCAGAGAAGTGTGACTAGCCCAAGGTCACCCAGCAGCTGCATGTGGAGGAGTGGAGACGCGAACCCGGTTCCCCAGATTACAAGTCTACTGCTCTTAACCACTACACCACACTGGCTCTCAGTGTGTAATTCTCACTGGTAATTCCAGTATAAGAACATTCCCAGTAGGGATGTACAAGCATCCCACTGCTCACCCCAAAATGGGTCAAGCTTTTGCGAGTATTACAGACAAAAGGTCTCTCTGTTCTATTTGCAACAGTGAGCAGCAAGATGCTTTCAGGAAGCTTACAAGTAGGATTTGAAGGCAACTGGCCTCCCCTGTTGTTTCTCCACAGCATACTAATCATCTAGTATTTATTAACCCCGTGTGAGTTGCATTATATTATCACATCAGCTACAGTCAAATCCTAGGAAATGAGCATGTCTGTAAATTAAGATGGGAGAAAGAATGGAGGGAGGGCAATGTTAGAAGAGGCACAAGGTGGAAATTCATTAGCAACATTTAGATAGTAACTATCTTATAAGTGCTGCAATAAGCATCCAAAGCTTGAGGGGATTACAGAATCAATTGCCAAACATACTGAGTTGCCACTTATAATTTTTGATGCATTTGTAGGGCAGCGAGAGACAAATGTATGCACCGTTGAAATGATTGACTGAGAAGCTAGCTGTATTTGTACCCTTGAGATTTCTACTACACACACCCCCAGTTCAAAAGTTTTCCTAACGAAGCACATGGAACCTATGAAGAAGCGATGTTGCTTAATTAGTTAATGTTTGTAATGTAAATGTTGATAAATTAGTTAATAGGCTAGGCTTACTCCCAGAAGAGAGATGCTGAAGTGGTAAGTCCACAGGGATTTGGGAATGGAACAATCTGAGATTGCTGCAGTGGAAAAAAAAATATTTGCTGTGATGGCCTTTGTGATAGGCAGCTGTATGTGAATAGAATTCCGGACACTATATTTTCCTTGTGAGAGGATATGGTAGTCTTATGGATTGTGTGTGTATGTGTGTGTTGATGCCTGTTTGTTTCTGAATATTTAAGCTGAGTGTGATTTTTACAATTAATTTATTAATTGCCTTCTAAACTGCCCCCCTCAAGGTGATTTACGCATAAGGCAACACTAAACACACACAAAAATAAGTACACGTCAAACAAAACTGAAACCCTAACAAGTGGACCCTTGAGGTAAAGACCAGCTGGGAAAGCCCGTGGGAACAAAAATATATTCAGCTATATGCAGAAAGTGCAAACAGTGGGCATCTGTCATATCTCAATAAGAGATATGCTATTCCACAGAAGAGGGGCAGCCACACTAAAAGCACTGCTCTGAGTTACTGGCAAGCACACCAGCAATGCAAGTTTTTCAAACAGCATCTATTCTATCCTCACTGATCCAAAGCAAATAGCATTTTCTTCAAGTCCCCCAGACAGCTGCAAAAATGGCGTCTGAGTTTAGTGTATTCCAAGCTCTGAAACTCCCTCTCTCCAACCCCTACTCAAGTAGGTGGGATGTGCCCCCATTCCTACCTCTACTAGCCATCGAAAGACAGTGAAGAAGCATATTCTAGCCCTCCAAAGAAGCATATTCAGCATTTAAACTAAAGACTAGAGCAGAGGTGTCTAGCCACAAGTCCTTCATACATTGTTTGCCTATAATGCATGATCATTGATGAAGCTGCCTGGGGCTGATGGGTGTTGGAATCCAAACGGATCATCACAGGTTAGACTAGATAAATTGTATTCTTAGCTTGCTACCCTAACTATTGTTTGTAATTCCTTTGTATATATTACCATAGCTATCTTGTGCGGCAAGTTAGGTAAAAACAGCTTTCCCCAACCTGGTGCTCTTCAGATTTTGAAGCTATGCAACTTCCATCTATACCATCCTATTGCTAATGATAAGCCTTTGGTCAGTGTTGGCTGGCACTGATGGGAGCTGAAGTCCAAAATATATGGAGGGCACCAGGTTGAGGAAGGCTGGAGTACAAATCCCATTGCATGCAGATGGTCCCAAGTACAATCCTTGGTAACTCCAGGTAGGGAGATGATGATTGGCTTGATGTTAGCCAGTGAGCTTCATGACTGGCAGAGATTTAAGCCTGGGTCTCATCTGCCCTTGCCTTACACTCTAAGCCCTACATCATACTTGCATTGTGTATAACAAACGTAAGAGCTCAGTTCAGTTTAAAGAATTTAGTTTGCCCCACATTTTTAAGCAAACTGACCTAATTTGCACCTTTCAAATAAATACACTGATAAAAATATAATTATCCTTCAGATTTTGCACATCTTTGAATTTTGCAATAGGGTTGTCAAGAAGAAGCAAAAGTACCAAGTTGCATAAAAAGCTGTATTTTTTGATAGCATGCATTTAGAAATACATACATTGAAATAAATAAAAAAACGTATTTAAATGTGAATTTTTATATGGACTTCTAAGCTTTTTAAAGAAAAATAAATAACTTGCAGATTAGTGTGGAAATGGGATGGAACGAAACTGACACAGGAAATAACTGATCTCTCCACCCCTAGGTTACGGTGCAGTTTATTTTATATCGTTCCAGATTGGAGGTTTAGAAAATATTGTAAGTGCTAAAGTAATGCTATGAATCTGTATGCTAAGGGAATGTGGTGTAGGAAGGGCCTTTGGGCTCCCACTGAGAGGGTACCAGCTGCTTGCTTACCTTGAAAAAATTATCCTGGAACTCCACGGGGGGGGGGAGAGAATCAGGTTTCTTTTGGGTGTGGGACAGGATGAAGAAGGGAAAGAGCAGAGAGCAGGAAGTGTAACAACCTCTCAACACTTCTCTGCTCCAACTCATCCATTTCAGACACTGTTTTACAGTGAACAGGAATGTCGTAATGCACATGTAACATTTAATCGAACCCTTCCTCTTGTCACACAAGACCCCAAGGAGCAATGAGTGTTTGGGGGCTGTTATGAGGAAAAATTCCCCCAGTGAAAAAGGAAGGTGGGGGGAGCATATACTGTATGTGTGTGACAGAGAGCAAGCGAGCGAGAGGAGAAAAATGTATCTCTTGGCAAGGCTGGGCTGCATGATCATTGTAGTCTTTGGCTACACCATAACCTAGAAGAGTTGCCATGGGAACCACTGCCAAAGAATTAAATATATCAAGGGGCCTTGATTGTGAGAAATGGGTGGAAATAAGAGAATTCAATTAACATAGAAATGGTGTTTTTGTTTGCTCCCCAAGTCACGGTAGGAACCTTTAAATTCACAAACATCTAATTAAGAGGAAAAGTTGTAGTGAATGTCTGTGAGGCCCATTCAGAGGAGCATGATTGCTCTATAATTGAAGCAAAATAAATAGTGTTTTATTTTTCAAAATGAAAATTAAATGGTTCAGATTCTTTTGTGTTCCACTCTCCCCTTGAACGTTATTCTGTATTTTGCTGGTTGGAGGCGGACCAGCTGCTTTTGACCTACAAGAGGAGCTCACAGGTGCAATGGCTGTCAGCCATGCGGTAGCCAAATGGGTTCTCCACACAAACAGACACCATACTTTAAGTGGGAGAACCATTTAATTCCCAGTTCACATATGGGTGCAAATATCTGCAAAGCCTGAGTGGGAACAGGTGGCAATCTGTAAGGAGGAAGTCAATACAGCTTTTCATTATTTCTGATGCAGGGAGTTGCCACTTAGACCGGTTTCTGGGAGTGAAAAAATAAATGCCTACTTGGGTCACTTCAGGATTATGCATTTAAAACACTATCATACCACTTTAAAAACCATGGTTTCCCCCATAGAACCCTGGGAACTATAGTTTGGGAAGGGAATAGTGGCCTCCTAACAACTCTCAGAATTCTTAATGGATCTACATTTCCCAGGATCCTTTGGGGGAAGTGACGACTGTTAAAGTAGTATAAGAGTGCTTTAAATGTATAGTGCAGTTGTGGCCTGTGTCTGTCAAACCTGGGATAATGCACATGTATACTCTAAAGATTTGTGCAGGGCACCAGGGAGGTTAAAAAATGCTCATAACTCATGGAACACTATGTCAAAGGTTCTCCTCATGTGTCAAATATCAAACCATACTGGATCTCCATTGAAGGTTTCCATGGTGATTTGTTCTGGCCTGTGGGAGCTGAGAAAGACAAAAGGGTCCAGGGCTCTTTCCTCAGCAAATTCAGTGGCAATAGCTCAGCGTGTTCCTATAGTAAACCGTCTGTCTGAACATACAAAGGATGATGCGTGGCTCTAGACAAGGAATAGCTAGCATGGCTGCACTCCACCTGTTCCTGGGCTCCAAGTCCCATCAGCGTAAGTTAGCATGGCCTGGGATGATGGAAGTTGTAGTCCAAGAACATCTGGAGGTCACCATATTGACTAAACTTGTTCTAGACTGCCTGAAGCTCTCTTCCTAACACAATCCACTTATCACCTTTGTGACTGTTTTCAAGAGGGCAGCCTCTGCTTCATAGTGGTTCAGCAAAGGCTGAGCTCAATTCAACTGTGTGGATTGAGCTGGGTCTAGCGCAAGTCTGCCCAGCCGCACCCAGGGTGGTTATAGTTTAGTTATTTCATAAAATCATTTATATACCACCACCCCTTTGATTTAATAAGTTTTCAGGGTGTTTGTCAACAACGTAGCAAGAGTCAATTAATCATACACAGTGCCACAGGTAGTTTATGTTCTGCCATATCCTCTCATATTTCCATTGTTTGACTTTCTGGCAATAGTTAATATATAACATTTTCAGTAGTATGCATATTGGAAAATAAATAAATAAAGTGCAATGAATTAAAAAACGAATGCCTTTCTGCCTTTTGATTTAGGAAGACGAGGGGAAACGTATGGAAATGAGGTGGGGGGGGGACTTCAAGCTCTTGTAATTATTCAAGGTCATATTTCAATGTGAATCCATGCAAAGAATATCCAGTGCTGGAAGTTTTCTCTCCATAACATTTCCACACACACCCTCCCTGAGCTGTTGTATTGTTCACTTTATTATAGCTGTCACAGTCTGTTCTGCATCCAGCATGATTTGGATCCCCAAAGAGTCCCCCCCCCCAATAGCAAACATCCTGTAGTAGTGACCCAGCTTCAAAAACAGGAAATTTATTTCTTAAACAATACGCTATCTGTTCCATTTTAAGTCGTGCCATTTCCAGAAAGACTCTGACATGAAAATCAAGTAATGTTTGCCTAACATTTGCTCTAATCTCCAGGTAACTTCAGACCAAGTCAAGCCTATGATTGTGTGCTCATTTTGAATAGCAACCAACCATTTCTTCGTCTTCTAATCAATACGTACTAAATAATAAGTAACAGCAAACAACATCAAATCAGACAAATATCAAAAGGTCACTGCCCATCATTCATTTTCTGTCTGCCAGCGACTTGGCAGGGCTCAATTTAATCAACTATTGTTCTAATATTTTAACCCCTGATGGGCTCTTACTAAGTCCACTTATAAAGGGGTTTCTTTTGTTTAATCTCTCAAGCAACTGGATTTTAATGGGTTGGTTGATTAATTTAACCCATTAAAATAAATACTACTTGATGCCCACACAAATGACAGCTTGATAGTTCCTCTTGATTGCAGCATGTATTGATCGAGAGCTTTTTGTCTTGATTATATAACACGGACAAATAATTTATCATTAAAGGTAAATTGCCCCATCCAAAGATTTCCTAGAACGGTGCCTTATACCAAGCCAAACCATTTCCCCATCTGCTCTAATACTATCTATTCCCACTGACAACAGCTCTCCTGATCCCAGGGAGATTTATTTTGTACAATCTCCTACCAGATACCTTTTTAACTGGGTTGCCAGGAATTGAACCTGGGATCTTCTGTATACCAAATTCTGACCACAAGATCCAGTTCTAACCCCAATTCAGCATTTTTATCTTAAACACTTTAGAGGGTACCTGATTTGGTTCAGGTCTGAATCCATATGATTTGGGAAAATGAAGCTTTGTGGCTCCCCTATTCACTATTAAGAGGAAAATTAAAAAGTGGCTACAACTTTTTTCTCTGTTGGAGAGAGTTGGGTGAAATTTGCAGGCATAGCCCCCCCCCACCTCCACCAGTGGATAAATTGTGGCAAAGTACAGACAAAAGTGTCATGGTTTCTGTGCTGGATAGCTTTTAAAATGTATTTTTAAAATGTTGGGCAGGGGAGCCCAGCAACTTCCTTCCTTAGCAGGTACTGAAAGCACTCAGCTGCTCTCATTCTAATAAGGTTGCACAGAATAACTTTTGAGTCAGCACAATACAATGAGCATAAACTGACATTGTTTTTGTCTGTGCCTGACCTTGGTACTACACTAGGGGTGGGGAATTCTTTTAAGACCAAAGGATACATTTGGTGGCCATTTTTAAACCACCACTATTTACGGATAAATGAATAAATTGCTCAGACTTTTGCTGACTTGTATTTTAAAAATGACCCCCAATAGTCCACTCAAACTGTTATATTTACAGTGGTACCTCAGGTTAAGAACTTAATTCGTTCTGCAGGTCCGTTCTTAACCTGAAACTGTTCTTAACCTGAGGTACCACTTTAGCTAATGGGACCTCCTGCTGCCGCCGCCACACGATTTCTGTTCTCATCCTGAAGCAAAGTTCTTAACCCGAGGTACTATTTCTGGGTTAGCGGAGTCTGTAACCTGAAGCGTCTGTAACCCAAGGTACCACTGTACAAAATATTGAGCTTGCCCCATAAAGAATTATAGGGATGCAGATTCAGAAACCAAAGCTACAGCAGAAGCCTAACATTTATGGGGATGGAATGACTTCATTACAAAGACTCAGCATGGGTGGTTGTATGTATGTATGTATGTATGTATGTATGTATGTATGTATGTATGTATCTAGATTCAGGTAGGTAGCCATGTTGGTCTGATGTAGTCAAAAATTAAAAAATTGTCCAGTAGCACATTAGAGACCAACTAAGTTTGTTCTGGGTATAAGCTTTCGTGTGCATGCACACGTCTTCAGATACTTCTTCAGGTATGTATGTATGTATGTATGTATGTATGTATTGATTTGATTTACTTTGATTTGTATGCCGCCCTATACCCGTAGGTCCCTGTCTCCCCTTTCCCAACATCAGCCATTTATTTATTAAGTTGGTTAGTTAGTTATTGGATATTTCTTACCTGCCTTTCACCACAAGGCCCCAGGGTGGGTTTACAACCATATAATCATTCAATATTAAAATTCAACAATGCAATTTAACAAAGCAAAGAATTTTCATCAGACAACCTTAGTTGCTGAAGGCCAGGGAAACGGGGTGCATTTTGAGAGACAACGGAGACTTTGAAATGAAGCTGCTTGTTACATCTCATATTTTGGGGGTTGCTACAGAGAATGCCCTCTTCTCCTGGGCCATCATCCCTCATGCTTCGGAGGCCATCAGAATTACCAAGAGGGTCTATGGGGAAGGAGGTGATCCTTCATATATTTGGGGCTTATGGTAAGTCATTTAGGGCCTTAAACACCAATGCAAGCACCTGGAATTGAGCTCAGAAACTATTTGCTTGGAATGCCAACAAATGTAGGCAGCCTAATGCAGCTTCAAAAATCCCCACAAATCTCCATGGAATGAATGCACTGCTCAGCCTCTCTAGTGAATTGATTTAAGCCCTTGGGGTATGCTATCACAGGGAAACGATATTTTAATACCCCTCATCCTCAAGGGTCATGATATTGAGTTTTTCTATTCCGCCAAAGTGCTTTTCAATAGCCTCTTCTTTTGGCTCCCTTCATACATGGCTTGACGTTCGTTCTGCTAGATCCATTTTAAATTCTGTATTTGCCTGCCTCAAGGACATCATATGCATCTACATCTTAATGAGGTTGACTTCTATATCTGTGACTAGATTACTTTTCTCTCAGATAAATCATCACATCAGATTTTGTCAGTGCAGTTCAAATTTAGTGTATAGATGGCACTATCATGAGATATTCCCCTCATACACCTCTTTCCACACACAGTCTCTGCGCTGAATAATGGAGATGAGTAACCAATTCCCTAAAGACTCTCACAGCAGCATTATGGCAATGAACACCCTTTATGCTTCATGATCTCCCCCTTTATAACTCTGAAGGGAAAGTTCACAAGCAATTCATAGGACCACTCATGGTGCTGTTCTGACTCAGGTGTGCAGAAAGAAACCTCCTTCAAGTGATATGTGATCTCTGGAAATGCTAAAAGAATGATCATAAGGTATTCAAGTCAGGTGATTCTTTACCGACTTATAAAATGCAAGTATGCTTTTACTTACCTTAGGGCATGGAACTAGCACAGAGGCTGCAGGCAACTTCTTGGAAGTTCAAATCTAGATTGAAAGAAGGTCCAGACTGGTCATTATTGGGTATATGCTGTGGTATCATCTCAACTCAGAATCCTATGCACACAGCTATGTACACACATGGTGAATGTTGCTGCAATTATGAATGAATTTTAAAAAAACAAAAACTGCAAGGGAATTTTCAAATATTATGTTTAAGAGGGGGGAATCATTACTATATCTGCATACATAGGAAACTATACAGTATTGCATAAGCTGGTAACACGTGCACAACTTGCCAAATCTGAAAACTCAAGTTTTGAATACAGGAAAAAAGGTTGGTTTGTGGAAAGTTAGGTGTTATTATGGCGTAAGAGTTTTGCATAGGTTTTTACAGCTGATAGAGAATCAGAAGTTTTTTTTCCTTTTTCTTTTCTTCTTTCTTTTAGTTTTTATGTTAAAAATTGCTTGCTATTTGGTGTTGACTTCTGTGTATTGATTTTTCTTTGTTTGTTTTTCAAGCTTTAATAAAAATAACTTTAAAAATAAATAAATCTGAAAACCCAGAGCTAGGCAGGGACTGAATGAGGAGCAAAGCAGACATGATGCATAGAATTTGTGACTGGGGCTGCCCACTTTTAATTTTTTTTAAAAAAGATAATACTAACAGCTTCTGGGTCTCTTGATTTGGATTAGAAACACTTCACAGGGGGAGGGATTTAAAACCCTTTCCCTTTGCTCATTAATATTCGAGTCATCTGCTGTGAGCTATACAGGCAACTTTATGGCTTCTGTTTAACAATCTAGGGAGATCCTCTTCCATGTCACATCTAATTGTCTTACTTGGTTGGATGGGCCTGCGAAAAAGTAACAACTAAATCATCTTCAGCCTTGTCAGATACACCAAAGAGAGCCCAGTCCAAAAGCCATGCAGTTCAGAATAAAGCATGTTCCTCTGAGCACATCGTGAGCATAGGAATTTGTTTCCAGTACCGGAACTAAACTGAGCTAACTCTACTTTCACCCAAACTCACGCCTGGTAACTTCCTTCATTTTGACAGCCTAATTTTGCTGTTGCCATTGTTAAAGCAGTTGGGAGTTGGAAACTCTCGCTGCTGTACTGCAAATCACCCAGAGATCTGCCAGCAGATCCTGATCTACATTCTGCCCTCCCCTGGCTCCTTGCGTGATGGAGGAAATGGAGAGCTACATGGCCACAGAGAACACCATACAGGAGCAGAACATTCCTCCATTCTGGGCAGCGGGATCAGTTCTGGTTGTGCAACCAGATGTCTTTTAGCTCATCCAGCCCTGCCTCCTGGGAGAGAATGCAATCATGATGCTTCAGTTATTCCAGTCTGAGCTGGTAGGATTCTCAGGTCCAGTTTGGCATTTCAAAATAATTTTCTAAGGAGTGACAGTTTGAAGAACAGACAGGAGTCAGTAAGAGAATCAGTTGCTGGAAGCAACCCATCTGGAAGGGGCAATCACAGCTCAATCCCAGATAAAATGCAGGATGCTGCTTCTCCCCCCTCATCTTATTTTGTCAGACTCTGGAAGCTGTGGGCTAATCTAAAGTGAATGGCAAATAGAACTCTTCTGTTTCATCTCTAAAGTAGATAAACTACTACAAAGAGACAGGTAAGGGGTACGGAAACTAGATAGCCAGGGTCTAATACTCAGTTTAGGCGGCTGAGATCCTAGAAGATGATTAAACTCTCTAAATGGAGGGAAAATGTCATTTGAGCTTCTTTTTAATAATGTGATTCACATTAAGAGCATCCCTTTAATAGACTCATTTCTTCCTGTACCCTTCTCATACATTTTCCTGTCTAGGCATTTTGTTAACTGGAATTGCTTTCCTAGAGTCCTTTTTTCAAACTTTTCAAGCGACACATTAGTGAAGAGTCTTTTGTGATGATTTAAAATGCTGGCATAAATTTGTGTGTCCTTCAGCCTTTTGCTGGGGCAGAAATGTGAAACGAAAATACCGAAAGAGCTATAAGAAATGGAGGATATATTCCTACCACATAGAGAGCTTCAACTCTGCCTGCCCACTTCCACCCTTATCTGGATTTTTAAAAACCACCCCTTCAAGTGAAGTAACACAGGCATTTCCAACATGATGCCCATGGGCATCAATGTGCCCAGCAGTACCTCCTATGACACTCTGTAAATATCCCCTCAAAAATCCACAATGCCTTGCTCTTCCTGCTCAGTTCCTTTATGTCAAGCCACAGCAGCCATTTAATGTTATGATATGCACCGCAGCAGCCATTTTGTGATATGCCACACCCCTACAGCAGCCATTTTGTGACCACCAAAGTGTAAATGTGAGGAATGACCGCTGGGAGGAGCACAGAGAGAAGAAACGCCATGGAGCATCTGCAGCAGCACAACCAGACTCTTTCATCTGCCCCAGCTGCAACAAAACATGTCTCTCCCATATTGGTCTCTTCAGCCACAGCAGGTACTGCAACCTTCCAACAGTTTGACTTCACCCCCAAAGGAGCACTCTTCAATTGTCTTCCAAGACAGATGGACGCTGACAACAACGTAACAGTGAAAAGATAACTGCATCTATGTATGGAGTTGGAATTAAAATAAAATAATAAACTGGCAGGTGTTTTTAAATAATAATAACAGGCTGAAAAGGGGACAAATCTGGGACTGTTGGTGCTTTGAATATGTTGGTGGTTCCCCTTGAAGACCTGATATGGGTGCAGTGAACTTTTTTTGGGGGGGGGGAATCTGTTGGGATATCTAATGCTGCATCTCTTCTTATTATGATCCTGTATGTAAAAAAATGCCAGCAAGCCTCTGGTGACTTCATTTCAAAGGCGACCAAACCTGTGTAAGTGCTGAAACACCATTTCCGCTCACAGAGCTGGGGTATACGTAGCAACATCTAAAGCGACTTCTCACAATACAGAGTGACCAACCACACCCAGTTCCCATACAGCAGGGATCAGGGGGTAGGATTCCCAGGAAGTCCAGCTACCTTAAGGTCTGGCAACCCCACAAAGCTTTTGGCAAGGGGGAGGAAATGTAAACCACAGTGCTCTTGTAGCTACAATCTAACCAGTAGACGGATCGCCCGTAGTTTTGTTTATTAGTACAATGTACCAAGAGTGTATCAGACTGTTGGACCAGGTTTACTCTCCTAAGTGAAGAAAAGTGCCAAAATAGAGGGCCAAATTGGAGGAGTTGTATACACCAGCTGACGCCACAGATGGAGGACAGAATATTGGGATCTGTTAAAATTGCAGCTGAGCCCACAGCTCCTCTCAGACCAAATCAAATTTGGTACTACAGTGCTACTTGCAGTTAACATTGCCTGGCAAATGTTCCCACTGTTTTGCTCTCAAGAGATCCCTTTTGCACACACACTATAGTAACAGCTCCCTATGGTTATCTCTCATATAGAAAGTCCCTGCCCGCTTGCCCTTAAAGAATAGGATATGGGAGGCTGAGATGCCATTTTACAGCACTCGCTTCTGTTGGTGAGGGTATGCCAGTCGTGCTAATTTCTTCAGGGTTTGCTGACAGGAAAACTCTGGTTACAAACTATTCTCTGTGGAAATTGGTTCATTAACTGTGGCAGTGACACGGGAATACATAGCTTAAGGGAGAGAAGTCATAGTGAATACATTTAGAGACTACAACTATCAGAGACCGAAGTTGTTGATACATTTACAGTATATAAACAAATAATGCATGACCCAGGAGCAGCAATTGCTAGGCAATTATTAACATTTATTTTCCTCATTCCCTCTGCTCTGCCTCAACAGAAAAACCATAATGTTGGCCTGTTGTGTTTATGCCCAAGTTATGAGGCAGAATTTGGCTGAAGGCCTAGCCTAGGCCAAGGCCTAGTTTATTGAGTTGTATTGCTTCTTGCTCTGGATAATGGGAGTAGAAATATCTCTATCACAGTACCCTTCATTTGTTTTGTTCCTGAAATCCTACATTAAATGTTGTGGAATCATATATAATAAATGCAGTATGAATTACAAATGTGAATATCTTCACATAAATCTCTTCATTCTTTATTTTTGCTTCCCTGGAGGCTGATGTGTTACGCTCCATATATTCAGTACCTTGTGCAGAGAGCTCTTCATCTAAAAGATCATAAACTAATGTTTTTCAACAATGGGTGCATATAACCCCCATGGGTATGTGTCTGATTGGTAAAATGTACTCAACCCAAAACAATTAAGTCTGTCTCCATCTTGGAATAACAGCCAATGACAAAAGAGGAGAGGTCAGAAGAAGCTCATTGTGTGGAAATAGGAAACAAAATGGTGTTTGGGTTGCACTCATCCAGCATCCCATTATTGCAGGTACCATAGCTCAAATCTTTGCCTACTAGGTGTGGATAATGTGTGTGCCTCTGTCTGATTTGAGTTGTGAGAGAAAGGTTCTGTGCATGTCTTCTTATTTGAAGAGCCACTGAGATAGGTAACACTCTTTTTTCCCAGAAAAAAGTAATTCACTGTGTGAGTTTCATGCATCTGAACCAGAAAACTATTGCCTATGCAAAATGCAATAATATGCCTGTGCAAAATGCCTATGCAAAATGCCAAACTATACAATTATTATTATTATTATTATTATTATTATTATTATTTTAAATGTGTATACCGCCCTTCATCTGTAGAACTCAGGGTGGTTCACAACATAAAAATACAATATAAAAACCACAAAATATGTAACAATAATAGTAACAACAGCAACCCAATAATCCCTCTTCCCACAACACATCTATAAAGGCATTGGATGTCAATCAATCAAAAATCTGATTGAAGAGAAACGTTCTTGTCTGGTACCTAAAGGTGCATAATGAAGGCATCAACCTAACCTCCCTATGGAGAGCATTCTACAAAATGAGCACTAAATTTGTGCTATATTTCTTTTCTTTTTAAAGTTCTCATGAAAATGTGTCAGCATTATTGCAAATATCTCCTAATATATATTTTGTTTGCAGATTTGCCTCACCTACACATACACATTTTGCCAGCAATGTTCCTTAATTAAAGCCTTTTATATATTATTTTCAGTAATAAATGCATTTTATGCACACTTTTAATACACAAATTCCCATACACATGGTTTGGTTGGGGAACTACATCACAGTTGTTGTTGTTTTAGAGAAGTGTGAATTTCTAAAGATAGCTGTGTTTTGGTTTACATATTGTTATGGAACGTGTGAATTAAATAGAATTTGCATTAAAATGTTAACCGAACTGACTTTCTCTCCCATCCTTACTAGAAGGAGACTTGGAAGTTGGAAACATCCAGCATAGCAATTGTTACCTTAATAAGCACAGTGTTCCTCGGTTTACTTTCATTATTCCATATAGAAGACTGTCCATTTAATTATTTAGACTAGATAATAGTATTGGAACTCATAGTGACGTTTTCATCTTAAAGAATTATGTATACATTTGAGGTATCTAATATCCTGCTCATCAGTTCAATGAACCCCTAGGCCATCTTATGACAAAACTATATTTAAAACAAACTTGCAAATTGCAGGGATCCTATGCTCTGCTGCACCTCCTCCATGCAATACATTGACAAACTTTTCTGCTTATTTTTCTGCTTATTTATCGTAAAATACGATATCTTAAAACTGATGCTCCAAGTGAGACAGGAGTGGCTTTTAACTTTTTTTTAAAAAAAAACAACAACAGGTTTTTATTTTATTTTATTAAGCAAAGCTATTCTGTGACACCATTAAGAGTACTCAGTTTACTTGGAGACATAGCAAAAGCTAATATGAAGGGGTGGGGGGAGTAATGTGAAGCAAAGGCCTCTGGCTCAGTGTACATAATAACTTCCTTTCTGTTTGAAAGGTAAAGCCAACAAATTTTGGCCAAGTTTCTAAGTTTTCTATTGTGAAGTATCCAGTTTACAAAATGTACTTGTATTGTACGATGTGCGTGGTATTGTATTTTACAAAGGTATGTAATATTGTCTCTTGGCTGGGAGGAAGTTGTTAAACAATTGTATTTCTACATCTGTCAGCTCAAGGCTATTCAACCTTGTTCCAGTGGAAAACGAACATTTCAACTATTTCCTTCCTTTCATTTGTCGGACTCCCTTTTCAGAGTCAGACATCACCAGACAAGGCAGGGACTTGGGTGAATGGCTGTGGTTCCTTGGGAATTCATAGTATCCCACACCAGCATAAACGAACAGATTCCGGTATAAGCATTTCTCACATATTTTCTCGTACCTTCCTGTTTTCGGGGTTCTCATGTTACCTTTGGGCAGGTTTTGCTCAGATGGCTGCTGTTCCCACATCTTTCATTCATGAGAACAATGTAAACATGTGAACTGGTAGTGTGTTGATGTCACCTTTGATATCATCTGTGATTTCTAACAAATCCTGGAGCGCTACAGGTCTTGAAAGACATGCAAGTGACATCTGTGAGCCTGGATAGAGAAGCAGGGCGAATTTATTATCCACACGTGCAAAATCTGCCCCAACATAATGTGAGGGTTGGGCTGCAGGCAACAAGGTGGGGAACTTGCTTTGCTTTGACTGCTCTAGTTCTGAAATTTAGACTCTGCAAAGGAAGAACAAGGAAGCAAAGAATTAGAGTTCTGCTTAAAGGAGAATTTTTCAGGAAACTGTACGTGCATCAGGTGGAGGAGCTTTTGGCAACAGAAACTACCGGAAGCACAGATGGAAAGTCACTGCAATGATCCAAATAAGGGAAAGCGTATTCTGACACGGGGTGAAGAACCTCAAGCTCAGAGGTCAATTGTGCTCTCTATTTAGCCTTTGGGGCTCACCCTAGACCACCCTCCATCAGCCACCCCTCTCTCCCCAGGGCATACCCCTCATCAGCCCTACTTCATACACTGAGTGGAACGTATCCTTAAACTCTGATAATGACTCTTGCCTGCCTGAATGAGTGGGTGTAGAAACCAATTTACTTTATGAAGGTAAAAAATGCATTTGTTGTTCTTTTACATCTGGCTCCATCCACTGGCATGTGCCCCAACCCCCTGCTGAAGGTTTCCCCAATGGGAGTATGGCGCTCAGTCAGAAAAAGGTCCCCCATTCCTGGTCTAAGCACATCATTTCCCTGTAAGTACTTGCGTGTGAAAAGTAATCCCCTTTTCCTGGCTCACATCCTATCATGATCCAGGACCTCTGAAAACACGGAGGATGCATTTGGCTTGTCACTGTCAGTCAGTCTGACAAATTCCAAAGTGAGCTATTGGTAGTGCTATCTGCTGGTCACTCTGGATTCTGGCTTTTGCTTAGGGCAGGAGGAAACAAATGACTCTCCCACACATTCAAGGTCATATGTGGGGGCCATGTGGGCTGGTCCCGTCCCAGCTGCATGGCTCTACCACCACCTTCTCATTTGGTGTGCATGAGAATGACTTCTACACACCTACAATGTGTGTGCATAGAGAACGCCTGCAAGATCTCTTGTGGACGCCACTACCGGTAGGTAGATAAAGCCACTTCTCTCACACATTGAATGAATGGATAGTGGTGGATGTGACAACTGGGGCAGGGCTGGCCTACATGGCCCTGCAACACAACCACACACCAATTCCTTAAATATTTGAGAGGGGTTTGCCTTGACCCTTTCCCCCACATCCCCACTGCAAGAAAGGGATACCCAGAGAGGAAAGATTTGAGCATCTTCTCCATCTTAGCTAACTTTGATCTGTAGGTTCTGTATATGCACAAAAAAGATGATTCTTTGTCAAAAAGACTCACTGTTTAAAATAAACAAAGGATGTGTGCGGGGGAAGGAAGGGAGACAAAGAAATTGTGGGAATACTATCTGAGCATTTCCTTAGCTTCCCCAACAGCACTTTCTTTGAGTTTTTGCTCAGCAGCCAATCTATATTAATTAGGTAAGTGCATCTGTTCCCTTTGCCCATATGGATAACATTAGGCCTATGTAGCTCATGTACTGTAGTCCACTGGGCAGTTAAGGATGCTCCAGCCCTATTGAAATCAATGGAATGTATGCACACTCACAACGGTGCATTTAATTGCAGCCTGCAGTTTCAACTGTTTCCATGTATTCACTTTCCATTCTGTAGATTCAATCACAATTTCCCAGGCTTGGTAATCTGAACAGCTGATGTACAGTACTGTTGGTGTAGTCTTTTATTGTTTATAGGAATGAATCTAGTGGGCATGCTACTAGTGGGCATGCTAAGTAACAGAAGACCAGCAAGAGATTAGGAGAGTTCTAGCTTCAGGGTCCCCAAAATGTAGGTCCACCACTGCCCTTGAGGGTCAGCTGACTGCTACTACAACCTGCATGGCAGCCTTGACTCCCAGATCTCCATCTACCAGTCTGGTGCAGGAATTAGGTTACTGGAGACTGGCCTCTTAGAACCCAGATTTGATGCTTTTAAAGAGTGATCCGTTCTGACGCCTTAAATAGTAATATGCCCAGGAGCTAATTAAAATATGAAAAAAGAATAAAGTGGATGGGCTTCTCTGTAGTGGCACCATGCCTTTGGAATGACCTCCCTTCTCAGATGCATCTTACCACTACATTGTTTTCATTTCATTGGCAGAACCTTTTGCCTAGGGCCCCAGGGGTGCTCAAACTTTTTTCAAAGAGGGCCAGATTTGATGAAGTGAACATGCTTGAGGGCCGACCAAAGTTGTTGAGCTTTTTTTACAATTTTACCCCAAAGTAAACGATTTTACCCCAGAACATATACTGTCACGGGGGCCGGATTAAATTAACTGGCGGGCTGAATTAGACCCACGAAATGAAACGGACTTTCGACATGCCTGGCCTAGGCTCTGGGGAATCAATGAAGTGTATTGAGGATTCATGTTTTAGCCACAGCTGCTGTCTTTAAACATGTGCTTTGAATTTTGAATTTTGTTGTTGTTTCATGCTGTTTATATTTTTGTTTTTATTTTGAAGTTTATAACTTTCTGCCCTTGGGGGAAGAGTAGAAGATAGATAGATAGATAGATAGATAGATAGATAGATAGATAGATAGATAGGCAGGTAGATAGATGATAGATGATAGATTCATAAACTGTTTCTAATCATGGACTCAGCTATAAAGCTGCAAATAAAACATTTTAAGTGTGTGTTAAGTGTGTTTTTAGTGCAATATACAATTTGACACTAGATGACGATGGTGAGCCTTATGGAAAATTCAATGTATTTTTAAAAACACTTTTTAAAAAAAGCATTTTCAGAATGGTTTATATATGTGTGTAGATTCCACTCATGGTGTACTTCTCCAAGTTAGCATTCTGCATAATTCACATGTGTACACACAGCATATTCCAGCATATTAACCACATGGAAAGGTCCATATGCACAGAGCTGTTGGATACCCTATCCCTCCCATTTTTAAGACAACCTCCATGCTGCTTTCAAGGTATTACTGAATGCTGAGGGACTCAGCACCAACCTTTCATGCAGACCAAACAAACAATATTTTCTTGGCAGAGTAGCATGTTAAACTGCCAGATAGAGGACAGTTGCTTTACTACTCTGCAGACTCTGGCTTGTCTCGACTGCTGCAACCTTCTTTAGAGGCCTCTCTGATCTCCAGTACATTCAGAATACTTCTGGCACCAGTTTCAGGGTGTCCACACTTTGCCTGGGGACCCTCCTTGTGCTTGACTGGTTCCCAAGACCCGGCCATCTGCATGAGCGTTACCTAAACATACCTGCACAGATGGACCGGTTCTGCTCCCTTTGCCTGCATAAATATTTATTTTGGCGAAGGGAGCGGAGGAGATGGGGCAGAAAGACAACAGGGAAAGGGGAGGGAAAATGTGGGACTAAGTAAATTCAGTGAATAATTTTACCTGATACTCCAACTGATTTAGATCCTTAAATAACTGAGGAAGCTGGAGACGTCATGGAGTTACTGGAGCTTTGCAACTCAAAGCAGTGGTGGTGAAAGAAAAGACCTTTCACTTGCTCCAACAGGGCTCACCTTATGTTCTTATTATTAGTGAAATGATTTGTACAGTGTCTTAATTTTTATTTTATTTTAAAAAAAGACTCATTATCAAGATCACAAAAATAGTTTACAATCTATTTTTTAAAACTCAAGAATGGGGGTGTAAAACAACTCCTAACCCAGAGCAATAAAACAATACAAAAATGTGAAAGGAAGCACAGAAGTGACCACTTTTGTACTGCCTCACTCAAGAACTGCAAAGTCAATGGCTTGGAGCCTAAGATAACTTACAGAAGAAGAAGAAGAGAAGAGTTTGGATTTGATATCCCGCTTTATCACTACCCGAAGGAGTCTCAAAGCGGCTAACATTCTCCTTTCCCTTCATCCCCCACAACAAACACTCTGTGAGGTGAGTGGGGCTGAGAAACCTCAAAGAAGTGTGACTAGCCCAAGGTCACCCAGCAGCTGCATGTGGAGGAGTGGAGACGCGAACCCGGTTCCCCAGATTACGAGTCTACCGCTCTTAACCACTACACCACACTGGCTCCCAGAGAAGCTCATGGGAGGCAAGTGTCTCATCCTCTCCTATCCCACTTCAGCCACCTGTTAACCCACAAAGTCTTTCTGGAGGGTTATGGACCTTCTTTAGCAATAGAATTCCTCCTTTTTCCATCAGAGAAATGTTGGAGGATATGTGTGAGCAACAGAAGTCCACCAGGGGTGGTTGGGAAATCGTCCATAATTGGGAGTGGATCCTTAGGTGAGTTAGATCATGGAAGGAAAGTCTCTCCACTCTCACCCTCACCCCGATATCACCCTACAATGCAGCCCACATGATTCCATATACGAATCAACAGAGGATCTGGGGCGGTGGAGGTTCAAGTGTTTCTAGAAGGGGGCAGGAAACCTTCCCTCTGTGAACTTCCTTCACTTAACTTATATTATGAACCAAACCACTATCGGTTAGTCTTGATGGATCAAAATTTCAAAGCTAAAGCCATTTAAAACTCTTAGTCTGTATATTTTACAGACTGCCTGAAAAGTGGTGTGAATTGATATGAACCTTTATGTACTGTGAATTGAGATTACGCTGAAACAAAGCATATGCAATTAGAACGAGGGTCACCGGGCTGATTGGCAACCTTAGTAAGAAACTGTACAAAGAAGTTGTTGTTATCTAACTCCAATTTTCAAGCACTGGAACATGTTAGGTGCTAAGAAAAACCAGGATTCATAAAAGTGTTGATTTCCATGGCATCAGAATATGTCTGGACTTGTTTTCATTAAGTGTAAACAGACTTTTTTATTTGCACTTCGGGAGTGGGATGTGAAAGGTTAAAAATAATAATTCATTACCTGGTTTTCCTTTGTTTTGTCTCCCAGAGAAACTTTAATTTGTGCCCTGGCTTACTTCTTATAGTACCCTCACAGTCCCAAAGATGAAGTTACTAAAAATTAATGAGCTGTGGCCATTCAGAAACCATCATGATCTCTCTCTCTCTCTCTCTCTCTCTCTCTCTCTCTCTCTCTCTCTCTCTGAGGATGGAGGAGGAATCCATTTCAAACAGGTTTAAACACAGTATCTGGTAGTGTTGACTCAATCAAGCTTCGCCTGCATCAGTGACCGTGCCTTGTTTTTTAAAAAATAAAGCCCAATTAAATATATAGAAACTATAATGTAGAGGGAGTCATCTCAAGCAATACCCTACCATATTTCTGAAGCACCATTTATAAATATTAATACACGAGTGTGTGTGTGTGGTAGACTCATAATCTGGGGAACCGGGTTCGCGTCTCCGCTCCTCCACATGCAGCTGCTGGGTGACCTTGGGCTAGTCACACTTCTTTGAGGTTTCTCAGCCCCACTCACCTCACACACACATATACATATATATATATATACACACATACACATATACAATGTGTATAATATCATAATATAATAATGCATATAATTAATATGAGATAATTGTTTATATTTTTGTGTCAAGATTAAAGAAACAGGCAGGTATTAGAAGAAATCTGTACAAATTAGCTCAACACCAAGATGTTCAGAAAATCTCATCCCTACACCTCTCAGCCAGAAACCCAGACTTGTGCAAAGTTGCTGTGTGTGTTTTGTGAGTGTGTTATTGTTTATTGAAAGGTGCATTGATATTCTTACAATACAAGATTATCCACTTCCCAAAGATACATTCAGTGCTACAGGACATGCAGACAGTAAGTTTTAGTACCGGTAGGTTTAGTTTTGGGGAAAAAAAAAGTTTACGGCACACTGAGGCTGTTCTTTGTCTTTCCTTTCTGTTTGCTCTCCTCTTTCCTATAGATCACTTCGGCTAGCATTTCTTTAACAGCCGCCCATCATAAAACAGTGTTGTTGTTGTTGTTCAGTCGTTCAGTCGTGTCCGACTCTTCGTGACCCCATGGACCAGAGCACGCCAGGCACGCCTATCCTTCACTGCCTCTCGCAGTTTGAAACAGTAAAACAGTAACCCTAAGCAATGTCAGCTGCAGGATTAGATCAGGCTCAGCTAAGGACACTTTTAATATCACTGTGTTCACACCTCATTCCCTTGGGGGAAATGTCTGTATGCATAACTAGGGCCATTAGTTCCACCCAGGATTTCAGTTTTTGAATGTGGACAGATGATCAGGCAGGCTAGATGTTTCTGAATCATTATTCTCAACCTTTAGATAACATTGCATTTGCAAGAGAAATGGGATTTTATCTCCCTCTTTTTCTTTTGCAAGCTCAACCTGGCTGCTGATTCAGTTTTAATGTGAGGCGAGTTACCTTCAGAATGGATGATTTGGTTGCACAAAGTGTATTCATGAATTTCCCTCCCTTCCTACATATGTGCTCATGTATCAGGATGTTATTCATTGATCCTTATCTACCCCACTCCCTTTCTGTTCCTGTTAGCAAGTAGAATAGCTTTTACACATGTAAGTTGCAAAAGCAGGAATGAGTTCTCCGATAGCGTGCCATTCTCTCATGCCTCTTGTCCATTATTTTCTGGGAGCTATACTTTCATTTGCGTTGTGTTTCTGCACCTTTTGTGTTTTATGATGTTAGCTGTTGACTGCATGTGTATTTTAAAAAATACCTTTCAGGCAGCCTGGACATGCACAGAATAGGAGATTTTGTATATAATAATATGAGGGTGGAAGCTGCTGCTTTTGAAGTTTCAACAGAGTTCATTTCATGCATATGGTAACTCTGCTTTCCCCGTTTGGGCATTCTAATCCCATCTCTCACTGCTTTACTTGTCAGCCTTCAATGAGTTGGAGGCAAATGTCTGCAACAGGGAGCCAGCTTTGTTTAGGGTTCTAAATCACGCAGGGAGCCTTCACAAGCAGAAGAGACTCATGATCCAGCAGTCATCCCTCCAACTCGGGGGGGGGGGGAAATTATGGTGTCATGGAGGGGACAGAGTTAATGCACTCATCCCCATTCTGCCTGACAGGGCTACTGAGACACCTTTAAATTTAAGTCTTGGGCGTTTTCCAGGAACAAATTGAGTGCTTTGTGCAGCATGATCCTCTACACCAGGAATGGGAAACCTGTGTCCCTCCAATGTTGCTTGAATACGACTCCAATAACCCTTGACCACTGGCCATGTTGGCTGGAGCTGATGCGATTTGCCGTCCTGTCCTGTATTTTGCCAGAACAAAGGTGGCAACCCTTACCTACACAGTATCACAAGTTTGGAGGGTACCCATGGGTATCGTCCAGACTGACCCGCCAAACCTATAACACTCAGAAGCTGCCTTACATCAATTCGTACCCTTGGTCCATTTTGCTCTACACTGACTCGCAGTGGCTTTCCCAAGGCTTCAGACCGGGGTATTCCCATCCCTCCATAGAGATTGAACTGGGAACCTTCCACATGCAAAGCTGATGCTGCACCAGTGAACTAAAGCCATCCAGTCTGGCTGCCATTTTTCATCTTCCACAATGCCTTACCTGGGGCACAATATGTGCATAGAAAATTTTGCAAAGAAAAATCTCAGAGATATTCTTAGAAAAAAGGTATCCTAAAAATTTAAAGAAAGAAAGAAATATCAACAACCTCAGATATGCTGATGATACAACCTTGATGGCAGAAAGTGAGGAGGAATTAAAGAACCTTTTAATGAGGGTGAAAGAGGAGAGCGCAAAATATGTTCTGAAGCTCAACATCAAAAAAACTAAGATCATGGCCACTGGTCCCATCACCTCCTGGCAAATAGAAGGGGAAGAAATGGAGACAGTGAGAGATTTCACTTTCTTGGGTTCCATGATCACTGAAGATGGTGACAGCAGTCACGAAATTAGAAGACGCCTGCTTCTTGGGAGAAGCAATGACAAACCTAGACAGCATCTTAGAAAGCAAAGACATCACCTTGCCAACAAAGGTCCGAATAGTTAAAGCTATGGTTTTCCCAGTAGTAATGTACGGAAGTGAGAGCTGGACCATAAAGAAGGCTGATCGCCGAAGAATTGATGCTTTTGAATTATGGTGCTGGAGGAGACTCTTGAGAGTCCCATGGACTGCAAGAAGATCAAACCTATCCATTCTTAAAGAAATCAGCCCTGAGTGCTCACTAGAAGGACAGATCCTGAAGTTGAGGCTCCAGTACTTTGGCCACCTCATGAGAAGAGAAGACTCCCTAGAAAAGACCCTGATGTTGGGAAAGATTGAGGGCACAAGGAGAAGGGGACGGCAGAGGATGAGATGGTTGGACAGTGTTCTCGAAGCTACTAACATGAGTTTGGCCAAACTGCGAGAGGCAGTGGAAGACAGGAGTGCCTGGCGTGCTCTGGTCCATGGGGTCACAAAGAGTCGGACACGACTGAACGACTGAACAACAACAAAAATTTAAATTCAGCTCTAGGATTGTCACACGTAGGGGGTTCCCTTCCCCGTCGGCTGGACGTTCCAAGAAAGACAAAGGCTCATTCTGCCAAAGGCTTTTTATCTATGTTATTTACAATCATGTACAGAGAACATTAATCATGTCTGCTCAGTCCGAAGCAGAACTTCCGTGTGAGGTACAGCAGCGCGGGAAGAAATATTTCCGGTTCCTCCTTCTCCTGTGACCCCTGGGAACCTGACTCTGTGATGTTGGCTGAAGCCTCACCACCCCCTCCTCCTCCCCGGCACTGCTTCCTGACGTAGAAGATGAGGAGGACGATGAGTCTGTTGACAGAAACTCTGGCTGCAGTCTGTATTGGCTCAGAGCTTGTTTGGCAGGGGGAGTCTGGAGTTCCCCTCTGACATCCACTCCCCCCTCCAAAACCCCCTCCCCCTCCGGTGAGGTGGGAGATTCCTGCTCTGCCGGCTCACCCTCCCTCCCCCCAACCACTCCCTCGGGGGAGGTGACAAAACCCAGGAAGTCTGTGTCGTCGTCCTCCTGCGATGCGAATAAGTCCTGCCATCCCTCATCTTCCCCCACCGGCGACGAGGGCTGGCTTCCCCCTGGCTGCTCCTGTGAAACCTCTGGGGTCTCCCTCCCTTCCCTCTCTGTACTGGACCTGAAACCCCAGAAATCTTCCTCGTCGTCTTCCGTGGTGGCACACACGTCCCTCAAAAAGAAATCTGGTGGCATGGGCTTCTCCGGAAACAGGGAATGGAATTCCGCCGTGAGATACTCCTCCGTAATCTGGTTGGAGGGCACCCACGTGTTGTCCTCTGGTGCTCCCCCCTCCCATGCTACCAAGTACTCCACCCTGTCTCCCTTCCATCTGGAGTCCAGAATCTCCGTGGCCTCGTTGCCGTCTTCTCTCTCCTCTACAATGGGCGGTGTGGGGGGTGTCCCACCCTCCCCGTGGAAACGGTGCCCCTCCCTGTATGGTGAAAGCAGTGACCTGTGAAAGACAGGGTGAATTCTCATGGTGTCCGGTAGCAATAGCTTAAAGGCTACCGGATTGACCTGCTCAATGACCTCGAAGGGTCCCAGCTTGCGATGCTCTAACTTCCTGCAGCTCCCTCTGATGGGTAGACCCTTGGACGACAACCACACCTTGTCCCCCACCCGAATGACCTCGCCCTCTCTGCGATGGGCATCCGCCGCCCTCTTGTATGCCTCCTTGGCCCTTTCCAGAGTGCTCTTGAGCATTTTGTGCACCGTTTGCATCTCCTCTGCAAAATTCTCTGCTGCTGGTACACTGGGCTCCTCCTCCCGCCCTGGGAAGGCTCTGGGGTGGCGACCGTAATTGGCAAAAAACGGAGTCATTCCTGTGGACAGGTGGACAGAGTTATTAAAGGCGAACTCTGCCAGACCCAAAAATTGCGCCCAATCATTCTGCCTCTGGTTGACATAGCAACGCAGATACTGCTGCAGAATGGCATTGGCTCTCTCGGCTTGGCCGTTGGTCTGGGGATGTCTGGCTGTGGAGAAACTCAGCTCCACCTGCAACAAGCTCATGAGCTTGCGCCAGAACCGTGAGGTGAATTGCCTCCCCCTGTCACTGAGAACTCTCGACGGCACTCCGTGCAAGCGGAACACCTGATCTACAAAGAGCTTGGCCGTTTCTTCTGCGGACAACACCTTGGGGCAGGCTACAAAATGGCACATCTTTGTGAGCATGTCCACCACCACGAGCACTGCTGTCTTCCCTCTGGACATGGGCAGGTCGGTGATGAAGTCAATGCTCACCATTTCCCAGGGTCTGCTGGGGGTGGGTAAGGGCTGCAACAGCCCCGCTGGTGCCCTATTGTCCCCCTTGGCTCTTTGACAGGTGTCACATGCCCTCACGTAGTCCTTGACATCGTCCTGTACCCCTGGCCACCAAAAATCTCGGGTGACCAGGAGCAGGGTCTTCTGCTGCCCGAAATGCCCTGCCGAGGGGTTGTCGTGGAGTTGCTTGAGGACTTTCGCTCTTAACTGGTCCCCCGGGATATACAGTGCTCCTTTAAAAAACAGGAGCCCCCCTTTCTCCACAAAACCTTCTTCCACCCCCCTCCCTTCCTTGAGGTCTCGAAATTTCTGCTGCGCGAAGGAATCCGCTCGGGTGAGCCGCAGCAATAGCGAGGCCTGCTCCATCGTGCCGCCACACGCCCATTGTTCTATGGGAAACATGTGCCTCGCTGCCGCCGGCTCCTCCTCTTCCATGTACTGTGGCTTCCTGGACAGCGCATCGGCTCGTACGTTCTGCTCCCCCGGCACGTAGTGGATCCGGAAATTGAAGTTCGCGAAGAACTCTGCCCATCGGATTTGTCTCTGGTTGAGTATTCTGGCAGTTCTCCAGTACTCCAAGTTCTTATGGTCCGTGTGCACTTGGATCTGGTGCTGCGCCCCAATTAGGAAGTGGCGCCATTTCTTGAACGCCGCCAAGATGGCCAACAGTTCCTTGTCCCAAATGGTGTAGTTTTTCTCCGATTTGCTGAGTTTGCGCGAGAAGAAAGCGCACGGTCTCCACTCTCCGTCGCGGTTCTGTTGCAAAAGCACCGCTCCCACGGCTCGATCCGATGCATCTGTTTCTAATTTGATCGGTCGCTCCGGGTTCACATGCAGGAGGTGTTTCTCGGACGCGAAAGCTCTCTTGAGGGCCTCAAACGCCCTCTGGGCTTCCGGTGTCCAGACGAACTTCTTGTTGCCCCTCAGACAGTCGGTGATGGGTGCGGTCAGCTTTGCGAACCCCTCGATGAATTTGCGGTAGAAGTTGGCGAAGCCCAAAAATCTTTGCACGTCCTTCTTGGTTCGGGGGGTCTTCCAATCCAGCACCGCGTTCACCTTCTCTCCGTCCATGGCCAAACCTCTGTCCGACACTCGGTAACCTAGGAACTCCACTTGCTTCACGTGGAATTGGCACTTCTCTAGTTTGGCGTACAGCTGGTGTTTTCTCAACCTTTCCAGCACCTGCCTGACATGCTGCTCGTGCTGATCCTCGCTCTCTGAGAACACTAAGATGTCGTCAAGGAAACAGACACAGCTCTTGTACAGCAGGGATCCCAACACGTGATGCATGAAGGACTGGAAGGCCGGGGATCCCCCCTGTAAGCCAAATGGCATCACTAGGTACTCGAACGTTCCGAGGGGAGTAAACATCGCCGTCTTCCACTCATCTCCTTCCCGCATTCTTATGAGGTTGTACGCCCCTCTGAGGTCCAGCTTGGTGAAGATTTTTCCTCTGCGCACCACCGCCAGCAGGTCGTCGATCCTGGGCATGGGGAAGGCGATTGGTTCGCTGAGCCTATTGACCGACCTGTAATCTACGACCAAACGTCGTTGGGTGGTCCCCTTCTTGTCCACAAAGAACACCGGGCTGCCTCTGGAACTCTTGGACTCTCGCAGAAATCCCCTCTGTAGATTCTTGTCTATGAACTCTCTGAGCTCCTGGAGCTCCTGCTCTGACATGGAGTAAAGCTTCCCCGCAGGCAACTGGGCTCCTGGCACCAGGTTGATCTGGCAGTCGAAAGAGCGATGCGGCGGAAGCTTGTCCGCTTCCTTCTCGCAGAACACATCCTTGTAATCCTCGTATTGGGGTGGAATCCCTCTGGTGGCTTCCAACTTCACCGTCGCCGCCTGCATGTTGCTGTCTGGTGGACTCCTTTCTTGCAGACAGTTCTCCACGCAGTGCCCTGATCCGAACGTGAGCGATCTTTGGTGCCACGCCACGACGGGGTCATGTAGGTCTAGCCAGCTCATCCCTAGAACGATAGGACATCCCGCCAGCGTGGTGACGTTGAACGCGATGACTTCAGAGTGCTGGGCGATGCGCATTCTCATGGGGGGCGTTTGTTGTGCCACCTCTCCCCCCAGCAGCTCCCTCCCGTCAATGGTGGTTACTAGCAGGGGGAAGTCCAGAGGAAGTAAGTGTATTTGATGCTCTAAGGCGAATTTCCTGCTCATAAAATTCGCTGAGGCCCCCGAGTCAATCAACGCTTCCACCTCTAGGGGGTGTCCATTGGGGAGTTCCAGCACCACCCTTACTACAATGCCTACTTTGGGTGGATGAGGGGGGGAGGTTGAAACGTCTTGCGGGGCTTTCACTGCTTGCCGGCCTGGGTGCGCTCGCCCCTCAGTATCTCCTCGACCCAGGCCTCGTCGTTTCCCTGTTGCGCCCCGCTTTGCTCCTCCTGTTCCGGTGCTCTTGCTCCCTTTGCTTGCCACACGCGGCGTTGCGGGCAGAATTTGGCGAGGTGGTTGGGGGCGTCACAAACGTAGCACTTCCGAGCACCCTTGCCTTCTCTCCCATCCCCTCCCTTGGGTCGTTTGGCGCGTGCCCCCCCAATCTCCATCGGCTCCTCAGCTTGCCTGCGAGACGCGTCTTCCACCGGGGGGTTGCCTCCATTGCCTCCGCCCTGGTAACGCTGCCAGGTGAGCCTCTCTGCCTTGGGCTGCCCCCTTTCCCAGCTCCTCTGTTGGGCTCTGTTGTCTATGGACATAGCCATTCTCACCAGTTCGCTCATATTCTTGGGGATGGGCGCCCTGCTCAGTTCATCTTTAATACTGGAACTCAGGCCTTCCCTAAACAGGGCCTGCATCATCTCCCCTTCCAGACTCCAATTTAATCTGTGCGCCAACATCGCAAACTGCGAGAAGAACGCGCGCACCGAGCCTCCTCCCTGCTTCAGCCTCAGGAGCTCCTGTTTGGTGGCTTCGCCTTCCGCTTCATTGGCGAACATGGTGTCCATCGCCTTTAAGAATTTCTTGAGATCTTGCATCTCTGCGCCCCCTGCTGACATAAGTGGGCGGGCCCAATCTCGGGCGGCACCCTCCAAATGCGCCACCACGAAGGCAATTCTCTGCTCATCATTCTGGAATTCCCCCTCCTGCATCTTGAGACAGTAGTGTAAGTCTGTTTTGAACCCCTCATATTTCCTGGGGTCCCCTGTGAACTTGGACATAAGCGTCTGCAGTCTCCTCCCAACTGGGGCCGGGCTTCCACCTCCCCTCCGCCGCTCTTCTAACCTGATTGCAGCTTCCTTAGCATGCTCCTCTAATTGAGCGTTCCTAGTCTGCAATTGCTGCACCTGAAGGGTTAACTGAGACAGCTGAGTTTCTAAGAGCTTACGCTGCTCTGCTAGCTGACGCTCTGCCTCCCGCCGTAAATCAGCACTTACTTTTTCCACTTGTTCTCTGACGGCTGCAGCCATTCTTTCCTCTGCAGACATTCTTTATCTTGCTCCTGCTTCTCCGCCTCCGGAGATAGCGAGGGGGGGTGCGTGGTGTTTCTTTACTGTCCTTTCCTTTGATGAACGGCCAGCTTGGGACACGGAAGTTGCTGTCACACGTAGGGGGTTCCCTTCCCCGTCGGCTGGACGTTCCAAGAAAGACAAAGGCTCATTCTGCCAAAGGCTTTTTATCTATGTTATTTACAATCATGTACAGAGAACATTAATCATGTCTGCTCAGTCCGAAGCAGAACTTCCGTGTGAGGTACAGCAGCGCGGGAAGAAATATTTCCGGTTCCTCCTTCTCCTGTGACCCCTGGGAACCTGACTCTGTGATGTTGGCTGAAGCCTCACCACCCCCTCCTCCTCCCCGGCACTGCTTCCTGACGTAGAAGATGAGGAGGACGATGAGTCTGTTGACAGAAACTCTGGCTGCAGTCTGTATTGGCTCAGAGCTTGTTTGGCAGGGGGAGTCTGGAGTTCCCCTCTGACAAGGATGAAGATATATTCAGAGGTGGAACTATTGGGGGGGGGGGTGTTTCATCCCAGCCAAGCCCTATTTCTGAAGCATTGTAATTCTCGAGTTGTAAAAAGCAATAAAAGCTTGTTGTTTCAGTCTGAAATATAAAATCAGCCTAGTCTAGTTGTTGTTTAGCCTTTTTTTAAAAAAAAAAAAAAAAGCTTTTAATATAAGTCTTTTTGTGTGGGGGGTAAAAGCAATTCTAGATGGAAAATATGAGTTTGGATAGTGCATTCACATTCCCCTTTGTCTGCACAGAATTGCTTCCCATAGTACAGCATTGTCTCCAAAGCTTTTGTCTAGCCTTGCTCTAAATAATAATGCAACTGTACAGCTGATTTGCTATCCTCTGTGCTGTATAACCAAAAAGAGCAGGTTCCTATAGCAGGATGTTTACTGGAAGGACAGATGGAATAGATATGATTGTATCTCTGGCTTTTGTCTTTTTATGGCACAAAAGAGAGGAAGACAAAGGAAGTGTCTGAGGTGGGGTAGGGAGGAGGAAGAGAAATGTTTGTTTAGCCAAAGCGTATACAACCGTGGAGAGATGCCCAAATGTTCTGAATTACATCGGTTTGCCTGGATCTGTTCCAAAGATGCTAGGATGCTTCAATTGCCAGATCCAGCCATTGCAGCTTGGGAGAGTAGTTGATTTCCATTTTCAATACTTATTAGGATTTCTTCCCACGCACACCAGTGTAAACACTTGTCATCAGTGCTGGCAAAAGCAAGGAAGACTTCTAGAAAGGTGTATGATTCAGAGGGGGTGGAAGCACATATTTTCCTAAATCTGGGCACTGTAGAAAGTCCAAGAGCTTGTGAGGTCTGGATATGTTTCAGCAGAGCAAGTGCTGAGAACAGCGGGGGTTTTTCACAGCTTTGGGTGTGTTTGCAAGGATATGAGAAATCAATGAGTGTTTCTTTTGCAGAAGATTATATAACCCGCCCTAAAATACATTTCACAATATTAAAGACACCCCTAATCTGACACATAAATCGCAAAGAACATCTGCCATTTCTCAATGGGGAAGCTATCTTTAAAAGAGGGTCTTTGGGGTGTCTGTTATATTCATTCATTGCAGAACAAAACAGTCCCTATATATCCAAAGCCTAAGCAAGCCCAGGCAGAATATCCTGACCTCATCTCCCCAAAGTCTCCACCAACCCCCACAAGCAATTAAAGTGAACCACCCCCAACAGAAAACCAAATGTGTAGCTGGAGAGAGAGGTCAAAGAAGCAGGTTTTCAACCACTTACTCAGATTTGTAGAGAAAAAAACCCGAGTGTGCAAGCTTAACTCCAAAGAATAGCTATTTCTTGTTGAACATTATTCAACATGTATGGCAAGGGATTATTTTTAGTATGGTCCCTCCAGGTTTTTGTTTTTTTGTTGTAAGTCTGAAATCCTGTAATTACTGGAAACATTGGAGGGGAAACTAGGAACAATTGAGGGTCAAGTGTACTTTGGTCCCCCAAAATGGGGGGGAAAGCTTTTCACATACCTCTTCCTTTTGTGGTGCTGGGGGAAGCAGGTTTAGCTGTTTCCTCCATGCTATTTTCCCCATAACAATCTCTTTCCTCATCCCCCTCATTCAAGCTGCTGCTTGCTTTGTGATTACCATATGCACAGGCACAACCTGCAACTTTCACTCGGAAAATGGCACAGGGGGATGGGTTAGCCCCTTTTCTTAGTGCCATGGTTCTAATCAGACTCCCTGCCCCCTCTCTTACAGCAGCCAGAGACCCAACCCCACATTGCAGATCACACACTTGTTTTGGCATAGTCAGGGTCAGATGGCAGGTGGTAGGAAACACCTCCTCTTGAACCTTTGGAGAGCCTCTGCCAATCAATGTAGAAAATTCTGGTGTCGATGGAGAAATAGTCTGAACCAGTGCAAGCAATTTTCCTATGACTATTATCCTCTCCCAAACATCCAGTTTCAGGCTGATCACATCAATGAGAAACAGCCACTACACACATCCAACAACTGGACCAATTGCATTTTTATTTTGTGTGTGTGTGTGTGTGTGTGTGTGTGTGTGTGTGTGTGTTTTAGAAAACCTGTTCTCAGTGTTTGTTGTATTAAAAAGTATGTTTATGGTTGTAAACTGAAATGTGACATATATATACTTAATAAAAATAAACAAATCTTCCCTAATTTTCATTCTCCAACCAATTTATGGCATGCTCCTGTGATGCACAGTGTAAGGTCTATGAAGCATCAGTGTGTGTGTGTGTGTGTGTGTGTGTGTGTGTGTGTTTGCTTAACGCCCCACAATGGCATTTAAAGTGTAATCATATGTAGCACATTACTAGCTCAGACATTTATGGTGCCATCTTAACCTGCCAATGTTGTCATGCTTTCTCTTTACCTATCTAATGTTGCATTATTCCTCTAAGTAGTTTAGTCCCACAAGAATGCAAAAACTTTATTCAAGCTGGTATGCACTATGTTCTATGTGCTTTCAAACATTCATGTTGCCTTGTGCAAATCAGAAATGCTGGTGGGTCCCCCCTCCCCCACCATTCTTAATATTAAAATTCCAAGACTGCAACACATAGGTGAAATGTCTGTAGAGTACATTTCACATTTAAAGCCTGCTGTTGTTTATATGTCACAAAGATGCAAAGGAGCCTGGCAGGCCTTTGTTGGTAGCATTTTGCCATTCTCACTGCCTACGTTTCTGCCAATTTTCTATATCCAATTCCAAAAAATACATCAAAATGTCATGGCTGATTTAAATTATGTCTGCACAATCCAGGCAAACCAGGCCAAAAATGTATTTCTAAACTGCTACAATCCTGTTTGTACCGGGATATTGTTACAAAAGATGGTGTCTATGCTTTAATTTGATGGGGAAATCTCATGAAAATATGCAACACAAATTGGAATTAACCAGATGACTGCATGGTTTAATGTTAGGTGTAGTAAGTTCATCTGGTTTCATGGTTTTTGCAATTATTCAATAAGAGAATAATCCTTCAAATGGCTGTGCCAATAAATAAGTGTGGAATGTAATAAGCTGAGCACAATGATAAGGTCTCTGAACCAAGTGATCAAAGGTGTATTTTTTCCAGTTTGCAGAAGGGAATGGACGATCCCATATGAATGGGTTGCTTATGTGTTTCATGGCTTGCACATGTAGGGATGGAAAAGAAATTCAATTCACTCCACATTTGTAGGGGAATCTACCTAATTCAGAATTTCTAAATATTTGAACTGAAGCACAACCATCCTTTGAAATTTGCACTTCTCCAAATTTTGCAATGCAGTTCTGTGGCAGATAATGTGCTCACAAATGTATACCAGGGTAAAGTATGCATAAAAATGCATGTATTAGTGAAAAAAGAACACAAAATGCAAAATATAAGGGGAAATTGCTTCAAAATGTGTATATTAGGCAAATGACGATGTATGGAGGAACTTTCAGGAAACTTGCTGAATTTGGTCGAGGACTTGTTTCTTTTTTTAAAGAAAAAAGTCACAAATTGATGTGGAAATGTGAAGTACTCAGCTTAAGAATGGAAAAATAAGGAACAAAGAAAAGCTGAAAATGGCAGATTTGTCCACCCCTACACTACTCATATCAGAAGTTGCTTGCTTCAAGTGGCAGCTGTTCTTGGTTAAAAGGTTCTCTCTGTAGTTAACTCCCACATCCCACTGAAATCACCTGGAACATCCATGCCTCCCCTTGTGCCAGGTGAGCATTCATTATGCAAAGATAAAACGAACACAAAGACTGGAGTACCAGTTATTTATTATTACCGGTATCACATTTATTATGAAGACATTCATTGTGTGTTTTTCATATCGTGATTTTATGTTGTGAACTGCCATGAGATCTATGGGTTAAGGGCAGTATACAAATTTAATAGGAATAATAATAATAATAATAATAATAATAATAATAGTAATAATAATAAATCTGCATGGGCCTACTTGTATGTTAAGCTCCTCTGCTGAGGGCCTTCTATGGGTGCTGCTGGCCACCTCCGGGGAGGTGGGTGGGTGGGTGGCTGTCAGGGAAAGGGCTTCGATTATGAAGTACTATCCCAATTTGTTCCTGCCATTTTTCTATAGACAACTTTAAAAATACATCAAAACATACTGGCTTAAGTAAATTGAGTCTGCGCAATCCAGGGTATAAGAATACTTATCAATTGCTCTATTCCTGTTTGCACTGGGATGTTGTTACACAATATGGTGTGTCTGTGCTTTAGTTTTGATGGGGAGAATATCATGGAAACATACAGCATAAATTAGAATTAGCAAGTTGAACTACTCAGAGAGGTGTTCCTGGCCTCTACTTCATTGCCCTTTTGGTGCAAGACAAAGACTTCTTTTGTTTTTGTGTTTTATCCCAGGCCTTTTAGATTTAATTTTACCCCTACTTATTGTGTTTATCTGGCTCTTAAGGTCTTGCTGCAATTTTAGTCTTTGCATTTTATGATCGTGTTGCCTGATCCTTTTTGTATTGTTGCTATTTTTGTAAACTAAACCTGGAAATTTCTACAGAATAGGTGTATATATACTAAATAAATCCTATGGAGGCAGCCTGTGACAAGAGGACTTGGGTGGGTGTGGGGGAAAAGACTGAATGAGTTGCTTTCATACCATGTTGAGAGCAGTTTTCACCACCAAGGAGCCATCTAAGTTAGTGGAACCTTACATAACCTCTTATAATGGGATTTCTACTGATAAACAGCATTGCAGGACATTTTTGCCCAACATATGTCACAGATAGGGCACTGCTGTAGCTATATCAGTGCAAGACAGTCCACAGTTACCCATATCGTTAGAAACAGTTGTTAAGTTGGCTATGAGATTATGTGATTATGTGTGTGTGCCGTATTGCAAATCCCAGTCTCAGAACAGTATACAGCTCTGTTTGTGCAGACGTTTCCATGTTTTGAGTGGAATTGCTAAATCTCAATTGAAAAAATTATATTGGCAGAAAGGCAGGAATCCCTTGGGTCTCTTGCAAAGCTATAGGAGAGAATGAGGATCTAAGTACATAATATATATGAATGCATGGAACCAGACGTTGGAGGTCCTTATTTTTCTCCCAACAGCTGTTTCAGGAGGGGCAATAGAGGAGATGGGGGAGGTGTTTAACCCTTTCCCTGTCTCTGACTCCCATCCCCTCAGCAGCATTGCTCTTCCAAACTCATGGAACCTATCATCCCCAAGTTTCTTTGTGGGAATGTGGGATGTAAACACTAGAGCAGTCAAGTACAACAATGCTAGAAGGGGTTTCAGTCCTCCAGCCACAACTTCCTGGTCACCTGGACTGAAACAACTTCCTCTTGCAGCTAGATGTGGGAGTGGCTTTTACCTGGGCAGGTTCGAACAAAAGGCACAGGTCATGTAGCCATTCTCTCTCTTGCTTTCTTGCCTCTCTCTTGCCTGGATTATCAGGAAGGATGCTCAGTTGGCTTCTAGCCAACTGGGGCCTAATGGACTTCTCTCCCACATAGAGAGATCCCAATTGTAAATATCTTTACTATGCATAAGCCTGCCTTCTTTTGGGAATCTTACTGTGTCTCCAACTGAATGTACGTGAGTAAACGTTTTATATCTTTTTATAGAAGACGTGTGTTGTGTCTTATTTGAAGAGGGACAAAGGGGATATATAGTGACAAACCAGGAAACTAGATTAAGTTGATTCTAGCGAATCAAAGCAACTTCCGCTGTGTGTATTTTAAAAGGGAATGTTACTCTGCTAGTTGAACTTGCAAGCGCAAGTTAGGATGAGATATATTAAATTATAAATCATCATCCACGTTCCCAAACATTCCCACAGGGAAGCCATGCTAGTGAAAGTGGTGTAAAACCTATATGCATTTGTAGTGTAGAGATGTCTTTCCCCCTTGTTTTTGAACAATCTCTGTCATTGTTATTTGACAGAGACAGTGCAAGTGCAGACTCCAAAGTCTATTCATTTTATGCCTGAATATACATGCAATTTTGCATGCATACTTATTTCTAGAGAATATGTGCAAACAATGGCTTTCTAGGTTTGGCTCCTCTGAAGGTTGTGAATCATGTCTTAGACAGAATAATCTAAACACACACTTTCACACTTCACACGCATGTCCCTTCCATATTCTTTATCTGTTATGTTTGCATAGCTAGAAAATTTCCTGATTGTGAAAGCCATTTAGGGCACCTGATAGCTTTCATCTCCAGGGCACCATAAATCCCAGGTCCTGCCAGTGGGAACCATATGCACACCCAAAAGACAAGTAAAAGCCACTTTGTAGAAATAGGATCACATCGAAAAATTAGCCTGAAGTCTGGATCACATGATTGATTCTTGAGACTATTTATTTATTGCATTTATATACTGCCTTTCTACCAAGGCACCCTAGGTGGTTAGGATGACTACGTCTTTAAGGGGAGGGGGAGCCTGATATCAACACTGCGTATCTTTCTACCCTTCCATTTCTCCCTGATTAATTTAACATCAGCCATACGACCTACCATTGGTCTTCCATGTAATATTTAAAACATCATCAGGTGCACTGGCAGTCTTAACAGTGGTACAGCTAGATAATTTTAGATTTGTGCTGCAAGGTAATTTTAGCCTCTGGAGGTAATCGTGTTATGGGAGTCCTATCGTTAGATAGTACTGTGTATATTGCTTCACTTATTTCAAAATACGGTAAGCCAGCCTTGCTGAATTTGGAGAAATGGATTTCTCCCATTCCGCTAAATGGTCCTCCTAGACTCCTGCCTGAACTCATGAAGGCACTACTGATTCTGAATGCAAATGTTCAACACCACACCCATCTATTAATTCTTACAGCTCAGAAGAATGAATGAAGATGGGGTGCTTTGCAGGTGATGATGAGCCAGGGATGACAAGTGTAATGATATGGAAGTGCTTTTCAGAAATTTAATTTCCTACGAAATAATTCTCCCACGATAGCAACTTCTTTTTTGTCTATTAGATATTCTGACAAGAAACTCTGAAAGTACACTAATAATTGTCTGTTCCTGATGCGCTTCGTGAGTCTCAACAAAAAAATTCTAATGTTAATCCATCTGCTGACTAGGGATTGGTCTTGTTTAGCAACAAATGACATGTTTATAATTTAATTGGATGATGATTACTGTAATGATGATGATGTCTGGTCATCTAATCCCAATCCTTTATCCAATCTAAATCTGCAAATAAATCGCTTTTATGCAAGCCTATTATCCATAACATTGTTTGGTATTCCTGCTTCCTTCCAAACTTGATATTTGTGTTGCTTTGTTTTTCATAATTTGGACTGTCTTGACGTGAAGCAAGAGGGAGTCCATGGACAGATGGATAATAGTCAGATCTGGGGCGAGCAATATGATCAAAGCCATGAACAGTCACTTTATAAAGCATGTAACTTCCATTGCTAAACCCAAGTCTTTTAAAACATTCTCCCCAATTCAGTAATACAGTGCTAGAGCTTTGCTGAACACAGTATTGCTCTGATGGTAAGGTTTTCTCAATTCCCTTCTCTTTTTTGCATAATCTTTGGCAAAGCTGATTCTTTTACTGAAGTGAAAGGGGAAGTTCTTATTGTGCAGAATCTCCATGTGGTCATTGGAATACAAGGCTTCATGTTAGAGCAACTTGGTACCTGCTTTCAAAGCATACTTGCATGATCATGGGTGTGGGTGGATGTAGACATTTGCTTTTGCATTTAAATGAAACAATCTCCCCAATTTGCAGCAGGTGTCAGATATTCTGTGCTAGAGAACAAATATCTGCACAAAATGCCATGCATGTGGAACTCCTGCAAGCCAACAGCCCTGCTGATTACTAGCAGTTACTGGCTTTGTTCAGGGAAAAAACACCTATAATCTCTGGGTTTTTCATTACAAGAATGAATCTAGGCAGCTGGTGGTGTACCTACAAGTCCTATCATCCTTAACCATGGCTATGCTGTCCAACAACATCTGGAGGGCCACAGCTTCCCCATCCCTCAGGTACATTTTAGATCAGTGATGACTAACCTTGACACTCCAGATGTTTTGGGACTACAACTCCCATCATCCCTGACCACTGGGTCCTGTTAGCTAGGGATGATGGGAGTTGTAGTTCCAAAACATCTGGAGTGTCAAGGTTAGCCATCACTGTTTTAGATGGTCATTGGCAGGTTAAAAATGATGCCATTAAAAACATTATTTTAACTAGGTGGTGCCTCTTCCAAGAGATGGTTTTCTTTTTCAAAAGTTTTCATTCTACTAGGCATTGACTTACATTAACTGCCCCTGACCTTTTAAAAACTAAATGCCACAACCTTATCATCTTAGATTAGATATCAATTTGGCATCACGTTGGTATATCACTGGCCTGCCTTCAACATAAATACTGTAAGTACGAGACAAGACCATATTCTTTCATCTTTTTGTAATCTGTTCAAAATCCTTCATTTTAAGGCCTTGGATAAAAGTGATTACAAATGAACTTTTTGAGATATGCCAAAATATAATGGACAAAAACTCATCCAGAATATATGCAAGGCTTACATTTCCAGAGAATATAGAACATTGTGGTCTAATTTATTGATTTTATTTTTATTTATAACCCAGCTTTCTGTCACAAGGCAATTCACAAACCTCTCAAGTGTCAGTGTAAAATCAGCATTAAAATGTAAGTCACCAGCTCATTCCAAAGCCTAATAACATTTTAAACAGTTTTCTAAAGCAGAAAAGACAATAGGATCTTTCCTGGGGGAAGAGTTCAACAGAACAGGTTGAACAAAGAAAACTGCCCTTATACCAAGCCGAACCACTGATTCATCTAGCTCAGTAATGTCTCCACTGACTGGCAAGTCTTTCAGGCAAGTGTCTTTTCCCAGCCCTACCTAAGAGGCAAAGGGATTTAACCTGGGACATTACACATACAAAGTATATGCTCTACTGTTGAGTTATGGCTTTTCTCAAAAAGCTGTGGCAATTGCCAACATCTCTGCTCCCTGTAACTGGTACTCAAAGTTTGTATTATGAGCAGAGTCAAATCATGGGATGTTGATATTCATTATGTGCATTAAGATATCCTGGCATTTGAGCAATGTTGATTGAACTGAGCAATAATTGGCACAATCTGTTTCTGGCACATGTGTCTCAGGTACACTGACACAGTCAAATGGTTCCCATATCATCCCTGCTACAGTATCACAGATATCATGTGTTATGCTGGGAGTGTCTTCTGTCTTCCTTGGGGCAGAAGGTAAGATCTACTTCTCTGAAGGGTTGGGCCTTTTCTAGTGAGAAGGTTGGGTTGAGGTATCTAACTGAATGACGAACCAAAACCATGCCAGAGGGGAAAGCTGGGGGGTCAGTTCCAAAAAGAAGTTCCAGACAGGTATGGCAGGTGTAGAGAGAAATGTAGTGGAGCTAGAAGACCAAGGAACCAGGAAGAGAACAGGTCAGGAAGAGAGCAGGGATAGACAGATGGAGATAAATGGATTCTGTGAGCTACATATCTCAAGTGCTTTGTGGAAATAGGAACGGGCAGTGGCCAGTCTTAAGAGGAATAGGTCATGAGACCATGAGGTGATACTACTATATGGACCTGCAAAGGCCTGTTGTTTTCTGAACAGCTTCAGTGGCTCAATGAGTACAGCATCTCCAAAGAAAGTCTGAAGTTTGAGTCTACCACTTTTGTGTTTTTTTTTTTAATCCCATGACATTGCCATTTTCAGTGTTGAAACCTAAGTGAAGACAGGATATACAGTTGACTGCATCTGTCCCATCCAACTCTATGATTCTATTGGTCTTACTCTTATCTTACGAGGCTCCACTCACATTCAGGAATGGTGGACCTGCCATCCTCCAGATGTTGGATTCCAGCTCCCATCACCTCCAGGTCAAAAGGTTAGGAATAATGGGAGTAGAAACACAATGACAACTGGAGGGAAACCTTTCCCAACCCTGCTGAAATTCATGTGAGGCAGAATGTAATAGCTTCCTGTATTTAGGTTGTAGTCCTAAGTACATTGAACAGGAAGTTATTTGCCATTGAACGCCTTGGGAATTAACATGTTTAAGACTGGGTTGTTTAAAAATATCACTTGTTTTAGGTAAGGCTATCATCATAATCTCACTTCCTATTCTGTTTCATGGAGTTGAACATCTATCAAACACACACTCATTATTGTGCCCAAGGGAATAGTGAAAAGAAGCTGCGAGTTCTCACATTGTTCCATACCATGCTGTATTATCCTGAGAGAAGCAGCATTTTTTAAAATGATACTTCTATCACCCCTTTGTGAATGTCTGCAACATGCCTCATTGAATGATGTGTCCTAAATTAAGAATATTGTTTCTTCTGTTTCAGAGGAATTCCATGAAGCTAAGTTGAATGCCATCAGATGTCTGAACACTCAAGAGATGTTCAGAAAGCCTGCACTGGGGATAAAACTGGTATTTGAAAGGTGGGGACATCAAAATAATTATGCCAGGAAAACTTGAAATGCTATTACTTAAGTGTTGTACTTTTTGACAGCCTGGAAGGTATCGAACGATTTATTGCCCTGGAGGAATTCCTTGCATTGAGATATTGTAGAGATTCTGAAGTTGGTAATTGCTAAGTTTATTCAGCAAAGTTAAGATTGGACTGGAATTTGGGACAAATTCAAAATAAATTGATGTGTACATAGAATTACATTGCTTTAGGGTGGCACCATTGGCCTCCTCCAGATATTTATTGGACTGACTAGAATTGCGGACACACGTGCAAAACCCTGTCTGTGGAGAGAAGAATTATTAATTTGAGGGAGGGCGGGTGAACCTAGAAGGAAAAGAACTAAAAAGGCCTGGCTGAAGGCCTCAGCCCCTTTTACAAGCCCCTTGACCCCGTCCCCGGCTGACTGTCCATTGTCCACCTGGCCGAGGGCGGGTCAAAGGGGGCAGCCTATGCAGGTGGGCAGCTCCCGCCCAGGGGACCCCCGCTCGGTGCTGCAAGCCCCGCCCACCTGAGAAGGGAGGGCGGAAATTATCATGTATCTCAGCCCCTAAGGTCCTAGGATGTCACAGTCCTGTGCTGCCAGCCACAGCAGAGTTCAGTGGAGGGAGAAGCCAGCCAACCAGCCAAGTCTCAGAGGGGGTACTTGCCTGGAGGCAGAGTCCATGTACAAGGTCCAGTCCAGTCCTAAGATCCAGGAGTATCTCAGTTCCTGTAGTCATACGATCTAGGGGTCCAGAAGCAGCACTGTTAGGAACAACAAATGTTGTTTCCAGCAACTGACTGAGGCTGGAAACCCTGCTTAAGAAAGCTGGAGTCAGCAGGAGTAAGAAGGCTGATCAGCAGCAGGTGGAGTCACTTTGCCTTCTGTTCCTTCAGGCTGCTGCTCAGCAGGTGAAGCCGACTCCTGGCCCATGACATACGAGTACTCTTTAGAGAAACACCTGGTGGGATCCTTGCCTATTTTCTTTCCCCCATTCTAAATTATTTTATTGATTTTCCAAATTATTACAAATCAAACCAAATTACTTGGATTTAATACAATTTCTTAAAATCAGGTTTCCCACTCTCATTGCAATCATATGTCCAAGATTCCCCACCCCCCATAGCTGCTTCATTTCTTATTTAGTCTCCAGTTGACATCCTTCACTTGCCATTAAACCTTTCTTCCAGCTGTCCGCTCTTTTCACCTTACAAAACAGCACCTCAGTTTCATCTTGTTTACCCATTTTCATCACTGGGCACCCCTCTTTTTATTGCTTCTATTTTATGATTCTGGCCAGTTCACAGTCTCTCACTCCCCTTCTTCCCTACACAGTGCCCGCATCTCTCCATGCTCCCTCCCCTTTCCTCTTCACTGACACATCCCTGGGAACGAGGGTCCCTTTTTTCCACCTCTTCCTGTTTTCCTTCTTCCAATATGCTCTTTGTCGCAGCCCAACTTCCCTTTGTAGTCTATCCTGTTCCCTTCTACCTCATCCTTCATCCCTCCTGAAGTCTTTTTGTTTCCTTTGGGTTTTACCTTCCCCCCTCAGTAGTCCTTCTCCTTTGCTCCTGTCCCCCTCCTCCTTCTGCTTCCAGCCAGACTGAGATAAAATCCTCTCTAATGTTGCCCTTTCACCTGCTGCAGGACTGTTCTCAGCATCCTCACCTACCTCATCTGGGTGTCAGCTCAGTCACAGTGTCTTCTGGAACCCCTTCACAACACAGCAGAGAAGTAATCATCACACACCTTCCACCCTCCATATAAACGATGCAGTTGCTTTTCATCAGCCTTCCCCAACCTGGTGCTATTTAAATGTTGTTGGATGACAACTCCCACTGCCTCTTATGGCACCCTTGAAAGGTATCAGTATCTGATATCTAACCCCCCCCCCCAAATAATAATAATAAAATAAATCACAATGCACCAGAGAAGGTAAACCACTCTGTGATCTTTGGATGGAGGACGGTATAGAAATTTAAATGATGATTATGATGAAGGGGTAGTATTCAACTAAGATTTACACAGAGTAGACTGACTGAATTAAGGGACCTAACTCAACCTGCATTCACATGACAGTTTATTCCACCTTCCCAGTGTTTTCCTACCTTCTGATTTTTGTATTTTATTTGATTTTTCTAGAACTCTATCAGGATATAGCAGAAGTTTACTACTCAGTTGCAGAGCTTCTTCTTCTTTTTAAATAGGAAAAAAGTGCCGGTACTCACCATGAAGTTGTTACAGTAAGTGCCACACTTTTAACAATTGGGGGTGGGGTGGGAGGGAGTTGCTGGTACAGCATACCCTTGAGTATCCCCAGAAAAAAAGGACAGCTTATTTGCATGTTATTTGCTTCCAGAAGAAATCTGTTTGCATCCCCCTTAATCTGGAAAATCATGGGGTTTACACACAGTAATTTCCCCACCATTTGAATGGATCATGTCATGTGATGAAATTTGGGGTGATACTGTGGCATATACTTATTCCTCACCATTTCCATGGGTGATTCATGGAGGAACAGAGGCACACATGTGCATAAAGAGTGGCAACATGTCTAACCACATCCACTGTTGCATCACACCACATCCACTGGTGTGAATGAAATTTAACTCCATAGTGGAACAGGTACGGCAGTGTGAAAGGAATGTTAGAAAACAAGGCAGAAGTGCTAGCATTAAAATCAGGAAAACTAATGTGATAAACCCCACATCTGGATGGACCTTTAGTCATGTTTATTAATTTCAACAGGTCTGCTCTGAGTAAAATGTAATTGAATCGCACCCTAGGATTCTACATTTATGTAACGGCAACAGGTAGAGGTGAAAGCTGGACCATAAAGAAGGCTGATCGCCGAAGAATTTATGCTTTTGAATTATGGTGCTGGAGGAGACTCTTGAGAGTCCCATGGACTGCAAGAAGATCAAAGCTATCCATTCTGAAGGAAATCAGCCCTGAGTGCTCACTGGAAGGACAGATCCTGAAGCTGGGGCTCCAATACTTTGGCCACTTCATGAGAACAGAAGACTCCCTGGAAAAGACCCTGATGTTGGGAAAGATTGAGGGCACAAGGAGAAGGGGTGGACAGAGGACGAGATGATTGGACAGTGTTCTCAAAGCTACTAACATGAGTTTGACCAAACTGCAGGAGGCAGTGGAAGACAGGAGTGCCTGGCGTGTTCTGGTCCATGGGGTCACGAAGAGTCGGGCATGACTAAACGACTAAACAGTGAAAGCATTGGTGGAGCAAATACACTCATCCCTGGTGCCTCCTCACACATGTACTTACAGTCTCTGATTTGTAACCCCTGGACAGGACTAATGAGCAATTAAAATCCAAATGCATTTAAACAAAAAAGCAAAAGCGAAGGCTGAATTTGTAAACTAGCAGTGTCTGTGCTTTTTCACTAGAGAGGATGACTTTCTTATGTGATGAGGAAGTCTACTTGTGCTTTCCCTGTAGTAAAGCTTGGGAATCATTGCCAAACTTACTCCGTATGCATCAAGGTGGAAAAACTAAATCAATGTATCGGTGGCGGCATTGCACCCAGAAGCCAACAATTTGTATCAGATCCAAACTAGGTGGAGGGTATGTTTGTGAGGATTTAAAAATTGGCCCAGTTTCTGCAAATGAGAGCCAAAGCTCTTTATTCCACAAAGCTGTAATAACCAGCAGAGCAAGGTAAATGGTGTGAAAGGGACAGCATTAGGCTATTATAGCCAAAAAGCAAAATGAGCAAAAATGCACATCTTAATACACACAGCCACATAATGGGTGTTTTGATACAAAACAATGTAATTATGCAGAAACATTGCAGGCATTTAAATGTCAGGGCTAGGAGATGCTTAATGAACTTAATAACACGGACGCAGTTTAGGATGTAAAAAAAATAAATAAATTTGAGGTGTTAGAGGCATAAAGGGGGGAGGAACCCAGTCGCTTTGCCTGATACAAATTATAGTGGATATTTTCAGATTCTTTTACATCTTCACGCAGGGCCAAAAATTATTAACAAATCAATTCTACATGCTCCACGCATGATACATTTGCTCATTTCAGACCTACAGTAAGGAGACCAGCCAGCCGGTATTGTAAAGTATGCAAGAGCACAGAAATCAGTAAGCAGCCCAATCCTATTGATCAGATTAAGGTGCAGAGGTGCCGGCTGCAATCCTATTCATCGTGCCTGGATCAAGGCAGTCTGATGTTGCACTGCGATGGTTCAGCCCTGGAAACAGCTTCTCTTGTCCTTCCCATCAGAAATGGCCAACACAGTTTGTTTTTTTATTGCTGGCTTCTGGATTTCTAGGATGTAAGAATGCTCCAAAAAGTGACAGGTGATAAAGTGTGTGGCAGCTTTTCTCCCCACCTGGAAGAATGGTTCAATGGTATTCCTATGGCCTGAATTTGCTGAATGGTGGTTGACGGAAGAAACGCAGCTGGATAGCAAATGGCAGCAGTAGCACATGTGTGTAAGGTCTTGCCGCTTGTACAATGCCACCTTTTTTTGCGATTTAGCAGTTGCAAAGTGCTCCTTGAAGCCTGATCCCATGTGCTGAGAGGAGTACAAAACAATCTTGTCCCTTTCCAGCTCTTGGACAGTGGAAAGGCGTGCAGGCCTAGGTGGAGGCGGGTAAGTATTCTGCATAGCCTGGTGAGCAAACACCTTTGCTCTGCAGCTCACCTGTACCACAACTGCTGTTCCTGGTTCCTTTCTTGCTGCCATTGGACAGTGGAAAGTCCTTCAGTCCTGGACGGTGCAAAGTAAAGATTGTGCAGCTAAGCATTGTCAGTAGTCAGAAGTGTGTGATGGAATGAAATTTACAACAACCCAATGAAAACTTTTTGGGAGTGGGATGATATGTTATCCCAAAGCAATTGTGAATGTTGGAGAGGAGAGGAGGGGCTGCAGTGCAACTGTGTTTTATTCTAATTTTTTTTTTATCATAAGCTGCCTTGAGGTTCCTTCAGGATAGAAAAGCAGGGAAGAAACCAAACACTGGGTTGTGTTAGCGTTTCCTGGAGATGCTACAGACTGAATGGATTCCTACCTCTTCCTCCCAAGGTAAAAACTCTTACTCTGAGGTGGCGTCTCACATATCCTCCAACACCTTGATGGCAAATTCCAGGTCGCCATCTTCCAGTTTTTTCTCTCAAGAGAGAACAGCAACCATTTTGGACACAGTGATCTCATGTGATTTTGCGCCGTGATCCCCCACCCCCCGGTGCACTTTGGAGTGGTGTGCAAGATCATGGCCCCTCAAAAAAAAAAATTGGGGGGGGGAATTGTGGCGCAAAATCACGCAAGATCATGGTGTCTGAAATGGCTGCTGTTCTCTTATGAGAAAAAAATGGGATGTCCTGGTTTTTCTAGGACACTTGCTGGGTATTGTCTCACAGTCAGGGCAGAGGTTCATGGGTGGGGGGAATTGTGCTGCTCCACTATTCAACTTGAGTAGCCCAGTAGAGAGCCAGTGTGGTGTAGTGGTTAAGAGCGGTAGACTCGTAATCTGGTGAACTGGGTTCGCGTCCCCGCTCCTCCACATGCAGCTGCTGGGTGACCTTGGGCTAGTCACACTTCTTTGAAGTCTCTCAGCCCCACTCACCTCACAGAGTGTTTGTTGTGGGGGAGGAAGGGAAAGGAGAATGTTAGCCGCTTTGAGACTCCTTTGGGCAGTGATAAAGTGGGATATCAAATCCAAACTCTCCTCCTTCTCCTTCTCCTTCTCCTTCTCCTTCTCCTTCTTCGAACTATGTATATTCTCTCTGTGACCACCATCAATTTTGGGTGGAAAGTAGCTTGGTTTGACATGTCCAGTTCTGAGTAGAACCAGGAAGTGTGTACCTTCACTTCTTCTTCTTCATATTCATTCATATCCATAACTGCAAAGGTGTTGAGTATGAAAGAAACTGCCCAAGAGATAGTCCTACCAGTGGGCAGAGTGAGGCAGCCACTGCTGGGGGAGTGTTATAAGTTGTCAGAAGACAGAGCTTTGTGTTCTGTGTGATCTGTCCTGTGCCACTCAGCTAGCCTGTTGCAACATAGAGTGCCCTCCCATTACCGGCGTTGACGTAAGATCCAACTGTTTGCCTGGTTGGCTTTTGTACGCAGAATGGGAGGGCAGACCACCTTTCATTTGTCTTGGGCAGCAAAATGCCTTGGGCGGGGCCTGGTCTGCCCATCTGCGAAAGGGTTTGGATTGTATGTCAGAATAGATTTCTACTCGGAGATTAAGCGGCTGAAGAGCAGAATGTGCGGGTCCGTGGCACAAACTGCTTAGAGATTTTTAAGGCTCTTCCTGATATTGCACAAAACAGCAGGGAAATGATACTGGATTTCAAATAGCTCTGATTATGAACAAAGAAGAATACGCTCTGTCAGTTTAACAGAGCAGCATCTTTGCTTTGCCACCTTCATGGCCACTTTGGTTTTTTAAAATGATTGTGATTAAGCCAATCCTTGCAGCTCAGTAAATGCACAGGGGGGAAAAAAAGATTATAAGAGAATCGAGATGGTGTCTAATTATTCAGGTATAAATAAAGTAGGGGAAAGCAAAAGACAGAGCAAGGTAGAAGAGGGCTCATAAATGAACAGAGAGAGCTGGAAAAGGCAGAGATCCTTGTTTTCCTTTTCACAGTGTTTTAGCAAGTCTAATGAACAGGGAGAGAGAACGGAAAGTGGTGACAAGAATGGCAGCTTCTTCAGCCCTTCAAGTACATGAAGAAGGTGATTGGGAGAATGAATGGGCAGTGACAGGAAATCTTTGGCAAGTGAATTTAATGGGCATTCAATGAGATTGTTGCTGAACTGCCCAAATGCTATTACAACATGTGGCTGAGGAATGAATACAGCAAGAGCAATGGAGAATGCTGACATTCTTGGAGAGGTGGCAATCTCCATACAATTAAGACTGTAAGGTGGAGGCCCCACCCTGTACATAAAACTTAGTTCATGCATGAAGTGTTATAGCCCAGTCCTATGACATGGGCCCTGCTGTTTGAGCAAACACCCCTCCCGAATTGCTTCAGCTTGCATTTAAAAGTGAATCTACCTAATTTGACCCTTCTGAAACAATTTGAAAATTGAAGCGTAGCTGTCCTTCGAAATCCATTTTCTGAAGTTTGCAGTGCAGTTCTCTAGCCAAGTAAGGTGTACAAAATTGCACACACTCAGGTAAAGTGTGACTAAAAATTCATCCATTTGTAAAAATGGCATGCAAAAAGGCATGTGTTGTATTAGGGAAGTTCACTTTGCAAAAATGTGTTTAGGAAAAATTGCATACAAAAATGTGTGCGTTAGGAAAAATTTGCACTAAACTGTTGGTGAAATTTCACGAGGGTTTTAAAACAAAACAAAAAAAACCCAAAATTGAAAATGTACATTTAAGATTGGAAAAGTGAGAAATGGAGAAAATGAAATTAACAGATTTCCCTATTTCTGAACCAGGACCCATCCCCAGGACAGCGCAATTCAGCAGTGGATATATTGACAACTGTGTTAGTTGCTGCCTGCTAAGACAGATAACAGCCGGAGCTCAGCAAAGATATCACTTGCCTTGAAACTGGAAATGAAGCTTTGAGTTATAGATCATAGAATCATAGAATCATAGAGTTGGAAGAGACCACAAGGGCCATCCAGTCCAACCCCCTGCCAAGCAGGAAACACCATCAAAGCATTCCTGACAGGTGGCTGTCAAGCCTCTGCTTAAAGACCTCCAAAGAAGGAGACTCCACCACACTCCTTGGCAGCAAATTCCACTGTCGAACAGTTCTTACTGTCAAGAAATTCTTCCTAATGTTTAGGTGGAATCTTCTTTCTTGTAGTTTGAATCCATTGCTCCGTGTCCGCTTCTCTGGAGCAGCAGAAAACAACCTTTCTCCCTCCTCTATATGGCATCCTTTTATATATTTGAACATGGCTATCATATCACCCCTTAACCTTCTCTTCTCCAGGCTAAACATACCCAGCTCCCTAAGCCGTTCCTCATAAGGCATCGTTTCCAGGCCTTTGACCATTTTGGTTGCCCTCCTCTGGACACGTTCCAGCTTGTCAATATCCTTCTTGAACTGTGGTGCCCAGAACTGGACACAGTATTCCAGGTGAGGTCTGACCAGAGCGGAATACAGTGGTACTATTACTTCCCTTGATCTAGATGCTATACTCCTATTGATGCAGCCCAGAATTGCATTGGCTTTTTTAGCTGCTGCATCACACTGTTGACTCATGTCAAGTTTGTGGTCTACCAAGACTCATAGATCCTTTTCACTTGTACTGCTCTCAAGCCAGGTATCACCCATCCTGTATTTGTGCCTTTCATTTTTTTTGCCCAAGTGTAGTACTTTACATTTCTCCCTGTTAAAATTCATCCTGTTTGCCTTGGCCCAGTTCTCTAATCTGTTAAGGTCATTTTGAAGTGTGATCCTGTCCTCTGGGGTATTAGCCACCCCTCCCAATTTGGTGTCATCTGCAAACTTGATCAGGATGCCCTCAAGCCCATCATCCAAGTCATTGATATAGATGTTGAATAAGACTGGGCCCAAGACAGAACCCTGGGCCCAAGATCAGAGGGTGCTCCACATTATTCACTGCTCTTAATCTGTATTTGCATAGCACTGATGGGGCTGAAGGGTAAACTTGGGACAAAGGGGCCAGCATAACCCTATGCTAGAGCATCTGACTGTAACAATGTGATGAAGGGGGTGGGATAAGCTGTCACTTGACAGTTTATTGTAAAGTTGTCTGGAGATAATGTGAGTGCTTGCAGTTTAGTAGTCACAAGTCTTGAATTTCAGCTAAGCTGGTTGAATATTTAAATCCTACCTATTCTCCATATTTCCACATCTATAATATTTCAGTGTAATCTCCAAGGGTATTCCAGTAATCAAAGTGAATCTAATTCAGTAAGGGGAATTGCACCAAAGTCTCAAACTGCTCCTTTGCTTTATTAGAATCATAGAATCATAGTGTTGGAAGAGACCACAAGGGCCATCCAGTCCAACCCCCTGCCAAGCAGGAACACCATCAAAGCATTCTTGACAGATGGCTGTCAAGCCTCTGCTTAAAGACTTCCAAAGAAGGAGACTCCACCACACTCCTTGGCAGCAAATTCCACTGTCAAACAGCTCTTACTGTCAGGAAGTTCTTCCTAATGTTTAGGTGGAATCTTCTTTCTTGTAGTTTGAATCCATTGCTCCGTGTCCGCTTCTCTGGAGCAGCAGAAAACAACCTTTCTCCCTCCTCTATATGACATCCTTTTATATATTTGAACATGGCTATCATATCACCCCTTAACCTTCTCTTCTCCAGGCTAAACATACCCAGCTCCCTAAGCCGTTCCTCATAAGGCATCGTTTCCAAGCTATAAATTCTATATTAATTTATAGAAGTATTCCTATGGAGCTATTTCATAAAATAGCTGGGTGGCACACAAAATTTAAAAATGCAGCACCATTAAGAACAATACAGATAGTCATTAAAGTGACTACCTAATAATAATAATAAAATTAAACAGCTACAAAGGCCTGTCATCAAAAGTGAAGGAGGCTGCTTAATTCCACAGTGTGGAACAAGCAACACTAAATGACTGACTTTGAGTTGAAGTCTCTGTAATATTGGCAACAATGCTCCTCTGGATTATCTCAGTGGTTGAGTTGGGATATGAAGGCTCAGGTGTCCTGAACCCTAGTTCTTTACAGCTTTGTAGATCAACACAAGAACACTGAATCTGGCCTGGTAGCCTATGGGCAGCAGTGCAAATGCTCTAGCAGAGGTGTCATATGCAGTCTAGCTGCTGTTTCTTCACCAGTTGGAGCTTGTGGACCAGATCCAAGCTGCCCCCATATACAACACATTGCAGTAATCCAGTCTCAAGGTCATGAATGCATGGACTACATTGGTCAAGTGATCCTGATTCAGATATGGCTGTAGCTGGCATACCAGACAAAGCTGGTAAAAGGCACTCCTGGTCACAGAGGTCCCTTGGGTCTCTAATGACAAAGAGGTATTGAGGAGCACCCCAATCTATGTACCTGCACCTTTAGTGGGAGTGCAACTCTGTCCATAACAGGTAATGGACCTATATTCTTGGCAAAGGAACAACTTACCCACAGAGTCTCCATTTTGTGTTGACCTGTATCTTCGAAATTCAGAACCATTTGCCAACTTTTGAGTTTCTGTAACATTCCCCCTCCCCCAGTTCCAGTAATGGTGCCGTGGTCGCTTTCCATCTCCTACATACAAAGGGAAGGTTAGTGGGTGAAAAAGCACAGTAGTTCAAGCTAACAAACACACAGTATCTCTTGGGCAATTCTTATGCTTCACAATAATTAGAAAGGAAAAGCAAGTTAGCTGGGTTTATTGGAGTTTCAGAGTTTTCTTCTTTTATTGATACGAGGTAGAGGAAAAGCTAGCTGAGAGATGAGGGCTCTTAATTTATTATGACGGGAAAGCCAGCATTAAGGATCATCCTTTCCTCTTGTCATCTGGAGGATGGTGGCTCGAAAGTACAGCCTCGCTCTAATTGCTGTATAGTTGGCAAGGAGCAAGGATCCTACTGGGAGACTCGAATCCAGACATCTCAGGTAAAGGTGAAAACATGCTGCCAACTGAGCCATGGTAGCACTCGCAAAACAGGTAATTTAACAGTCAGTTTCTTCAATAGGATAGTAGTCCAAAAGTCATTTGTTGGAGGTCATCACTGATTTGCTGCCTGTTGCACAGACTTTTTATTGAAAATAGCATCACAGTTTATGCAGTGGGCTTTGGAAATTTTAAGGTATTTATTTATTTCATGTCCTCCTGCTCTTCAGCCTAGAAAGGCTTACAAATTTCAGTAATAAGAGAGTTGTTGCCTCCCCCCTCCCCCCTTCAATCTATGGCCACCCCTGCACCATACGTTTAAATAATGCCTTCCTCCAAGGAATCTTGGGAACTGTAGTTTGTTAAGGGTGCTGGGAATTGTAATTCTGTGAGTTCCCTGGACTCTTTGGGGGGAAACCATGATGGTTAAAGTAGTATAAATGTATGGTGTGGATGTGCCTTATATGACAAAAAAAAAAAGGAAAGCGGATTGGGAGGGAAGATGAAACACTCAAACTCAGGCACTATTTCTTAGTTAAAGGATTACTGTAGTGATCAGCTGTAATGGAAGGAGTTCAGGGTGAGGAAGAGCCAAAAGATTGCTGGTCTTTCAGCACAGCTGATGGAGAGGTCCCACAACTTACCTCTTATCCTCTCTTACAGTCTGAGGGGATGGCTACCATATGTCGGAATGGTGAGAAAGAACGACGCGGAGACAGGATGGATGTACGGGAAGGCGACCTCAACTCTTTCGTGAGGGTCCCTTTTATTGACAAACTCACACCTTGTTAATGGTTAACACTAAAGGTACAACTCAAGGAACCAAATAAGGAAACATCTGCCCCAGCTGTGGCACATAGCACCATGTAAGGAGTTGTTTTTCCAAAATGTGACACCCCCAAACTCCCCCCATGCCTCCGCCATTGCGTACGTGACTATCCTGCATGCTCCAAGCACATGCTCTCCTCATGCACCCCTCCCATGCTCATCTTGTGACTTCCAGTAACTTTCCGCCACCCTCCATTGTTCTTTTGTGTGGTTTTGACTCGTGTCTGCCATCCTGACGTTACAGTGCCATGGTGTGCCAGCACAGCATTTTCCCTTGGCAGGATTGGCGTGGCATGCCAGTGCGCCAATCCAGCATAATTCCTACAACCATAGCTGATAACAGAGAGAGGAACTTGATGGAGTTGCTTTTTCAGGAGACTGGATAGTGACTCCTCTAAATCCTATCTTTCTCCCTCTCCCATAACTTGGTGTAAGGTTTTCTGTAAATGATAGTTGAGAGAGGAGCCTGATGGAGCTGGTCTCTCAGCATAGGAGTCCCACAGATGGAGGGGCCCCGCAGTCCCATCTCTCGCCTTGTCCCACAGCCTGTTGGAATGTGGAGTGAAAAATAAGATTGACTACATTGCCATCCAAATATGTCCATTTGTACAGTCAGTGCAATTGTGTGGGTGTTTATTCATAAGCAAGTCATATTGACCTTAATGAGATTCACTCATTGCTAAATGCACAGCCTAAATCATAATTTGTCCCCTTCTTGTTTTTCAGAGATATCTGCCTTTAACTGAAAATTTCTGGTGAGGGCTAATGGGAGTTTTAGTCCAACCTAGCACTAGGTTACAGAAGACTGCCTTATTATAACCAAGCAAAAGTATGTGTAATCAAAGTACGTAATCACATATTATTTCGTGGCCTAGCCATGCTTCAGTCTCCCCTCCCCCTTCCCCCTATTGTTCGCACGTGCCTATTTTTGGATTATAAACCTCTTGTGGGCAGGGATCTGCCATTCCTGGTTTTTTGTATAACACCATGTACATAAATGACGGTATATAAATAATAACAGCAATAAAGAATAAGGCTTTCCCCTTTCCCACGTTACATAAAGCATGTTGAGTATACATAACAAAACTGGGCAGACTCCATAATGGTAAATAACTAAAATCCTGAGAAAATGTGGCCATTGCCCTCTGCGTGTCTCAGTTTATTATCCCAGGGACAATGGAGAATCTAACTCGCATCGCAGGGATGTTTCCAACCTGCTTTTGTGCCAGAACTCTTTAATGTTGTATTGTGGGCCAAGTAAGCATATTAGGTCTGAAAACTGGGCTATGAGCCATTTATATTGTGAGTGGCTGCTAGAAGCGCAGATTGTATTGTAATCAGTGTTAAAAAAGAAAAGAAAAAAGAAACCATACAAATTACAAACCAGCTTAGAAATAACAATATCATAGAGTTCGGGGGTTGGGGTGGTGCTGTTTCTTGCGTCTGCTGTGAAAAGATTACAGTTAATGCATTTTCTGTGAAATCTGTAAAATTTGGGATTTTTCACTTCATCAGCTCTGAGGACATGTGGAGATACACTGATTTTCTCGAAGAAATGGCTGTAGATTATGTGACCATTTTATATACGCTATCTGGAGAAGGTCTTTTTGCTTTGCTTTTGTAGATGCATCTTAAACTGGATATAAAATCCATCATTTCCATTTAAAAAACATTTTAACATCTGGGAGCCATTTGTTACAATGTAATCAGCATTGTGCTCTTCTTCTTTTTAAAGAAAAGAAAAAATGTTTCATTGTAACTTCTGTTATTGTTTAACCCATGACTGACTGTGTAATTTGCCAATCTAACCCTGACCAGCCTGTGAAATTTGTCATTTTTGGCTGGTGACTTACATAAAGACCTTAAATGGAATGATTTATTTACACTCATTCTGCCTTGAAGACAATAGTGTCCCTGTCTGAAACAGGATGTCCTAACTCTACCCATTCCTTTCTAAAGCATGGAAGCTTTAGGAAGAAAATACTTCTAAATCCCACAAAAAAGTCCTGTGTGAGAAAGCGAGGATGGGCAGAAGTAGCATGCCGTTAATGTAGAATCAGATCCTGAGAGAGCTTAGCTCTTTGATGAGTTCTGAGCTCTTCTGTTGTTTCATAGTACAGATCTTGGTCAGAGGTGCATAATTAAAGGAACAAGTTTGATGAGGTATTAGAGGAAAGAGAATGGGGAACTTTAGAGCAAGGGTGGGGAACCTCAGTCCTCCAGATCTCTCCATCCAGCCCTCGGGACTCTCCCCCTCTCAGGCCATGCCCCCTCTCCTCAGGCCACAATTCTCACCCATCCTGTTCCACATCTTCCTCAAGTGATTTTGCCTGTGCTACTGCCTCTTGCTTGGCTGGGTGGAAGATGGAGAAGTGTGTCTGTGTCTGTAAAGAACCCTCTGAATCTTCCATGGCTGAATTGTACAGGTACATGTATATACTGGTACCTCGGTTCTCAAATGCCTTGGTACTCAAACAACTTGGAACCCAAGCACTGCAAACCCGAAAGTAAATGTTCTGGTTTGCGAACTTTTTTCGGAAGCCAAACGTGCTCCGTTTTGAGTGTTACCCTTCCGAATTGAGTGCCACACTTTCGTTTTGAGTGTTACACTGAGGCCTGTCTGTTTTTGCTATTTATTTTGCATTTTTGTTTTTGCAGCTCTTTTTGTTTTGTTTTTGTGACTGTGTGGAACCCAATTCAGCTTGATTGATTGTGTGACTGCAGTACATTGTTTATTGCTTTCATTTTATGGATCAATGGTCTTGTTAGATAGTAAAATTCATGTTAAATTGCTGTTTTAGGGGTTGTTTTTAAAAGTCTGGAACGGATTAATTCATTTTGCATTACTTTCTATGGGAAAGCGCGCCTTGGTTTTGGAACGCTTTGGTTTTGGAACGGACTTCTGGAACGGATTAGGTTTGAGAACCAAGGTACCAGTGTATGTTAGTCAAATGTTGCATACAAAAATGTATATATTAGGATAAGGAGAAAGGAGAAAGTGACAGAGTTGTCCATACCTAAATCTGTCTTAAAGATGGCCCACTCTCCAGTAGTCTTTTACTCACAATTGTCCACTTCCCATTCAAGCTCGAACATACTTTAATTGGTTTACTTTGCCGGAAGGATACTAAGCAATCAGAAACTGCTTCCACACTGCAATGTACATAAACTGCAGTTGTGCTAGAGCTTCAGCACCACCAGTAGTGTCAATTGTGTTAATATATATGATCAGAAGACTTCATGGAAAGGCACACTTAATCCCCAAGTGACATAACTCACCGTACTGCAAGTCAACCCCAGTTGCATTAAACCCAATGGCCCTTGAGTGCCAGCTCTTTTTCAGAGTTAGTAAGAGGTATGAGGCAGAGCATGCGATGGCCCCTTCAAATGTAAAGGGCAATATATGTCTTTTAAACAAGGTCCAGCAAAGGTCAAGCAATAAAGAGGCGAGAAAAAGAAACAAAATAAAAAGTGAATGGTCAGATGAAGAGAGCCTTTAAAACAGAGCTGGAATCAAATTAGGGAATAAATCAAACGATGGAGTCCTGAAACAGGGAAAGGTTATAACCCTGAAAGTGTTTGGAGAGGGAACATGTCAGCACAGACACACCAAATCATCATTTACATATATAAAAACCAAAGGAACAGACTGTAGCCATTGAATCCAGGGAGGAGTTGTTCAGTGTGTGAACCACTTAACTTTTTAATACGGAAGCGTCATTCAGCAATCAAATACGTTAAACAGCTAAGGTCAAATTAAACATTAATGTTGATTCTCTGAAACCTTTTGGGCTCCCAGTGCTTCTCAGACCAATCTATAGATTAAACAAGAGATAACAATGGACTAGAAATCAGGCAGTCAGGTTTGCTAAGTTTCACTGCAATTTTATGTCAGCCCCCTTTGTCATTTAAAATATTTTCGCTTAAAACATATTCCTTCCTCCCCTTTCCCCCTCGGCAAATGTATTCCATTATTTAGGTTGGAGCCAGCTTTTACTTCTAGTTAGTGATGGTCAATGAGCACAGCAATGCTTCCATTGTGTACCACAAGGGTGGGAGTCTTATTAGGCCCTCAGTGGATTCTGCAGCATCCTCTCCACAAATTATGGATTTATCTTCAAGGCCACAATTCAGGTGCCCTTCAAAGGGCAAAGGTGATGGCTCACTGGTTGCTACTACTCTATCATCCCTCTCCCCATCGCAATTCCTTCCTTATTAAAAGCCAGGTGTCATGGATCATGTCAAGTACTGGAGAATGAAGGGCAGTGCACAGGAGGTAGTGATGGATTCTGGTTGAGCTGACGTTTTTCAGTGGAAAAACCCTGGGCTCAAAGCCCTTGGGTGTCTGCCGAGTGCAGAATTGGGCATGAATTTGATATCCCTGATGCATAAGATGTGTAGCAAGTTCTCTTGCTGTGGGCTACATCTGAACATAAGTGTGGGAGAGATGTCCTAAAAAGACATTCCAATTTAAGGGAGCGGTCTAATGATCACGAGGAAGAGATTTGTACATCATAAAGCCATATGTGATTTCTGAGGCAGCAACAGCCACTGTCAATTTCAGTGTCTCAGCTTCTCATTTTTGCAATCCTAAATTCAGCTTTCCACATTTCCATTTTTTGCCTTTGGGTGATACTTTCTAATAAGAAAACTTAAACCATAGGTCCTGAGCAGGTTGAAGGTAAAGCCTAATATATCTTTGTATCCCAACAATAATTCCCCATATCATTGTAGGGTTAATATGGGGGCAGGAGTACAGTGAAACTTTAGGGACATACATCTAGAAAATGGAACAAACCTATTAATAATGTCTTCTATCTGGAGCAGCAGTTGATTCACTAGCTACCACATTTGGAGCAGTATTATCCAGTAAGTGTATTTGATCCCTTTAAGCCACATATGGGAAGAACCATTTGTATTAACCAGGACTGAGAAACTTCTGGCCCTCTAGATATCATTAAACCCCAACGCCCATCAGCCAGGCTAGGATGGATAATGTTCAGGGCTGATGGGAGCTATAGTACAAATTGAATTGTTGCCCTGAGTTTGGCATATATGCAATCTATGGAGGGTGGTTGCATTTTCAAGTCTATTCTTGTTTTGTTTGTATTGTGTTTTAACACTCTGAGGTCATGTGTGTTGAGGGGTGGGGTGGGGAAAATAAAACACCGAATTCACCCCTGCTATAAGCCAAGGCAGCATGACTGGTGCAGGTTTCTCTCAAATAATTGTACTAATTATCACATTTTGCGTATGTCTCAAGGTCATTTTCAGAGGTAAAAACAGCTGGAAATGGGTTTAAAGTAGCTCAAAACCCAAATGAAGGTAGGTTTTTTAAAAATGCAAAGTGACACAATTGTTCTTTTTTCAGGGAATTCCCAATGTCTTTTGCTATGCTAACAGATAATAATAATAATAATAATAATAATAATAATAATAATAATAATAATAATAATTTATTATTTGTACCCCGCCCATCTGGCCGGGTCCCCCCAGCCACTCTGGGCGGCTTCCAACAAACATTAAAATACATTAAAATATCACACATTAAAAACTTCCCTAAACAGAGGAACTATAGTGGAAGCTGCCTTATACTGAGTCATCCACCTAGCTCAGTATGATCTGCACCGGGGATGGGGAACCTGTGTGGACCCCCAGATGTTGCAGGGCTACGGTTTCCATCATGCCTGGCCACTGGCCAAGATGTCTGGGCCTGATGGGACTAGGGATTTCAACAACACCTGGAGGGCCACAGGTCCCCATCCCTGAGCTACATGCTCCTGTGCTTCAAGCAGGAGACATATCCAGCCCCACCTAGAGATGGCAGAGGTTGACTCTGGGTGTCATGCCTAGCCCTGACCTGGTAGCAGACACTGATTCCTCAGAGAACAAGAATCATACAGCCCACATGTCAAGGACCTTGAGGAGCAGGCAGGGCCCCCTGAATGCAAGGCTGAGGATGACCCTTGATCACCTGATGAAGAACCCCTGGCACTTTTGCAAAGGCTTATGACTTCTGTAACTGGGACCCTAGCTCCTGGGGTCACCCCCTGGAGCTTGACACTGGGACCTTTCATGTGTTAGGCATGAGTTCTTCCCATAAGTAATGGTGAAAGTATATCTATTTTACTTTGAGTTTGTTTCTTTAAGAATGTGCAGGGAAGCAGCTGATGAGGATGCAGAAAGAGCTTGCACCATAAGGCATCAATCATACAAAATGAACATGGCAAGAGAAGATAATAATTATAGTGGACAGAGAAAGTGACAAGGTTCTCTTGTAATTAATAGGTTGTATATAAAGGACCACAGAAGGAAGATAGGGAGGGGCCATTCCCCTCCCTATCTTCTATACCACTAACTGTCTGCCTCCCCACTCTAGTTCTGTTTTAGAACAATATGTTTCAAGGATATAGGACAACACAGTGAAACTCTTCTGAACTATAGTCTTAATTTCACTGCTGATTCATATATATAGCCACCACCGTGGGGAAGCAGCTCACAGTTAGTTCTAAATTTGATTGCCTCATTGTTGAGATATTTCAGCCATAAAGATACACTCTGCTTCCCCCTTTTTTGTGCATGTGACTCTGCTTGAGATAAGTTGTTCATATAAATGAGACGTTTTTCTTTCTGTGCCAGCCCTCAGCATTTTGGTGCTGTAGCTTGGAGTTCTTTTTTTAAAGCAAGAAAACTTCTAACACATGAAGAGACTTGGTGGGCAGGGCCAAAGCCAAAAAGACGGCAGAACTCTTATATGTGCACCGTAGACCACATTCCAGTCACACACCAGCCAGATGTTTCCATTTCTACCTCCATGCACACCCACAGCTCTTCATCCTCCATGCAGGCAACCAGGGGCGGAGGAAGGGGTGGGTGGTGGGTGCGGGCCACCCCAGGTGTCACCACTGAGAGGGTTGACAAAATGCCAGGCAGCACTCACCGCGGGGCCTGCAGCTCTCCTCCTAAGAGAGACGCAGTGGCTTGGGCGCGTGCAGGCTCCGCGCTGCCCAAACACTGCCTCCCCCCAGCTGTAGGGTGGCTGAGTGGGAGGAGGCTCGCCCCACCCTCGCCTCACCCCGTACCTTGGGCGTGCCGTCCCAGGCGCCTTGGCAGCTTCCTCCGCCAACTGCAGGCAACCAAGAAACATTTTCACAGTTCAAGGACACATCCCAGACAAGCAAATGTATTTGAGGAGGATCAGAGTAGGACCAGTGAGGGGTTCAGGCTGAGAAGAGAAGGACAGAGTCTGGGGATGGATGTGGCCTGAGGGGAGTCTCAAGGGCCAGATAGAGGACATGACTGTGAATACTAGTTGCTGGGAATTGCACTTTGGAATCCCACATGTTCTTATGGGAGGCCGGGAGCCTGCATTTAGACCCTGGGTATGAGGTTCTTCACCCATGCTGTAAAGAGGTTTGTGCCTGACAATTCCTGACTGAATAGAAATTCGTGTGCTGGTTTCCTCGATACATCTCTATCTCCCATGCCTGCTATGGGATTGCGCTAGTTTTTAACAGAGCACAGGGAAGGGTTGTTGCTTAGTAGTGAAGCATCTGCTTTGCATGCAGTGGCTTCCAGGTCCAATTGCTGGTATCTCCAGGCAGAGATGGGAATGTTTCCTTTCTGAAAGCTCAAAGGGCAGCTGCCAATCAATGTAGACGATCCTGAGTTAGGTGGACCAATGGTCAGAATCGGTATATGCAGACACCTACTGAGATCATAAGGTTTTCTCTTTTAAAATTGTGGTATCTTTCACAGGGCAAAACAGTATCATTGTGAATGTGACTCTTTGAATTGGATGCCGAGTTTTCCAAATGGTCACAGATTATCTGGCTGCAGCAGGATGGAAAGGTTTTAGCTAATAACAGTGTTTTGAAGAAAGGCAGCTGATAGAAGAATCTATTTCGCCGGTCACGTTCACAGAATTATCTATATACCTCCCAGTCTGAAGAACAAATAATAAACCTAAGGCCAGCTCTTTGAAGATAGTGGAGAAAAATAAATACGGGAGCATCTGCAAGTAATCCCTTCTAGCTGCAAGAAAAACACAGAGATTAATGAAAAAAATAACACTGTTGCACAGATACTTGTTTGTAATAGGAGTGGTTTCGAAATATATTTTGCAACATAGAAAGATGCTTGTCATGGTGACATTTGCTATTCCTCCATTTGTGTACCAGAGCAGGAGATGGGGAGGAAATTTATTCTTATAGAAGGAAGGTATGTATGCAATGTTTTTCTATAGGTGTTTTGCATATCAATACTTCCTGCATCTACAAAATGGGAGGAGTGTTGGTACAGAAAATATTGATCTGATGTGTAAAGGATTTTCCTATTCTAATTGAATCAGGAGGGTTCTGGAAGCTTCTCTGTGTGGTACAAACTACTGCAAGCTGGAAGTTTCTAGCCGACAAGCAAGTTTCTGTTCTGCCTAGAAAACAGGCAGAAGGTTCCTGATGTTTGGATTATTCCTTCAGAGAAGCTGAACAGCTGCTTTAACTGGTTCTGTTATCTCTTTCACTCAAGGTCATGCTGACTATAATCATAGGCCAGAAGGAGTCCGAGTTTCAATTTTCTATCTCTCTTTCCTTCTGGTGTGGTGTTCTGTACATAGTATGCTTAAGGTTTTAGTCTTATTGTAAGTTGTTGTAACTTTAGGTTAAGTCTGCTGCAACTGGATTACTTATATTTTCCTTGACTTTCATTCTTTTCACCATTGGAATTTCATGCTTGGCAACACAGTCCATTGTAATAAAATAAAATGAACTCCTACATTCATTAAGACTAATTTATGGCTATGGTTAATGTTCTTAAAGTGAGTGCCAATATCCATCAGAACATCCCTTTGCAATCCAAAAGTGATATAAAGATATGCCTATAAAAAAGTGACTGAAAACTCTGGTGTTTCCCCCCACTGCTTTGATGTAGTCATACTTTATTTATTGTGCTATATCATCCATTCACAACCCAGTTGCACACTGGGTCAACACCTTCATCAAGCTTCATTGGACCATTCTCTTTTTCCACTTACAAACTGCCCTGGTGGTATGGGAAGTAAGGAACCTTGGTCTTGCTGTTAAGTTCCTAGGTTCCCAGGTTCCAGCCTTAAAGCTATTGACTCAAGCTCTATCAGTTAGTATACAAAATTATTTTAGCCTCCCTGAAGAGACTAAGCCTGTTGACCCTGAAGTGTTTACAATATGAAATGCACTGGGCCTAAACGTACTGCACCTTTGAGGGCTTCTATCTCCATTGTCCTTGTGCTGAATCCTTCCTCCTTCCCTCCCTGGAGCAACTTGCACCTTTAGAAGCTCCTGAACTATTAAGGGCAGGGCCATCTTAACTGTTGGCACTAGGGGTGCACGGCACCCGGGCGCCGGGCTCTCATGGGCACCAGGCTGAGATTCTGGGGCCGAGCGTTGGAGTCCGGGGAAGAGCCGCTGACAGCTGTGGAGCAGAGCCCGTCGGAGAGCCACCAGTGGTTCTTCCCTGGATTCCAATGCTCACCCCCGAACCCGCGCCGAGCCACTGCTCTGCTCCGCTCGGCTGTCGGCTCTTGCCCCAGCTGCATGGTGGCTAACTGTTTCGGCTGTGCGCAACGTGCCCAGAGCGCCGTGTAATGTTATGAGCACTGCACAACGCATCCTGTTGCGTGCGCTGAGCTGCGGGTTCCTTTGCTGGCTTTTCCACTGTCGGTGCATGCTCCTAGTGCTGCCCAACATGGGGTGCCAGCGCAGAATGATGGGGAATGCAAGCGGCAGCAGAGGAAAAATCTCTGGACGGGATCCACCGTGCGCCAACAGTGCCAACGGCAGCAACAAAACCTGACGAATAGGAGCACACGGATCAACTCCAGAGAACTTTCCTCCACTGCCACTTGCATTCCCCATAATTCTGCACCGGCACCCCACGTGCCAGGAACCCGCAGCTTGGCACATGCAACAGGATGTGTCGCGCACCGCTCACAATGTTACATGGAGCTCCGGGCGCTGTGCGCGCAGCCGAAATAGTTAGCCACCATGCAACTGGGGAGGGGGGAGGCAGCGGGCAGACAGTGCGGTGACTGTGCCACCCGACATTCCCCCCAGCATAGAACCCGCACCCATCTTTGCACGCCTCTGTGCATGTGGTGCTGTCACCCCCATTGGCTGGTCACCCCCATTGGCTGGTCCCGCAACCGTTCTAAAGGTAAACAACTATTTCCTTTTAAAAAAGGTCCACAACCTAGGGGCACCAGGCGGATCTTTTGCACCCCAGCGCCGCATATGCTTAAGACTGCTCTGATTAAGGGCAGCCTCACATATAAATAGATTACAGTAGCCCAGCCTCAAAGTTGCAAAGGTTGCTAGATGAGCCATCAAATTTCTCTCTCCATCACTTCTGCAGGTAACAGAAAGGTATAATTCCACTCTTAGAATGGTGACTTGCAAAATTTCTTTTGCAAGTCACCTGCACATGTAAGAATTGTGTTGAAGAATTGTACTCCTGCACATGTAAGAATTGTGTTGAAGGCGGAATTGTCATGCAATCTGCACCTGCTGAAATCCTCTCTTTTCTAGAACTAAGGAATGCAAGAGGCCACCCTGCCCACTCTCTGCCAAGTGCCACCATTTGGCACTTGACAGAGATCATTCCTGAGTCACTGGCTGTGCATCTGAGAGAAATGGCTGCAGGTCTTTTACCAAGGATAGCTGACAGAAAGCACTCTTGGCATATTACCGGTACCTTCAGAGCTTTGTTCAATGTATGATGGACAGGGACCATTAATTCATGCAGCTTGATAAACACACAGGAATCTGCCTGTTCCAGGAAGGCCAGGACTGGGCATTGTTTGACCAGCTTCCTTGGCAATGTAGCTCATCCTACTATAAGCACTTTGGACAGGACAAAAAAAAAAAAAGCAAGCAGATCCTCTGCTTTCCATATCTGTTGCTTACATGTGTTCAAAATTCATTTAGCACTTCTGGCTCTTCATTTATGAATATGCCTTATTATAGGAGGGGAGGTTGTAAATGACAAACAACATCATCTGTGAATCAGGCTGAATAAATATGGCTTTTAAAATTCGTGAATCAAATCCAATATGGGTCCTATGACAAGGATTTGAATTTGTACGCTCATATTCTGAATACAGATTAGGGCAGATAATTTGAATAATTCACCATGCATCATTTTACTCATTTGCATTTTACTAATTTGCTGTTCATTAATTTGCCATGGGTAATGAAAAATGTCCATTGACTTGAGTGATTCAGGTCAAGTTTTTGGGTTACACGTCACGGGAAGTTCTGGAATATTCTTCTCTTGGAAGTTTCTAAAAAGAGACTAGAAAGACTTAGAAATTGAACTTTAGATTCACAAGGGACCTTCACATCAGCTGTTGTAACTCTTCACTCCAAATAGAATTCTCCATGCCAACACCTGTAAAAAGCAGGGATTTCCTTTTTCCTTTCTTTATTCAATGCTTACTACATTTATATCCTGCCTTGCCTTCAAGGAGTTCAAGGAAGCCTACATAGCTCTCCATGCCCCTCATGCTGTTCTCACAACAACCTTGTGAGGTAGGTTAGGTTGAGCGATAGTAGCTGACCCAAGGTCACTCAGTATGATCTGTAGCTGAATGGGGATTGGAAGAGGAATCCACTGCCAGTTCCACAGATCAAAGTGGTAAAGTATGTATGGGGCAAAGCAATCTCACAATATAGGAAGGGCACATATGTTTGTGTCATTCCCTACATTCAAGCATAGTGGTGTATAGGCAAATTTTAATGTGAAAAGAGCTCCTTATTCCCATTGTTTTAAGAGAGAAGAATAGTTCCTCATCAAAGACAAACAGTTTTGAAGAATAATGGCAAAAATGGAGCAGAGGTTAGCAAAATGGGCTTGGGAAAACTCAAGTGAATATCCATGGATTTACTATGTGGATACAGGAAAGTCAGTCTTTCTGTCAAACTCACCTTCCCATCTGTCAAATGAGAATTATAGTGGCCTAGCTCAGGGCAGGATCATTGTGGTGAAAACGAAATAAAATGTGCAATTCACAAATTAAGCATGCTATGTACATGAGAAATCCTAAGCAGCGTTGGAGTGATGTTCAGATGGCGGTATCTAGATTTGTGCTGTATGCATGGAGTTTGTTTCTATGCTGAAGTTTCACCCTCTCTTATTCAAGAGAATATGTAAGTGGTTGAAACTCTATTGATACTGCCTACTGACATATATACTGTGAAGATGCTATATTTCTAAAAATTGCTGAATGCTCAGGGCTCTTTCTCATGTTATATTTATGTGATGTGGGAGTAGTGCAGGATGTCACTCTCAGCTGAAAAATGTTCTTTTACCGTAATTGAGGAAAAGCATGTTTACCTTTGAGGAAGACATGGTGACTCCTAAGCCAACTTCTTTGGTAGACGAAATGTATAGTAAGCCTTTTCACTTCAGAGTTTAAGACCATTTAGGCACACATGATCAGTAAATGTTCAGGATCACGCCAAGAGCTCATTGGGGTTTTGGCCCCATGGGGGAAGCACTATATGGCATGCAAAGGTACACTTGCAGGCTGATTATAACCCAACTACTCATCACGTGTGTGTGTGTGTGTGTGTGTGTGTGTGTGTGTATGTGTGTGTGTGTGTGTGATGTGTCTAAGGGGTGTGGCTAGCTGGCACATTTTTATAACCCTATTTACACACTCAGTGCCCAAGTTACCGAATAACAGAAGAAGGCTGTATTGTCTTATCTGTGATTGTCCAACAACAGTACAGCTTGCTTTCATTGCAGCCTGATGAAAGCTAAAGCCTAATAATATATTGGTAGGGCTGTAGGGTCTTCCCTCTGGAGTTTAATATTATGACGGAAGGGTTTTTGCATCTCATATCTGCATATCTGTTTCATTCTGGCTTTATTTCATTCTGGGATATTTTATAAATGCCTATTTTAAGCTGAAGCTATCATTTGCTGTGAGCTTTGCGGATGATCAGGTGGGCTGCAGTTTTAAATAAACAAACAAATGCCCTCAGATCACAGTTTTAAATCAAGCTCTCTGCATCTGTTACGAGCTGTGTGCATTCAGTAATAATAGGAACTGGGCTCCATTTTGTGAACACATTGTTCTTTGCTGCAGTTTGACTGTACACCATCTGAAAAGCTAAGGTTTATCTCAGCCAAAGATACAGTATTTATCTTTCCATTAACAGGGGAGAAGGGGAACTTATTCAGATTCAAAATGATTTCTGAACTCTTTACAGTTCTCCTTAACACATCAAAACATCTGCCCTATAGTTCCAGCACCTGGGCAGCCATTCTGAGCTCTGATACCTGTTTTTAATTTAACACGCAAAACAAATGGGATAGTTTTGCCATGTGAGCAAAATGGCTTTAGTTATCATAGCCAGAGAACATATAGTGCTTTGGTATTATTTCAGCGTCCTTTTTTGGTTTCCACATTCTGTAAACATGTTGGTTTTCATTTTGTTCCCTGTTGGCTCTTTTGACCAATAATATGCTTAGCTCAATGTTCTTCAGCATTGGTTTTGAAAATGTTGGACCTGCAGGGTCCAAGTGTTGGTGTAAATATATAGAGAGAGAAAAAGGAGAATATCTGGATGCCAAGATCCAAGTTTGGGGCAAGTACTATTTGATGAGAGAACCCTAGCAGAAAATCACAAAATATGCAGTGGAAGTCTGGTCCAGAAACACTTAATGCAGAATGTTGTCTGTTCTGTTAGAACCTGATTGGCTCCAGCAGTGCTAGTAAGATTGGGATGCCACATATAGATCCATAGAAAAACGTAAATATATTTGCATCAACACAACACCCATAAGGATGAGCTTCAGTTTAACTTCAATTCTATTAATCATTGTAATTGGGCTTTTAGCCAGGATCAGACCCCAAGTGAAGTGTGCCTGGGACCCCATCCCCATGCTTGTACCTTACACAAACTCAACATCTAAAAGCCACACACAGCAATCTTACATAAGAACATGGTGCTAATCCTATTGTATTGTTTTTACTACTTTTGATCGGATTACGTCAATATGTTTAGTGTTTTTTTTTCACGATCTCTCTGGTTGCTGCAATAAATCCTTCAATTTCTGAGAAGATAATCTCTTATTTGGTGGCATTTTGCTATCCAATGCATATTCTACCATTCTTGGCAAGCTGGATAATGCCATGCATTTTGTTAGTATCAATCCTAAGGGGGTCTGTTTTGGTATGAATTCCTTTTAATCCCTTTAGCCCCAAATATCCTTTGCCAGAGGTCTGATTTTGATCTTTCCACAGTCCTGTTGGTAGATCCTGACTCATTCTTTGGGAATCCCCTTTCTAGGCCTACAGTGCTTTGTTCTTGGAACAAGTTGCAGTGTAATTAAATAACCCCCAGTTTTACTATTGAAGCACTTCCCGCCATAAAACATATCATGAGAAAAGAGGTATTCGTAATGTTGGGCATTTCAGGCAGAGGGACATCATAGATTCCTCCACCCCAAACAAAGTTGAGAATAGCTGATGTGTGATTCAGATCACGTAACAAATTGTGTAAGTAATGAAAGGCCATGCTCTATGGATGCAATCTGCTTGAAGAAATAATTTCCACAATTCACTGAAGACTTGATCTTTTGAGAGCTGCAGCTTTGCTTACATTTATCATTTGCATACTTCCGCATCTTCCTGTTTGGTTACAAAGCTCCTCCTTGTCTTCTCTGTCTTTATTTAGTCCCATAGAGGTTTGTCCACCTACCTGTAAACTGTGCAAAGAACATTTCATTAGAAACATCCATGCATGCACACAGTTTTTTGCTGTTGCCCGCATAAGTAATGATAAGTGACAAGAGCCAAAATCTGTTTGATAATTTAATTCCCATTGCTGAATTATGATTCTGTATGCATCATTAGTTCAATCAAGAACCAGTCACAATAGGAACTACTTCTGTTTACAGCACGAGGCAGGCAAGGCTGCTCAATGAAGCAGTCAAGGGTATTTAATGTTACATTTGTTCTTTACTATGAAAACAAACAAGCGTGCTCCTGATCTACAGTAATCTGAATATTTCAGCCCAGACATGACAACGCAGCTGGAAATTAGGCAACCTCTATGTGGGCTAGTGATTTAGTGATCTGAGAACGAGGCTTCTGAAGCTCAGTCTCAATCACTTGGGCTGGCTCTGAAACATAAAATAAAAAATGATTGAGTTGCATTTCTGAAATGGGCCATCATTTCACAGACAGACTTTTACATCATCTGGAATGATTCTTTCCTATGGAGCCACTTCATATTGGTGCAATTCACAATTGCATGTACATACCTTCATTTCTCAACATTACATCCCTCTTGAGACACTGAACGGAATGCATTGAGGGGCATCACACACACTGTTCTTGCAGGCCATCTCCGATTAGTTCTGTATAGACTATATTAATGTTCAACTTTACTTCACATGCTCCCAATTACATGTGATAAGCCCTATGTATGTGCAGTTGCATAGGTGGGCTCTATGTCAACAGTCAGAAACACAGACAACACAAATGATTCTGCTCCCTCCTATGACTTCAGTTGAACATCAGGATATGGCTTAAATTACTTAAAACTTGATGGGTGGCAGGGGAATGTGTTAACTGATTGTTGGAAAATGTTACATATTGGAGGGATTTTAATGGATCTCCAAAACACCACCCCAGTGCAGACATTTAAAGCACCATTATTCCACTTTAAACAGTAATGGCATCCCCCCTAGTGAATCCTGTCATGGGTGCTGAGATTTGTTAGGAGAGCCCCATTCCCCTCACAGAGCTACAATTCCCAGAGTAGTTTAACAAGCAATCCCTCTTCCCAGGGGACTCTGGGAATTGTAGCTGTGCAATTCTCTGCAGCCCTAACAAACTAGAGTTCCCAGGATTCTTTGGGGGGAAGCCGTGACTGTCATAAAGTGGTACCATAGTGCTTTAAATGTATAGTGCAGATGACGCCATATACATATATAAGCTTATTAACCCATACATGCATGAGCCTTGTGTCCCCATACTCCTTCACGCTACCCCTTGTTGTACTACAGTTGAAAACCTTAGATAATTAACCATAATGTCCTATTATGGTTTTCAGGACTGGAACAAGCCATGATCTGAATCCTACTTTAGACCACGGTTTCAGATCCTAGTTTATTCTAATGCAGGTATTAGACATTCAGACACAATGGGAAACTATGATTAATCAGCTCTGGAAATCTTCAATCATGGCACACCAAGAAGGCAGGAGAGAAGGGGTGGCGCAAGGACATTTAGGGCATTTAGATACCAAGTTTGGGCAGATCTTGGCTGAATGAGCTGAGAGATGCACCACCGAACAGGGGCCACATCCCTTGAGAACAGCACCATAAAGTGGTAATTTGCATTATGGAGTGAGCAATTGTAGACTTAACACCCCTGAACTTTCATATTGTATGAAATCCAAAACTTTGCAATAGAGTCAGTCTGTACATTCAGTCATCAAGGGTGGAGTTCTGAGATATCGTAACATACATATGCGTTTAAACTGGACTACAGTCACTCTGGCTGAATAGAGTATGAGGAAACACTGTTTTGAATTTAATTTCCACCCTGGACCACACAAAGTACAGCCTTCAGAGTAATACATCTTTCATGTCTAATAGCAGGTTTGTCCCTGATATGAGTGAGTTGTTGTTGTTTTTGTTGTTTTTGCCAAGTTGCAATCTCAGGGGGAAGCTGGATATGGCAGACATCTGCAGATATTTCTTCACTTCTTCCATTACCTTGCCTAACTTAGAACAAAATGTCAGAGGGATCAGCTACTCAGACAACTTGGATCTCCTCTGAAAGCCCTTTCCTTGCCCTGTTATTGTGTGATCAGTTAATTCATGATGATAATAATGGAGTCTTTGTCAGCAGGTATTCATTTTATTTCCAAGGCTTATAGTTGCGAAATATAAACACATAATTTTAATCTTCATATTGTTCGTTCACTTAATTTATTGGTTTTTAAATTGCTGGAACTTCGTAGCAAGGGAAATTTCCTGATCTCACCAAGGCTGCTCTTGTTGATCTTGTACAGTTGTGGTAGAAAGGCAGTTTGGTGTGGTGGTTGAAGTGTAATGGTTAGAGACTTAGACTTGGGAGAGACAGGTTCGAATCCGGCCTCAGTCATGAAGCTCATTGGGTGACCTTCGACCAGTCACACTCTTTCAGTCTGATGTATCTCACAGGATTGTTGTGAGGAACCCTGGTAAACATAATTTTCCCAGGACCTGCAAGTCACTTGCATTGATGTCAGGAAATCAGGATACTGCATGCCTAAGTGTGGTGTAGTGGTTAAGAGCGGTAGACTCATAATCTGGTGAACTGGGTTCGTGTCTCTGCTCCTCCACATGCAGCTGCTGGGTGACCCCCAAGTCACATTTCTTTGAAGTCTCTCAGCCCCACTCATCTCACAGAGTGTTTGTTGTGGGGGAGGAAGGGAAAGGAGAATGTTAGCCGCTTTGAGACTCCTTCAGGTAGTGATATAGCGGGATATCAAATCCAAACTCCTCCTCCTCCTCCTCCTCCTCTTCTTCGAACTACGTATTCTCTCTGTGACCACCATCAATTTTGGGTGGAAAGTAGCTTGGTTTGACATGTCCAGTTCTGAGTAGAACCAGGAAGTGTGTACCTTCACTTCTGTATATATCATGAGTGGTGAACTGTAGTCTTCTTCTTATGGTATCAATCTATTATTATTATTATTATTATTATTATTTACTTGCATTCTGAAATATTTCACAAAATAAGATGATATATTAATTCTTTCCTTTCTTGCTCTGGTCAGCACTGATGTCTCACAGTGCAGAAGAGTGAACAAAACCTTCCCACATATCATGGGGGCAGGGGAAGTTTTCCTTACTTGATGTCAGCTGGAAACAAAAATATGTGATAAAAATTTAAGGTGCGCCTCATTTATTGCAATGTGGCTACATGTAGGAGTTAGGCAATAATCATTTGGCCTGTGTCTTTATGCCGTGTTGACTTTTTCACACTTACTCATGAAGGGTTGGCTGGGTAACGAGGTCCAAAACATCACCTCAAATGGCTGGAGGCCAACCTGTGTTTGTTGTCCATTTCTTAGATCTCCCAGTCCAGTGTTTTCTTTGGAAGAGGAAATCAGAGTCTGATATTTTCAAGGAACGTGGCTCAGATTTACTGCTGTGGGATATTTGGCATAGTGAATATGCTATTCTTTCTGCAGCCAAATGTTTCAGGGAAAGTCCCTGTTCTTAACATCTTAAAAGAATGCCTGCTAGACAGGTCCTTTACAAAACCTTTGCCTACAGCTTGGTCACTAAGACAAGCAGTATTAGCTAAAAGTGAAAAATTCAGTCCTGAGTGACTGAACACCTCCAGCAGGTAATATCACCTGCAGGTTGTGATGGTCAACATGGTTGGAGTTCTGAGTTCTGTCTAGTTGATAGTCTTTCTGCTCTTTCAATTATTATCCTTGCACACCCATGCAGGCTGTTACTGACTTTACTCTGCTAGGGCTTCAATCACAATGAGCCGCTGCAGGCATGCCACTCCACCAAGCCTGCTGTCTTCACACCATACTTTTGAGCAAGGCAACCTGAAATAAGTCAAAGTTGTAAATGCAAGTTAAAAATAATCACTGCTTATTTTGCAACTTGGTCCAGGTTAAGCTCCAACATGCACATGCACACGCCAGTGGCACATGTAATACTTGCCACATGACGGTGGCCTTAAATAGCCACCTTGTGGTGAGTTCTTCGTGCCACAGTAAAAACATTGTTATTTACTGCCCATTTCCCAGATGGTGAGATGTCCCAGGGGTTTGGCTTCTTGGAAGAAGATGTCACTGGAGATTTATAGTGCTTGTATACTATTTTATTTACATATCATACAAGTATGATTTGGGTGTAGAGACAAGCAGCAGCTTACATGCCCGTACTAAGTAGCACATGCTCCCTTAAGGACTCCCAGCCTTTAGTGTGCATTTCCCTCTTCCCCTGCTTCTGTCATTCTTTGTCAATCCACCACCTTTTCATCAGCACATCCACTAGTGGAGTGGAAAGCAGAGATACCCACAGTGGTTGGAGCCAGAGCCACCAAGAGCCAGAGCCAGAGCCAATGACATGCAGAGCCAACTAAGGGCTCAGCCATGCTTGCTCTTGTCTCGCTGCTTCTCCCCTGGGGAAAACCACTCTTTAGCACCCAATTGGGGCAAACGACAATTTGAGTTTTCTCTGGAAAACTGCTCAGCCCCGTGCTTTCTAAGCACGGCACAAGCAGAAGTGCCCTGATTCTTGTTTTGTCCCCATCCTCTCCCTAATGAGTTCTGCAACGGCAACACTAATAAACAGGAGAAGAAGGAGGATGACAGGTATTTCCATCCCCTGTAGCTAAGGAGGCAGGCAGATGGGAGCTGGCTGAGGGAAGATGGAGGTTGGATGAGTGATGCCCCATGGACCAGTTCCCCACTACAAAGAGGCCTCCTTCTCCACCCCTTAGCTGAGGGAGAGAGAGATGGACCACCTTCCCCAAGCTCTGATTGATTTCCAATTCCAAACATTCCAGGGTGGTTCCAGTGTGGTGTAGTGGTTAAGAGCGGTAGACTCATAATCTGGTGAACCGGGTTCGCGTCTCCGCTCCTCCACGTGCAGCTGCTGGGTGACCTTGGGCTAGTCACACTTCTTTGAAGTCTCTCAGCTCCACTCACCTCACAGAGTGTTTGTTGTTGGGGAGGAAAGGAAAGGAGAATGTTAGCCGCATTGAGACTCCTTCGGGTAGTGATAAAGTGGGACATCAAATCCAAACTCTTCTTCTTCTATATCAAGAAACCTTCCTTTAAGAGTTTGCTCTCACAAAGGGACATCATGAATGGCCCCCTCTTTCTTCCAGCACCTCAAGGACACTTCCTGCCCCCTCAACAACTGCATCACTCTGCCTAACAGTAGGGCTGGATTTGAACTGAGATGTAAAAATCGTGCCAAAGGCTTCATGGAAAAAACTATTGAGGAGGGTTGGAGGGTAAAGAGCGGTGGTGCTGGGATCCCACCATTTTTAGTGCACACAATGTTATCAGTTGTGAAGAGATCCAGGTTCAGACCTCAGGGTGCCCAAAGAGACTTGGGACAATTGGTGAGGGGGAATTCCTCAAAGTTTCCTTCACAGAGACCCCCTTGAACTATGAAGAGCTGCTAGAATTCCACAATTGACTCAGAAGTTGTTTTTATCCCCCCAGACTGGAGCTCTAGCAGTCAGGTTGTGGTAAGCAGAAACCAATGTTACGAGACACACAAAAGGATATTTGTGGCCTGGCTTCACCACAAAGGAAGTGAAATATTCAAATGTCAATTGCCGTATTGGTCACAGTTGGTGGTTTCAAGCAGCTTTTGCCACTTGCCAGGGCTACACGTGGTTCCTTCCGCTAATGCTGTCAATAGAATTTGCTGAATTCTGTCATTAAGTACCAAATAGACATTATTGACTTATAACATTTCCCCATTGATCCTCCTCCCCCACCCTCCGTTTTATCGCCAGAACAACCCTGTCAGGTAGGTTATTAGGCAGAGACATGGTGAATGCTGCAAAGTCACTCAGCAAGTTTCACAGCTGAGTAGAGAATGGGGGTCCCTCCTTTAACCACTATACCACACAGTCTTGTGATATTGAATAGCAATGTTGGTTTATCTTACTGTGATATGCATTGCCCATTCCAAAAACAGATGTATGTCAAGAGGCGGTCCCTGTCCCAGAGAGATTATTGCTCATCTCATTCCCACAGAAGTGTTTTATTGACATGTATTTATGCTGCAAACTCCCATTAAACTAAAAAGGCAATAAACTGATTATGTTCGTGCTCTTTACGGTTTGGATCATTACATTTCTTTCAAAAGGCAATATAAACGTCTAAGCTCCTATAAATATCTCAGCCTTGTTGCTTATCTCCCTAGTAAAACTGGCAGTTGCCTAACCTCACTACACTGTTGTTGTGTAATCTTTTGCGTCTATCTGGCACAGGCTCTGTTTTCTTAGTTTCCCTGATAGGAGAAGAATGCTAGACAGCCTGCTGGAAAAGACAACATTGCAGTTGCTGATCAGAAGTCTGTTGTTTATCTACTGGACTGACTGGTGGCCGTGTAGCCATCTTTCACTGGTTTGGTTTATTAAGATAATGTGTAACAAACAGCAATGGAATAAATTACGGTTCTCTCCCCCTTTAGAGTTGCTGATTTCAAACCCAGAGAGGGTGGCTGCTCCTCTATGTTATACTAGTGAAATTCTTCCTTCCCTGCAGTTCTTGCATCCTGAGCTTCTGCATATTGAACCAGTTTTATCTATGGATTTGAATGGGATTTATTGCCATGTGTGTACAAAAACATGATCTTAAAGATACTGGAGCCTGTTCAGGGTCTCGACATGACATTCCCGCTTTTGATTCTGTTCTATGTCAAACATCAATTTTATTATTGTCAGAACATGGGTGAACTGCTATCTCATTCATGGCAACCATTACATTAAAACATATTCAGATGTTTTCTTAATTTCAGGGTGGGTCCGATGGCAATTTGGCATAAAAACAGTTTGGCTTGAGTTACCCAGATTTGGGTGTGTATGTGTGTGTTAAAAATGCTGTTAGTAATATATAGGTGAATATGGGAAAACAAGCCATTGTAATCCACAGAAGGACTGCCTGTACATGTTTGCTTTTGCTGTAGCATTGTAACTTGATGGCATTCTGCGCTTCCCATCAGAGCTGGCCCATTCATGAGGCAAGGTGACCCTCTCAGGTGGCAGGATCCACAGATGCAGGGTGTCCCAATATAGAAATTTATCCGCCCCCCTTGTTCCTGATGTAGATCTTCACTCATCCCTTCTTCACTTGTGGGGAGCGGGAGGTGCCATTTTGTTGTGCCAAAATGTCTTGGCTTGACCATGCTTGCCATAGAGTCCTCCAGAAATTCTTATTTTTATTTTATTTATTTATTATTGCATTTGCACCCCACCTTTCCTCCACAGAGTTGAAGGTGGCACCCATGACTACCCCCTCCCCATATTATCCTCCCAACAAAACTGTGAGGTAGGTTCATCACCCAATAAGGTTCATCGCCAAGTGGGGAATGGCCCAGCACTCTAGCCACTACTCCACACTTGCCAAAGGCTCAGGAGCCATAGGATCCCCCATAGTTATGGAGGGAAATGGCCTTGGTCCACTGATGGAGCGCATGTACTGCATGAAGAACATCTCAGGTTCAGTAAACATAGGAAGCTGCCTGAGGCTGAGTCACACTGTTGGTCCATCTCACTCAGTAATACCTCAACTGACTGGCAGGACCTTTCCAGATTCTCTCTGAGCCCTATCGGGGGGTGCTGGGCATTGCACCTGGGGCCTTCTGCGTGATAGGCAGATGCTCTTCCTTGGGTCTTCCTTGGAACCTCCCGTAAAAAAGGAAAGGATTCTGTAAGAGGTGATGAGAATGGTCCTCCCCTGCCTGAGAACCCACAGAGTCACTGCAATCAAAGTACACAATTCTGGGCTAGGTGAGAAAAAATGGTTGCCCTGGTATAAGACAGTTTCCCATGTACATAACACAGTTACTGCCAATGTCCTGGATCCCAGATGTTTGCATAACATGGGCCATTGCGCCACACCCTTTGGAGCTGTCCAGATATCCTCATACAGCACTGAAGTGAGGTCAGAAAGGAAATGCCAGCATAGGAGAACCAGTGACTTTAGCCAGGCTGCGGCCGGATTCCAATAAGAATAGGTGTGTGAGTCTTCTTCCCACACGGTGATTCATAGAATTGGGCCATTAGCAAGGAGAGAAGTGGGAAAACACCGACAAAGACATGTAGTTACATGAATAGGACAGATGTTCCAGCCAAACAATGGACAGGCCAGCACTACATGACTAATTCCTCTTGGCATGGCCCTCAGCGCTGGGAGAAGAGGTGCTCCTGATGATTTTTTGGACTGCACAGAGGTGGTGATGTGGCTTCCATACCTCCAAGTCCCAAGAAGTCCGTTCTGCATGATAGTATGAGAATTATTCTGGTCAAGGGAGATAGCTTTAAAAATTGGATTCAAATAAATTAATAGAGGACAAGTCTATCAATGGTTACGCGCACGATGATACTACAGAATCTTAAGGTTCAGAGCCTGTGTGCCTCTCAATAGGAATTACTGGGGAGCAACAGTGGAAGAGGGCTGTTGCCACCGTGCCCCTCCTTGTGGGCTTCTCAGAGGCATCCAGTTGACCGCTGTGGAAAACAGGATGCTGGACTAGATGGGCCTTTGTCTGATCCAGCAGGGGCTCGTACGTTTTTACCTTAAGAACTTTTAGTCCAGGACATAGTGGGACTTCAGCTTGTTTGCTCTTGGAGACACTCAAGGTCTACTGATGGCTCCTATTTCTCTCCACTTACCTCAGCCACATCCCCCACACTGTTGCTTGTGTCCAAGCCAAGGAGATGAGATAAGAACATGGCACAGTGTGGGGAAGCTGGAAATCAGAGCCGCTTCTGCTTCTCAGCTGAGATGTTCTGGTGTTTTCAACAGTGGCTGGAGCCTCTAAGGATGTGTCAGGTGAGAGGAAGGCTGATGGGTAATGGGGCAAGAGCCCCGAGGTCACAGGTCTAACCCAAGTCATCTTGTCCTAGTCTCTCATCACTGCAAGTAACCTACTTCTGAAAGATGGCCCGGCACAGTCCAGATGAGCCATATGTTATTGTTTCAAACATCTGCTATGTTGAGTTTTTACGTTTGCATTTTACAGTGTCTAAGAGGAAGTCAAGAAGCCACAACCCATGTTAATAAGGGTAACTAACTATTATGGAGGTTTTTCTTTTACAACATTACCTAGGATTCTGCTAGACGGGGGTGGGGGGGGGAGAGGAGTGATGTTCAGACTTTATTAATGTGTCCAGACACAGCTAGATTAATGATGAGTCACAGGAGAAATAATGTGAGGTATTTTTATGAAGTTTCTTTCCTCCTGCCGTTATTTTCCTTTTATAAATCAGCAGTGGTAAGCCAATTTTATAGTTCCACCTCCATGACATCTCCCTTTATACTGTATGACTGGGAACCAGCTCCATGGGGCTCTGATGTGTGTTTGAGGCCTGTCTGAGTAGGGCATGCCCAGTTAATATTAGTATCAAAGACTTCTCAGTCTCCAGGACAGGAGTGAATAATACAGCAGCAGCTGCTTACAAGAAGCTCCTATATGTGCTTCAGGTGATCCAAGTGATGAAGACCTAATTTCTTACTCAAGGTGGTCCACCTCTGTCAGGGCTATACCATATCAGACTTCAAGGTTGCCAGGGCTTACTGGCTCAGTAATTTTCCACAGAGACTTTTCTTTACTTACAAAACTTGATCTCAAGGAAAAATGTAGCCAAGTCCAGCTTGATTTCTGACATGTGGTTTACTGTGTGGCCAGGATATTTTGGGATGGAGGAAGTAGGAACGGCTAGGCTGGGTGTGTAGCAACCTGCAATGATCTGGGGCAGAAATATTTCCATGAAAACGATTTCCGAACCAAAATTTTCTGTTTCATTAGCAACAATGAATTAGACAGGCTTGGCAGTTTCAAATATTTTTTGGTATGCTTACTAAAATAAGTAAAATAAGCATGGCATATTGGATTATTTCTCGGCCACCAGATTTTTTTCTAATGTAAACTGACAATTTTCTGATGCAAATTGACAGCTTCTAGGAGCCACAGGTAAGAGCGGAGTGCATGGTGGAGACCAAAAGTGGGCAAACTGTGGCAGAAGCACCACGATGTGTCACCCACCAGAGGTACTATATCTCCCCTAACACCCCTAATCCAAACTGGGTCTAAGGAAATGCTGTCTCAGGAAGTCACTTAGACTTGCCTTGAATTCCTTATTTTCTTTATAAAGAAGCTAGTTCTGCTGGCTACAGACTTGCAGATTTCTCACAGAGGCTGAAGGCAAAACTCTTGTTCCTTTTTCGTGTCAGTCAAAAAATGTATTGGATGTTCTCAATGGCAGCTAAATTGGTCTTGAAGAGAGCAGCGCTCTTGGCTACAAGCCATTAGTAAGTGACCTCTTGGAAACTTAAGGGAAAACCTCCTACATGCATACAACCTGTCATAACTGTGTGATTGGAATCATATGCTCAGCCTTCCTGGGGGGAAAGTGGTGGGCTGGTGAATTAAAAAAATCATTCTGCCTAACATTTTCCAGAATTGACACTGGTTCTCATTAGCTGGTATATTGCATGTGTAACATTCAGATCAAAATGTCTGATTTCCATCAAGCGCTTAATGCTGCCGAACTCAATGTTATGGGATTATTTTATTTTTTAGAAGGCCAAACCATGAATGTTCAGGAGTTCCCCTCCCTCCCTCCCTCCCTCACCCCAAGTCATCTTGCTGATGGTAGTTTGTGAAGGCTGTGCCTTTATTTCACAAGCAGCTGTGGACTCCATAGCCTTAAAGTGAGCTTTTATTAGCCTGTCTCCTTATCTTCTCAGTTTTACTTCATTGGCTTGCAATTTCGCCCATGGACTGCCCCATGTCTGAATCTCAGGCTGGAGAAGGTTGGGACCCAGATAATCAGGAAGCAAGAGCATTACTTTCATTTCTATTTGTGGCATGTCTTTGCTCCAAGGAGTGCAAGGTGTCTGTAAGATGTACTTTTTACCTGAAGGATGGAGACTAAACCCACTTTATTCAAAACAACTGTAACACACCTTAAGCAAAAGGAAAGCCCACCAGAAATCAATCTCTTCCGCTGCCTCAGGGCCTAGTCTCTAGAGCTTTATGTAAAAACGGGACTGGAATTACTCCAGCTGGAACACAGACTGTATTCCTTTACCTTACAGTGACATATATGATTTTTCCACTCCCAACTCTCTATTCTATTGTCTCATCAAACACAAGAGGTAGATAGGGATCTCCCCACATGCACTGGTAATTGTGTGAGGGTAATTTCTCAAACAGGGCCACAGGGACACTGTGATACTAAGCCAGTGTGGTAAAGTTGTTAGAGTGTTGGACTAGGATCTGCTAGACCAGGGTTCAAATCCTCACTCTTTCATGAAGCTCACCTTGGGCCAATCATTGCCTCTCAGCCTAACCTACCTCACAAGTTTGTTGTGGGGATTAAATGAGGAGCAGGAGAAGAACTTTGTACACTACCTTGAGCTCCTTGGAGAAAAAAGTGGGATATAAATGCAATAAATAATCAATCCAGAAAAGGTCAAAGGGCAAGGCACCATGTTCTAGGCCTGGCCAATCGGGGGGTTTTATACTGCCTGCTAAAATGGCAAAAGCCAAGGTTTCATGTGCCTATTCCTTTGTGTTGTCTTCTAAATAAAAAGAGACCGCATACCTTCTCAGCCTGCCGAAGACTTTAAGTCCTAGGTAGTTCACCAAGTTTAGCTTTCGTTTGTGGCCCTGAGATTCCCAGTTCAAGCCCTAGATTCCTGACATACCGTTTTGAGTATGCAGAAAGCAGAGTTCATTTAGAGGTTGCTTTTGAAGTTACACTTGATAAAAGAAACTGGCTTTGAATGCCTGCCCAATTCAGTGGACCACTTGAAGCCTCAGTAGCACAAAAAGTGACTCGTAAGCTGTGTCTTGCGGTGTGATCCTGTGCTTAGGGAGTGGGCAGGGTAAGAGAGCCTGTGAGTCAGAGCAGTGCCTCATCGGCACATGCAAATGTTCTGTGGGAGTTTAAATATAGGCAACTTTCCCAGGAACAGTGAGATTCCTCATGCACCTCGCAAGTAGGAGATTCTCCCTCTGGATTCATTGCCCTTTTGTTTTTCTCACAGTGTGGTTCTTGAATATGACATCCCTTTCCCCAGGGTGTTCTGTTAGCTCCTTTCTCTCTGGCACTAGTTAAATTTTACTCTCTTTTTTTTGGCAGATTTATAAACTGTTTCACAGGCAAAAGTTACTGAAGCAGCATACAAGGTAAAATACCAAAGTTTACAGATTCAACCTAGTTTCTAGTATATATATATATATATATATATATATATATATATATATATATGCGCTAAGTTCATCTCTGGTGTTTCTTGCAGTCTCAACACTGCCTCATCTGAGGAGTGCAGTTGCTGTAGGTTTTGTTACTTAATTAACATTTCCCCCCTTCCATTAGGTATTTGACCTACCCAGCTAAGCAGCTTTAATAGGCCAATCCTATGGATTTTTTTCTGGCTTCTGTATGCTGCTCCTGTGCCTCCTTTGTATTTATGTTTTATTTATGTTATTATTACATCTTTAGCCTGACTTTACTCCAAGGAACTCAAAGCGGCACACCTAGTTCTGCCCCACCTAGGGCTGCCATACGTCTGGGTTTTCCCAGACATATCCAGGATTAGGCCCTCGGAAATTGCATCCGGGGGGAATTTCTGGTAAGTGGTAAAATGCCCAGGAAAACCCAGGCATATGAGAAACTGATGCAGCCTCACAGATGCAGCATCAAAAGGGAAGGCAGAAAAGGAAGCAAATGCCTTAGTGAGTGAGATTGGGGTGGGGGGAGAGAAGCCTGGCTTGAGCCTAGCTGGGCAGGCACTCTCCACTTCCATCAGGGCAGGCGGAGCAACTCCTCAAGGGGACCCACACCTCCAACCCAGCCTTTCCCTCACCCAGGGCCGGCCCATCCATTTAGGTCAGGGGTGTCAAACTCAAATTCATCGGGGGCCGCATCAGCAGTTTGGTCACCCTCAAAGGGCCGGTGACCCTCAAAGGGCCGCCCTCCCCCTCTCCACTGTGTGGAAAAAATATTTTTTTCTGGTTTTCCTCCTCTAAAAGGCTGGGAGGGAGGGAGGGAGGGAGGGAAGAGAGAGAGAAGGAAGGAAGGAAAGAAGGAAAGAAAGAAGGGGTGAGAAAGAGAGATGGATGGATGGAAGGAAGGAAGGAAGGAAGGAAAGAAAGAAAGAAAAATAAAGGGAGAGAGAGAGAGAGAGAGAGAGAGAGAGAGAGAGAGAGAGAAGGGAGGGAGGGAGGGAGGGAGGAGGAAGGAAAGAAGGAAGGAAGGAAAGAAGGAAGGAAGGAAAGAAGGAAGGAAGGAAGGAAAGAAAGGAATGGGAGAGGGGGGAAGGAAGGAAAGGGTGAGAGAGGGGGGAAGAAACATCTCCGCTGTAGCGGAGGAGATGCTGCTCATTCTCCCCCCCCCCCACCGCTGCCTGCTGTTCGCGGGGTAGTGGTGGGATCGGCAGGCTGGTGCGGGGGGCAAGGAAAAATTGGTGCGGGGGGCTTCCCTGAGGCGGCAGAAAGCCGCGCGGAGCACCCCCGAGGCGGCAAAAAGCCGCGCTGGGCCAAAATGGCCGGAAAAAAACCAACCCTTGCCGGGTTCCCCCGGCAAGGCAAAAATGGTGCGGGGGGCTTCCCTGAGGCGGCAGAAAGCCGCGCGGAGCACCCCCGAGGCGGCAAAAAGCCGCGCTGGGCCAAAACGGCCGGGGGAAAAAAACCCTTGCCGGGTTCCCCCGGCAAGGCAAAAATGGTGCGGGGGGCTTCCCTGAGGTGGCAGAAAGCCGCGTGGGGCACCCCCGAGGCGGCAAAAAGCCGCGCTGGGCCAAAACGGCCCGGGAAAAAAAACCTCTGCTCCCTTCCTCTCTCGTGCGCTGACCTTCGCCGCCCACCGCCAATCAGCGCACGCTCACGGGCCACATGACGAGGTCTCGCGGGCTGCATTTGGCCCGCGGGCCTTGTCCTTGACACCTGTGATTTAGGTGAACTAGGCAGTTGCCTAGAGCGCCAAAATGGAGTGAGCCTGCCCCCCGCCCCCCCGCCTCCTGCCGCCGCCCCAACCAGCGGTGGAGCGAGCAGGTTGGGGTGAAAACTGCGGCGGCGGGGGCGCCAAAATGGAGGGGGCGCTGGCCAGCCTGCCCCTCGCCATGCAATGATGTCACGTGCCCCGCCCCCTCGCCTAGGGCGCCAAAATCCCTAGCACCGGTCCTGCCCTCACCTTGCTGAGGGCTGGAGGCAGACAGGGCCATGGGCAGGGGGCTCCTGGGTGGGGCTCAGGGTCCCTGTGGCTCCTGGAAGGGTTTCCCAAAGTGAGGTTCTCCGAGAGGGACCAGCGCCGGGACGCCTCATTGTAGGGAAACCAGGAGACCACACCACCCTTCAGGGGGGAAAGGAGTCCAGCAGCAGCACCATGCTCAGCTTCGCCCGCCGAGCCAGGGTGGAGAAGGCCTTCCTTGCTGGCTGTGCTGGCCCGAGGGTATCTGGGAAACGAGGTCCAGGTCCGGTCCGGGGTTCGAAGAGTCAGCGAGGAGTCAGTCCAGAAGAGTCAAGGCAGGGAACGGAGCAGGGAACCAGGCAAGATGAGGTACAGGCAGGATCAGGCAAACAGCAATGTTGCTCCCGCAATCTGGGGCGGGGTCCGGCAGCCTTTTATCTCTGACGAGATAATGGCCAGTCCCAATCCCCCAACGACTCACCACCCTGTCTTGCCCGAAGGCGAGCACTCCTCCTGCGAGTACTCAGGTCTCTCCTTCTTTCAGACCTGAGTCTCTGCAGCTCGGGAAACGCCGTGGGTTACTAGACCCAGGGGTCGCCTCAGCCTCTAGTGGAGCAGCTGACAGTGATGGCCCAGCTGACGGCAATGAGGTATTCTCCGCACCTGGAGCCAGAACAGGTTCAGGCCCCTGACTCGGCTCAGCTGGTGCTTATTGCAGGGGAACCTGTGCAGACTGGGGCTCCTCAGGATCAGGCCCCAGACTTGGTTCAGACGATGTCTGGGGCAAAGGATCCTGTACGGGATGATGGGAATTGTAGTCCAAAACATCTGGAGGGTCAAAGTTTGGGGATGCCTGCTGTACAGATTGAGACTCCTCTGGTTCTGAGTCTGAGCCCAAATCCCAGGCCATCACACTGGTTGACTCACTAGCCCAGGATGGCCTTGCCCCAGCAGGCAGCCTGAGGGGCCCACCAAGTCCCCCTGCACGGCCACCGAGAGCATCCCATCTGCCCTTCTTGCGCCCAGTGTGCAGCAAAGTGTGCCTGGCTGGACCAGACTCAGCCACGCACCCAGCGGGAAGCACAGCGAAACCCCAAACAGCCAGCACCGTACTGGGACATCTCTGGAGTGAAGAGGGCGTGGTGCTTTGGCGCCTCAGCTGAGCCCAGCACACCAGCGGCCGCAGCAGATTGCCTCAGCACAGGATACAACCCTAGCCCCACCCTTCCCATTTTATCCTAACAACAAGCTTGTGAGGTAGGTTAGGCTGAGATACAGCCCAAGGTCAGTCAAATGTAAATATTTTAAGACAAGCATGACCTGCAAGACTGGACCTCTGCTTTACAATGTCATAGGAGTCCTACCCCTTACATCTGATTCTGGGACCTGCTCTCCATAGGTATCACAAGTTTACACTACACACCATTTTAGGTCTTTTTTATACTGCTAAAATAATAATAATAATAATAATAATAATAATAATAATAATAATAATTTATTATTTGTATCCCGCCCATCTGGCTGGGTCCCCCCAGCCACTCTGGGCGGCCTCCAACAGATATTAAAATACATTAAAATAGTTTATCAAAGAACCCTGGGAAGTGCTGTTTAGCAAATTACTGAGCATTTTCAGTATATTGGCAACACAAAGTCTCTCTCCCAGAATTACATTCCCCAGGGTTCCTTGAGGAGAATGAGCCTCTGAAACTGCAATATTGAACTCATGGGGACTTCAAACCCCCTATCAGGGCAGAAAACCTGCTGATACACATAGGGATGGGAGGATCTGTCAATTTTGGTTCTCTTGGTTTTTCATTTTTTCCCAGTCTTAAATTCAGTTCTCCACATTTCTGCAACAATTTGCCATTAAAAAAACTTATGAAAATTCATCAGCATTTTAGTGTGAATTTTTCCTAATAAACACATTTTTATATGCAGTTTGGACTAACGTACACATTTTTGCAAGGAATTCCCCCTAATGTAATGCATTTTGTATGCTTTTTATCAATATTTTCATTTGTAAACACTGGCTGGAGAACTGCAACATAAAATTTAAATATGGGAGAATTTCAAAGAATGCTTGTGTTCCCATATTGTTTCGGAACATGCAGATTTGATAGATTCAGCTCTAAATGTAAACTGAACTGAATTTCTCCCTCATCCCTTGCTACAGCATATATGATAGATAAAATAGTCTTCCAGCCTCTGCTGAAAAACATATGTCAAAGGAGAGTCCATCCTTTCCAAGGCAGTCACTTCCGCTGTTGAATAGATTGCACCAGCAGGAAATTCTTCCTAACAGTCAGTTGAAATCCCCTTTTCTTAGAATTTGAACCTATTGGCCTGGGTGGAACAGCAGAAACCAATTTTGCTCCACCATATATGTCACAACCCTTCCAAGTAAACACTGTGAAGTTTAAATTGGTCCGTAAGGTCAAGCATTGAAAACAGGACATCAAAGTTTACATGGGAGATGCTATAACTCTGGACTGCGTCTCAGTTCATTCACTTTTTTTACTTTGAGTACGTCCTCAGCTCCATCCTTTCTTCTTGCCCTTGGAAGTTGTTTCTTCTTTTCAATTAGCCCCTGCAGAAAAGAAATATTTAAGAAAGGGGGGGCCATGACTAGTTCTTAGGCAGGGGGTACTTTAATTAGAGGAGATAGGATGTTTGCTGCTGATTTGCATTCCTAGAAGGTGCTGTAATTGCTCTGTGAAAAGCAACTTGTGTCAACTTCAGTAGAGCTGAGCTTTGTTAGTGCAAGACTAATAAATATATATGTCATTCTCCCCCCCCAACCCCCAACCCCGTTGACTATTTGCAGTGCTTCTTGTGGTAAGATAGGAGAGAATCTTTTCAAAGGTGAGAACAAGGCATGATTTTTAATGAAGAGTCACATGCATATCTGTCTGTGTGAGCATATCTCTAAATTCAGCACATCTTCCTGCCACCTGAACACCAATTATTCTGATTCCATGACAGCTTAACCCCTTAGCAGATGACATGCTCAATGCACATGGGGAGGGGGCAGGATTGCATCTGCTGTGCCCCTCCCCAACCTATCCACATTTAGCCTACTGTCTGAACACCCCCTAACTGCATGTCTGTTGGCACTGGGAATGTAGCACGTAGGGGGAAAGTTAAATTAATCTCCCTTTTCCCAACACCTAGTCCAATTTGAGGCCCTCAGGCAGCAACTGCATCCAAAACGCATGTTTGCAACAGTATATTTAAATTGCACCTTCCATTTACCCAAATGTTCTAGAGCTGTGCTTTACAGAAACAAATGAGGCAGTGGGTGCTTCCACAAGGCAGTTTATTGTCGACAAAGTGCACCTCTTCTACAAATCAGTGACCTAGGGCTAGTCACTGCCCCTCACCGTAATCTAAATTACAGGGTTGTTGTGGGAACAAGCAGGTATACCACCTTTACCTCCTCGGAGAAAAATCCAGGATATACATAAAAAAGTAAATTAAGAAAGTTTTGCATAGTGTCCAAGCAGCAACATCCTAGGATAAGGCAATTCCAAAGTTGGAAAGAAACCAGTGCTTTTACTGGTGTGTGTGTGTGTGTGTGTGTGTGTGTGTGTGTGTGTGTGTGCATGTGTGTGTGTGCTTTCAAAGAGACTTATCCTGTTTACCTGTTGAGATCGCAATCACAGAGGTTGACACAGTGGGTAAACGTTCCTTGGATATGTAGGAATGTATAAGACAAAAATAACACCTTGAATTGTGTCTGGAGGGTCGCAGCAAACCTGTGTACAAAAGGACTGAAATATAAAAGCACAGGAGGAATCAGAACAAAAGTTTGATTATTTCTGTGACAGTTTTGAGAAGAAAAAGTTTAATAGACTATTTCAAACGCAACAGGCTAAGGGGGGAAATCGCACCAGAGAATAGTTGAAATTCTCGTGCTATATTTTCCCCATTATTTCCCACACAATTTTGAAATTAGGAAATCATATAGGAACAGCAGGAAGAATCCTAGCCTGGCACAATTTCCTTCCCCTGTGATCATGAGTTCTTATTGCCTCGTGAGGCCCTGCTGCCTCCCATTTCAGAGAAACCCAGCAAGGAACAAGATTGTTCTAAGTGTGGGTGGGTAACTAACATGTATTCAGCAGAAGTAGTGGAGCTATTCTGCCTTGACAGAAGACTGCCCAAGATGAAGCACGGAATAATCATTTTCAAAGAGCAAAATAATAAGGAACAGAGAAAAGCACTCTGGGATCCCATTCTCAACCTCCTCTTTCATAATGCAAAACCATTTATAATTACCAGGAGAGAGGTCAGAGCTGTAATGGTATTAAGTTAAGGTGCCCCATTCTCCTGCTTGTTCAAGAAAATGGATTTCTAAAAAATATATATGAAGGAATAGCGCTGGGAGGGGAGGAATACACTAGTTCTTGGATAGTATGTATTGGAGGGTATGTATTTTGAATCTCCTAGATGTTTATTACTACTGGTACTACTCTTACTAACAATTGTCACTACAGCTCTGTAAAGTTATGTTGTTTTACTGACAAGAAAATTCCTGACTGAAGCCACATCTACACCTTATATTCAATGAACATTTAAAGCATTTTTCAAGTACGTGTCTTTCCCCTCAGAATTCTAGCAATTGTAGTTTGTTATAGGTGAAGTGAATTGTTGCTCTGTGAGGGGTAAACTACATTTCTTTGGGGGGGGGGAATGGGCTTTAGGTGCATGTTAAGTGTGTTTAAACTGTATGGTGTGGTCGTGCCCTGAGTTTTACACTAGAGATTTCTCAGTTTGCAGTTAATACTTAATCTCTCTCTCTCTCTCTCTCTCTCTCTCTCTCTCTCTCTCTCTCTCTCTCTCTCACACACACACACACACACACACACACACACACGGGCACTGTTAACTAGGGTTGCCAGTTCAGGAGCATTCCTGATCCTGTGATTTCAGGGTCAAAACCTGAGACCTTGGGGTGGCCCCTGGTGATGTCATGGGGCAGCCCCTGGTGATTCTTCCTTTGTGCTCCCTCCCACCACTGAGCCCTGGAGACAGAGGATAATTGGGAGAGAGGAGGAAGAAGCATAGAAGGGTTGACTTCCTCCCACCCCAAGAGAGTCTATACCAGGCATCCCCAAACTGCGGCCCTCCAGATGTTTTAGCCTACAACTCCCATGATCCCTAGCTAACAGGACCAGTGGTCAGGGATGATGGGAATTGTAGTCTAAAACATCTGGAGGGCCGAAGTTTGGGGGTGCCTGGTCTATGCAATTCCAAGGTGCCCAGCGGCTTCATTCTGTGTATATCATAGGGCAGTGTGTATAGTGGTTAGAGGACCAGGGGGACCCAGATTCAAATCCACACTCATCCACAAAGTTTGCTGGCTCACCTTGGACCCATCGCCCAACCTGACCTCATGGGGTTGCTGTGCAGATAAAACAGGTTGGGGAGAGAACTATGTGCACCACTTTATGCTATTTAGTGGAAGTATGGGATTAAAAAGTGTAACAAAATATAATGATCATTCCCTCTAATAGCAAACGTAGGTGATTGGGTACAGGATTGGAGCCAAAATGGGCCATTGAGAAACAAGGAGGTATCAGAATGCTTGGATAAACCCCAATCATAGAAAAGAATTCATGCATGCAAGAAAGACCATAAAACGACCCAATGAAGACTGCACATGCTCAGTGGCCTCCAAAGACCATGGGCTGCTGAGCATCAGGAAACCAAGGGAATGTGGAAAGTGAGCTGGACCGCTTGATATCTTGACAGCTTATAGTATCGCAAAGTAAGGCATAGCTGGTTGGCTGGCTAATGAAGATACATGGCAACAGTTTGTTGTAGGTCCCATTTGCATTAATTTAGAGGTGTGGTTCAACACTCTCTTTTAGTTTTTCCACCCTAACTCCAATCACACACATTATGGTCCATTCTCTGTGAGTAAAGCTGTTTGCAGACCGGTGAAGGATGAGTTCAGTGTAGTGGTCAGTGGGCTTCTCTTCCCCCTCCCCTCCCTTCCCCCCTGGCCTTCAGCCATTCACCATCCATTCATTTCAGCAGGAGACATGTGTGCCTCACATACATGCACTTCCATGCCCAACAAGCTTCACATGTGTATAAATTGGTCTTGATCGCACAGAAAGAGGAAACTGTGTCGACTTAGCACTTATTGCCTCGGTAACCATAAACACAAGGAAACAAAGGTTATTGAAATGAAGGGGAGGATGAAACCAAAACAGCTATCTATTGTCAAGAGGAAAGACTAACAGATGCCAGGTGTGACATATGGAGCTGGCATCAGACAGATATAAGATGGATTGCTTGAATTAGTTGTACTACCCTCAGGGGTGTTTGTGAGACCAACTCAGCAAAGTGTTACTATGTGGTGTAGTGTATTCTAGTAATACTGCTTATGTGGCTGTGAACTACTTGTGGGTGGTAGAAGCAGTAGCTTGTGGGCGAGTTCCCACCGTCGCGTGAGATGAGACATCTGTACAGTTCTTCAGTAGTTACTTGATTTATTTACAAAAGTATTTATATCTTGCCCCACTCTCATAAAAGATCAAGGCAACGTAGGCAAGAGAAAAGAAGATATGTAAAAACAAGCAAAAAAATAAATAAATCATAAGAATAATTGGCTCATATGGGGGGGGGGTGAATAGATCATGTTTTTAAAAGCCTGAAGATCTTAGCAGAGAGGATGCCTGCTATAGCTCTGCAGAAAGAGTATTTGACAACAGACTAGTGCCACTAAATGCCCAACTTCTAGTTGAACCAATCAGGCTTCTGAAATTTGGGAAACAGTGCTCTTCCGGATGAACTTGGAGATTAAGCCGAAATATTTGAGTTCAGATGGCATTTAAAGGTATACTAGAGCCAAGTTGTTGGGTCCACTGTGTATCAATACATGAACTGTGAATCTCGCCTGGTAGCATGTGGGCACCCAGAGCAAATGTTTTATCAGAGGTGACTCATAACATTGGCCTCCCGCCCCCATCAGCAGTCTAGCCACTGCATTTTGCCGTAGCTGGAACTTCTAGTTCAGGTCCAAGGGCAGCCCCACATAGAATGCTTTGCAGTAACCCAGTCTGTAGAATACCAGTGCATAGCCTATGGTTCATTGTCTTATAATGGTGCTCCCACGTGGTGAGAAAGAGGTATTTCTAGAGCTGGGCGAATCAGTCAGTTTCTGGACTGTGTCACTTTTGCACATGCTCACGCATAAATCTGTTTTACTTCTTTCCGCATGAAACTGCAATTAAAAAAAATATTCTGCATGAAAATGCATGGTCAAATGTATAGTTTTCTATCAAAATAAGCATTTCTAAATGTATTTTCTCCCAAAGTATTTGTTTTAAAAATGCATTTTGAGGTTGTTTTATTTTAAAAAAAATATGAATGGAGAAGTGCATCAACAAATTTAAGGAAGCCACTGGATAACTAAACTCCAACCCTGATAGGGTTGCAGATCAGCTCAGTTCATGTTAGAGTCCATGAAGACTGGATTTCTCACACAACCCATGGGATCATTATAGGGGTTTTTTCCTACTATATAAAAAAGCCAACAGTCCCTTATCTGTGACTATGGCTCCATCCAGACATTGTGCCAAACCATGCAAAAGCCAATCATGTCTGAACAGCTTGCAAACTGTCACTTGAAAGGAGCTGCCAGCCAACCTTAGGATAACATACGGAAAGCATGGGGATTGTAATGTCCTGTGCCTCCCAGTTCAATGAATTGGTCCAGGAAAAAGGAAATCCTATGAAATTGGGCAGGAAATGATCCTCCGGGAGGTGTGTGTGAGTCAGTGAGTGAGTGAATGAATGAATGAACGGGTATAAGAGAGCTTTCTTCTTTTTTTTAATTAACCCTCATATGTAACTTCAAGCATTAAATCTTGGAGGGGGCAGGGTGAAGTAATGGAAGAGAAAGCAGTAGGTCACAGGTAGAAATGAAGGATCTCCAAAGCATTTCATGTGTTGTTGCAGATCATGCAGTTTTGCATTTGCCTCTTGTGCTCTGTTTTGCCCTGTTGAGCACCAAAGGCATCACTTGATAAGAAATTTGCTTACTGGTCTTTATTTTCTTTACTCCTTTTATTTTGGCAAAGTAATGGTTTTTCAACAATTTCTTTCACGGTGAGGTTGTAACAAGCGAGGTGCAACAATGTCCTTACAGTCGCTGTCTACTTTGCAAATTGGACAGTCCTGCAAAGCCAAGGGGTTGTGGGGTTTGTTTTGTTTTTTTGGCAGGGGTGACGGGGGGAGCCACAGAAAAGGAAAGTAAGAAAATGAGTGGCAAATAATAGTTCTTCAATCAATCTTCATTTTGTTCCATGGCTTCTCTCTTCATGCCTTCAAAAGAACGCCACGCATTCACTACCTCTGACGGAGTGAGCATCAGTTGCCAGTCTGGATTATAGGGAACGTGTGGCAAAAATGGGATTGTTACACGCTGACAAAGCCAATGAGGATTCCAAAAGGCATCAGCTAGTCTAAGCTTCAGAACAAAGTGGTTTTAAAACTTAAATGGCTCTTGTTGCAGCAGGGTATATTTGTGAATGAAGCCCCATTTAGTGCAAAGAAATCAATTTTAATGGCTCATTAATTGACATTGCTGAATACAATGTTGCAGGATAAAGATAGCCTATTCTCTTAGTTTAAACAAAGAATGCATTTGTTCCTCCCTTGACTGGCAAGGAGCTGGGGGATCCTTTGTCAACGTATTTTATTCCGGAGATATCGTCGTCATTTCGTTTATATCCCACATTTATTTTCCTTCAAGTAGCTCAAGGCAGGTGAGCTTAATGGCTGAGCAGATATTTGAAACTAGTCTGGCACTACACCAGGACCGAAAATCTGTGGATATCCAGATATTGTTGGATTCCAACTCCCATCATCCCCATCCAATATTGTCAATGGTCAAGAATGATGGGAGTGTAGTCCATCAACATCAAGGGGACCGCAGATCCCTCTACCCTCAGCCTTTCTCACTCTTGAGTCGTCATGATCCCTGACCACTGGCCATGCTGTGATCTATTGTCCCTTCCGTCGTCACCTGCTTCTGCCCCTCAGCATCTGCCATCTGAGGAAGCTAGTTCACTCAACCTAATAATAGGACTGGGCCTTTCTGGGTAGCAAATGAAGTGTTTATGTTTTTGAAATATTTTTTTAGCAGTGTGTGGTTGGACAGATGGGAAAAGTGGTTTGAAGGTGTGTTTTATTATTGAAAATATCTATGGGAACATTTATACATGCATAAAGGGTGGGGAGGTCACTAGTCCCAAAACAGAGGATTTTCCCCATTGGCACCTGCTCTTCCCATTTACAGATTATCCATCCTTCCTTCCTTCCTTCCTTAATTTCTCATGTAAATTGAGGGAATCCTTCGAGTTTTGTAATTAACTGTACATAACCAAGAATGACATTTTGGGTTTAGCTGTTTTCAGCAGCAGAAACTAACACCAAATAATAGAACATTACAACTTGGATTCCCTTTCAAATGAAACTAGCTGTGACAAGGTATTTTTCTATTGTGATTTATCTCCTTTGAAATCCACAGTGCTGAGGTTTTTCTTCTTTTCACATCATCTATTTCTCCCTTTCCTATCACATTATCTGTAACCAGGCAAATTATTCTGTTCTGTCATCAGCTGGAAAAGAAGTCTTGCTTCTTTTAGAATTTAGATTTTTTTTTTTTAAAAAAAAAAAGCTCCCTGTAGATTTTATCAAAGTAATCCCAATAAAGCTGTTTTACACAATTCATTTCCCTCTCTTCTGTTATACCTCTGTGCAGCTTTCTAGAATAAAGTGACCGTTAAGAGGTATTAGCCATGTGCTAATTATTTCTTGCAATAAAGGAAAGAATCTCTATCTCTAAAGGACCATCACCTTTGTTGCCCTTTTAAATTTACCTTTTCCATTGCCAGCCTCTTTGCACCCATATCAAGCAGCAGAGTCCATTTCCAGCACTTAGGCATATTCTTTGTACCATTTTATCTTTTGCTTTAAAGGCTTCTTACCACACCTCTTCTGTAACAGAAATCCTGCATGAAAAAGCATTAAAAAGGTCGACTTTTAGAGAGTCATTGGTTCAGAAAATAATGTGTGCACGCACACACTGTTGCAACGTAACAAGACACTGTCAGCTGCAGCAACTCTTCACAACCTTAAAAGGAACGAAAGAGGGCTGTGAATCCCTAAGTATCCCATCAAACCTACAGGACTCCCTTTGTGTGTTATCAACACTCAGTCACAATTACTGGCAGTCAAGGTGCAGGATAAGAAAGAAGAAGGGGAAAAAACTCACACATAAATTACAGCCATTAAGGCAGTGAAATACATGAGGCACAAAAAAAGGCACATCAGATACAAGGGAAAATACAGTGGTACCTCGGGTTAAGTACGCTTCAGGTTAAGTACGCTTCAGGTTAAGAACTCCGCTAAGAACAGAAATCGTGCTCTGGCAGCGCAGCGGCAGCAGGAGGTCCCATTAGCTAAAGTGGTGCTTCAGGTTAAGTACGCTTCAGGTTAAGAACGGACCTCTGGCACGAATTAAGTACTTAACCCGAGGTACCACTGTAATGCTTAAGCAGCGTGATAGATAATATAGAGTGTTAAGCTGCAGACTCAACAGAGGTGTTCAGATGCAAGTTGCTTTTTAAAATGGGTATTAATGTGCATTTTGCCAACTTCTATTACTTTCTGGAAGTATGTTTTTCCTTTATTGTATTTTTCTTAATACCTAAAAGCATAAACGTTTCAAAGACAGGAGTTGTATTCATCCTACCATTTTATCTTCCTCTTAAAAGGCAGGGGTATTATCCTTCCCCCGTCCCATATAAAAATCCCCAATGAAGCAGCATTAAAAACGTAGGGTGCTTACTGTAATATATCTTCTGCATGTGCAAGAAGGGAAGTGCAGATGGTTTCCAAATGGGGCATGTCCAGTTGTGAAACAATATTCTGTTATTCCTTGCATAAAAGTCTATCAAAGGCAGCCTGAGTCGTCATGATCAATCTGGTTTGCTTTAGGTTTAAGTGTATGCTCTGCTTTGACCTAGCAGGAAAACAGCCTGGACAACTGAAGAGTTTAGTAAAAACGTGGCCATGGTTCTGGCTGGCATTTCATGATGAGCTGAATTATGATCCTTTCCATTTGCCAATTCATGGCACCGTGCAGTAGTATTTATCTTTCTTTTTATAATCACGAAACGCATTATAGATGTTGTTTTCAGTGATTTCTCTTGAAATTCAAAACATTGGGCTGTGCATAGCGGAACGTGGTGGTAGTCCAAACTACTTATGATGCTGGTATGGTGCAGTAACCAGGGATTGCAAGCCTATTTATAAAGCCTGGTTCTGGGGCCAATCCATGGTTACAGCCAATGCACATGTAATGCTGCCACCATGTTAAAAGAAACTATGGAAGGGAATTCATTTGAGAGGGGAAATAAAGAAGAAAGTATGTAAGCCCCCAGACTCCAAAACCATGGTTAGACCGTCAAGCGCATTACATCTGTATTGGCTTAGTGTATGTGTTTATAACCGCTTTAATATGCATGTCATGATTTTGGAAGAGGTCTATGATGTGTTTGGATTGTTGATGATAAAAGAGATTATGAAACCAATGGTCTAATTCATGGTTTATGTTAATTTTATTAGTAACATCTGCCCACTGCCCACCCAGTCAGTGCAGGTGTTCTTGAAAGGCAAATATGTTTGTCTGAATTGTAGGGGGCAGGGTGGGAATATTTCTCCCATTTTCCCTCAAGAGCAAAATATCAAAACAGCTTCCACTCCTATGAAACTATTATAAATTTAGAAGCTCTTGAAAAAGGGCATCAAAAACTGGATTATTATTTTTTTAGAACCAAGAACACAGGGGATGAGACCAATTTTCCGTTTATCACTGATTTTCAAACTGTAGAATCAAGACTAGCTAATTAGAAAAAGCTCTGCCTGATGTTGGAAAATAAGAAAAACGTTTTTGGGGCTTTTTGACAGAAAAGTATGGTACATCACTAGAAAACTAGCAGAGAGCACTGATACCAAACACTCCTATATTTTGTGCACCCCTGGATCACAAAGGAAAGGGATATTATAGCCTCTGAGTCATTTCTATATAGTCTACTTAGACATTCGCATCTCCCTAATTAGGCCTTTGATGTAGCTTTGTCCAGGTTACATAGGTAGCTGTAATCCAGGGAAACCTCTGACTGATGGCTACATCAGTCAATCCCACATCTTTCTTTCATCTTGCCAGACTAATGTCTGGTAATACATTCTAAGATATACCATATTTGTCTTGATAGTTGATCATAAGCAGGTGCATTGTAGAAACCTGGTCTGTATTTGGAGGAGTGAAAATTGTTCGGAACAAAGGCTTCAAGGTGATGAGGATGATAATAATAATAATGTGAAATCTTCCTTTCAAGAGTATACATTTAGCTAATCCGGGTTGCCTTATAAAAAAAAAGTTGTATATCTTATAAGGAGAGGAACTGTAAGGCACAAGTTCTGAGCAGCATCTCAATGGCTGTCAGATACTATCGTATTATAAATTCATCACACATTAATCATACATTTCCACAAGAGAGTTTGCTGTTCCATGCCTTATCTGCTTTCGAAGGAGGAGGAGGGGGGATATTCAGAAGTCCCAAATTATTCCATTTATTTTATGGTTATAAATAATCAAATACAGTTTGTGACTCTGTGGTCCGTAATGCATTTAGATTGACTTGGAACATGATAGAAGGGAACAAGCCTGGTTTGTACTTGAGGTTCACTAAGGACTATAATTCCCTCGATGTCTCTTGCTCATTATGTAGGGCACAGTTGTGTTTCAGAAACCTCTCTCCAAACCCAGGGGAAGGCTAGACTATCATTAGGCATGTCCCAGTGAGCACTGCTGATGGGAGTTGGTATTGCAAAGCTGATTGGCAGACTCAGATGAGACAGATCAAGATTTTGCAACACTGAAATTGGTCTAGTCCTATCTGCTAAAGGCTTCTTCTTTCTTTCTTTCTTTTTTAAATCCAGAAACCTCTGATGCAAAGACGAAATGCATGGTGATAATGCACAGTCAAATATGAATCTGCTCTGACAGAAATATGGTCAATAGCTTGTTTTTCACAGTTCGGCAAACATTTATTTCAAGGATGAGAGGAACACACTGTGGAAGTTTCGGCCCCATTTCAGCACCGTGAGGTCAAAAACGTCTAACAGAATAAATCCCTTCCTTCCTCCTTCCCATCTAGCTCCCTTTTTACTCCTGTGATCCTAGCTTCTGTTTAGCAGGATCTCTCTTTAAGGCCAGCCATTTTGATGTGAGTTTGATGGAGGAGTGATTTGGAAAGAAGTCAAAGGCAGCAAAGAGCACTGTGGCACCTTAAAGGTTAATAAATTACACAAGCTTTTGCAGATTGAAGTTCCACTTCATCCAATGCATGAAGCGTAATCCTCAGCTGGTAGATAAATGAGTTCAAAGGTGAAATGATGTAGAAGTTCAAGTGACAATGAAATGCAAAAAGTACAGGAATGTAGGTAGCTGCCTTATATTGGTAGTCAGAGCAGTGGTTCATCTAGCCCAGAATTGTCTCTACTGACTGTGGATCCCCAGAGTTTCAGGCATGGGCCTCTCTCAGCCTTACCTGAGATCCCAGAGATTGACCTTGGAATCTTCTTCATGCAAAGCAGATGCTCTACACTGAGCTGAGGCCCTTCCCCAGTGTGTGACAATTCAATTAAAGCTTCAGTGCATGCCAAACAAGCACAGTGACCCTTTACGGCAGCAACAATTTGTGAAAACAAACAAACAACCACAGTCATCTTACCAATGTTTAATAAATGCCATGAACACCTGGACTGTGACAATAAACCATTGTCTTCATTCAGACCCAGATAAAGGAAATTGAACTTTGTAGTTCGAATAAGGTTGACATCATTAAGAATGAAAGACTGCAGTGTCAGAGCTTATGGGACCAATCAACTCCTCTAATGGTTAGGTATGGTGCTAGACCTTGGGAACATTAGAGAGCACCTCCGTTTATAAAAAATAATATGAGACCTGAGCAAACCTATGTTTGCTACCGTTGCATGCTATTCCCTACATAGAATGAAGGCAGGGGCGTAGGAAGGGGAAGCAGTGGGGGCGGTTCACCCCGGGTGTCATCCCTGAGGGGTGTGTGACAAAATCCCCCACAGGCGGCTCGCCCCGCCCCCAGGTGCACAGCATGTGCCCGAGCGGCTAGCTCCACCACTCAATGAAGGAATGTATTTTAATTAATTGACTGTGTGATTTTATGTACACTGTGCTATTTTTACTTGTTGTTAGCTGCTCTGAGCCCGGCTTTGGCCAGGGAGGGTGGAATACAAATAAAATATTATTATTATTATTATTATCATTATTATTATCATCATCATCATCATCATCATCATCATCATGGTATTGTGATGCCCTGCCCTGTGTATGCTTTTTACTGCATCGCCGGTCTATCAATGGTTAGTTCAGATCTCAGAGGGGTTGCCATGCAAATTACTTAAGCAGACAAATGTATTAAGCTACTACAACCTCCCTTGACTACCTTAGGTCATTCACAAAGTTGCTATGTTTCCATAATAAACTGTAAGCTTCACCAACTTTAGTGATGGGTGAATCTGTTGATTTCAGTTTCTCACTTTTCCATACTCAAATGCAGTTCTCCATATTTCTGCATCGCTTTGGAATTATTATTTTTTAAACTCCTCATGGATATTCATCAGCACTATATGTCAAATTTCTCTTAATATGTACCTTTTTGCGTGCAATTTCCCCAATAGGCTGCATGTTCTTTTCACTAATATACACACTTATTTGTGGAAATGACTCTAGTATATTCATTCTTGTACATATTACTTGGCTGGACAACTGCATTTTGGAAACGTGCAGATGTTGAAGGATGGTTGTGTTTCAGTTCTCATATTGTTTCAAAAAGTGTGAATTAGGAAGATTCACCTTTAAATGTGAACTGAATCGATTTTCTCCCTCAACCTTACCAATTAGCCAAGAATAAAAATTTGTCAACAGGACCATAGGTTGGATAGGAGCAGGAGTTGATTTTTTAGAAGATCACAGCGCCTGAGATTTTGGTCTCACCTAATGCCTATTACAATTGTTGGGGGGGGGGGCATTGCCTTGCTCATGATGGATGTTTAACATGGGCTTATGAAGCAGTAGGGAATGGGTATTATGGATAGACTCGAGAAATCTATTGCTGTGTCCTTTCCTGTGAGGTTAATAGCTACACCTGCACCTCGCAACGGGGTCCCTTTTCTAAAGTCTGTTTTTCAAAGTGGTTTGTGTCTGTTGGGCCTATTGTTATTGCCCTCGGTTAAGTTCCTTGGTTCATTCGTTTTGTAGAGGGAGGAAAAATTCCTCTGGTGCCTGGCCCTTAGCTAAAGTTCATGGCTCTGCGCCCTTTCATATGTAACTAGCTCAGGCTGCCTTGTACTAACTATCCTCTCTTCTTCCCATCAGGAATGCGAAAGGCAGCCCTCTCTCCTTTTCATCTCGTGTTTCCCCTGCCTCCCTTGAGATTTCCAACAGTTCAGTCCAAAGAATTGCTTTCACTCCTCACTCCCATTCTAACCATGTCATAGCATCCCTATAATGTGTTCTGTTAATGATACACAACAATAATGTATAGGTGGATGTAAATAAGAAATGTTCTGTCTGCGGTCTGGTAGACAGACAGACAGACAGACACCCACCTACCCCAGTTTACATCTGCCATTATGTTATTGTGGAGCAAAGTTATCCCTGCCCCCCCCTTAACTGCTCTATTCAGCATTTTTGCTAATGGAGCTACAGCCTTATCCACCACTAACCTCAGATCTACTCTTGCTTAATGTTTCATAATATATTACTCTTGAGTGTATATTCTATCCCCCCCCCCTTTGCTGGGGCTTTTATTTTATTTTTTCATTCCCAGACTCATTACCTTACATTACGTACTTTGAATTTCATAAGCTACTTATCTCGCTCCTCTGTTCTGAATTTGGTCGCCCTCCTCCTTTGTTTTGACTGCCCTAGCACTTTTCTGTTGGCGGCGAGCATAATCCACTTACAGCTTCTTCTTGCTTGATATATAAAGTGAACAAAATTGATCCTAATACTAATCCTTGTGGCTCTCCTCTAGTCACAGCCCTACATACTGAACTCACATTTGTCATTTCTTTCTGATGTTCAAGCAAGTTCTTTCCCTCTTTGAAGTCAATTATCATTTCCTAAATTCCGGCCAGGACTTCATGCCAGATAGCTATTGGACTGCGAGCAGCAATCTAGTCCACTTAAGAACAGAGCTTACACGATTAATTTTTGCATGTAATTTCCAGTTGTGTCTGTTTAATAGGTGCTATAGCTGTTTTCTCATTGACCTCAGTCCAAAGAAGCATGCGTGCACCATAGGCCTGCACACTGCTGTGTGGGCCTGCACATATATTAACCAGTACTGTTGTCTCTGATATCATCAGTCCCCTGTTTCTCAAGTGAGTGATTGACACATGTCTGGTTCATGGCTGCCAGCTATGTGCAAAGCACAGTCCAGGACATTTTGTTGTCTGAAACAGAAGACAAAATGGTGCCACCTTCACCACCATTCCACATACAGAAACCTGAATTATACTTTGTCACTGGTGATGGGACATCTTCCACTCTCCTTGAGGGCAGCATTCTAGCTAGTTTTGGAGGGTGCAGGGCACGACAACAGGCGCACATGGTGTTTTCCAATACCTTACCATCACTGTCTGCCTCTAGGATATGCCACCTGAAGTGGCTTCCTCACTCAGCCTAATGGTAGGGCTGTACCTGAGTACTAAATAGTCTATATACTATTCCACTCCCAGGAGCCACACATAAAAGCCTTCAATCCAGCTGGGGCATGCAGACTCTTGCTTCCATGAAGAACTCCCCTGGAACGACCATGACATGCCAAAAAATGTTGAAGAGGACAGTTGGAGCACCACTGCCTGGCTCTGAACTAGTGCCTACTTCACGTGCTAAGTTATGAAAGTCACGTCGGAAAACTAGGGGAGATGTTTTAATGTTTGCATTAATTCACGCAATATCCCTAAATGAACACCAAATGCAAATATGCAAAGGCACAATGTACTCTTATGTTTTCAGGCTGATTTATATACAGTATTCTGCTGAATTATGAGTTTGGAATATCCAAAACCACAACTTTTTGATCTGAGCAGGCTAACAGCTCAGTTAGCCCAGTTTATAATGAGATTTCATTGTAACAACAATTTTGTAAACAGCTTTGACTTGATCAGGCACAGATTCCGAAAGTTTATTAAAATGAAGCTTCCAGGCAGGTGAAATTGACCAAAGCAAGAGTAAAATTGGGAGACGAATGGGAGGAAGAAGAGAAGGATCAGAGCTGAAAGAGAGAGTGTCTCACTTCAAGGCCTGTTCAGCCAAAATTAATCATGACTAACAAGTTGGTTCTAAGTTAGTAATGAGCCTCATGCTGGCTTGAGAGTAAGCCCCAATGACACCTAACTCTGAGAAGACATCTATAGAATTGCAGTGTTAATTGCAACTAGCTTTAGCTGGATCAGGACCAGCATTTATAATACATTAGGGACTCGAATCTTGATTTTGTACCACTTCCTTTATCTGATGGTATAAAATTGCTCCAGAGCAAAAATTAATCCTTGATTCCAAATGCTATTTTTTAAAACTTGGGAACATTCATGTTTTTAATATTAAAATTGGTCGGAACTCAGAAGGATTGTTTGGTGTTGCTTGAAGTTGTCGGTATTGACTGGTTTTATTCTCTGCTGTTGAAGATTTCCTGCTCTCTATATATGTATACAAGGGACATGGGTGGCGCTGTGGGTTAAACCACAGAGCCTAGGGCTTGCCAATCAGAAGGTTGGCGGTTCGAATCCCCACGACGGGGTGAGCTCCCGTTGCTCGGTCCCTGCTCCTGCCAACCTAGCAGTTCGAAAGCATGTGAAAGTGCAAGTAGATCAATAGGTACCGCTGCAGCGGGAAGGTAAACAGTGTTTCCGTGCGCTGCTCTGGTTCGCCAGACGCGGCTTTGTCATGCTGGCCACATGACCTGGAAGCTGTACGCCGGCTCCCTCGGCCAGGCCAATAATGCGAGATGAGCGCCGCAACCCCAGAGTCGGTCACGACTGGACCTAATGGTCAGGGGTCCCTTTACCTTTACCTTTATATATGTATACACACATGCACACACACACATACTGTATATAGTTTGTTACTATTGGAAATTGCATTGTGTCTCTTGTTATTATAAGCCGCCCAGATAGCCTTGCTCTTGGGTGGCATATAGATATTGTCGACATAGAATAAGCCACCTCATTGATGAGAGCAGCTGCCTGGCAACACCATTTCTCCAGGAAGTTCTACCATGGTGAGTGACAGAGTCCAGCAGCAAAACTGTCTTTGCCTTCCCACAACGTTTCTTTTACAAAGGTGGGGCTGTCGGAAACAGACGGTTCCTCGCGGATTCTTACACTTTCCATGCTCCCACCAAGCTTGGCAGGGATGAGAGGGGGGGGGGGGAAATAAGTCCCTTCACACACTTTAAAGGGTATGTATAAAATCCAGGTAAATTGCAACTATCTCTTTCCTCTGTCAGCAGTTTTTATTACAGCTCCGGAAATCCCATTATCGTTTGTTAAGCACGAACTCCCTTTTGTGAATCCATGCTGACTTTTCCTAATTAAATCGTTATTCCCTTTATTCTCTCCCTGACTAGTGCTTTGAGTACTTTCCATGCAACTGCCTGTCACGCATATGAAATATACAAGCTCTTGTTTTGCAGGGTTCCCTCTCTTTTCCGCGCAGCACAAAGGGAATATCGGAGGCACAGTCCGTCAGGTTCAGCTCCTGCACCTGCCACGTTCTTGCTTTGTTTGCTGTTGAGCATTGGTGCAGCAGGATAACTTTAGACCCTGGACATAATGGTCTTACGGAGGGTGGCTGGGGTGAGGAGGAGTTAGCTGGCTGTACATTACTTCAGCTGCTGTGAAGCACACCCTTAGCATTTCTCTTCTCCCCTCTCCCCTACCTGATACGTTAGAGCAAAAAAGCAGATGAAAAACACTTTGCCAACCGTGATTTGTTTTTTTATTTCTTAAAAAAAATATCCTCTAAGCATGTCCAGCTTCACATTTTAAACTCATAGCACTACAGGAATAAAGTGGATTTTGCTTCTGATGCTCCATACATTTTTTTAGGAATAAACACTATTTTGTTGTATGAAAAGATAACATATTTTAAAATTAAAATGACAAAGTATGTGCTTGCCACCCCCTGACTTCAATGGAATGTGTGATGATAATAATAATAATAATAATAATAATAATAATAATAATAATAATAATAATAGGCTGCAATGACCAGTGTCAGCCCTGATGGATTCACACCCATACATTCAGGAGTTGGTGTGAGACCTGTTTAGCACTGCCATCATCGTTTGTTGCTTTCTTGGTGTTCTGAGGCTGAGCTGTGAGGTCCAGGCCTAAATGCGCCACTGCTGCCATTTTAATGTGACTTGGTGCTCTGGTTCATCTTGGTTATAAAATGAAGTTGTAATCTGCTGTAGGGAACAACCCTTGGATCCTGGAAAATGTGCTGGCTTAAACCATACAGCTTCCTGGCACACTGAAGTGATGTAGTGAATCACCAGAACCATGCTGTGAAGTCAAATCATTGCTTCATAAAGGATCCGGAAGATCTAGACTGGTATTTATTTATTGAAAATATTTTATATAGGTTCATTCCTAATAGTAGGCAGAGTGAGCCACCTGCCTCAGGCGGCAGATGATGGCAAGTGGCAGACATCTCTCTCTCTCTCTCTCTCTCTCTCTCTCTCTCTCTCTCTCTCTCTCTTTCTCTCTCTTTCTCTTTCTTCCACCCTACTCTCTCTCACAGACACAAAACATAATTCCTTGAGTCCCCTAAGCTAGCCTGCACTTTCTAACCTAACTGGCTGCCATTGCGTACAATGGAAGATGCTGTCCCATTGCCAGTCTTGACATATGTAAGATCAGCTGCCAATCGGCTCAGATTCCCTATGTGAAATCTGGAGGTGCCAATGTGTACTTTGCCTCGGGCAGCAAAAGGATCACCCCTGCTGATACTCCCGTTTGTGCACAGGTGGTGCCAGTTTGGTTACATGTGCCGTGGCACACAAAGCCTCAGCAACAAAAATACAGGGAATGATTCAGGGTTGCAGCGGTTCCTGTTCCTTCTGCAGTTGGCAGATGTAGGTTGAAAATGTACTGGGTGGTGTGTTTTCTGCTTAGAAGAGCTCTACTGTGTCACATCATTGGTCCATCTAATCAGGATCCTCCTTTCCACAGTGGTCAGTGAGATGCCTCTAGGAAGTGCCCTGCATGCTCAGGGACCAGAATTTCCTCAAATTGATGAAATGGTAATACTGAGGAGCAAGTATGGCCCTGTATATCCAGGGTAATAATAATAATAATAATAATAATAATAATAATAATAATAATAATAATAATAATAATTTATTATTTATACCCCGCCCATCTGGCTGGGTTTCCCCAGCCACTCTGGGCGGCTTTCAACAGAAGATTAAAATACAACAATCTATTAAACATTAAAAGCCTCCCTAAACAGGGCTGCCTTCAGATGTCTTCTAAAAGTCTGGTAGTTGTTGTTCTCTTTGACATCTGAAGGGAGGGCGTTCCACAGGGCGGGCACCACTACCGAGAAGGCCCTCTGCCTGGTTCCCTGTAACTTGGCTTCTCGTAGTGAGGGAACCGCCAGAAGGCCCTCGGCACTAGACCTCAGTGTCCGGGCTGAACGATGGGGGTGGAGATGCTCCTTCAGGTAAAGAGCAAGGTAAAGCTGTCCTGCTTGCAAACTTTCTAGTAGCATCTAGCTTGCCCGAGTTGGAATGGTAGCACAAGACCGGACTTTGTGGACCCTTGGTCTGGTCCAGCCAGGCTGTTCTTCTGCTCCTGTGTGCCAGCAGCAAATTGAACAAGTAACTCAGACTGTACACAATTTAATAATGCAGTAGGAAATGCAATGTCTGCAGAGAGACATCAGGACCAATGCCTTAAAAAAAAAATATCCAGGCACTCTGCAGACGTTTTTGCATTTTCTGAAGGTCATCAAGATTGGGACAATGCAGGGAATAAAACTCAGAGCTGATGGCTTGCTAAACCCTGATCTAATCACCAGCAAACAGTCTCTAGTTCTGCCTTTTTCTATTCCGTTTCTAGTTACACAGGAGGCATGCAGATAAAATAGATCAGGCTTAGGTGGGCATGTAAAAACATATGTTCCAGGAATTAGAAGACTGGCAGGTCTCCTTTCAAATTATGGAGGGAGAGGACATGGTCACAAGGTATGGTTCAAAGCACATAAGGCCACCCCTTTGCTGAAGCTGTATCTAGTCCAAGGACGAAGAACCTCTATCCCATTGGCTTAATTTGGCCAAGCAAGATGACTGCCAACTTGAATGTCTTTAAATGGGGATTCAATAAGTTCAATATCCATTGAACTTATTGAATCCCCATTTAAAGACATTCAAAGACTAGCCCAATGGATACATGTCATCTGAAATATCAGACGCGTCCGTCTAAAAGCCAGTTGCTGGAAAGCATGGATAGGAGAGAACTATTGCTCTCTTGCCCTGCTTGCAAGCTTCCCATAGGCATCAGGTTGGCTACTATGTAAACAGAATGCTGTCAATGGTACTGTATGTCTTTAGTCTGATCCTATGCAAGGCAGGAATGGGGAACTTGTGGCCATCCCTTGGCCCCAGCCAGCATGGTCAAGAGTTAGGATGGTGGGAACATTAGTCCAACTGCATCTCAGGGGCCACAGGTTCCCCATCACTGTTCTAGGGTTAAGGCTGATATCAAATGCCCAAATGGATATTTTATGCAGCTGCATTTGATATGAAATATCACTCCAAATATGCTCAGCCTGAATTCAACTGGAATCTTGATTATAAGGAATAAATCCTAAGCTACAGAACAATGAAAGAGAAAGATATAATCTAAACGATGTCATGAAGTCTTCCAATAATTTTACCTCAGAGTAGTCCAGCTGGAATCTGTGTGTCTGTCTGCAAGCAGACTGAGGGTTGCAGCAGAAGCAACTGGTTTGGGGAACCAAATCCAAATGTGAAGCTGCACTCTTTGCATGTAAATGATAAAATGTTAAGTAAGGGAACATAAGGCAAAGTTATGCACTATTCAATATTTCCCAAGTGCAGCATCCACAGGTGCTGCTTTTATGGATGCAGATCATAAATCTGTAGGGTACTCAGATGATTAATTCTTCCTCTGTATCTCTCTTTACCTCCTCCCCCTGCTCTAGCAAGTTGGATCCCAGCTGGTATGGAAACCTTATCATTTTTCAGACATTTCCATTTCTTGATTATGTGTCAGGTCATGACCTTCATTGTCCCCCACCCCTTTCCTTTCCTTTCCTTTTCTTTTTTAAAAAATAATATTTCTACCTCCTCACTAGGGAAATTTCCACATATTTCTGACATGTTTCTGACATGTGTCACCCCCTTTATGAAGTCTGAGTTTAACGCATCTGTTTATTGTGGTAATGTTGTTTCTATTTAAGTACAAAAGCCTGCTCTTTCTTTTGATATTCTGAATCCACCTGAGTGCACTTATACCTTGCAGTTCCGTTCTTCTGTATATTCTAACAGCATCAGCAGGAGAGTGCCTTTTGCATCTACAGGGGATGGTCCTTCAAGGTCACATCAAACATCACTGTTTTTGAAGCTATCTGTGGTGTGTTTGTGTAGAGGACAGTCTGATTTCCTGTCAGAGCTGCACAATATACATCTATATTGTATAATATATATCTATGAGGCTCTGTATGTTTGCAGCTACCCAAAAGCTATGCAATATAAACAATTGGATCTCTGTAATTATTCGAATGAAAAACAGCCTTGTTTTCATAGAACTATCTGTCATCTCAAAATACCAGTCTAGCTTCAGCTTCCCATTCTAGATTCTTCTCTCCCTTCCTTGTCTACATGAGATTGCGCCACACTTGATGTGATTGTGCTACTTTGGGGGTTGATTCACAGGCTTTGAAAAGCAGCAACAAACTTCTTAAAAGAGCTCAAGTGAGGAAGCTTTCAGAGGAGAGTGGGAAGTGTTTGTCCAGTTAAAGACGAAAGAGATTTGTGAGTGTTGACTAGATTGCCTGTTCCACAGTTATCTTCTGGAGGAAGGGCCATAGCTCAGTGGCACAGCATCAGCTTTGCATGTAGAAAGTCTTAAATTCAATCTCGGGCATCTACAGGTAGGGTTGAGAATGCCCACTGTCTGAAACCCAGGAGAGCTACTCCCAGTCAGCCAATACTTAGGTGGACAGTTAGACTGACGAACTATAAGGCAGCTTCATGTTTCTGCTGGATTTTATGAGTGTAATATCAGCAAAGGGGTAGCACATTAGTGCCACTATGCTAGCACAGGTATTCAGTTCTGAAAATTTCTGAGATGTTCTACAGTAGGGGTAGCCAATGTGTGTCCTGTTGATGTTGCAAATGGCAACTCCCACCCTCACTGACTGTAGGCCATATTGGCTGGTAGCTGGTGGTAGCTGCAGTCCAAAACGTCTGGAGGTTACTACCTTGGCCAACCCTGTTCTACAGGACTGATGCTCACAACCATTTATGTAAATAGCAACCATTACACCTGCCCTATGCCCAGGTTATATGCAGGCACTGCCTTAAATTCAGTAAGAATGTTTTAGACCCAGAGTGGGGGAACTGGCTGAGTCCAGATGCCACCAAGGAGTGGTTTGCATAAAAACAACAACAACTGTACAGCAGATGTCAACGATATAGGGACATTGTACCAACTACAAGGCAAATGTACAACTGGTACTTTATCTAAGGTTTTGTGGGTTGGTGGAACCTTTTGTAGAGTTATGGCATTACCATAAAACAATGCAATCAATGGTTACAAATAAACTGGTAATGCTACTGAAGGATTTCCTTTTACCACTGCAGGTTGAATGCAACATCTTAAGGCATCCTACAAAATTACGCTTCAAGAGTATCAAATTCGTACATGGATTCAACATTTCTTTACAAGGCTTGTTTGATTGGTAATTTTAGATTAGATACATTCATGCGTTCTACATTTGCTATCTGGTGTGTTTGTTATCTAATGTGTGTGTGCATGTGTGAAAGAGAGAGTGAGAGGGAGGGAAAGGGAGATGTCTCATATATCTTACATTGGTTTTATAGCTATATATCATCACGGCTTCCCACAAAGAAGGATGATGAGGGATTGGGGAGGCTTCTGAGAATGCTGTTATAGATCCCTGCTATGGAACAGATTCTAGGGTGCTTCTGACAGCTCCTGCTCAGCAAATATTTTCTTCAATGAGGTCTCCATGTGTGGAGGATTGTGAGGGAGTTAGGATGGTGTTGCTTACAGACAGCTCTTGTGACTGGCACCAGCAGTGTATAAAGGAGGGAGATAACTTCTTAAGGAAGATAACTTTAAAAAAAACTAATCTTATTAATTTTCATACCCACTTCACTGCTCCAACATTTTGTTCCCAGCATTTAGCCTTTTACTTTCACCATAGCCGAGCATTTTATATCAAAATAATTTTGAATAGCTATATGACTAAAGGTTTTGCCAGCAATAGATTCACGTCAGCTTCACAGGAAATTAATGGTTTTGCTTCAGTTCCAGCGCACATTGGTCATTTCTCACACAACAAGCCTCAAGAGCAGCTGTATTATTGATTTTTAATTCTTCACACATGAGTAGTTTTGCTTCATTGGACTGAAACCGACTTTGAGATCCCATAAGGCTTCTCCACATCACTGAGAAGAGGCCTGCATAGGTCACAACAGGCAAATCTCAGCCAGAGTCCTGACCCAAACTAGGGCTAGTTTCAGGCAGATGTGAGGTAAAAACTGATGGGCAGAAATCTACTCCAACAGCAAAAGAAATAGTAAAGGGCCTGAGAGAATAAAAGAAACCTAAATGTAGTCACAAGTGACCAAGGTGCCACCACTGAGAAGACCCTCTGCTTTGTAGCTATCTGCCTGATCTGAAAAAGGGACTCCAATGAACATCTCAGGGTCCAGGCAGCAGTGACCTTTCAGGTAGCTTGGTGCCAAGCTGCTTAGTATTTTAAAGCCTAATACTATCAGTTTGGATTGGTCCCAGAAACAGACCAGAACATTTCCTGAACAATGCCAATTCAGGTTGCAGGGTTGCATAGGGGTTGATGAAATGCTGGCAAAATAATAATAAAAATTATATTTTGGTGATGGATTCTAGTCTAGCCCTTTCCCTTATGTGCTACTTTCCTATACTCAAGGATTTTTTGTGCATGAGGACTGTGCTGCCCTCTCTTCCCTTTATGCCTTGAATTGGCACAGTCCAGGAAAAGCTTTATCACTAGATCCTGCTGAATGTATTAGTATTACCAAGACTATTAAGATGAGAAAGAATTGGAGACAGAGGACATGGATTCAGGTGCATTAATTGTGCAAATAAGAGGGAGGGTTTTTTAAAATACAGTGGTACCCTGGGTTACGTACCTGATCCATTCCGGAGTGCCATTCGCACCCCGAACAGTGCGCAACCCAGGCGTCCATTTTGCTCATGCGTGAAAGCGTGATATCACGCTTCTGTGCATGTGTGAACTGCGCATAACGCTTCTGCACACGCACAGACCACGCGGATTGCGTGGACATGCGCAGAAGAGTCCGTGCGGTGAAATGGACTTCCGGGTTTGTGGAGTACGCAACCCGAACGTACGCAACACAGAGCATATGCAACATGAGGTACGACTGTATAGCATACAGATTTAATACTTTGCATTTTCCTATCCTGCTTTGATATTGGGCCAAACAATGGAATCTTTGAGATCTAAATTGGAATAAACAATTAAAATAATGAATTGGGGTAGTATAGATGCACCAGCAGTGAGACATGGCACCCGCTTTTGGCATGAGAAATGGGTTCTCATTGAGTTCTGAGAGCAAGTCCGGTGTGCTTAATTTTAGCCAAGGGAAGTTAGGTAGGCCAATCTTACTCCATCAGGAGACATGAGTAGTCTTCGGGAAGAATCCCATCCACTCAGTTATCCCCCATTTCCCTCTAGAAAACCACTTGCTAAGCAACAGCAGTAAAAGGATCAGAGAGTGATGAACAGTTGTTGCAGGCTTCAATTGGCTTGTGTTAAACTGGGGATAAATTCTCCAATGTCAGGAGCCTTTTTGGGCTGAAGCCTGCAGTAATGAAGTGTACAGAGAACACAGCTTCAGTTATCTCATTATCTTACAACCCGGAGCATCCTCCTGACATATTATGTTGAGTAAAGCAAGACAGACTTGGGCATCTCAGCATAATTTATGCAAACACCAACCAATAATTAAAGCAGCTAATTAGCTATTGGTATCTGATTCTCTAATAATCTGGAAAGCGAGATAACAGACACAAAGCACAAATGTCTCGGTGCAGCCAGTAATAAGGAGTTTGGTCTGTACATCCTGGCACTGATCATTAATTTGGCTATGTTTTGATGTAGTGTTTGCATTAATGTATTCCAGTATGGCTGAGGATGTGAAGCGAACACCTGGCACGCAAACTGCTTCAGGAGGAGAGCCAAAGGGGACTTGCTGCTAGACCTGGAGCATCTTTGTAAACAGACTTGGGGGAATCAGCGCCTGGGTTTTCTAAAGCCAAAGAAAAACCTACCCGCATGTGTGAGTTAGAAAAACAAACCTCCCGCCCAGCCCTCACATGCACAGAGATGTATATTGAAAGATACTGTATAACCCAGAGAAAAGTTTATCCGTGCAGGGTTTTGCTGTTGCAGACCTCGGTACCAAGTTTGATCACTGCATAATTCTCCACCAACCCTGCTCATGTGTGGGAGGGGGCATGATCCAGAAAACAAGGGTTGTTGTTGGTAAACAGAGAGAGTTGATATGCTTGTAATAGAATCATAGAATCATAGAATCATAGAGTTGGAAGAGACCACAAGGGCCATCCAGTCCAACCCCCTGCCAAGCAGGAAACACCATCAAAGCATTCCTGACAGGTGGCTGTCAAGCCTCTGCTTAAAGACCTCCAAAGAAGGAGACTCCACCACACTCCTTGGCAGCAAATTCCACTGTCGAACAGCTCTTACTGTCAGGAAATTCTTCCTAATGTTTAGGTGGAATCTTCTTTCTTGTAGTTTGAATCCATTGCTCTGTGTCCGCTTCTCTGGAGCAGCAGAAAACAACCTTTCTCCCTCCTCTATATGACATCCTTTTATATATTTGAACATGGCTATCATATCACCCCTTAACCTTCTCTTCTCCAGGCTAAACATACCCAGCTCCCTAAGCCGTTCCTCAAAAGGCATCGTTTCCAGGCCTTTGGCCATTTTGGTTGCCCTCCTCTGGACATGTTCCAGCTTGTCAGTATCCTTCTTGAACTGTGATGCCCAGAACTGGACACAGTATTCCAGGTGAGGTCTGACCAGAGCGGAATACAGTGGTACTATAATGTCTGGGATCAGGTCAGTAGATTATCAAAAAGTGAATTTCCTTTTCAGAGTTGAGCAAAATTGAGTCGCACGAGGCAAAAGCAGGTCTTACCTCAGCACCTGGCATCGCAGGGCAGGTGCTGGGGCTCTACCAGCATTGAGATCTGCCCCAGGCCCTCCACACCAGGCAGCTAGTTATGCAAAACAAAAAAAACACAACCCACTGTCATTTCTCCAATGCCCCAGAGTTATGTAATGACACAAAGGCATTGTGGCAAATGAAAACGACAACTCCCAGTCACCCTTGGAGTGCTGCTACCCCTCCCTAAGGAGGTGAGCCTCAGCAATGCTGGCTTTAGGGGGAGTGAGGGCGTTTCAGGGCACTGAACTGAGGGGATGGCAAGCCGAGGAGGCACAGAATGGAAGGCAAGAAGGAGGAGAGCCTTAAAATAAAGAATATTTAAAGGTAAAGGTACCCCTGACCATTAGGTCCAGTCGTGGATGACTCTGGGGTTGCGGCGCTCATCTCGCTTTACTAGCTGAGGGAGCCGGCGTACAGCTTCCGGGTCATGTGGCCAGCATGACTAAGCCGCTTCTGGAGAACCAGAGCAGTGCATGGAAACACCGTTTACCTTCCCGCTGGAGCAGTACCTATTTATCTACTTGCACTTCGTGCTTTTGAACTGCTAGGTTGGCAGGAGCAGGGGCCGAGCAACGGGAGCTCACCCCGTCGCGGGGATTCGAACCGCCGACCTTCTGATCAGCAAGCCTTAGGCTCTGTGGTTTAACCCACAGCACCACCCACCAAATTTTAGGGGGTGCCAAATGTTGCCTTTGCTCAGGGCACCATATTACCAAATCAACCCCTGGCCTCTGAATATAAGAGGGGGCCCACCAGATGGAAGGGACAGGAGCCAGGGAAAACACATAAGTAAACAAAGCAATCCATCAATTTTTGTGTTACCAAAATAGAAAGTCTCTTTTACATTTTCTTTTTGTGTTAGTCAAGCGATCACAATTTGTTGTTGATCTACTATAGGCTAAAACTATACAGCAAAATGCATAAAGTACAGGATTTCTGAAGAAGAAGAAAGCAAGGATAATGATGAATACATAAACATATGGGTTTTGATTTATTCTTATGTCTCCCCCCCCCCCACCCTGAGGCTTGTATTATTTTATACATTTTGCTCTGTTGCAATAGCCTGCGGCAATAAATGCCTATTGCTTATTCCAGCCATGACTTCTTTAAAAAAAAAAAAATTGGTGGATGGATACAATTTTGTAGTCTGACGTTTTCCCTCCAACACATGGCCGTTCTTACTGAGGAAAGCAAAATTAGTCCAGCTGTAACATTCCTTAAAACAATGTTACCTTAAAAATTCTCCCAGAACTGTATTCTGCACAGACAGAATGAAAAAAACGACAGTTCAAGGCAAAGACCTCATTCTGTCTCTGGTCACATTCTGCGGTGAACTTAATCTGTATCGTGTTCAGTGGGACCACATAAGCAATGGCAGGCATGACAGACATGCATTTCATTTTATGTGCATCATGGTGGAGGTCTATGACTAACAACTCCAGAGCTGAGTAAGCAAGAATGGCCTCTTATCCAACTTATCTGAGGGGTGAACTGAGAGGAGTCTTCCAGTAGAGGAATGCTATAACAGCTTATTGGAGAGGTGGCTCATCACTAGGAGAAGCACAACTCTCTCTTGCTATTGTTATCCCAGAAGGCTCCTGAGTTGATAGCCCAGCCACCATTTTGTATATCTGTGGGTAAAATAGCAACTGCCACCATAGGAAAATGGCGGAGAATAGCCAAGAAAATTATAGTTTAGAGGCGGGGAGAAAATTTAAGAGGCATTGTACTTTGGAACACGACATGATGTCTGATGGTTCTTTTATCCTGAATTGGACAAGACATCCTTTCTAATAAGGTCTATTCTATGGCAGCCCTTCCAACAGAGGAGTGTCCCGTCATGGCCACCCTAGCTGAAGACAAACAGGGAAAGGCCCACCACCCTCTTATTGTCCTTGTGATCTTCTAGTGGCACCTGAATGGCTGCTGTAGGAAACAATGCTGGACCAGATAGACCTTAGTCTGGTCCAATAAGGCAGTCTTTTCTTTTTTATACTTTGTGGGCAAAATGGTTCTTCAGTCCAGCCTCTGCCCAGCCTTTATTTCCTTTTCTCCCCATACATGCACACACTTATTGAGATTGACAAGCTCTTCAGGCAGCATTAGCACCTGGAAACTGGAGTTTGTAGCATGGAGCACGTTTATATGCCATTCACTCATGAAATATACACCTCTGGCTGGAGAAGAGGTGCTTGGGACTTCAGCAGGAGTCCAGCGGTGCACAAGGTGAACGTAGCAGACTGCTGAGCTAGAGTGCTAGCTAATTAATACACTGCTGAACGTCCTTTGGAGCAGAGAGGGAAGAGAATATAAGCAATAAATGAGCTCCACATGCTGCTACAAGCCTCCTTGCAAGCCAGTGGGAAAACACAAATAGATACGGAAATGAGCTCCCAAACCCAAATCTTCTGAGCTGGAACAGGGAGAGAGGTCCAGAGTTTTCATTTGACCAATCCCTAGCAGGCTGAATTCAGAGTCAATTTCATTGTGATCGAAAGCAGTACTTTAAATCTGCATTAAAATATGAGCAAGCTGGATTTCCTACCCCCCCCCTTCAGAAAATGAAGCTGAGAGACATGACAAGGGCTTTCTAAAGCCTTTCAAAGATGCTTCAGTCAAATAAATACGGGTGAATGCAAGGGTTGAGCCGAAAGTCCTTCCTGCTTTTCATTTCCATCTCTGTCAAAAATCAGCATCATTTTTCAGTTGGCTTTCACCTCTCTTTCAGACCTTTCATTTGGACTTTTTGTTCATGCCGATTTAGACCTTTGCTAATGCTCAGTGAACTCTTCACATGCTCATGTATGTATGCCTAGCATACAGTGGTGCTGTTAGGCAGGGATGGATGAACCTGTCAATTTCAGTTTCAGTTTTTATTCCCCCCCCCCCCGATTTTAAATTCAGTTCTCCACATTTCTGCAGAAGCTTGCAATTTTTTTATTTTAAAAAAGCTGTATTTCAGTGCAAGTTTCTCATAATATTGCTGTATGTAGTGCTGATGAATATGCACATTCCCTTCTTGTACTGGTAGGCATTACTTGGCTAGAGAACTGCATTGTGCAATTCTGAGAAGTACAAATTCTAAAGGGTTGCTGTGTTTGGGTTTGCATATTAGATTGAGAAGTACAGATTAGGTCATTTCTCATTAAAATGCAGAAAGAATCTCTTCCCCATTCCTGCCCTCTGAGCAGGATTTTGGGGTAGAAGTCCAGAACCCCACTCAGCACTGTGTAGGAATGCCCCCAGAGCCAGGAGGGCTGTTGTATTGCATTCTGAAGTATGTGAAGAAATATATATTACCATCTAAAGAGCCCCCCTCCAAACAACTGCAAGGCCATGAGGTCCCAAGTTTCAAACCACCTAACTGCACCACCGATGCCATGTCATTGGCAAGAGGACCCATACAGAATGTTCTAATTTCAATTGACATCTCCAGGTAATATGATCAGTTGACGGCCCTGCTAGCTACAGAATTAATCAGTTTCCTTGCAGCCAACACATGCTAGTTGCAGACCCTCCCAGTTTCCCTATTTTCCAGGGTCTGATTTCCAGAAGTCGTCACGGTTTCTGATGTGATCCCAGAATGTCCTGCTTTTTCTTTTTCTTTTCCTTTTTTCGGAGAAATGTTGAATGACATGGAGTTCTGTGACCCCTGAGCCAAGGACATACAGTAAGTAACTCTATACAACTTTTAGAAGACATCTGAAGGCGACCTTGTATAGGGAAGTTTTTTAAATGCTTTATGTTTTATTATGTTTCTATGTATGTTGGAAGCCGCCCAGTCAGATGGGTGGGGTATTAATAATAAAATTATTATTATTATTATTATTATTATTATTATTATTATTATTATTATTATTAAATAGGCTGTCCGTATTTTCATCGGAGAAATGTTGGAGGGTATGTACAGTAGTTGTAGTGGTTGAAAGGTGCAGTGTGACCTTAAACATAACTGATTCCTTCGAGGAAAACAAAGAGCTCCATTGCAACAGATGAGCAACAAATGTGCACATGATATTATGAACTGGCCCTCTGGAAAGGCCTCGAGCAAATTCAATGGTGGCTTCTTCTAGCTTCAAGTAAACCTCTGCTACCAGACAATGCAGTGGCTTCCAAACAAACAAATCCTCGTAGGAATTGTGTGAGTCATTTCTCTACTCTGTTCGTTTTTCTTTTGCTTTCTTTTGACAAGGAGATAAGCTGTTAAGTGTGCAGCTGGTGGCTGTGCAGAGCAAACAGTTGCAAATTCACAAATCTGCAATCCTTAGTTGCTGAGCTGCTGGAAGCTGCACATATGTGTTGCTTCTATCATATGCAAAGCCCCGGTAGATGCTGGGGAGCCATCTTCTGACAGCTGGCTAAGGACGGGTCCCGATGTGGCGAAATAGTTTACAAACCTAAGAAAGAGAAATGGCTTTCAGCAGCAGTCAGAGGATAACGGCAATCAATATGAGAGAAATACAGTGAATGGTGGAATAGGGTGTCAGATAATAAGGTTTCTGATAAAAGAGACAGTAGAATCTATTTCTATTTACTTCCTTATTCTTCTCTCAGCCATGAACAAAGGGCTGCCATGGGACCAACATCTTCCCCATCCCTAGGGTCACTGTATAATGTTATTATGGATAAAAATTGCTCAGGGGAAGAGCAACTGCTATGCATGCAGAAAGTTGCAGGTTCATTCCCCAGGTTAGGACTCCTGTCTGAAACTCTAGGGAGCCACAGAAGGACTAATGTTCTGACTCAGTATAAGGCCACTTCCTATGTTCCTGAGTATCTGCTCGACAAAGAGCTGCATCCAGTCACAGTTCTCTGACTTGCACACTTGCATTGTAAATGTGTTTGCCTTCACACATTTTTAGTGGTGCATACCTGAAAAATTGATAGGATATGGACCTCAAACCAACTCTGGGGATAGCTTTAAAATGGCAGGAAAATATAGAACTTAAGAATGGGGCTTCCCTAAAAGCATGCTTTCCAACTTCATAATTTACAGTGCAGAGTATTTATTAGCACCTGTGATGGGAGTGCCCACTAGTCAAAGAGGTCTGGACTAAGATGTATAAGGTAATTATTGACATTTTAAAAGACCACAGTTGTCATTTTTATCTTTATTTGAGAAACACCTACACAAACAATGAAACTAGAGAACAGTTCCAGGGAAGCAGTGTCACATATGATGTAATAAACACCGTTGTTAAACGAATGATAAAAGCTAAAGAACAAGTGGCCACGATATTATCATAAGTTTTGAATTTCCATAGATCGATGTAGATGGTTACTATTGATGTATGAAATGAAGTTCCACCAAATTGCATAAAAGGCCTGTGGTCATTCTTTACCTTTGCATGACTCTCAAATTATGCACAATCACCTCAGATGTAGCAATGCCCCTTGTTTTTGTACCATAAGGAAAGCTTCAAATCTTCCAAAGTTTTTGCTCAATCAAAAGTCAGGCAATGGTCAACCACCTTTTCCAAACGTTCCTTGTCTTTAAGACCTGCATTTACCTATATTATTACGTCATGTGTGACACTGCTTCCCTGGAACTGTTCTCTAGTTTCATTGTTTGTGTAATTGAAGAAAACTCAATAAAAGTATTCCTTTATAATATGCTCCTACAGATGATTATATCAAGGAGCTTTCTGAGGTTTAAGGCCACTGACTCCCCAAAACAAAACTCAGTAGATGTCACGAACTAAACTGCCTAATGAAATCAGAGACGCAGAGAGCTTCCTCCAGTTCTGGCCAGTCCCTGACAGTAGAATTCTTAAAGAAGGTTTATTTAGAAAAAAGGACAGAAAACATACAATTGGGTACATAAGAAAGCAATCCCAAATGGCACCCTCACTTCCATTGCTAAGATGTCAAAAGCTGCAAATGGCATGATACAAGTCCCTTGGTTACACAAGTCATCATGACTAGCCCATTTCAAGTCGGGAATGGCTGTAGCTCAATGGTAGAACATCTGTCTTGCATGCAGAAGGTCCCAGGTTCAGTCCCCAGCATATCCAGGTAGGGGTGGGAGAGATCCCATCTGAATTTCTGGAGAGCCACTGCTAGTCAGTATAGTCCAGGGGGCAGGGAACCTATGGCCCTCAATATGCTGTTGGACTCCAGCTCCAATAAACCCCAGCCAGCATGGCCAATGGCAGGGATGATGGGAGTTGTAGTCCATCAACATCTAGAATACCCATATGTGTTGCTTCAATTGTACACAATTGTACACAAAATCTCAGGGTAGGGAAAACTACCTTCATGAAGGGTCCTGTTTTTTCACTAATACTTAAAATAAACAAAAAACCTTGCTGGCTACTGATTACAACCAGCAAGGCTCTCCCAACTCCAGAACCTTCTGCACTCCTGCCAACTGCAGGACCAGATCACCATAATAATGCTATGGAGCATCATTTTCATGGGGATTTATTAACAGCAAAGTAAATTAAACCAAGCTCTTTGCCCCCCAATTCTCAGAAATCTCTCCCAGCCCATCTCAGTTTTGGGTGGTATTTTCTTTTTGTCCTTTCCCCATGAAAGAAGAGGGGTGGGAAATAAATATAAATAAATTTAAATATATATAAATTTGCAGGCTCAATCAAGCAGTAAAACAGTGGTTTTACAAGGTCCTGGGAGACTTAGGGGGTGGAGGAAGCTTCCAGCATGGGGCTGATGAGGTATCCTTGGCTTGTCAAATTGTAAGTCAAGCAGGCCTAAGTTACATTTCAAATGCAACATTTGAAAATCTGCCACAATAGGTATAGAATGATTTGAGTGCAATTAGCAAATTAAAGTTTACATTCCAGGATAGGGGCTGCTTGGTTTCGTGAAATGCCAATCAAGTAGTTTCCTGTATTTCATGCAAACATCTTTCTATAACTATATAACAACCTTCTACCTCTCTCCTTACCAGCACAGTCATTCAGTCTCAGAGCCTCTCCCACGACGGAGACGCAAATCGAATGTTCTGTCATTCACATGAGCAATAAACATGAAGCCCCTGCTTTTTACTCCCAAAATAACCATGTGTAAACAAGATGCATGAGATAGTTAAACAATATAAGAAGTGGTTTGCAAAGGAATTTGTTCTTCTTTCCAAATTGAGTTTGTGCCTTTATTTGCTCCGTATGGCATACCCCAGCAGATGTGCGGGTTGTGTTGATTTCTTTCAGATTTTTGATTTATCGTGTTTGATGCACCAGGAACCGCTCGGGCCTTATCAACCCTGGTTTTGCTTAGGACTGCAAATGCATAAACTCTCTCCATATAATTGAGGGGTTTTTAAGCAAAACCATTCATTAGACAAAACAGTAGCAAAGCACCGAAATGGGATGTGCTACAAACAATCCAGCTTTAAAATCCCCCACTGGCACACAGTTGCTAAATCTTTCCTTGCTTTAAGGAAGTCATGTCAGGATTTCTTCTTTAACCCTTATCTGGGTAAAATATTTTTTCTCTCTCAGTCTTGTGCCACTGTGGTGACACCAAAGACGGTGGCGAGAGCGGATTTAGACTTGGCCTGGAATGTGCTGAAGTCCCCATGTCAACAATCGCTCAGATTATGCAGAGCATTTTAGGAAGGGACACAGGAAGCTGCCACATATTCTGAGGATACCACTTCGGCTTCCTCCAAGGAATTCTGTAGTTTAAGAGTGCTGAACAAGGGCAGTATGTCCCATTTCTCCACCTGAGCTGAAACAAGATGGTGCCGCCCCACAGTCGCCAAAGCCTCCCTTACCCAGGTGGCGTGGTGGTGCCTGCAAAGCAGCAGCGGTGGGTTCTGGCCAGATCTTGCAAGCTCTTGTGAAAACTCATGGAGCTCTCGTGAGATTTCAGCAAGATCTCACTGGAAGCCGCTTGTGGCAGAGGCAGCCGGGCACCCACAGCAGCACCACCTTTGGAGCTTTTGCTACCTAAACTACCTGCCTCAGCTGTCATGGGTGGGTCAGCCCTGGTGCTGAGAGTTGTCAGGAGACCCCTATTTCCCCCCCCCCCCGAGCTACAGTTCACAGCAGGGGTGCTGACTCCTAGGGGCCAAGGCAGCTTAAGCCCTCTGAATAGATTTTTTGTGAGGGGGCCAGGCACCCTCAATTTTCAGAGGATATCATGCATGAGACATCAGGACACCGTGCAACATTGCACACACACACACACACACACACACACACACGAACCTCTAGAGAAGCTGGCACCTCTGCTTCACAGCATAGCTGTCAACCTTTCCCTTTTCTCGCGAGGAATCCTATTTGGAATAAGGGAATTTCCCGCAAAAGAAAATAAGTTGACAGCTATGCTTCACAGAATGGTTGAACAATCAATCCCTCTTGTGTGTCAAGACCCGAGACCTCCCCCCTGTGTTGAGTAATAGACCGGAAGCCAGTATTTTAGGTTAAATGGGCAAATTTAAGCCACAACTTTATTGGTTACAGAATGTGAGTGGTATTGGCTTAGGCGTTAGAATTGAACCGACTATATGTGACTCCTGCCTGCCATGCAGGGAGTCTGGTAAGGGTCAACCAGCAATAGGGGGAGCCCTGCTGATGCACATCAACTAGAGCTCCCCCAGGGGTCACCGGCAAGGTCGTGCCATGGCCCTAGCCAACACCCGGGCTTCGGACAGGAACCACGACCCCCGGATTCCTTTAACGGAATATCCTTTTATATGGAGGGGCAGGTGATGGTCACACCTCCCCTCCCCCAAACCAGGCTTTACCAATGCCTAACCGCCAAACCTTACAAAAGTTGTGACGATTGCTACGAGGTAGACGAAAACCAAATGGCGAGTGCCAATTTGCCAAGTGGAAAAATGCCTACCAGGCCCCTCAACGGCGACCAACCGAAGTCCATAGCAAGGCCAATAGAGCGGACACATGAAAAGAGGGCAGGCGGGTGGGAGATCTGTAGAAGCCAGACAAACAAGGGAGATCCCTCGGCCGTGCAGCAGCTTAAATCAGCCAAGCCATGCACCCCGGATTGGCTGGCCGGAGTCCGTGACGCAGCCAAGGGATCTCCAATGACGCAGGGGCTAAGCTCAGCCCCCGCTGCGTGTGAGAGGCCATGCGGTCTGTCCGCAACGCTGCCCCATAGGGAAGTGGACCAGACTTCCCAGGGAATTCTGGGAATTATAGCTCTGTGACAGGAATAAGCACCTCCTAACACTTTTCAGCACCCTTAACAAACTATAGCTCCCAGGGTTCTTTGGGGAAAGCTACGATTGTAGCTTTAATTGTATGGTGTAAATAAAACTTCAGCCAGTCCATTGGTCTACCCAGCCCACCGGACGGAAAACTTGTTGAGCAAAAAAATACGTTTTAGAGATATTTTTAAGGACAATGGGCAAAAATGACACAGCTGGACACTACTTCTGACCATGGTATTCCGGGTATGTCCAGGAAATTCCGGACATATGGCAACCCTAGTACTAATTGGCAGTGGCTCTGCTACTGGTACTTAACTTCATTGGGGAACCCTGACTTTGGCCAAATTGGATGTGAATCAAAAGGAAGGAGCACAGAGCATGCTTGTGCCGTTGTTTGTGCTGACTGTGAAATGGTCGCCTAATGACTGCGTGCCTGAAAATCGGTCTGTTTCTTTGATTACTGTTGCCCTTTGAATCTGTGCCTTGCTGTCACCAACCAAGAAGCGACACAAAAAGAAACTTCTGCTTTTTGGTGCAAGAGGACAACACAACCACCTTGACATTCGGGTGTGTTTGTGGAAGGAGGTTTCTACACTATTTTTTGAAAAGTTCAGGTAGGGATTTGTAAATTATTCTAGCGCTCTAAGCACTTTTCAAGCTAATAAGCAGAAGTATGGAAAACAGATTGTGCGTGAATCCAAAGTAAATGCTGCTATACGTTGGCATGATCCATATATATGATTGGTTCTTGATTTCATGTCTGGGACTGGTAATGTCTGACAGAGCTTAGAGTACAGCAAAGGAAGATTGTGTTGCCTTTATAACTGGCTTCTCTGTGTACACTGCTAACGTTAGGCACCCCTTTCTGACCCTCTTATCATCCACTGTGTTTTAAATCAATTGAAGTTAATCTGCAATTTGCAGGCTAGGAAAAAAGTAGACCCTGCAAATTATTTAGACACATTTTTACATTTTAAGAACATCTATTTTTGCTAAGGCATGTAAATATTCAAATGTTTTCTAGATTGAAATCAAGAAAGTGTGTTCCAGTGTGCTGACTGCAGTCCACATGGAAACCCACATGAATATTTGTGAATAGATCATGCATTTCAGAAAATAAATATGTACCATGAGGAAAGCAAAAACAGCTGAGGGAAGGAATTAAAAAAAAAATCAGAGTGGATAAATGCATTCTATGATTACCATTGTACTGTTGTATTCTGATTAGAACAGCTTTTCTTATTTTTATAATTGTCACTATTTTACCTGTTTCTTATATCTGTATATTATATCGCTGTAACCTGCCCTGGGGCCTTATGGTGAAGAGCAAGTGAAAAAATATATATATCATAAACAAACAAAGAAAAAATGGGTAAAACCTAATAGGAAACTCCACAAGAGTCCTTTAAATACAAGTAACATATTTTAGTGAACTCTCTAGAACTCATTTTGAATTGTATAAAAAACAACAACACCAAACTGGGGGTTGTATCCAATGCTAGTCATGCTCAAAGCCTTTCATCCAACAGAAGCTTCTGCAAATGAAAGGGAGTGAGATTATTTTTCTTCACCTTTTTTCTTTCCTTTCACAGCCCCCTCCATGACTTCTCATGGTATTCTGGAAGATCTCCAATATGCTTGGGCAAATTTTCAAGGGGTGTAGGAGACTTCAGGGAGAATGGGGAATCTAAAACAAGCACCTCATAATGCCTTTCCATCAGTAAGCATTTTGTGAGCAGAATCGCCCTGCTTGGGATCGCTGGGAATTAACCCCCCCAAGGCCATCCTTAACTTTGAGGCAAAGAAAGAACGCAATATTAGTTCCAGAAATTGGGGGTGAAGGCATTTGGAGTCAGGGACAATTGCTACAAGAGCAGAATAGACATTAGAGCAGTAGTAGCAAGATTGTGGTTCAGGATCCAGATGGAATCCATCTTCCTCATCTCATATCTCTGGGTACTGGGATAACTATTGTGAAAATAATCATTTTTCTAAGAAAAAGAATTGCACATTTTGTGCTGTACTGAATTCCTTCCTCCCAAAGTGCTTAAGAAGTGTTTCCCTTTTATAGTGTTTATGGCAACAGAAAAGACAAGTACACGCTAGCTCAGCTCTCTAAGGTGCTACTGGACAATTTTTTATAATTTATTTTGACTGTGTCAGACCAACCCGCCTACCTACTTGACACTAGGTCAGGGACAGCCAAAGTTGGTGCCTTCCAGATATTGTTGAACTTTGACTCTCATCATCCATGGCCATTGGTCACGCTGGCTGAGGCTGATGGGAGTTGTAGTCTAAAAAATATGATATGATGAGCACCGCATTGACTACTCTGAAACTGGTCCACAGTGTTCAGAATTAATTTCCCCCAGAATCCACTGCACCTCCTCATATGGAAGACTTGTGCATCTAGCATTGACCAAATTGTATTGTAGGCACCTGAAGGATACAGTAGCTCCACAGCACACAGAGTGCTTTATCTAAGCAGGCATTTCCCCAACTTTCCATGTTTTCTTAGCACCTCAGGATGTGCAGTTATGCAGTCACACTCCCATAGACCACTGAACCGTACCTAGGCTGGCTGGATACAGTCACAAACAGAATGTCTGTTGCCTTTAATAGGAAGGAGAGGGAATTTCTGCTACAATGCTTTTTTGGTTCTGTAGTAATATGACATGACAGGCTGTGCTTGCTGATATTCCCGTCTCCCCACCACCTTTGAGGATGCAGGTCACCCTAATCTCTTAGAGTCATCCGTACCTGTCTTGTGTTTCTCCAGCTGGTCAAAGGTACCTGCATTTTCTTTGAACAATGCATCACTTCCCAAATTCATTATATCAAGAGACTAGCCTTTTGACAAGCTGATATTTTCCCTGTGGTTTTTCTTGTGAGTTAATAAATTAATGGCTAACTGTGCTTAAGTACAGTGAATCATGTAAATATCTGTATCAACACAGCACATTCATTTGTTTATTGAGGAACAGCAAGTTCCATGGGAAATATGTTTTGAAATCAATTCAGTAGAAAAGATAGATATTTTTCTGGGAAGACAGATGGGTGGGAATGAGACTGGGGGTAGGGAAGTAGAACATAACACATGGTTTTAAACAGGTTATACCCAGTTCTCATACTACCCAGGATAGACCCATTGAAATGAAGGAACCTAAGTTAGGCATGTTCATTAACCTCAGTGGGTCTGCTCTTTATAGGGCTAGCATTGGATAGAACCCATTACCGTTATATCTCAGTGAAAAGCAAGAGATTGTCCTCTCATGGGCAACATCTTTGAAAAGGGCCATTTTGGAATGCTCAGAGACTAAACACATGATCAACAAACCCATATAATGTGTTTCTTGGACTGTACCGCCTCACGTGGGATTATTTGCACTCTACTCCCACATTAAAAACTTCATGCACACTCAACAAAAGTAGATCTTCAGAGCAAGGACCAGGCTAACAGTTGACATGCTGGTTGGTTGTTTCTTCTTTTCATCTGCAGCAAGCATTCAAACATCCGATCCCCAACCAGCAGGCTGAAATAAGGATTTTATTTACTGCAGGTATTTCATAATAGCAACTGTGATTTTACTTTGTTGATTAGAAAAATTGCATAGTTGCAGGAGCAATGTACCGTATATACTTGAGTATAAGCCGACCCGAATATAAGCCGAGGCACCCAATTTTACCACAAAAAACCTGGGAAAGCTCCATAGGAGCCACTGCCTGCTTCACTCGAGTATAAGCCGAGGACGGCTTTTTCAGCACAAAAAATGTGCTGAAAAACTAGGCTTATACTCGAGTATATAGGGTAATGGCTATAACAGGAGTGGCTATTCTTTTTTTGGCCTGAGAGTCCCATTCACCTTTGGCCAAGCCAAAGGTGTAGGTGTGAAAATCCTCTCATCTGCACACTGCCATATGCACACACAGAGAAAAAGAGAGAGAGAGAAATCTGCAAGCCGGTCCATTCAGTCTGATCAAATGATTGATCCAATAACTGGAGAGTGCACAATCCGCATCCCCATCAGGGTGCTGGGCTCCACTCATTCCATTGCTCTGTCTACATTAATTTCCTTTTCTCTGCCATTTCCAAAATCAGTGGGGTCTTGGTAAGTCGGGGGGGGATGCTGGGGAGTGGCAGATTAAACCCCTAAAGTGGCAGTTGACCACTTCTAGAATATAGCAGAAACAAGTTTCAGAACAGCTATTGTTTTGCTCTGCAGAAAAGAAGGGCTGGCGTATTATGTCGTTAAGCCAATTACACAGTGGAGAAGGATTACACAATAGCCTAGGGGCAGCTAACAGGGTGCCCTCCGAATGCTGGACGACTCCCATCAGATCCAGCCAGCATGGCCATAGGCCAGGGGTGATACAAGTTGTAATCCAACATCTTCTGGAGAGCATTGTGTTGGCTACCGCTGCAACAGCCTGACCTTTTCAGCAACCTCAGGGTAACTAATACAATAGGGAAAAGCTTGATCACTGCCATGAATGCTTGGAAAACTTCTTGATATCAGCTGTATTGTTTATGTGAGGCTGGCCACAGTTTGGTGAACTTTGATTCCTTCCAAGACTTTGAAGGAATGATTTGTGGAGCATACAATACAACAACCATATGGCAGTCAATCTGAAATCTAAATGAACGAGGGGAGCTGTTTTGCTGAATATGAATTTTAGGAACATGGCCCTATCCTCTGTAAGGCTTCTAAAATGCTTGAGGTACATTGCTTATGCAGACCATGCAGATCTCTATGGCTTCTTCCTACAGTGACTGGGTAATGATGCTCCCTGCACTCTCTTTTCACCCGTGAATGGAAGCTATCTGGGACAATCGTTATTTCAAATCCCTTGGCTTTTAAGATTAATGGTGGCAAATGGATCAGTCTTCCCTAAAGGCTCTGTTTGCACTGGCTGCTTTTCAGAAATGCTGCACGCACATATTGTTTGGGCAATGGCTCGCAGAGATCCTATCCCAGAATGCCAAGGAGAGCCTGTTTGTGTATCCCAAAACTTGCAACCGCCTTAGGTGTGATGGTGGAATCACAGAAGAAATTAAGCAGCTTAGGGAAAGGAGACATATTTGATAAGACAGTGACTGAAAATACATATTAATTCATCAATTCATATGGGAAGAGACAGTATTACCGGAGGCCCTGATGCAAATGGTAGCAAATGAGGAGGAGCCTCAGCCTTCACAGAGGTAGGGTTACCAGGTCTGGAGTGGGGGGAGGGATAAGCAGTGGTGGCAGGTGCCCATTTGGGCTGGTAGGGTGGAAGTCAGCGAGCCCAAACAATAGGTGGAGCCAGAGCCAATGACAGGCAGAGCCAACTCATTTTAATATTGTCCCCATCCTCTTCCTGGCTGAGTTCTACAAACGTAATACAGTGGTCCCTCGACTTATGAGTGACCCGACTTCCGTATTTTTCGAGTTACGAGGGATCAAAGCGGCCGCACGCCTACAATTTTTTTCGACTTCCGGAAGGAAATCGCGGCCGTTTTAGATAGGGTTTCCTTTACTTACGAAGTTTAGATGCGGTTTTTTTCGACCTACGGATTTTTTCTCCGAATGCATTCCTATGGGGACTCGACTTACGATTTTTTCCGACCTACGAAAGTCCCGTTGGAAGAGATTAAATTCATAAGTCAAGGGACCACTGTACCCTGTTTCCCCTAAAATAAGACATAGCCATAAAATAAGCCGTAGCAGGATTTCTACACATTTGTGAAATATAAGCTATACCCCAAAAATAAGCCATACCCTGAAAATAAGACATAGTGACTCGGGGCCTCTCCCTTAAGATGGTCTGGATAGGCGTGGATATGCAGCGTACCGACGCAGAGCAGTTAAAATAAGACATCCCCCGAAAATAAGCCATACTGTGTTTTTTTGAGGGGGGAAATATAAGAAGGTGTCTTATTTTAGGGGAAACACAGTATGCAGCTTAAGGAGGAGGAGGAGGGAGCTGGCCTGGGTGCCAGTAGAAAGACAGGCAGATAGGCAAAGGTAGTGGGGCAGTTCCCCGTTAGTCTGAAATCCAGTGGTGATGATGTGATGACCTGGGAGTCAGACTCTGACGCTGAACCTGAGGGATCCCAGCCTGCACATGATTCACTGCCTCCAGAACCAGCAGAGCCAGGGCTGGGGCCTGAGTCTCAAGGGGACTCACCTGTGCTGGATCCTCAGGTGCAGGCATCGGCTGAGGTTGATCTGGCTTCTAATGGGATGGAGGACTTATTGCCTGCAGGTGCTCCACTCCCCACCCAGTCAGAGGAAGCTGAGGTTGCCTCTGGGTCCGGTAACCCTCCAGCTTCTCCTGAGCTGCAAAGGCTAAGGGCAGAGAGGCGAAGGGAACTAAGTTCCCGCAGGAGGAGTGCTCGCCTCCAAGCCAGGAGAGGCGAGGCACCTGAGGATCGGAGCCGCCCTTTGCCTCGGGGCAGATAAAAGCCAGCCAGTCCCAGACCCAAGTTGCAGGAGCAACATCGGTGCTGCCTAGTTCCTGTTCCTGGTTCCTGCGTTCCTGACCTCGGCTTCCTGACCTCGGCTTCCTGACCTCGGCTTCCTGACCTCGGCTTCCTGACCTCGGCTTCCTGACCTCGGCTTCCTGACCTCAGCTTTGTTACTTCGGCTTCGTGACTTCGGCTTCGTGACTTCTGGCTTGGACTGACCTTGGACTGGACTAGACCTCGCCTATCGGATATCCCTTGGGACCAGCACAGTTTGCTCCTGCCACACCCGCACTCCCCCTTCGTTGGGGTGCGTTCGGGAGGAACCTGTCGTCATGACTGACCAGGCGGCTGCGCTGGCGGCATTGGCCCAGGAGAACCAGGTCTTGACCCACACAGTGCAGCAGCTAAGCAATGCGGTTACAGCGCTTCAGCAGCGTTTGGACGCCTTACCGGCTCCTGGTGCCGGCGCCCCAGCTCCAGGCAAGTACCCAGTGGCCCTGCCAGAGAAATTCGATGGGTCCCCGGGCAGCTTTCCCATGTTTCTCGCCCAGGCCAAGCTGTATATTCAGGGGCGAGCCCGGGATTTCCCCGACGACCGCACCAAGGTGCACTTCCTGATCAGCTTGCTGAAGGACCAGGCGGCCAAGTGGTCGTTGCCGCTGCTCCGGCAAGACTCCCCCTTGCTGACAGACTATACGGGGTTTTGCAACCATTTTGAAACCGCGTTCGCCAACCCTCAGAAGGCGAGTCAAGCCAATCGGGCAATTCGGCGGTTGAAACAGGGCAAGTCCACAGTGGCCGCCTATGCCACGGAATTTCGGCTGTTGGCGCAGGACTTGACCTGGAACGACTCCGCACTTCGGGACCAGTATCTCGAGGGGCTCTCGGACGAGATACTGGACCAGCTGGCCACCTTGGATCGCCCCACCACGCTGGAGGCCCTCATCCAACGGAGTCTACAGATAGACGATCGGTTGGAGGACCGGCGCCAGGCCCGGGCCCGCCAGCACTCTGGGCTCCCGACTCCAGTGCTCCCCAGCAGTTCCACGGCCAGAGCCGAGTCACTGGAGGAGCCGATGCAGCTCGGGGCAGCACGGCCTCGCCTCTCCCCTTCGGAGAAGACACGACGTCGGGAGGGAAACCTGTGTCTCTACTGCGGGGGGAGTGGACACTACGCCCGAACCTGCCCTGAGAAACGCCAGCCGCAGGGAAACCGCCAACCCCAGTAGCCATTGGCCCAGGCTATCTGGGGTCCCAAGCATCGCATGATGGGCCCTCACCAGTGGAATTGCAACACCTCATGATCCCGGTGCGTCTATACCCCCCAGGCGGGCCCTGGATTCTCACCCACGCTCTGGTGGATTCAGGGGCAACCCGCTCCTATATGGACTCTGCCTTCGCCGCTCAGCATCGGGTGCCGCTCCAGAACAAGCCAGAACCGGTGCAGGTGGAGGCAATCGACGGACGGCTCTTGCGGTCAGGCGCCGTTACTCGGGAGACCCAGCCCTTGGTCCTGTGCCACCAGCAGCACCGGGAGGTGCGTACCCTGGACATTGCCACCATGCCCCGGTTTCCCCTGGTGCTGGGGATGGACTGGCTGGAGTCTCACAATGTTCAGATCGATTGGGTCAATCGAACTGTACGCTTCCCAGACTCGGGTTCGATTGCTCAGTCCGAGATGCTTTCGGCCGCCTCCATGGGGGAGGCTGCGTCAACGCTCCCCGCCGTGTACCGGGACTACGTAGACGTGTTCGAGGAACAGGGGGCAGACCGGCTGCCTCCTCATCGGTCTTTTGACTGCGGCATAGACCTCCAGCCTGGGGCGCCTCTGCCTGTGAGTCGCCTATACTCTCTTTCGGAGCCAGAGCGTGAAGCCTTACAGGACTTCCTTCACAAGAACCTGGAGCGGGGGTTCATTAGGCCCTCTACCTCTCCCACCGCCGCTCCAGTACTCTTCGTTAAGAAGAAGTGTGGGGAGCTTCGCCTCTGCCATGATTACCGAGCCCTGAATAAGATCACCATCCCAGACCGGTATCCCTTGCCCCTAATTGCAGAGTTGCTGGAGCGGGTGCAAGGGGCGCAGATGTTCACCAAACTGGACCTCCGGGGGGCTTACAACTTGATTCGGATCCGTGCCGGGGATGAGTGGAAGACCGCATTCGGGACCCGTTATGGGCAGTTCGAGTACCTGGTCATGCCGTTCGGACTATGCAACGCGCCCGCCGTGTTCCAACGGTACATCAACCACGTGTTCCAGGACTTGCTTGACAAGTATGTGGTGATGTACCTCGATGACATTCTGATTTATTCCCGTGACCCAGCTCGCCACGAGAGTCATGTCCGGACCGTGTTGCAGCGCTTGCGGGAGCACCGCCTGTACGCTAAGCTCAGCAAGTGCGAGTTCCACCAGCGGTCAGTGGACTTCCTCGGACACCGACTCTCCCCTGACGGTGTACAGATGGACCCCGGGAAGGTGTCTGCGGTTCGAGAGTGGGCGGCGCCGCGGAACCGCAAGGACCTACAGCGGTTTTTGGGGTTCGCCAACTATTACCGGACATTCATTGTGGACTATGCTCATCGCACCACCCCGTTGACCCGACTGCTGCGCCCCAAGACGCCCTTCGCCTGGGATGAGGAGGCTGAGGTGGCATTCCAGGGATTGAAAGCCTGTTTCCAGAAGGCGCCAATTTTGCAGCATCCTGATCCCTCTCGTCCCTTCGTGGTGGAGACTGACGCCTCCAGTACGGCTCTCGGTGCCGTCTTGTCCCAGCAACACGGACCTGATGCGCCACTGTTACCCTGCGCCTACTACTCCCGGCAGCTCCTTCCGGCGGAGCGTAACTATACTGTGTGGGAGCGGGAACTACTGGCCATCAAGGTGGCCTTTGAAGTCTGGCGCCATCATCTTGAGGGGGCACGACACCCAGTGGAAGTGAGAACCGACCACCGGAATCTGGAGTACCTCCAGACCACCCGCAGGCTGAACCAGCGGCAGATCCGGTGGGCACTGTTCTTCTCCCGGTTCCAGTTCCGGATCCGCTACATCCCCAGCTCCCAAAACCAGAAGGCGGATGCGCTGTCCCGGAAACCGGAGGACATTGCAGAGACGGTGCAGCAGGCGGCCCCCACAACGATCATCCCACCAGCGGCCTTCCTGGCTGTTCATGAGACTGAGTCGCTGCGGGACCGAGTGCGGAGGCAGCAACGGGTCGACGCGTGGGCTCAGGAACGGATCCAGGAATTGGCCAGTGGATCGTGCCCTCGATACCCAGAACTGGTTGTGCACCAGGGTCTGCTGATGCACCGTGGTCGGTTGTACATCCCACCAGGGCCTTTGCGGGCCGAGGTACTCCGAATGTCACACGACGCCCCGGCAGCTGGCCACTTCGGGAGGTATCGGACCACCCACCTGGTCAGCCGGGAGTTCTGGTGGCCCCGCTTGAAGGCCGACGTGGCACGGTACATTGGGGGGTGCGAGGTCTGCCGGCGAGCCAAGGGATCGACCGGGAGACCTGCGGGACTGCTACAGCCACTGCCAGTTCCCCCTCGTCCGTGGCACACGGTTTCATTGGATTTCGTGGTAGACCTACCCCCATCCCGTCAGTGTACCTGCCTCCTGGTATTCACAGACCACTTCACTAAAATGGTGCACTGCGCCCCGTGCCCGTCTGTACCCTCAGCCAAGGAGACGGCGCAACTGTACCTACAAAACGTCTTCCGCTTACATGGCCTATCGGAACGTTTGATCTCCGATCGTGGTGCCCAGTTCACCTCCCGGTTCTGGCGCGCTCTACATCAGGCTCTCGGGACGGAGGTCTGCCTATCTTCGGCCTACCATCCACAGACGGATGGACAGACCGAACGGGCAAACGCGGTGTTGGAACAGTACCTCCGGTGCTACTGCAGCTTCCACCAGGACGATTGGGTCGACCACCTGGCGTTGGCCGAGTTCGCATATAACAACGCAGTGCACGCTTCCACCCAACAGACCCCGTTCCAGGCAAACTATGGGTACCACCCGCGGTTGTTTCCAAGCGTACTGCCGGCATCCGCAGTTCCCGCAGTGACAGACTGGCTACAAGAGCTCCAGTCACAGCAGCAGCTTCTGACGGAGCAACTGAGCCAGGCCAAGGACGCGTATAAGGCCCAGGCCGACCGTCACCGTCAGGAGGGGCCGGAACTCCATGTCGGAGACCTGGTATGGCTCTCCACCCGCCACCTGCACCCCTCTCGGCCTTCACGGAAGCTGGATGCCCGCTTCACCGGCCCATTTCCGATCGTGGACCGGGTCTCACCTGTGGCATTCCGTCTCCGGTTACCCGCGACCCTGAAGGTCCACCCGGTATTCCACCGGTCCCTACTCAGTCCGGTCGCCCCGGCCGACGAGTTCCACCCAGACCATCCACGACCGCAGCCAGTTTTGGTTCAGGGGGAGCCCGAGTATGAGGTGGAGCACATTCTTGACTCCCGATACCGCAGGGGGAAGCTCCAATACCTCATCGACTGGAAGGGGTATGGGCCCGAGGATCGGTCGTGGGAACCAGCGGAGAACGTCCACGCGCCTGTCTACCTCCGTGATTTCCATGCGACTTACCCCAGCAAGCCTGGTCCGGCCCCTCGGTTGAGGGGGGGGCCTGGGAGGGGGGATGGTGTGATGACCTGGGAGTCAGACTCTGACGCTGAACCTGAGGGATCCCAGCCTGCACATGATTCACTGCCTCCAGAACCAGCAGAGCCAGGGCTGGGGCCTGAGTCTCAAGGGGACTCACCTGTGCTGGATCCTCAGGTGCAGGCATCGGCTGAGGTTGATCTGGCTTCTAATGGGATGGAGGACTTATTGCCTGCAGGTGCTCCACTCCCCACCCAGTCAGAGGAAGCTGAGGTTGCCTCTGGGTCCGGTAACCCTCCAGCTTCTCCTGAGCTGCAAAGGCTAAGGGCAGAGAGGCGAAGGGAACTAAGTTCCCGCAGGAGGAGTGCTCGCCTCCAAGCCAGGAGAGGCGAGGCACCTGAGGATCGGAGCCGCCCTTTGCCTCGGGGCAGATAAAAGCCAGCCAGTCCCAGACCCAAGTTGCAGGAGCAACATCGGTGCTGCCTAGTTCCTGTTCCTGGTTCCTGCGTTCCTGACCTCGGCTTCCTGACCTCGGCTTCCTGACCTCGGCTTCCTGACCTCGGCTTCCTGACCTCGGCTTCCTGACCTCAGCTTTGTTACTTCGGCTTCGTGACTTCGGCTTCGTGACTTCTGGCTTGGACTGACCTTGGACTGGACTAGACCTCGCCTATCGGATATCCCTTGGGACCAGCACAGATGAGGAGCAATTCAAGGTATCAGTGGCAAACCAGCTGTGGAAGGGAGGGCCAGGAAACAGCTGGTGCTGTACTGAAAACCTATTCTCTATTTTCCCCCCTCCTCAACTACTCTCCATCAATAGATGAGAAAAGAAATTTCATCTGAAAATTATTAAAGGTGAGAGAAAGTTTTGGTGAAACACTCCTGAGTGGGGAGGTTGCAGAGCACTGGAGAAACATTCAGCAGAAAGAAAAGCAAACCCTCTACCTCCACCACCAATTCTAATGAAATTCTAAAACACCCTGAGACTGAGGCAGCAACACAGAGCTTCTTTTTAGTGGGTTGTGTGGAGGAAATTCAAGAAACTGGAGGACACAATTTGGCATAGCACTTTGTGCATGTGTATGTGCGTGCGTGCATGGACGTGTGTGTGTGTGTGTGTGTGTGTGTGTGTGTGTGTGTGTGTGTAATTGACAGTCTTCAAGCATTTAAAAGGATCTTATGTGAGGATATGTACTCAACAAACTCAAAGTGATTTCTTAGCAAACTGCTTTCCTTCCCAGAGATCTATTAGAAGCACAATTGGCCTGTATTTGAAATTTATTTGCTACATTTATATAAGCTGCCTTTCTGCAGTGCACTCAAGATACTTCACAGCTTAAAATAATGGCTTACAATCTAGTAGGCATGATTCAAAAGGGATGGGGAGGGAAATAAATGGAAGTGAGGTTCTTCCGTGGTCACTGCCTTGAGACACAGATCTGGAAATGAAGGAGTCAAAATGGTACCTTGTCAATGGTCTCACCTGTGCCTTGGATGAAGCCAGGTGGGTGGATTTCAATTTAGACCATTCTGGAAGAAGATGAGCCAAATGGCTGTTGGTCCCAACTAATCTATAGAGTGTACCTTACTTTGCCACCTCTCCCTCAGATGCAGCCAGATGGAACAACCACCAATGGACTTCAAGTTCTTGGAAAGAATGAGTCAAATGTCAGTTCCAGCCAGCCTGATGGAAGACTTGATGCTTGTCATAATGATATGAAAACTTTGGCATGCAAATAGAAAACCATGTTTTACAATTTGGGAACTAGATAGATGAATAGAATTGGATAAGTAATGGGTTTATGTTTACTGGATCATTTCATCTATCACAGGGCCCAGAAACCAAATGTGGTCCTCTGGGTCTCTCTGTCTGACACTTAGGTCTGTTCCCTGGTCGTGCCCCCTTCCTGGGCATGTTCTCCTCCCCCATTCAGTACTTTTGCCTGGCTGGGATGTGTCTGTGAACTGATCATTCCTCTTGCCTGCTGGGTGGAGGATGAAGAGATACAGGTGTGGAAACATTTGCATGGCTGAAATGTAGCTTATTGTACAAAGGTAAGAGTCACAGCCATTGTTGTGCCCACTTTTACCTCTGCCCAACCATTTTTGCATCTGGCCGTACTTACCACAGCCATGTGGGCCCTAGAAGTTTGCCCATGAGGGAATATGGACTTTAGGCTGAAAAAGGAGATCTGTTGCTTTGCATCTCATTTCTCTTTCAAGGAGGCTCATTGAATTATCCCAATGTAATCCACCAGAGGATAAATGTGTGAAATTGAATATGAAATTCAATTGGTGTGCACATCTGCCCACAGGACTCTGAGTATAACACTCATTGCTTAGAGTACTTGTGGGATATATATATATATAGCCGTTTTAAGAGGCCATTAGAGCAAGGTCAGTCATGCATTGGCAACACTGGATTTCTCATTGCTACTTCAGCTGACCCATTGAAAAGCATTAGCTTTGCGATGACACTACATGATATGAAAGTTGTTGCTATGATTTGAGATTAATTCACACATGCAAGTCGCCACGGGATGAACGTGCATATGTGAACTAAGCTCTTAAACCAAGCACTGGCAGATGTTACTTTTTGTAGCTAAAGTTGTGCTGAACCAAGAATTGCAAATCAGTCCTTCCTATTGCACGGTGTCATAGCATAAAGATCTCCTGCTTAAGGCAATCCAGTGAGCCTGAGTTACCTACCATCAGCACAATGAACATGATGTGACTTGCAGGCAATCAGTTTGCCGCACACTTTGAGCATGAAGTTGCTCACCTCCAAAATGATATTGATGCCATTGCTATTGCAGAATCTGTCCATGTGTCCGACATACCATCTGAGTGGGGTGGATCAGTTTCAGTTACTGCAGCCTAATGACCTGGACAAGGTGCTCGTCACAATGCATCAGACAGTTTGCCCATATACCCCACTATTTACACCATCCTGTTTCATTTATACATTCTTTTCTCTCTCTATGCATACTAAGTGGCCACCCGTAATTAAACAGAATGCTTCTTGTCTTTGGAAGATTCCCTTTGAGAGCTGGTGGTTCATTTTTACTACTCATAAAAGTCATATGGCTAATAAGTAACATTTGTGACCTTTCAACATGGTGATCATTCTGAACCCACCAACAACTACCACGTGTTTGGCCCATCTGTCTTCCTTCAAATCAGCTTTTTCTCTCTTCCGCAGAATACAGAAAAAAACATTTAAAAAACAAAAGACACTGCATATGGGGGCAGGGAGGAATCACTTCAATAGTTATTTAAAAGTGCTTTAATTTTCAATATTTGATGGAATAAAGTTCAGATGTTTCCATGCTGGTCTCAGTGTGGGTGGATATTTGAAGTTCTCAAAAAACAGGACATGCAATTTCCAAAAGATAGATATTTTAATCTCTTTCATCTGCTCCAAAGCGTGCTATTCACTTAAAAGCAAAGATTCTCTGGTGCATATAAGTCAATTGACTTATTAAAATGGGGAGAGGGGAAGGCTCACGCAACAATTAACATTTTCCTTTATTCTCTTTGAGCTCTCTGTGCATCTGTCATTTATTCTAACAAATGGTCTTGGGTTGTCCCCTAGGAAATAAGGAGGCCCAGACAAATTGATGCATACAGAAAGATAGTATGTAATAAAAACATATTTGCATTGTTCAAAAATCAGCCATGTGTTTGCAGTTTTCATGCGAAACCTTAAAAAGCCTAACCCTCAAGTGATTACTTGATGACAATTGGATTGGGGACTCATGTTGTGCCCTGGGTGTGGTCTGAAGGCACAAGAAGCCAACATCTTGCTGAAGCTAAGCATATCTGAGTCTGGTTGGTGCCTTGATGACTGCCCAACTGGAAACCACATGTACATTGCTCTGAGTTCCTTGAGAGAAGAAAGGTGGGGTATAAATGTTGTTTAATAAATAAAATAGGCACAACCCAAAATGATATAGTGCTGTATTTCATTGCATCCCTGCTTTGGGGAAACTGGGGGCTGTGATCATAGGAATCCCTGACCCCAAGGACTGTCATGAGTAGCACACTTAAAAACAATGCAAAATAAGTTGTAATGGTAGCCATGTTAGCCTGTAAGAAAATTCCAAAATTCTTATTGCAACAATACCTTTCTCAAGCCAACCAAAGCATCACAGAGTGATGCACAAGTTTTAAAGTTTGGAAGTGGAAGGGGTGGTAATGCCATGAGTCTGCATTTGCAAAGTTTCTTGGTTAACCCAATAAAGATATTGCCCTAAAACCTTGACTATAATAATAATAATAATAATAATAATAATAATAATAATAATAATAAATTTTTATTTATACCCCGCCCTTCCCAGCCAAGACCGGGCTCAGAGCGGCTGAGGTGGGGAAAACCATGTGAGCCTTATGATCTTATAGACAGCTTGTAAAACATGGTGGAAAAGTTTATGCTTTTCCATTCTGCTAGTTGGCAGTTTGATCAGAGTCTGTCGTTTTTTCTTATACTCATCTACACATTGACTCCATGCCCCCCAAAAGCAAGCCTTATAGCTCTAGTAATAAAATACTTCCAAGGAAAGCCATTCCACCTCTTAACTGCAGAAATATGTTCATCCTCCTTTACATGATAACTCACTTTGATCTTCAACTTCGCTTTTTGGCACTTGGAAATTTGTTGAAATAATGATGATGAGAAATGAAGAAAGCAATGATGGATGGGAAGGTAAGAAGCAATAGCATCCTGCTTGGTGAATGGAAAGTATTTGCTAGTTGGAAGAAGGAGGAATTTGGGTTAGACTGATACTCCTAGGAGATCTGGGCAAATGAGTGGAATTTCTTATCTAGTAGACAGATAACCTCAGCACAATTTGGCCTTCATTGCTCCCAGTGAATCTCACGGTAGGGCTTCTGTGGTCCACAGAATGAGGCACCATTAAATGACTCACTAAATAATCTCACACTGTCAAAACCAGCAGGTGATCAACACTAAGCTTCTTTTGGCTAGACATAGTTTTTATCACTGTTAGTTTAGTATGCACCGTTTCCTCCATGCAATTCTTCAGCAGGTGAGATTTAGCCAAATGTATCTTTCAGACAGCAGGTAAAGTAGTAACACGGCAGCTCCAATGTAATTGAAACAACAGTGGGCTGTGCCAACAGAATGAAGGTTGCGCTAGATAAGACTAAGGCATCTGTGGGATGAGACCCACAGTAGATGTTGCAGCCGTTAACTTTCTAAGTCTTTATCTTTTCCATTATTTTTTGAGAGCTTTATTCCAGATTAGCGGCTTCATGCTTAGCAGGCAGGGGAGGTGAGAATTTAGTGAGATGCTTTTCACAGGGGGGGAAATGTGTGACAAATAGCTCAGTCAAGGTAATATAATGCTCTGAGCATGCAGTACTCAGTGAGTTGTATATGTTTGGCTTTGTGCAGTTTTCGTTAGCAAGCTTCACTTTTTGTAACTTCAGAATTCAGGCACACAAAACTTAGGACCTTAAACAACATGATGTTAAAATACGCTAGTTGTTAAGATCATACCTGGAACATCACTCATTTGCCTTGTTTTACAGATGGCAAGGTGGTATGGAAGGAATAGTAGCTGGCTTGCCCACAGTCAATGTCCAGATTCCCCTTTCACACTTAAAAATGTAAGCAGTCAATCCTGGGCATTTTATTACAGGTAACTCACAACCTGCGCACATTTAATTTGTGTGCATTCAGCTTTACACACTTGGCAAAAAAAAACTAAAAAGGGGACAAGAAAAAAGACTTTGGCAATCCCAACCACCACTGAACCCAAGGTGTTTTGACTGTATGTTATGTTGGTTTTATGCGCTATCCCTGGAACATAACCCTATCATAAGTTGAAAGTCACCTGTATGTTCACATTCACTACCAGACTTTTTCAAATATGGCAGCTGTCATTCACTTCTATTCTCATTCTGCCAATGATCAAGAAATTGCCCTGTTCTAGATATGTCATATATAACAAGGGAGTAGGCAACAACAGCTCACGCTTGCACTCTAGCTAGCATGATGAAGAAGAGACGGTGAAAAACAGAGAAAGCTTCTTACCTACCAGCACTTAGATCCAAAGCAGCCACAGCATATTATGTTTTCTGGATTATCAAGATCTAGATGCTTAACATCATGCTCTTATACTTTAGCCCATTACATGGCGAAAACAATGTTGGAGGGAACGAAATGTACTTCCTTCTGCTGTGATGACGAGAACATTATCTGTAAGTGGCAAAGCGTAGCCCTTAGATTGAATGAGCTAGATAAGTGTAAAGTGCACATCAATTTAATTATTTACCATCATTGGCTCACTAATTACCAAAGTTAAAGAGCTAAGAAGGCAAGAAGCATGAGCAACATCCCAAAGTAGCAGCAATTTCAGAACGGAAAGCAAATGAGGATTTTAATTTACACAAGGGCATCTAATAACACCGAAGTTCAGAAATAAGTGTCTGTTCCACTTCCTTGATTTGTAAATGGTCTGATTTGCAAACAAACGGAAAACTCTGTGGGGTGTCTTAAAAGCTGGGTGTGCAACACAGTGCAGAGTTCATCTCTGTTGTTGCCTTTAAATGCTGTGGCCTCTAGTTTTGCCCTTAAAATACAAGGCTGCTCCAAATTATGAAATATTTAGAAGTGGCTTGAAAAGTATGGTGGGAATGTTCTAATCTGGTAGGTAGCTGTTCAGTTACCGGTAAATGAACTTAAGTGGCACAACCACTTAATTCAGTTGAACTATTTGCAGTGTGTTTTGGTAATTATTAGATACAAATTTAGATAGCCTACTTTTGGGGGGAACCTATTGTTGTTTCAGAAGGAATGCTTTTTCACTACTATCTATTAATAAAAACTTTTTGCAAGTGATTTATTATTGTTTTAACCACCCTGAGCAATTTAGTAGCATCAGCAAACCTCAAGGGAAATTTGGTTGGCCACTGTCAGGCCCACCCTTGACCTCTATGATTTGATTGGGACTTGGGCAAAAGGGCTTGCCCATACGCTCTGTGTAGTCTGAGAATGTTTGACTTGAACCCTGCAAAACTGAGAGTACAGATCGCATGTTTGAGAAATCTGTGCATGGGGAGGTTCACGAATAGGTTCTTGTACATATTCTTTCCCATTCATTGAAGTCAAGGTCAGGCCCACAACCTTCCTGTCTTCCTTCTGGAGGTTCATCTATATGATGATTATGTTGGTCTCTATAGTTCTTTAAATTAAAGCCCTTTAAAGCCCTAAATGGCTTCGGTCCAGTATACCTGAAGGAGCGTCTCCACCCCCATCGGTCAGCCCAGACACTGAGATCCAGCGCTGAGGGCCTTCTGGTGGTTCCCTCGCTGCGTGAAGCCAAGTTGCAGGGAACCAGGCAGAGGGCCTTCTCGGTACTGGCACCCGCCCTGTGGAACGCCCTCCCTTCAGATGTCAAAGAGAACAACAATTACCAGACCTTTAGAAGACATCTGAAGGCAGCCCTGTTTAGGGAGGCTTTTAATGTTTTATAGATTATTGTCTTTTAATGCTCTGTTGAAAGCCGCCCAGAGTGGCTGGGGAAACCCAGCCAGATGGGCGGGGTATAAATAATAAATAATAATAATAATAATAATAATAATAATAATTATTATTATTATTATAAATTAGTGTTTGCTGCCTCAACTTCTTTTCCCATTCTAAATCCAGCAGAACAATGCTGGAATAAACATGGTCATATCAGTCTTGGAGCATATCTATAGGCTACCCCATGACCAACAATTCCTGTTTATTCTTTCTGCCATAGGTATAAAATACAAATTAAGGGAGTAATGTCAGCACTTAGTTTTGAGCTGCTGGGTTGTTATGATTCACTCTTTTATATAATAGTCATGACTTGCTTTGGATGATTAAATCTTGTGCATTGTGTTTGTGTGCTGTTATCACTAGGCCACCTGTAACTGAAAAAAGAAAAGAAAAGAGGGGGAGCCTTGTAAGCAGACATGACGTTAAGTGGTAATGGAATCATTTTATAGCTCCTAGAAATTGCCTCACTGACAAGAATGCTTGAGAAGAACCAACAGCAATAAACACTATGTGGAATCAAATTAACAATATCCAGGAAGCCAATGATTAACACCATGCCAGTTGCTTAAAGCTGCATGTAGACAAGAGGATGATGGCAGGATAATAGACAACATTGTTGGTCTTTTATAAATGTGTTAGTAATAATGAAATCAATACCTTAATCCTGAAGGGCAGTAATGCAATAAACCTTATTAAGTGTGTACAGTAACAGTGGATTTTCTGATAACAGAGGAACAGGACAATATATGAAAAAAGGGGACCTATTGGAACTGAAAAGGAAATAAGGAAATCTAGAATTGAGCTTCACGATGCTAAACTGGGGAAGCAACGATTGAATTCACATGCCCAGAAGCATACATATATCCTGCTTTAACTTTTTGAAAAGTTAAAGGCAGTTATTTCTGGGAACATTATACAAATGATTCTCCAGAGTTTGGGGGCATTAGTTTGCACCCTAGTCATCTTGATTTGGGCTGCAGATGACAATTATGAAAATAATTTAAGGAGGAGGAGAGAGTGCTATCCCCCCCCCAATTCAAATGAGGAAGAGCAAAGACATAAATTGTAGAATGTTTAGTCAACCTGTTTGTCTTTCTTCCTGTCTATATTATGGCCCTTTTGACAGCATTGGGTGTTGAATACAACTGGAATGAGGAGAATTGGAAAATATCTCAGTAAACATTCTCCAATTTTTCTGGACTACTGGAAATCAAGGAGAAACTGGAGACAAATTTTTGTTGGTGCATAAAATTTGGAAGATTCAGAGAAACATGATTCACTGTAACAATCCTTAGAGATTGTACAGCCTTCCCATCACTGAACTATGGAAACAGAAGAACTTAAAGAAGTTTCAGTGTAATAAGAAGGCTCTTTGGATCAGACTATAGAGAGATCACAGACTAGTGCGAACTGTAGTATGCCAGCAGGCTTAAACTAATGCTTGTAGAAAGATAAGAGACTGGTTCTAAAGCATTGGCAAAACAAAGCCAATATTTTGCCTGCTTCTTCTGAGATTTCTGTGTGGTTCTTAGAATACAAAATATTTAGCTTCGTTTCCTCTCTTTTGATAAGATGCCAACTCTTAACCAGTGCTATTTTTCTAGAAAAAGAGGTGCCGGAACTCACCATGAACACCTCCCTTTTTCTCTTACCCTGTTGGTGTGCTATGTATAGATGTTGTGTTCTGAGGAGGGAGGCCTTTCCTCCTTGGTATCCAGTATACCAGGCATGTCCAACTTCCAAGAGACTGCGATCTACTCACAGTATAAAAAGACTGGCTGTGATCCACCCATTGTCATTGCCAGGAGTGGTTGAGCTTTTTTTAGGGGAGGGTTGGCCAAAGTTATTGAGGTTTTTGTGAGGGAGGGTTTTTCTTTTGGGGGAAGGGTACTGCGATTGACCTCAGACCCCCCCCCCACAATTGACTGGTCAATCACAATCGACCTGTTGGACATGCCTGCAGTATACCAAGGCTGTTCAGCTTCCCTGCCTAACAGCTGATAGACGGGGCAGTGCAGCAGCAGCTACTTTCCCATGCATCCTCCAGCCTCCAGCCAGCCCCAGAGCTTCAACTCCAGATATTTTGGGGAGAGAGTGGGAAAGAGAGCTGGAGAGCAAGAAAAAACAGGCATTTGGAGGCTTTTTAGAAGGTGCTCCCACTTTACACAATTTCAGTTATGTGGGGGGCAGACTGCAACCGTCGTGTAAGTGAGGGGACAAAACCCCCAAAGAGAAAACAAATTATTTCCCTTGTAAGTTGAAGGAAGACAAAATGTTTATTGTACCCTGATTATCATTTGGTAGGGCCACTATAGGCTCAATCAGCCTTCCCCAACCTCGTACCTTCCAGATGTTTTGGAATGCAACTCCCATCACTCCCAACCAGCATGGCTGGTGGTCAGGGGGATGATGTGAGTTGTACACCCCACCCCACCCCCCCAAAATTGGAGAGCACTATCTTGGGAAAGCCTGGCTTAGATAAAAGTGTGATGTCCACAGACAAAATAAAGAACTGAGTAAAGCTGTCCATCTTTCATTTAATTGAATCATTTCCGTGCCTTTTCTCTTACAGCGCTTAATTCAGAGATATATACATTCATCATGTTCTCATATAAATCTCTGTAGGGCTCTGCTTAAGTGCTCTGTGAACAGGTAGCATCTGTTTCCCATGTATCTGCACAAAATGAACATTCTCTCTCTCTGTGTCTCTCACCTACCAGGGGGTTTATTTCACCATTTCTCTATGCAGACAATGCTTCTCTGCTAGCTTCCAAAACTCTTAAGCCACATAAGAATGGAGCCATTTATAAATAACCCAATTGTTAGAAAACACCCTCAAGCACGTCTTCTTGCAGTGTGTACTAACAGCTTTTCCTTGTTGTTGTTTATTATTTATCCTTGCTATGAAAATCAGATTTTAGCGTGGCCGTGTTCAATAGTCTGCCGTGAAATATGTATGGCTGGTCTTGTTTCAGCAGCTACCATTCACAAATTGCTCACAAACGGCAACCCAGAGGCATTAGAGGCAGAAAGCCCAACTGACACACAACCCTTGAATGCCATTACCTTCTGCCAAGTATCCAGTTGTGCATAATGTTAGTCTCTAAATGGTTCAGCAAATACCCCTTCCTTCCTTCCTTCCTTCCTTCCTTCCTTCCTTCCTTCCTTCTCATGCTGCCATAGTATATCGAGGGTCTAGCTGCTTGACAGTGTGACAGCCTTGAGTGCAGTAGTGTGCAGTCATTGGACTAAGGGGACTAGGCTAGTCCCCTAAATGTTCCCCTGGTGCCTCCTTCCCAAAGCCCCAGAAGATTCTGCCCGGCTTAGGGAGGGAGGTGCGAGGCTCCGATGTGTCCAAGATCCATCCTGCCATCTTTCCAAAGCCCATCCAGATTTTGGAAGGAGGAAGTAGGGCTCCAGCATCCTGTCAGAGCTCTGGCACTTCCTTCACAAAGCCTGGGAAGCTTCTGCCTGGCTTAGGGAGGCACGATGCTCACGTGCACGAGGTCAGGATGTCACAACGTCACATGCATGACATCGACCCCCACACCCCTTGCATGCTAGCACCACTAGCCCTGTTGCCCTATGAAAAATTTAACGCAATTCCACTGCTTGAGTGGGTCAACTCATGCACATCAACTGTTCCAGAAAAACCGGGACATCTTGTGAGAGTACGGCAGCCATTTTGGCCGTCTTGTTCTCACACAATTTCAGGCCAAGAACTCACTCTGTAAAAAGTTTTTTGGGTCTGCGACCTTGAGTGGTGCCCCAAAATGTGTGTTTTGGGGTATCATGCCCCCCAAAAGTGACTTTTCCAAGTCCACGATCTAGTGCTGGTCACATGACTCACACAAGATTTCAGACCAGGAAATGATGTCCCGTATTTCGGCCGCTTTGTGTTGGAGTGTATGTCAACTTGAGGTGCTACTGTGGGAAACTAGGGCCACATTCATGCCATACGTTTAAAGCGCAATGAAACCACTTTAAACAGTCATGGTTTCCACCAAAGGATTCTGAGAGCTGTAGTTTGTTAAGAGTGCTGAATGTAGTTTGGAGACCCCACATTTCCCTGTCGGAGCTACAATTTTCAAATTGGTTTACCAATCAATCCCTCTTCCCAAAGAAATTCCTACACATGCCACGTTCCCTATATGGCACTGCTGCAAATTTCTACAAAGGTGGTATTGATTTTAGGAAGTCCTTTCACAACAGAACCATAAAACTTGGTAGAGTTCCTCCAGAAAATGCTGCTATGCAGTGTCAGTCACTGTTAGTTTTTATTTAATTTGTGATTAAGGTTGCTATTGATTTCCCTGCAGGATAGAACATATCAATATCTTTGGTTTCAGAGGAGCATACAAGAAACCTTTTTTTTTTTTTAAAGGACTGAGCGACATGCTTTATTTTAAATTTATGAAACCGCCATTCCGAGTCCCCTGAGCATGTCACCAGAAATGCCACTCAATTGCGCAGTTCAGCCTTTGCACAGAGAATCCATGTCCCCTTGGTGCTGGCAGGTTCACAAACATACATTTTTAACTAGAAAAAGAAAGCTTATTTAGGACTTAGGAGGAACTAACATTATTATACAGAAAGCTTTTAAGCTATCAGATGAATTCCTTTAAATGTTATCATAAATCACGTGAGCTTATCTTTCTTATGCTACTGGAAGTTCAATCTATGCTGCCGGAAAAGGAGAGACCCTTCTAAATATATGTATAGAAATTTTCTGCTCATCTTTCCCGAAAGAATCATATCCCTTTTGGGCTCAAAGCAGATAATAAAAAACCCAAGCCTGGCCCTTGACTGACACAGCTGTGACTTCTACAGCACCTATAAATCCATAATAGTGATCTCTGCTACAGCAATCTTTGCAGCACTTACTCAGCAAGTTCCACATCTGTGTGGTTGGGTTTCCAGACAGAAGGAAATATAGGGGCCCGATGCAAGGAAATCGTTGAAATCCATGGCTTCATTCATATGAGGGGTAGACCGGTCAGTCCATTTCTGGGTTGTATCAACACTGAATATATTCATTCATTTCATCCTAAGGTAAAGGTAAAGGGACCCCTGACCATTAGGTCCAGTCGCAGACGACTCTGGGGTTGTGGCGCTCACCTCACTTTATTGGCCGAGGGAGCTGGCGTACAGCTGGTCATGTGGCCAGCATGACTAAGCCACTTCTGGTGAACCAGAGCAGCGCACGGAAACGCCATTTACCTTCCCGCCAGAGCTGTACCTATTTATCTACTTGCACTTGACGTGCTTTCGAACTGCTAGGTTGGCAGGAGCAGGGACCGAGCAACGGGAGCTCATCCTATTTCTGCATTTATCTGCAATTTTAAAAACACAACAGAAATCATATTTAACTACATCGTTTCATTTCAATGTACACATTCCTAAACATATGTCACATTAAAATACACATTTTAAACATGTCTTGATATGTTTTTGAGACAAGAATTAAATTTCAAAATTTGAAGACGTCCAGGTGGCATGGATCAGATCAGTTCCTTTCAGAATTCACAGAACTCAAAGCTCACACGCATCATATATGTTCAATTATATATGTTCAGATAAATCCACTGCTCTTTAGAACAGCATGGAAGGAGGATAAATGGCTAGAAAGAGAATTAATCCAATTCAAATTCATTGGTATGGCCTAGAGGTCCCACCTGTCTAGATTGTGAAAGGGCTCTGTGGCACCCGTGCCTTGTTCTTCCTGATGTTTAACCCTGCTTTTGGAGAGCATGAACCAGTATATGTAGTAGACATTATGTCCCTCCTAATGATTCACCATAGTGTGCTACTCTCTCTCTCTCTCTCTCTCTCTCTCTATATATATATATATATATCTTAATGAATAATAAATCATATGTTAATGCTGCTGACACATTATATAAAAGCTATGGATAGGTCTAAGAACATGCAGGAAATATGATAAAGGCAATCATAACCTACTGTTATTAGTAGCATATTGAACTGCCAGACTCTATAGCAATACAAAACCATTGATTATCAATGTATTACCACTCCAACAGACCCACTTGTTTTTCATTAAGAAAGGATTCATGAACAGATCTTCCATGTAATGTGTGACCTATTTATCTAGCAACAGATTGTTTTAGGCTTCAGATGAAAATCAACGCAGGATTTGGGTTATGGTGAATCTTGACTCTGTGCAGAGAAGTGGACAAGATGACCTTTCAAGGAGTGCTCCATCCAGCTGTGCAGTACTATGAAACTAGAGACATTGTAAGGCAAAGCAGTTAATTTCATTGTACACAGGTTGTACGTTGACAATAAAGATATTATTATTAGAAAAACACCAGAAACAGGAAGAAAGGTGATGTTTTTATTTTGAAATAAATGAGCAAGTCTTTCTCTGTGAATCCATTATCTATCCCATTTTCTTCCTTTAGAACAGGTGTGGGGAACTTGTGGCCCTCCATATCCCATCTGTTCCAGGCAGCATCTGGAGAATTGCAGATTCCCCTCAAATGTTTTAAACCAGGGGTTCCCAAACTAGTCAGAAAAATCATTAAGTGGTCCACCAAGACCAGTGTTATTTTTCTAGAAAAAGAAGTGCCAGAACTCACCATAAACACCTCCCTTGTTCTCTTAGAATGGCAATGGCGCAAACCTGAGAGGGGCCAGAACTGAGTTTCATTGAGTTCCAGCTGGAAAAAGCCCTGGCCAAGACCCTTAGCAATTTCCAAATGGTCTGTGGGGGGAGGGAAGCTGGAAACCACTATTTTAGACACTGACACTGACACTGACACAGCACAGCATTTATTTTATTTCTTCTCTTCTTATCCTGACGACAAAATCTGAGTAGCAAGACACTCAAAGCAAATCATAAAAACAATTGACTTAAATAAGCAAGTCATCAGTACAACAGCAGGAGGTGACATAATTCATAAAAAAAACAGCAGCTTAAGACTCAAGACTTAGTGGCCCTGCAAGGCAGACTTTTAGAGGTCTGTGGAAATTCTTTTGAGCCACAATGTCCACAATCTCAGCACATTTTGAGCTATGCAAATATAAATGTTCTTTATCAGATTGCAGCAGCACCTTTGACATCTTGAAGCAGTGCTTGGTGCCATTATCCTGATTTGCGGCCTCGCAAGAGGAGGTCTCTGTTGTTCTTTTAACATCAAGGCTAGAGTTACACAACCACAGAGGAGCTGTTAAAAATGGATGTCTCCTAGTGATGAATGATGTACCGCCAGTACAATACAACCTTCGTCGGAGAGCATGGCGGGGGGGGGGGGAGATAATCTGTTCCCGAGACTGTTCCCTGTTTGTAATGCCAGCACATCAGTCATGTAGCATGTGTGTGCTTTATCATGTTGCCTGTGGACGCTTCCAGGCAACCTGTTTATTGACCATCCTGATATGTTTGCACAGAATTTGTGTGGAGGTTATACAACGCCACTGTGTATTGAGAAATCATTGTGATTTGTTTACATGGAGGACACTATATCGCATTGCCTGATGCCACTGTTATCTGGGGATGTCGGAAGAATTTTGATGAAAACAGAAATGGGACTGGATATTGCCAGTGGTCACTTATTTGTCCCATGCCCGAAATGGAAATCAACCCAGAAAACACAATTGGTATTTGCTGCCACGGTTGCTGCTGCTTTCAGTCCACCAATGACATGTAATTGATTACACACACACACACACCGCCATTTGCATTATGTTTCCTTTGAAATGAATGGGGTGGAAGAACATGATAACATAATTTATGGATTTATGTAAAATACATAAGTTACCACAACCTAGCTCTGTAGTAGTAGAAGTAGAAGAAGAAGAGTTTGGATTTGATATCCCGCTTTATCACTACCCGAAGGAGTCTCAAAGCAGCTAACATTCTCCTTTCCCTTCCTCCCCCACAACAAACACTCTGTGAGGTGAGTGGGGCTGAGAGACTTCAAAGAAGTGTGACTAGCCCAAGGTCACCCAGCAGCTGCATGTGGAGGAGCGGAGACACGAACCTGGTTCCCCAGATTACGAGTCTACTGCTCTTAACCACTACACCACAGTTGAGCAGCCAATACAAGTTTATTGACCATGTTGTCCCATGTTGTCAGCTAGGTGCCCCATCAACAGTTTGGCCACCACATTCTGCACCAGGTCCAAGGGCAGCCCCACATACAGCTAATTGCAGTAATCCAGCCTTGAGGTTGGACTACAGTGCATGGACTATAGTGATCAGGCTATCCTTGTCCCCTTTGCAAAGACATCCCTGCTTGTCAACTCGCGCTGGTGTGTACAAAAACCAGAAATGAATCTGACACCTATGAAGCCATGCTTATGTAGACAGTGCATCGAAACATACTGAGGTGTGTGGGGAAACAACTTCATTGAGCTCTAAGGCAGTAATGTGAACACACCCTAAATTGACTAGGTGGGAGACAAAAAACTGTTAGTGTAGTATGTAGTCTATTAAAGAAATGGAGTTGTTTCAGGCTCCACCCACTTGTTGTCCCTCATTACATTCATCACTGACATGTGGACCCCAGAAACTTGACAATGAGAGACTTTGGCCCTCAGGCTGGGAAATGCCCCTGCTATAAGACAAACTGTTTCTTTTCTTTTTTCTGCAGATGAATTTGATATCAATCTTAGAAAGTAGCTCCAGCATGCTGAAATGATTCATCTTCTTCATAGTTTATTCCTGGTGAACAGCATTGTCCACAAGAAGCTATCGTGAGCATTCTTTAAAAGCAAAACAAACAAACAAAACAGATGCCACGCATTATTTTTTATACTTCCTGTTAAGCAAGCGAATATGAGCGTAATGGTTTTGGAGATGTTTTTTGTAGGACAGTAGGAAAGAGTGTTGGGTGGGACCACGCCATAGCAGGGCCACTTTAACCCAGCTGTTAAAATCAGCAACTGCATAGGAATGTCTCCGTGCTGTGGAAAAGCACCGAGAAGTGTGGGCCAGTGATAATTGCTGCCAGGTGGACCACAGATGTGTTGTTCCGGTCGATTTAGATGGTGGCCTCCACCTTGGAAGATGCTAATTTTGCAGCACGTATCTAATGCATGTGACACAAACTGCACATATTAACTCTATTAATGGTGACGCTTTGATGTCCCTTATGAAAGCACTCAGTAGCTGCAGGAGTGATGCAACTTCAACATTAGCCCTAATTCTGGATTTGTTTAGGAAACCACCCTCAGACGAAAACCTTTCATTTGGAATTCACTCTGCAGAGAGCTGTGGCCAGTATCCTGCAGCTGGGGACTGGCAGGGGTGGGGGGAGGTAAGGAAACATTGCATGTGCCTCCCCCCTCCCCTTTATTCCTGCTTTCATATGGCTGAAAGTTGCTGGGTGGGAGAGAGCCAAGAAAAATGGTCCATCCTGGTGATCCTTGGCCTGCTGCCAAGATAAAGAGACCTGCAGATTTCTAGGGATGAGAGGCCATGAGAAAAGATTTTTTTCCATCTTTCAAGCACACATCAAAATCTACCAGAGGATATTTTTCCTGCACTTGCCAGAGGTTTGACGGGCCAGCAAAGGAACACAAGTGTATAAGTCAAATCAAGTAATTAAAAGTACAGCCTGAAGAAAACAAGGGCATTTTAAAAAGAAACTGCAAAACAAGGGAAGGGAAGGGAATGTGGATTGTAGCTTCTAAAGGAAGACTTATTTTCTGGTTGTTGTTGTGTGTTTTTAAACTGCTTATAGAAAAGACGTTCTTTAGAAGTTGAGCTAACGCAAACACTTCCATTCCTACTCTCAGGCATAAGACATCTTGAATTTTATTGAGCAAGTGTTAGGATCGTGAGGAGCCCTGTACACCCTTGTGCAAATTAATTGAAACAAACAATGTAGTTTATTGTACAAAACTCACATATACATGTACAAAACTCACATATAAGTACATTAGTAACGGATATGACCTCCGCTATTTTTAAGCAGCATTTGAACATGGTTTGGCATGGAGTGTACTAGTTTCGAACAGTCACTGTTGATTTTCGGATCCCTGTACCACACTTGAATCAGCGCCTGAATGAGCTTCTCCATAGTTACAGTCTACAGTATGGAGGTGACTTTTGCATATAGCCCACAAATTCTCAATGGGATTTACGTCCGGGGAATTCCCTGGCCAATCAAAGTACCTGCATTTGCTGCTCTGTCATGAATTTCTTCACCACTTTCGATGTGTGACAGGGGGCTAGGTCCTGCTGCAATATCCCAGTACCGTCAGGATACCTCTTTTCCAGCTCTGGAATAACTCTCTTCCGTAGAACCTCAATATATTGTGGCGAGCGCATCATTCCTTCTATTGGCTGCAGGCGTCCGACACCATAATGATCAACTGAATTTTCGTGTTTGTTTTGAGTACAGGATTACAAGTAAGATAGAAAACATGCTTTGTTTCAATTAATTTGCACAAGGGTGTAAATCTCGACAAACAGTTTCTCCCCAGGAAAAACAGATCCTGGGCTGAGCCACCTAAGGCAGGAGGAAAAGGGTGGCATGCTGGTGTGCTTCCCTACATAAAAACACACTGCACATCCTACAGCAAAATCTTTCATTGAGTGCAGGTCCTTATGTAGTCAAAATAGCATTACTCAGGTATGGGGTTGGGGGGTGGGATGATAACAGGGTTGGTTGAACCCCAGGGTTTGCAGAAGGGAAAATAGAAAACTTGGGGGGGATAAGAAAGAGAACCATAGAACAACCCACTGAGGCCTGAGCATGCCTAGTAGCCACTAACTGCCTGGCAGTTGAGAGGGGAGAAACATAAAACCACAGAGGGATGGGGAAATGGAATGGAGTATCCTGGAAGATGGAATGGCTGGCTGACTGGAACCCTGATCAAGAGACCCCGCACTGCAACATTTTGGGCTGTCTCCAATGTGGCACTAAGTTAAAGCCACTTAGGAGTACACTTGTTCCATCAGCAAAATGTTTTGCCTTAGCAGACCATTTTTGTGCAAGGGGATACACAGACAGGTTGTGGGCAACTTTGTTCCCTGATGGATTGTGCAATCTGTTCTCTAACATGTTTCCGCTAGTGCATCTGTTTCATTGGATTCCTCTGTTGTGCAACATTAAAACTCGCCCATTTGCTAGTGCAAGAGGCCTACAGTCCTAAAAGTTTGATTGCAGGTGATGTAGGGGGTCTGTGATCTTTTTCGTCAACTTTAAAACAAGAGACCCTCAGTTAGACTGGAACCATAGCACTGGCAGAGGAGACCTTGGGATCATACTGGAGAGCTTGATAAAGATGTCAACCCAGTGCGTGGCACTTATGGAAGGAGTTTGAAATTGCCAATAGGATCATGTCATTACACAACTCTGTGGTATGACCACAATTAACCTCAAAAAGAATATTGCACGGTTGACAAAGCTTCTGGAAAGGACGACCAAAATAATCAAGGGGCTGGAGCGATTCCTCTGTGAAGAAAGTTGGGGTTTCTTTTCTTTATGAAAAATGGGAAGCAAAAGGAGGCATGATAGAGATGTCTAAAACCAGGCATGGTGTGGGGAAAGTAGAGAGCCTCTCTCATAACACTAGAACTTGGAGTCAAATACTGACGCTGAATTGTGGAACATTCAGGAATTTGCTGTTTCCCCTTTTAAAGTTATCTAATTTAGTGGCTGCTGCCATAGAGTTCCACAGATTAATGGATTACGTGAAACATGGATTTCCTTTATCTTTCCTGAAACTACTAACCATCAACGCCATTGGATGACCCCAAGTTCTTATAGAAGCTTATTTCCATTCACTTTCTCTACATCACACACAATTTTATAACCCTCTCTTATGGCCTTTGCCAACCTGGTGCCCTCCAGATGAGGCTGGGGGCTGCTGGGAGTTGTAGTCCATTAACATATGGAGGGCACCATGTTGGCGAACGCTGCTCCATTATGTTGCTGCTTGCAAGTGACAACTACTCAAAAAATCCCTTTCAACAAACTGCTGAACTAAAATGCTCTTGAGTTTCAGGGACTGTTTATATACTAGAGAGTAAACGTCAAAGTTCTTTTGACAGGAAGTGAGTAATAAAACTCTGAGCACAAGAGAAAGCTGTAGAATTTGGAGAATGTTGTTTTATTTTTCTGTTTGCTTAATGTTTATTTATATTAAAGGTCAATGGAACACTAAGGGGGAGAGAAGCATTTAGTCAAAATGGATAAACCGTTATAAAATTCCAAATAAATTAACAAGTTCCATATGTACGTCTTGTTCAGAAGAGAAACAATATTCTTAGTTTTTTTTAAAAAAAATAAAAACTCTCGTAGATTCTCTATTTATTTGACAAGCAACAGTCATGAGCCAAACCATATAAGGTTTCCTTAGGAAAAAGGAATCCATAAAGTCTAATGAGAATTTTCTTTCCATTAAGTATCTGTGTTTATTGTTGCTTTGTAGAGCTGTTGATATGATCCATGCGTTGGTCGGGGATTAAAGCCATACTCAGCAGTAGCTTCTCACATGACGAGAGAGTGCTAAGTCTGTGCCCATGTGACCATTAGCACACAAAGAATTGGCTTCTTGCCGGTGTTCCAGAAGGAACAGAATCTTCTAGAAAATGAAATTCTCCGCCTGGGAGGAGAGCTGGCCAAAAGATTGAGAGAATTATTTTGTCATGGATTCTCATCCAAACACCCATTCTAGTTGAGGAGGAAACTCCCAATGACAACTACAGATGTTGTAACAAGATAACCTTTCCCAAGTATTTTTCCCAGAAGAAAGTCCCTGAGGTGTTTTGCAGAAGAAAGTCCCCAAGGAGACACAAAAATTCACTTCATTTGTGCCCAGACCACACATCAAATACACACAGAAGCAGGGCTAGAATGAGATTGCCACCTCAAGCAGCTGATTCTGGGTGTTGTGAAAGGGCAGCAGAGTCTTTGTTATTTAATCAATTATTGTTATATTTTTATCCAGAAAGAGATTTTCTTGTGAGATTTTCTGCCTCAAGTTCCAAATTAACTCTTTCTGTCTTGGGAACTGCTATCTGCCTAGACATGTGGAGACTGCCCACACCTCTGTGTCATCTCCACGGCTAGATTTCTGCTATGGAAGCAGGAAAGAAAGAAAAACATTTCTTATTTAAATGATGTTTTTCCGGTGGGCTTTTCTTGATTGTGGTTCTGTTTTTGCTCTGGAGCATTAACCTGATATTATTTGAAGCTGCTATACCAGAGGAGGGCGACCCTTTTCAGACTGAGGGCCACATTCTCTCCTGGGAAATGACAATGAATGTCAGTTTTGCAGTTTTGTAGTAGCCTAGTTTCTAAACGCATGAACTCACCCCTCCATCCAGGAAAGCATTAATCATTATCCAAGTTCAAGGATCGTGATCCCCCAACCCATTTGCAGTTATGGTTGTAAAGGGATCACACTCCAGATACATTCAATCCATTCATGCACCTAACATATGGGGCTGGTTTGGATGAATGTTCCCAGCTTCATATTCTACTTACCAGACCAACATTAAAAACATAGTTCCCTGGTTTTGGTGCTACAGGGAACTCTGGTTTAAACAAAGGAGGAGCTTTGCATCAAAGTGAATGTGCAAGGTCATATGAAGCTGGGATCATGTGGTGAGAACTAGCCCCTTTATTAGTTTGCCCCTTAGGGTCTTATTATAATCAAACTTATTAACGTAGAAAAGTACTAACATTTGCTAAGACCTTGATCTGTTCCCTATCAAATGTTTTGACAGAGCAAAACAGCCTTCCCCATCCCTGCTCACCCCATATCTTCTGGAGTCACAGCCTACAACTTCAAAATATCGGAAGGGCACCAGGGTGGTGAAGGTGGATCTAAAACAACTTCCAAAAGCCAGAACTAATTAGGGCATCTCACAGTTCCTGGAAAGAACAGTGGAGTAATCATATTTGCTCCATTCATTAGGGAATAGTTAAAAGATTTCCAAAGCATTCACTTCTGCAAGCCAAAACTGTATGCAAAAGGATTCTCAGAAGGAAACTTTTCGCGTATTCCAACTTTGGTTGCCTCAGTCTACTTTCTCTAAATAAAATGTGATCTCTTAGCTCAATTCTTGTGAGCAAAATCAGTGCTAATCACCACCTTTCAAGGCAATCACAACAGAAGATGTTAAGGACAAAACGGGCATGGAAACCTTTTTGCTCCTACAACGAGCATCACACAGGGGGGATGATGAGAAAGACCTTTGTTGCTTCTGTTCTTTTCAATGGGTTGAAAATTTAGGTCTCTGAAGTTGTCAGGCTGACACATTTCACCAGTAATGACAGTTATTACTTAAAACATTTCAAAGGAAGGAGAATGCAAGGCTAGCAAGAAGGTTCTCACTTTGCAGCAAGATGATCAAAGAGTGTTATAAATTTGCCACGTACTCTTCCAGACACTGATCTATTGGTTCTGGAGAAGTTACATTCCATTGTTGCTTATTTCTCAACACTTGGAGGCTACTGAGCCAAATCTACTTGCCATATGAAGGACACTTATAAACTGCCACCACGTAGTGATAGTGCTGCCTGTGCCATCTTAGATTTAGCTTTTTGGTTTAGATTTCTCAAATTTGCATGACACACCACTAAAAAGAAAACTTGGTGATTTACCACCAAGTTTTAAAAATACAATAATAAAATCACATAATGCCCAGGAAAACATAATGCTCAAATGCCCAGGAAAACAAATATCTCTTTGCCAGGTGCAGAAATGATGGCAAGGCTGGTGCCAGGTGGGCCTTCCTGTGGAGAGCATTCTATAAATTGGTGCCCCGTTGCTTTGTCTCCCAGGTTGCAACTCTCCCTTGGAGGTGGTACACAGAAAAATGTATGAGATGATCTCAGACAGGTTCATATCAGGAAAGGTGTTTCTTTATGCATAGTATTCCCAACCTCTATAAGGCTTTAAAGGCTCCAAAAGTTAATACAGTGGTACCTCGGGTTACAAACACCTCGGGTTACAGACTCCGCTAACCCCGAAGTAGTACCTCGGGTTAAGAACTTTACCTCAGGATAAGAACAGAAATCACGTGCCGGCAGCGCAGCAGCATTGGGAGGCCCCATTAGCTAAAGTGGTACCTCAGGTTAAGAACGGTTTCAGGTTAAGAATGGACCTCTGGAACTAATTAAGTTCGTAACCAGAGGTCCCACTGCATTGGAAAATCTGGACTTTGCAAATTCTAATGTGAACTAATCTGAGCTACACGTCCCAGCCTAGCAGATCGGAACATAGCTTTCCTTTGTATTTTGCACTCCTCTGCATGTTGTGAAATGTCCCAGTAGCTGCTGGGCTTCTGGTAGTTACTTTAGAACTACATGAATAACATGAATGCTATTGAAGCTCTGTGCTAGCGGAGCACAGATAGTGAGACTCCGCCTAAGAAGAGAATGGCATTCTGAGGGGCAGAACATATGCTTTGCTTGCATAAGGACACTCAAGGTATTTGAGTGCGCTTAAGGCAGAGATATCCAACATTTTTGAGTCCATGGCTCCCTTGACCAACCACACAGGGATGGGAATGAAATTCAAATCACTTTGCATTCTTTATCTGCTTCATCGCAAAGGAGCCCAGGGCATCACCCTACTGTATAGGTGAATCTACCTTATTTGCATCTATCTCAGCCTGCTCCCCACCTGCCTGTTTATAGACAGTGCAGGGTGTGGTACTGCCTGTCTGTCACCTTCCTCCTCTCAGTAGAGCTCAGCAGGGAGGAAAACAGGGACAAAACAATAATGAGCTCAGACAAACTCTGCATGGGCCAGCTGGCTCTGTCTGTCGTGAGTTCTGTGTCTACCTTCAAGTGACACAGGGTCTGCCCAAGATGTTTTAGCACCTGAGGCGAACCACAAAATGGTGTTCCCCTCCCTGCCAGGGAAGAAGGGGTGAGTGAAGATCTATACCAGGAGCAAGTGGGGAATAAAGATCTACATTGGAATCTGCTACCCCTGTAGATTGTACCACCTGAGGTGGTCGCCTTTCCTTGCCTCATAGGTAGGCCAGCCCTGAGTTGACTTCCCTGCCTTCTGCCCTACCAGTCCCAATGGGCATCACTAGCAATCACTGGAGGGAGACATTAACAGGCTTGTGGTCTACAGAAGTACATTTTAAAAGGGGAGGAACCCTAAGGGAGAAGAGGCTGCCAACAATCTACTGAGGACTAAGCATGCTCCGTGGCCATGGAAGACTGGTCGGGAAGCAGAATTGAATGGGATTTCATGGAGGAGGACTTGGACACTGAAATGGAGCGCTCAACACTGCAAGATTTTGTTGCAGTTGTCACATGTCTTCAATATTCATTTTTCACAAGCCACTTTCAATTTTGAAAGGTAGCATACAAATTGCAATACAGTAAAGTAACACAAGAATGCCCAAGAACGAAAACCAGCTTGATAAGTAAACAAATGTGCCCTTAAAACACATGCCAAAGAGCATGGAGACTCCAGGGCTCATAACAAATTGATGGCGCTAGTCCACCTCAAATGCAGATGTTTGGCATCGTGCTTTTTTATTATAAACATTATCTCATTTGTTTCTGTGCTTCTTGTTTTCATTGGTAATGCATGTAAAATGGTGGGTTTTTGAATTGCATTTGATTGGAAGAATATGTGCGAAATCAAAAACCCAATATAAAATCTATCTGGGCATTGCATTAAGAAGTAGTCAGGTTTTAATAATTCTTTACAAATGTTTAATGGGAGCTGTTTTCCTCCCACAACTTGGAAATAACTCAGCTTCATTATGCTCTTTAAATGCAAAAAAACCCCACTGGATCAACTGAGTCTTAAAAAATAAAGAATAAACAATACATTTGTAACGCAACATCAAACAATCGTTCCATTGGCACACCTTCATAATGGGTTCTTTATGCAAACTTTATAGCCTTTGTGCCATTTTCTAGTTGTGCTGTTTCCAGTACATTTATTTCAATGAAAGCTGCTTGCTGCAAACCTTGTAAACAATTTTAAAAGATTGGCCCTTTGTCCACAGGCTTTGCTGTGTGCATTTACACTGAGAACTTGCACAAACTATCAGTGGCATAAGAAAAACACCACTCACAAAACCCACATGAATGCATATTTCCCCCCAATACATTCCATTATTTCTCCAATTTCCTACAGTGAGCTTTGGTTAGGTTTTATAAAGGCAGAAGACCAGAGGAATAAGATACACTGAATTGCGTCAAGAAGAGGAACTGTCTCCTTTAGACCCTTCACCCAGATCTTGATGTGAACTGAACCCAAACCATTAAAAATGCTCAGATGATTCACATGCCTCCCCAGTGTCTTTATTTCATCTGTTCCTACGAGAAATACTCTTACTGAAGTTGATCTGATCAAGAGAAGATCAACAGCCACAGGATCCTTTAAGATACCCATTTTCTCAAAGGTTTCTTTCATGCTACTTCCCCAATTTCTATGCTAAAGCCATTGAATAATAATAATAATAATAATAATAATAATAATAATAATAATAATATATTTTTGTACTCTTCCCATCCAGAAAGCTGCAAAACATAGCTAAAAAAAGAAGGTTCAATTGAAGCCCGAAATGGGTGGTGGTATATATTGACCCCACATTTTAAAACTACAGTATTTCATTTTATTTTCCATCCCATCTGCAGATATTACTGTAGGTGGTGTCCCAAAGGAGAAAAATAAGATTAAAAACTCAGAGGCCTTGGAAAATGAAATTCCTTCTTTTCCCCAAATGACTGCATCTTGCCTATCTCTATCTATCTATCTATCTATCTATCTATCTATCTATCTATCTATCTATCTATCATCTATCTATCATCTATCTATCATCTATCTATCTATCTATCTATCTATCTATCATCTATCTATCTATCAATGAATGTATTCCTTGCTTCCTCAGTCCTACTCAACAGAGGGGGGAAATGAGAAGTCTAAAAATATTGGGGGGAAATACATTCAGCGTTAACAAATCTGCTACATTCAGGCATGGAGAACCACAATGTGAAAAGCAAAATGAGCAGCATTAGAATATCTGGGCTTGCAGGGCCAGTATCAAGGCTTTGCGTGTTTGGGGATCTACATGCCAGCAGGGGGGCACTGACAAGAGGCCCCCTGAACCTGCTTCTCCACTTCACCATTGCAACCACCTCTCACTCCCATAACTTCCCTTCCAAGTTATGTCTGAAATAAGAGCACAGGTAATCAAGGGAGAGAGACCAAAGTTGGCTTCTGCTTTCATTCTTCAGCCAAATCTCCCCCAAATCTCATAGGAACGAGGCTGATAGCAGCTAGACTGGAACAGGCAATATATTGCAGTGGGGGCAGGAAATGGACAAGCTTAAGAACAGAAGGAGGGCCTGCTGGATGAGGCCAATGGTCCATCTAGTCTAGCATCTGGGGCTCACAGAGGCTGCCCAGATGCCTGAGGGAAGCCTGCAGACTGGACACAAGCAAAGCAGCACTCTGCCCACCTGCAATTCGCAGCAACTGGTATTCAGAGCCATAATGCCTCTAACAGTATAAAACACTACTGGAAGGACTGGGAAAAAGATATTATTTATTTGTAGCAACATATTATCATACATGCAAACAAATAGTCATCTCTGCAAAGCCCACCATCTTCCCAAGATAAGTTTTGGAATGTTGCTTTCTGGGACATTTGAGTCTGTAACTCCAAGCCCATAAATGCTTGAGTGACAACTTCACTATTATCCAGGGGAAATAAACAATGACGGTTCTATCTCCCCAGACTTTCTGCTATTCGCTTCTTGTTGTATTTATCTCGTTCATGGTGATATTGTTGCCATTACGCCTGAAAATGAAACAAAAACATATGTCTTTAGAAACCCCAAAAAACATACAATATCCTTTATCATCAAAATCAGCTTCACTTAAAAACATAAAGACGTTGGTCCAACGGCTACTGTTCTCTTCAAGCTGAAAGAAATCATTGCAGCCAGCCATTGTGTGTGCAGCAATCTCTACATAGCTCTGAAAAGAGGGAAGAGCCGTTTTTCAAAGAGGGGATGCAGTTAAAGTGAGCATGTGGACTTTGCCATCAGTGCCCAGGGCTAGAGTTTACAGAGATCTTTCATTGCTGTGTTCACTTCCCAACTAAGACATTCTTCTTTTATTTCTGGACGTTTTTCATGCCGTCCCTTTTACAGCACCCTTAGGCACAGGCCAAGGCTAAGCAAGAGATGAGAGGGACATTATTTGTGGAAACTGCCAGATTTAGAACACCCTGACAATTGTCACACTTCTCCTTCCCCAATGTGGCCTGAAAATGACCAAGGAAAACCCAAACTAATCTACTGAATTAAATTTTTGAGGAGGGTGAGCATATCAGGATGTGGCACAGTTAAAGTGGTAGTTATGGAGTGATAAGGCGAATCTGAAGTGTGAAGATTTAAAAACAGCAATGGGATTGGAGGATAAGGCTATTGGAGGATAAGGTGATCAATGTCTGCTAGGCCTGATGGATATATATACCTCCTTAAACAGAGGCAGTATACTTCTGAATACCAGTTGCTGGAGAACGCAAGCACCACCATGTCCTGCATCTGTGGCGAATCTGAGGGTCTCACATTTCAGCGGTACCCTGTGCAAAATTCGGTGCTCCTCTCCTGCTCCATGGTAAATCATAGTTGCAGTCACCCTGGCGGTGACCCCAAGGCTCCGCATCCAGTGGAACTGAACCAGTCATGCTCCCCTAAATCTGCCTCTGCCTGCATTATATATGGAGGTGGGGTGGGGGGAGAGACATCTGCTTGTCCACTGTGGGAATAGGCAGGCCTTGGGTCTGATCCAATGGGACTCTTTCTATGTTCTTAAAGGCAGCCAAGGCACTTGTGTGAAGGCTGCCTTGTCCTTCGCAAGTCCCACCTTGCCCCCACCATCTTGACTCCACCAAATCTTGGTTAAACACATCTCTTTGTTAATGATGCATGCAATCGTGACTATTTCATTTGGGACCGGCTGATTCGTTTACAAAGCAGGCGTGAGCCGATCTCTTTTGCTTTACCCACATGGCATTTTTTCCACATCTCACTCCAGCTCTGCCCTTGCCGTCTCGGACACACCGAGATCATTTCTGACAGGGGTCTCAAGAAGATAAGAGAAATAAATACTAACTGGCTGTTGTGGCAGGGTTCTTCCAAGGGTGAGTGGTGCTGTTCTTTGTGTGTGTGTGTGTGTGTGTGTGTGTGTGCATGTGTGTGTGTGTGTGTGTGTGTGAGAGAGAGAGAGAGAGAGAGAGAGATTTTAAACGGTTTTCAGTGCTGTTTTTAATAGGGTAACCTATTTAGTTGTTTCTTTATATTTATATTTGTTGTGTATTTTTAGTTGTAATTTGTGCTCTGAGCTGCCTTTGGTCTTGCACTTGAAGAAAGGGGGGAGGGGAGTAGAATGAATGAATGAATGAATGAATGAAGGATGACAATATGGCCTGGTGAATGTCACCCTTATTTTGGCAGTACGTGCATGGCATATCCAAGACACCAAACACCACAGGAGCAAAAGGTGCCACCATTTTGAATGCAGTTACCTGCACTCTCCCCCACACCACCCCTGTCATCATTAGTAATAATACCACATAGAAGAAAGTTAAGGGGAAGATAGTTCCTAGGAGAGACAGGAGTTTGAGATCAACAGAATTTGGCTCCCCCCCCCCCCCTTCTTCATCCCCACTCTGTCGCAGAAATGAATACTGAGAGAAAAGTTTTGGTCTGAGCTCATTTGCCTCTCCTGAACCCCCCCCCCCCAAAAAAAAACCCACCCTCTGCTGTAGGAAATCAACCAGCTAAATAAGCTGAATGATGCAGAGTACAGTGGCAGATTCTTTTGTTACCTTAGCTTCTCGAATTGCAGTGTTTCTTCATTCTGCGATATTGGAGCCAGTCACCATGGATGGTTTCCCTGTTGCCACTTTCTCAAACTCGAGTATGTTTCCTTTTAAAAGGACGACACTTAATACAGAGTGAATTATCCGGGGCAGACAGAGTGATTTATTTTATAAAGCTGTGTGTTGTGAGCCGAAATTGGTTTTTCTCCTCTCGGCACGTGGCTATCTAGAATAACCCCACTGATGCATAGCCCAGGAGAACTAGTGGAAGGCACAAACACTGCAGCCGCAGCAATGTTAATACTAGATTGCAATACTCACAGTGCTGCTTCTGAACTAGGAATGCAGGAGAAATGAAAGGAGGCCTTTCTTGTCCCCACAGCACAAGCTTTTGAAGGAACCGAAGACCTCTGATTGACCAACCCTAAAGAGGTTGCAGACAGACAGCTGAAAAGAATGTTCAACTCCCACATCGTATTTCTGAACAGGGAATAATCAGAATAATTTCCACCCTTGTCCTGCTAATTCGGCAACAAGTGTAAGACAAGAGCATGAGAACAGGCTTACGAGATCAGATGTGTAACCAATAAAGCTTTCTTCTACCATGTCACCAGCAGTTCCCAGTACAAAATGCCACAAAGGAAGCGTATCATCTTCCAGGAAGCCCATAACCCCCCAGGCACTAATAAAATGCTTCTGATTTGCCAGCCACTTTCCATAGTGCCTTTCCAACACCATGTGCAAGCAGTTTAAGAAAGTGGTTAGAAACCTATAATGTTTCAGCTCCTGATCATGGTGAAGCCAAAGGCCCCCAGTTTGTTTTTGTTTTTTACTGGCATGGATGAGTCCTATATGTTTTGTTCATTTTTATAATGAAAACGAAGGGAGGGAACAAATTTGAATCCACTGTTTCATTATTCCCATTGTTTCCATGTGTTTGCAATTGCTTACATGGCAGGGCCACTTTGTGTTGGATGCTTTGCCTAGATATCTGGGTACAGGTCACAGAAAGGCCCCGAAGAGGGGAAAGAGGCAGCAGTAAAAGAGACTAACTGTGAAGCTCAGTTTGGTTACGCCGAAATGAGGCCATATTTGTCAGCTTGTTAATTTCCTATAGAATGGATCCTTGTTGTCTTATCTCTATGAAATTGAGACAGACTAATGCCCTAGGTCAGTGATGGCTAACCTTGACACTCCAGATGTTTTGGAACTACAACTCCCATCATCCCTGACCACTGGTCCTGTTAGCTAGGGATGATGGGAGTTGTAGTTCAAAACATCTGGAGTGTCAAGGTTAGCCATCACTGCCCTAGGTGGCAATGGGAGAATTCTGAAAATTCGAAGACATTTGGAAGACAAGCACCAAAGTTACAGCTAGCAAAAGGTTGTCTGGTTTTATTTATTTATTTCATAAAAATTTATACACTGATTGATTGTAAAAACCAAAGAAAACCAAAGAAAACCCTCAAAGTGGTTAACAAAAATGTGGAATGATAAAGTCAGGAATGCTTTAAAACTTACGAAAGTTAAAATGCTAAAGCAGATTAAAGGTAGTACCCCAACTTTCTAAGCATCTGGGTAGGCTTGTCTAAACAAAATGTTTTTAGCAGTTGCTGAAAAGGATAGAGTGGGGACACCTGCTTGATATCAATAAGCAGGGAGTTTCACTGCCACAATTGGGTGGAACAGGTATTACCTGGCACCTATAAAGGTAAAGGTAAAGGTAAAGGGACCCCTGACCATTAGGTCCAGTCGCGGATGACTCTGGGGTTGCGGCGCTCATATCGCTTTACTGACCAAGGGAGTCGGCGTACAGCTTCCGGGTCATGTGGCCAGCAATGAGTAAGTACTGGTAAGTTGCTTCTGGCGAACCAGAGCAGCACACGGAAACGCCGTTTATCTTCCCGCTGGAGTGGTACCTATTTATCTACTTGCACTTGACGTGCTTTCGAACTGCTAGGTGGGCAGGAGCTGGGACCGAGCAACGGGAGCTCACCCTGTTGCAGGGATTCAAATCGCCGACCTTCTGATCGGCAAGCCCTAGGCTCAGTGCAATCCAATATTGAAGGAACAGATGCATGAACTACTGTTGCAAGGCTTTCCTGTTCCAGGAATGGCCGTAGCTATTGAACCAGTTACAGGTGGTAAAAGTAATGGGAATTTTATATTATATCTTATATGAGCCAATGTGATGTCATGGTTAGAGTGTCGGACGAGGGTCTGGGAGACCAAGATTCAAATCCTCCCTCAGCCATCAGGCTCATGGTGTGAGCTTTGACCAGACATTGCCTCTCAGCCTAACCTACCTCACAAGATTGTTGTGTGGATTAAATGAGGGGGAGAATAATGTACACCACCTTTAGCACCTTGGAGAAAAGGTGGGATAAAAATGCCACAAATGAATCTATGAATTCTAAATTGGCTCTAAAATGACAGATCCTGTCTGTTTGGAATTTTGTAGGTCTGATGCCCTAAGGAAGAAGTAGAATGCATGTGAAATTCCATGTCATTGGGACGGAAAATACCAAAGTTACATGCAGCAGAATCTGGCAGGGTTGCCATGGAAATCGATGGAAAACTGAATGAAAATGAGAAAGGAAACTCATATTATTCAAACAAATGGAAAATGTTTTTATGGCCCTATATCAGTAAGTGCATCCATTCCAGGGAAATCAGATTTACTCTGCTCTCAAACCACAGAGCTGAACTGTCGGCCAAATGCCATTCCCCTTCCACTGCCCTGCAACCGAAAGTTTTCTTGTCCACTACCTACCCAAACTTTGAACAGTTAAATTCACCCCACTGTTTCAGTACTTTTTTCTTCACTCCCTGTTTGTAGATTCTGTGCTCAAGTTCTCCAGCACTAAAGTGCACATTTCCCTCCCACCCCTTAAACCCTGGGTATCCCCATCACCAGCAACGTTTTAATGTTCCTTTTTATTACATGGGAATTGAGATAAAGCATCACTAAGGATGGATCAGGGCCAGTGTTGCATTAGAACCTGCAATTACAAACACTTTGGGGGCCATTTGGAAAGGCCCTTACAGAAACATGCATTAGAGAAGTGGGGAGCCCGAGCTGTATAAAAACATTTTCGCCAAGGCAAGGCACAGCAGTAGAATAGGAAAAGGCAGAGAAAAGGAAACCTGAAATGATAGTGGGGGTGAGAGAGCTTGTTGCTTTTTTCATTTTGAAGAGGAAGCCCAAAAAAAGATGACCGTGAGGGAATGTGGTTGTGGTTATTAAATCATGTTGATACAGATAATAAAAAAGAAACCATCCATTCTCTTTCAAAATGCAAGAACCCATGGTCATTCAATAAAACTGGTAGACAGGAGGCACACATTCAATTCAAAATGTCAGCAAGCCATGATAAGAACGCAAGAACGCTGCTAGATCAGACTAAAGGCCCACCTAGTCCAGCATTCTGCTCTCCCAGTGGCCAACCAGATGCCCATTGGGAGCCTGTATCATACACCACAAACGTAACAGGCTGAAATCACTATCCACTTTTCATTGTTTATCTCAATTTGTGTATTCAATCATAGTAAAACTGACTATCAAGCATACAAAATAATATAGAGGTCAATACAACAATAAATCAGTCCAATAATCAAACAATCCAAATAATAATTCAAATCCTTAGTACAACATACTGCGGTTGAAGTCGCAAGGCAGATCGTACTACATTTGAAAGTAGTTGTAGATAAAAAAATGTAAGGTCGTTGTCTTAATGAGTACACCACATCTGAGAATTGTCTAGAGAAGGAGTGACGGTTTCATTCTCAGTTGTAAATCGTGACAGATAAGGATGTCGTTGCCTAGATGAAGTCTTGATACGTGAATGGAGCACTAATTAGTTTTTTGGTAGGGAGTAGGTTCACTCCCAACAGGAGACAAGGTAATCCAGATTAAATCCCTGTTTCGCCTAGTAGGCTTCATCAGTAAAGAATAAACTGTGTGTATATAAGACAACATAAATTCATGTTAATCAATATCCCAGATATGAATACAAATTAAGTAACCAATTAATTTAATTTTAACCAAATTAAGTAACCAATAGACAAGAACCCAATACACATATATACATACATACCATTCCATTCTCAGTTACAGATATAGGTTTACAGAGGCTTACATCCCAAAGGTAATGAGTTGTAACAGCAATACTAGGTTCACTAAAGCTATATAAGGGTGTCTATAATATAGGTCACAGTTGTAGACAATTAGGCTTTCCTGTAAGCACTTAAAGGAGACATTCCAATATACATATAGTCAGAGAAGGAGATCCAAGATCAGAAACTAAAAACATATCAAACCAGAGACAAAACAGCCAATATAATTTCCAGCTTTTCAACAGTAGGTTTTAAAGGACCGTTCATAGAAAACAATTGTAGTCCACATCGGTGTTGAGTCCGGCTGGGTGTAAAGTGTTCAAAAGAAAAATAAACTTTGCCTCCCTTTGCATAAGTCTGTTCTTCCCCATTTCAGTGGGACCTGAATAGGTCCAAATAACAAAGAAGGTCAGATCTTGGTCTGAGTGTGACGCTTCCAAGAAGTGTGCCACGAGGGGAGCGTCAGTCACGCAATTTCTAATTCTTGACCTATGCTCAGAAATTCTAACCTTGATAGGTCTGAGCGTGTACCCCACATATAGTGGATAGTGGAAAAGTGGATAGTGATTTCAGCCTGTTACGTTTGTGGTGTATGATATATGTATGATACGTAACATTTGGTTTATTGATGTGTTGACATTGGGAGCCTGTAGGCAGAACCTGAGCGAAACAGTCCTCTCTCCACCTGAGATCCCCAGCAACTAGTATTCAGAGACATACTGCCTCTGACAGTGGAAGTGGAACACAGCCAGCATGGCAAGTAGCCAATGGTAGCCTTATTCTCCATGAATTTGTCAAATCCTCTCTTAAAGCCATCCCAATGGACGACCATGACTGTCTCTTGTGGGAGTGAATCCCATCATTTAAATATGTGCTATATGAAGAAATGCTGAAAGCCATTTTGCAATGAAGGTAAAAAATAGATAATTGCACCATAGATGGAGGTAATGGGAAGAAGCCACTGATTCTTGTGTACTGTAGCAGTTCCTTGCCCCACCCCTATAAGGATGGACTGAGGTGGGGCAGAACCTCAGATCAGAGAGGCAAACCAGACAAATGATTCAATTTTTATTTGATTTAATAACTTAGTAATGCTGCTTTTCCAACATCAGAGTTGAGCTCAAAGCAACTCAGAGCAACAGCAAAGAATTGAAAAGTAAAAGGGATTGTCACAGAGCAACAACCCCTAACCCAGAAGAAGCAATGAGTGGAATATAATCATTGGGTTTTTGTTAAAGAAATTTCTGGTGGTTCCTTTTTTATAAAATAAAAAATAAAAAATGGTAGCATGTATGGGAATGCAATGATTTTCAAATTCCAGAGGTCTCACTTTGTATTTTGGTCTCTGCAAAGGTTTGTACTGGTTTTGCATTTTTAAGAGGCACAGCAACAGATTCACATGCTTGGGATGTCAAATGTTAGATCAGCCACGATTGCTCAAACAGGAAAAGGAACTCCAAGGGAACAGAAGCTCCAAGGATGCTAAGGGAAATGACTCAAAATTTTAAATGTGCAATAAAGTCTCCAATATGGGGAGTTTAGCATGGTGTCAGATTTCATTCAGAACACTCTGTGTGATTTCCACAATTACCTAGGCTGGAACTATGCAGAGGCACAGAAGTGAAAAATGTTTGTTTTTTAAGAAAAGGTTCAGGCAGTTAGTTAATATCCACGCATACTATGATGTGTCAGACCTGTGCCATTTATTGCCATGTTTAAATTTAATTCAGACGACATCTTTAGCCCATGGACTTTATAGCACATGAATCCATTTAAATTTGAATACAGTACTGCAGTTTAACACATTTGGTAACTTGTTTAGACTCCTTAAACCTGGATACATTCTCCCACTTTAGAAACCAACAAACAGCATGTAGCACTTAAAAAAAAACCTACAATTATTTACACCCTGAAAGTATTGTTCTGCTATTCATTCACCGCACATTTTTCATGCTCTTTTTCCGTTTTACAGCACTCATAGTAAGGCTTGCCAAACCACTTATTTCTGTTTCTTTAGCCAAACCACAGTGTCTTCATCTATTGTTCCCAAGATCCTTCACCCTTCATCTAAATGGTTAGGGGGAAGCCTTGAATTATACAAACTATGCCCTGTACTGCATTAGGTTCTCTGGCTTATTTGTAAAGGATCATCTGATATGTCTAGTTGCACAGAGGAACTGTAGAGTGACACAGTGCTTCCATACCATATAATTGTGGTGGTTCAACTTCCCAAAGCATAAAATGTTTTGGGAGCCTGATTAATTTGTTCATTGTAAGTGAGAAGAAAGCCAAGAGCTTTGCATCCAGCAAGGATGCCGGAGAATTCAAAGCCCAACCGAGCTCTGTAACTCAGCTGAGCTATGTAAAGGGAAATTATACCTCACCAACACTGAATCAAAAGTACGCACTATTTTTTGTGTAAATGTTTTTAATGATGCTAAATATATAGCTGTCACATTTTCAATGGTTGTTCCCAATATTCCTTGTGTAAATGTTTTCTTATGGGTTGAAATTGACCTCACTTGTCTTCAGTGATGCCATCATGCAGCAAATCTTATTGACTATGAAGCATCGTTTTATTTCAAACCTACCTAATTCACACTTTCCCACCCCCACCCCCAAACATCGCAAACTGAAACAGAGCTACACTTTAGCATTTCCACATCTCCAAACTTTTTGATGCACTTCTCCAATCAAAAACTGTGTACCAAGATGAGTCTACTGGGGGGAAGTGTGCTTTAAGATTCACATAATGCTAAAAATAACATACAATAATGTATTTCGTTAGAGAAATTGCATACCAAATGTGCAGACTGTATTAGGAAAACTGCAAACTGAAATGATGGTGATTTGTGGTGATGACTTCTTAATTAACAAAATGCAAACTGATGTGGAAATGTGGCAGACTTACAAATGGACTTACAAATGGAAAAAAGAGAAACAGAGAAATCAAAATTGTCCATCCCTACTCATGTGACTAATTCTGGAAGAATGAAAAGGAAGGAAACAGTCAAGAAATAAAAAATGGCACCAGAGCAGCAGCCTAGGTGCCAAATAGGTGTGATATTCACACAGTCTTACACCATCTTTCAGGAGAAATTTTCATCCATAGCTTTAGCCCCTAAATGGAAAGTAGATACGGTAATATTCAGCACAGGCCTATGCCTTGCAATTCTATCTAATTTCTACGATGTCAGGAAGCATATGTTTATTTTTAAAGGCTTTGACAGAGTCCTCAGCAAGTGTTGTGCTGCAGTCTAATAACACATGTCACATTTACAACTGAAATTCATGACAGTGTGCAGACCACAGAAATGATATGTGGGCCTTTCTTCCCTGGCTTTTAATAGATGGCTAATTACTGCATTCTAAAAAAAGATCTACAGAAATTAACTGGGATATATATATATATATATATATGAGTTAGAAAGAGAAAAGAGACCTAACCCAAGAAAGTGCTTGATATAAAGCTTGGACTCTATTGCTTATTATTATTTTATTTATTTACCACTTAATATTCAGTATCTCTAAGTGGTGTACATAAAATGTATTTTTCAAAACTGTACAAAGAATAAGGACAATTGAAATTCATGCTAAAGCAGAAAACTACCTTGCAACGACTGCTGAAAAAGGAAAGTCCTATCAACTGCTTTGTCAGGGCCGATGGGCTGTCTAATCTTGGTTGGGTGGACCCCCAACACTGAATGCACAGTTCCTGGTGGTTGCAGCCAATGCAATACTCTCTTCATACACAAAACATGTCGCCCACTAATCATCATTGGAGGAAGCCTTTGTGTGCGCCCTGACAATGACAGAAGTGAGATGACTCAGATGCAGGGGATGACATTAATCATGGCTGCATGCCAAGAAGTGGAACTTTAATGGCATTTAGAAGTTCCCGCCCAAGATCTTTTTGCTCCTTGACGCAAAGGGCCAAAGAGTGTTTGCTCCATTCCACACTGACAATAGGAAGGCATCCTCTACCACAATTGAGGACAGCAAGATGAATTAGTTAGCCTGGGGCAGGCTGTGGGGTTTACTGGATATCACCAGGAAGTGCAGCTGGTGGAAAGCTATGGAGAAGGCCTCATGGCCCTCCCCACCAACCACCCTTCTGAGAAGGCCTGGGATCAAGTCTGACATGGTGCTGGTCTTGAGGCTCCCAGGACCTGCAGCCAAGGGGAAGCTGCAGAGAGCCTGCAGCACTGCAAAGAGCAAGGACCACTTTCTTAAATAAGGAATGCCCTTGGCCATATTGTAAGGTTATTTCAGGTAAGCGGAAAGTCTCTCTCAAAAATTTCAGAGAAATTGCTCTCCCCTCCCCACATTTTCAGTGTAGTTCTTTCAAATCTGTGGAAGATATGATTGGACTTTTGTGTGTTTCCTCTAGAGCTTCTCACTGAGTAGAAGGAATCTGATGGATGCTGTTCTTATATTTTAATCATGCCTGGAGATTTTATTTATTTTCATATATATATACATAGAGAGGGAGAGAGGTTCCTAGTGCAGCCTTCACATTGTCTGATATTACTTATATTCTGAGATATCATGTCAAACCAAACTGCATTTGGCTTATCTAAAATAGTGGCAAATATCCATTAATTTATTTTTGTATGTGTGAGAGATAAAGCTTTTTTTCCCCCTTAGGAAAAGAAAGGATATGCTGTAAGGTCACATTCCTCTTTCTTTCTCTCCCCCACCCCCTCCACCCAACTGTGCTTGATAAATTATTTCTGTTTCCTTTAATCCATTTTTTATTATTCTTCAAAAATCTCTCCTTTTATCTCCCTAGTGTTGCTGAAAACAAATCCTTTCTAAAGCTCAGCTTTATTATCATAAGGCCTATAGTATATGGATGCTGCTACCAGAGTTAATGAATTAGAAAATGAGCAAGTAGCGATTTGAAATTACCTAATTGTCTTAACTTTAAAAATCTATGTATTGATGAATTCCATTAATTGAGCTGCCATTTATTGCGTTTGACATATCCCTGACTTGATTTCTCTGGGTGTCTGTGTTTTAGTGCTTAGTGCACGAAATGAATGAACAGAAGGAATACGCATGTGCATAGAGATTTCTGCATGCGCTAATCAGAAGGTTCTGGACACTGCTTCACTCTAATATTCTCATATAACTGTTTTGTGGGCCATTGGCTGAAATGTAGGGGAGGCGGGAAAACAAGGATAGTTGTAAAACATGAATCCCAGCTTTAGACTACTCTTCCCAGTGAAATTCACCTGTCACCAAACCTGATGTCATTTCAGTACCAGGTAATTCTCTCTGACCTCTTAAGTGCTGAGTTTTACAACATTTCACAGCACAATCCTGTGTCTATAAACTCAAAAGTAAACCTCATTGAGTTCAGTGACACTTACTCACTGGCCTGCAAGCTATTAAAATGCAGCCACACAGCACAATTTTCTGCATGTTTACTCAGAAGCAAGTTCTGCTGTGTTCAATGGGGTTTACTCCCCATTGCTCTCTGAGCCTGCCATTTTATTGCTGCTTCCCTGGGAGCAAACTCCATTGAACTCAGTGGGACTAACTTTTGAGTGGTTATGCCTAGGCATGCCCTGTAAAGTGGTGGTGGTTGTTGTTGTTGTTTTGCAACACTATGCAGTTTGAACACTATGCAGGGTTCGTGTTACTGTGGTTGTGTCTTTGTTTTTATGGCACTTTTAGCCTCCCTGGGACATTTTCACCTAAAGAGTGAAGAACAAAACATCTTCTGTGTAAATGAAACTTCTTCTATGCAAACAAACAAATGAAAATAAAAAACAGCATACTGTAAAAATAAAATAACTCAGCATTGAGATATTCTTGCAACATAACAGTAGCTATAGTACAGGGGTGGCAAACTCCCAAGAGACTGCCATCTACTTACTGAGTTAAAAACTGGCAGTGATCTACCCCCTTTTTGGGGGTTCAGGTCAAAGTTGGTGAGCTTTTTTAGGAAGGGGAAAAGCCCTGTTTTTTGGGGGTGCAGGGCAAAAAAATGAGCTTTTTTAGGGGAGCCAAAGTTGTTGAGCTTCTTTGGGGGGAGCCAGTGATCTACCAGTGATCTACCACAGACGTCCAGTGATCTACTGGTAGATCAGGATCTACCTGTTGGACGTGCCTGCTATAGTAGGCGCCTTGACTAGATCATTGTGAAGAGGGAATTTCACAGGCTAATGGGATATGAAGACCTTTGCTTCTCATGAAACATTTGCCTGAAACCAGCTCTGGGCATTACATGCATCACTGCTCACTATGGATCTAGAACACTCCCAAATTTCCCTGCAGATTACAACTTCTGGTGGCCAAATGTGTCTTTCAGGGCATGCCTAAGTGATAAACTCCTGAAACCCTTCCATTGAACCCATGATGCTACTCTCAGGAGACAATGGAGGAGTGTGTCTTTGAGAGTGAAGTCATACTCAGTCCCAATAGCAAGGGATTCCCACAGGGCAGGGTTGATGTTGCCAGTCTTCATGTCACATTTGCAGACATCTTTGTAACACAGAGTTGGTCTGCCAACAGGCCAGGTGCCGGACGCCAGCTCCCCACAGAGCACATCCTTGGGGATCCTGCCATCTTCCATTCTGTGGTCATAACCAAACCAGCGTAGATGTTGTTAAACAGGAGTGTGAACTTGCTGGGAATATGGGCTTGGGAGAGCGCATCTTTGTTTGAAACTCTTTCCAGCCATGTGATACCCAAAATCCTCCTGGCCCAACACAACTGGAAGGCGCTGAGGAGTTGTTCCTGATGGTGGTAAGTTGCCCATGACTCGCTTCCATAAAGCAGCATGCTCAACATATAAGTCTGAGCATCATCTCAGACCTTCATCTTGATGTTGGTCATTAGCATCACATTATCCCATACCCTTCTGCAGAGGGAAGCTATTGCCACAATTCCTTGCCAATACACTTGTTCAGTTCAGCATCGATGGAAAGGTTGCTGGTTATGTTGGTGCCCAGGTAGACAAAATCCTACTCTGCAGAATACTTCGAAAAGCCTTGGTATGTCATATGTGACAGCATTTGATTAGTGGGCACCATTTTAATATTAGATAACATTTGGCACATGACATAAATACATAAAATTAAAAAGTCATTGGATTCTTTTATCCGACAACATTTGATAAATAACAGGTAACAGTCGGTATTTCTCACTTGACAGCTTCTGAAATTTCACATCTGAATGAAGTTTGGGGGCAGTTACATCTGACAACTTTGCTGTACCAGCTCTATGGTGCCAGGCCTTAGCAAAGGGGCCTAGATCAGGCCCCACACCTGGCAGTATGGCAGGTTTCAACCCACCAAATCCATCACTGTGTTGCTCTGCCCCTCTGATGCCCCAAGCTATGATGGCTACTGTAGCCATGAATACCTCTAGATTCCCGTGCTAGCATCACATAAGTTATGGTGCTATTTATGGCAAAAAAAATACAAGGAAAGTGATTTGCTACAGACAGTTATTAGAAAACAGGGTCAACTATAGCATACAAATGATTTGCTCTTAGCCCCCAGGGGAGTTTTGGCTTTAAGTTGCTTGAACAATATGTCCCCCTGCACCTTTCAATTTACATGGCAGCAAGCCTATATTGAACCCAAAGGACATTTCAAAAGTATGAAAATGGCAGAGGTAAAGGAGTCGACACTGCCGGAGGGGAAACATAAGACCTTGGGTTCTTCTAAAGTATCTGTATCATGGGCATGCTTTCACATACCCTCCAACATTTCTCAGCTGAAAATAGGGACATTCCATTCTGCATCAGGAAACTTCTCCCACGTTTGATGTCCCGCACACATAAACGTGATATAAACATGTACATCTGTCACCTCGAGCCAATTGCAACCTCTCAGCCTAACCAGCTCACAGGATTGTTGTAAAGAAAAAATGTGTGAGGGAGGGGATCATGTACAACAGGGGTGTCCAACTGGTTGACTGCGATCGACAGGTTGATTCCCGGATGATCGTGGTCGATCGCGGTCAATTGCGGGATCCTTATCGCTCGCGTTGTTTAGAATCATATCTCCGCCCCCCTCACCCCTCGGTCTTTCGCTGCATTGCTTCCAGTGTGCGTTCCTTTGTTGTCTGCTGTAGCACTGCGATATATTTTGCACACTTACCCTAAAAAAAGCTCAACAACTTTGGTCTTGCCCCCCTCCCCAAATGGGTGGATCACCGTCAGTTCCCCCCCCCCAAGAATAGATCTCAGTCTCTTGGGAGTTGGATGTCCCTGATGTACAACATCTTCAAGAGGAGGGAGAGACAGAGAAAGAAGGGCCTGTTCTCCAGCAATTGCTACAAGTTACCTAAGGAAGGAGCCTGGCGGCAGCCATGAACACACAATAAGATGCTCCGTTGTAGCTGCTACCACCATTGTCATCATTGATCGGGACAAGCACCTGCTCATCCTCCTGTCAGAGTGTGGTGTTGGCAGGGGAAATCAGGACACTCAGATGGCTTTTGTAATTCCGGGACCCGTCCTGGGGAAATCAGGATACTTGGAGAGTATGCTTTCAATATATGCATAGCCCAACTCATGCTAATAATGCTGTGTGACAGCAGTGGAGGTCTAAGACAGCATCCCCAAACTGCGGCCCTCCAGATGTTTTGGCCTACAACTCCCATGATCCCTAGCTAACAGGACCAGTGGTCAGGGATGATGGGAATTGTAGTCCAAAACATCTGGAGGGCCGAAGTTTGTGGATGCCTGGTCTAAGACTTGCTAAAGACACTTTGTGGACTTGAGCCTAGACACTGAACTGATAAATCTACTATCACATGCAAACATATTACTCTGGCACATTCCGGGGAAGCTATATCTATATATGTATTACACACATACATACATTTTATTCCTCTGGGAATCCTGCAGAGGAGGGAGCTATTTATTTTCACACTATTAATGTTCTCCTGCCAGAAAGCAGCAATGCAAGTTTAATAGCACATTATTTCTGTGTCTCGGGGGAAGAGGATAGGAGAGGATGGAAATGTGTTTATGAATGTAATATACTTTGGATTAAGTTATGAGGCTCTTTTATCAAGGATGGCCTTGTTACAGATGCTACAAGCACCTGTTGAGGATGAAAGGAATTAGAAAAAAGCAGCTCATGGCACTCCTGCAGTTGGGCCTCTATCAGTCTTCCCATTCGAAATCCCTTTTACACAGAAGCTCATTGCTCAGAGGCAAAGGCAGGTTTCTGGCTGGAATTTCATAAGCAGGCTCAGCTCCTTGAAACACATGTGCTCTTTTTCCTCTTTCAGTAATTAGTTTTAATCACTTCTTTAATTTATTCATATTCTTAGAAGAGTTTGCAAGTTGTAAGCACTGGGTTCTCCTTCCATTTCCTTCTTGATAACTTTAAAAGAAGATTTAATTATTTAAGCACAGGGATGGAGAAGGAATTCATTTGGTCTGCTCTTCACTGACTCAATATGGCATCCTTGCTTACAGATTGGAATGCAGCTTTCAGATTGTCCACTTCTCTAGATTTGGGGGAGTAGTTTCAGTCTCCAAAAGTGGGCATAAACACAAGCACACATCATCGGAAATGTGTACAAAATATACTGAAAAGCACCACAAGGCATATTTTGCAGGAAGAGAGTGCACAAAATGCATACATGTCTATTTGTTGTATATTCTTTCAGAAAGTCAATTAGAAAATAGGATGGGATGCTTGAAAGCCATTGAAACTGACACAGAACAGACTTTGGCTGAACTGCTCATCCTTAGTTATGTGAGGACAGATGAGTAGTTCAACAGATAGATCGGGGCAGTAATGAATGCAAGCACAAGTAGAGAATACTCTCAAAAAGCTTATCCACTGCTCTCGGGGTAGAGTTCTAAATTTGCTTGTAAATGATCCACTACTGTTTTTCTGGAGGTGCTCAAGGGTGTGCAATACTGACACCTTGTTTTCTAGAAGAAAAGCACTGGATACATCTTGTGAGCCCCCAAACCTGACGGTGGTCAGTACTACTGCCACTGCTGCAACAGCAACAATGGGAGGGCTCTTTCACTACTCTCCTTCTCCAGCAGAGAATGGAGTCAGTCTGCTCCTCTGTTCCATCCCACCCACCCCATTCCTCCTCCTATTTTTTTTCCTATTTAAGGGAAAGCAGCACATTTCTAATTAAGGGTCATAGCTCAGTGGTGGAGCATCTGCTTTGCATTCAGAAGATCCCAGTTTCAAACCCCGGCATCTCCAGGTAGGGCTGGGAGAGACCCTTCCCTGAAACTCTAGAGAGCCATTACCAGTCAGTGTAGACAATACTGAGCTAGACTGACCAATGGTTTGGCTCAATCTAAGGCAGCTTCCTATGCCCCTAAGATTAAGGACACCCAAATGGAACTGATTGCAATAGAAGTTCCGTGTGAGCAGCTAGACCCCAGTTTGTCTCATCATTCTTAAATTCACCATAATGTAGACGGAGTAGCGCTGTGGGTCTTGTGACTCACTCCAACAAGTCCCCAGACTGATTGTAGAAGGGCAATGGGGAGTTGTGGCTGCCAGGTAGAAGAAAGGACTGAGTGCGGAGGGCAACAAGGTGAAGCCATGTGAGCAGAACACTAGAGTCATACAAAGTGGCATGGAGGCAAGGACTTGCCAAAAGGAGGAAAGACAAGGTCATTGCCACAGGGAGCTGGAGTCAGATGGGGTCAGTCCCTGGAGTTTACTCTTCATGACGCCTGAAACTTGGCCAACAATAACCTATACCAGGCATAGGCAAACTCGGCCCTCCAGATGTTTTGGGACTACAACTCCCATGATCCCTAGCTAACAGGGGCAGTGGTCAGGGATGATGGGAATTGTAGTCCAATACACTACACAGTGGTGATCCATGTAAGGCCTAGATCAACACAGAACCTTGACTTCTTCTATGTAAAGCCTAGATCAAAGAATGGAGTTAATCCAGTGCAGGGCTTGGAATGGGTTGAACTGTGCATCTCATCCATGGCCCTATCCTGATCCACAAGAGCATTCCAGTCTTAGGGTGGCACTTAAGTAGGCCTGGCCCACCCATGAGGCAAGGTGAGCCCCCCCCTCAGACAGCAGGATCTACAGGGTCAGCAGATCTACAGGGAGGGGGCACCATTTTGTGGTTCATCTCAGGTGCCAAAATGTGTTGGTCAGGCCCTGCACTCCCCCAAAAAGAAAGGAAACAAAGTAAGCATATCACACAGACACCCAAATAACCTGAACCCATGACTTGGGTTCGCATTTTAAAAATGGCCTATGCTACTTTAAATTATGTATGGGTGCACATTTAGAAATATTTATTGTTATTTTAATAGGAAGACTATGCCTCTCAATACAAGACTTGTGTGCCTACTCAGTTTGTCGACTGTGAACTAAGTTTTGCAATACTCCTGCTCTCCTTGCTTGAGGTTGTTCATTTTTCAACTGACCTTGGATTCAGTCAGCTCTTCAAATAGAGGATTCCTTCAAACAGACTGTCCTCTGTAACGTAGGACACATGGCCCCCTGTTCAATGTGCCATGGTTTACATCTAGGGCTACAATCCAATGCATACCTATTTGGAAGTATGTTTAAGTGTACTCAGTGGGACCTACTTCTGAGTAAATGTGCATGAGGTGAAGCGCTCTCTCTCTCTCTCTCTCTCTCTCTCTCTCTCTGTGTGTGTGTGTGTGTGTGTACTCAACATGGATATAGTTGAAATAGAAAGATATAGCATATATTTTTCTCTCCCTAATGATGTTTTTAAAGCTGTCTGTATTTTCTTAGATTTTTCCTCTGAGATCTAAAGGCCTGTGATCTATATCTAAAGAAAATAATTCGAGCAAACTGGAGCCTGGGCCCACAATTACTTTAACTGATATAAATCAGGAGTAATTGTATTGAATTAAAATGATTTATTTTAAGTAGTGTAAACAGGCAATAATGAGATGCAAGTATTTCACAAATGGGCTTAAACTGCAGTAGGAAGTTTTCTAAAGCAGCCTGCAGACTTTCAAGGCCACCGATGCCTGTCGGAAGACTGCAGTGGGGCTTGGAAGTAATGGATTGGGGGGGGGGTTCCACATTCAAAGTATTCAAGATGTGATTGTGAAAACAGTTAAGAAGGGCTGGTTTCCTAACCACCTACTTCTCAGAAAGTCCAAAGGATGTGAATAAGAATGCAGTTTGAAGAAGGCCACTGAGTCAAAGACATGCCCTCCAATGTTCCTCAGATGAAAATAGGGACATTTCTCACTCCCCACCCCCCACAACTGACCCTCCTCGACCCCCTCATCATCTTGCTCCAATGAGGGCAATGTGGAGCTGCCCTTGATTTTTGTCCAAAAGTTGCAGCTGGAGCAAAAAGCAGCGGTTCGACTGCTTGCCGGGGCAGGATATAAATTTTAATAATTATAATAGCCTCTGGGGATCACTTTTTGCTAGCAGAGATCACAAAGTGTCCTATTAGGTTGGTAGTTCCCCAAACCTTGCCAATAATCTCTCTCTCTCTCTCTCTCTCTCCAACTGAAAGTATGATGGGAGTATATTCGGGTCTAGCTGCTATCTGAATGTGTGAGTTCTCATATTTTGGTAAACTGAAAAAGCAGCTTGCCTAGGAGAGGGTTCTTTGGAAAAAAGTAATCAAAATGATTATTTATTACAACAGTTTATCGTAACACATAATTACCTTGTTTTTGGCAATTAGGACCTTTCCCTCCCTCCTTCCCTCCTTCCCTCCCTCCTTCTTAATTACAGTTTTAATATTTATCCAGACAAGCAATGGTGGTTGTTTCTGTTTTTGTTTAGAGCTGCACCAAATGTTCACATAGTTCGATTTCAGACTTGAAACACAGAAGTTTTGTGGGGGTGGTCTTCAGTTGCCCCCCTCCCTCAAGGGTAACATTTCTTCATGCATGCCTGTTTGCTGCTGTTCGCTGTTTTGCTCAACTGATGCTGAAGCATCATTATTCTTCCTGGAAATAGTGATTCCCAGGCAGTCAGGGATCACATGGTCATACAACATCTCATAACTAATCAGATTTGGCTATGTGATGACATCACCTTATCTGGAGTCCCTGCACGAAAAACGGCTAAAAGGTGAGGCACTTTTCATGCCTCCCAGAAGTTTTCGGTGAAAAGCGGCTCACCTTTTCGCTCAGCCTTATTTCTGATGAGCCAAAAGATCTAAATGGAACATAAAGAACTCCTGAAGTCATGCAGAAATGATATCATTTTAAGGGTTTTAAATATTGTAATTAGTTTGTGCCTCTTAAAATATCACAATTAATGAACTAAAAAACATTAAACTTTCTGTAGTTCTATTTATGGTGCAATTTTAATTTGCAGAGAGCCTATAGACTTAATTATATTTGACTTTACAGCAATCGTGTGAGAAAGATCACTATTGTTTTCATTTTGCAGATGGGCAACTGAGGCTGAGAGATAGTGGCCTGACCAGGGTCATCCAACAAGTGTGTGGCAACTTGAACCCAAGCCCACAGATTCAAATCCAGGTTGCTATTCACTGTCGGTACTCTCACTGTCTTAACAAATTACATTTCCCAGGATTCTTTGGGAGAAACCATGGCTGTTAAAGTGGTATACTAATGCTTTAAATATATGGTGTGGCCTCATTTCTCCTTTTTGCAGAGTCTGTCACGCTGCACTACAGAGTGTGACTTCAGACTCCTCACAGAAAGAAACAGTTTTCATAAGAGTAACATTTCTTTATAACACCATTATGCTAATAGTTTGTACATATGACACCCATGGGGATTTCACTTTGCCAAAGTGCTGGGAAAAAATTAGTAAGCTGCCTTAAAAAGATTTTTTTATAAAAAAAATCAATATTCAAGAACACTCTGGAAATGAACTAGCTTCCTAGTCGCCCACATACCTTGATTTGCAGGGGCTGGGAGTCCTCATCTGGGCCTTGCTCCAGTGAGCAAACTGGCCACTAAACTCTGCACCAGCTGAAGTTTCCCATGGAAGAAAGGTCGGCTATGAATGTAATAAATAAAAAGCAGCTTTAATTTTTGTTTTATGGTATTGATTTTTAAATGTTTTTTTTTTTCTGGTCACGATGTATCCTTTGCAACTATATTGAATTAAATTTATTCTGTAGGATGAAAGAAGAGCCAGGAAATCCACCTGAGGCTCATTTGACTGATTTGGGGGTGGGGTGTGGGAGAAAAAAGAAACTCTGAGGGATGTTGCATTGTTCTCCCTTAATTTCCACATTCATCGTTACTGATGTCTGCATATTGAGACTTCAGTGGTGAGGTGAGGAGGGGGCACTCTCTGCCTCCAACCCTAACTCATCCCTCTTTATCTTCATTATCTCCCTGCTCTCTCCAAAAGGCTTTGTTAACTGACACCCCGTTAACAAATTGCAAATATCCTAATTGCTTGTCCCCATCCCATTTTCCATGTCTACAAATGTCCAAGCCCCCAGCCTCTTCTGGAAAGGTGACCCCTACAAAGAGCTGCCTGTCTGAGGAATCCAAGAGGTTGTGACTCACACAGCAATTTATTATGAGCAATTTGCTGTTGCAATGCAACTTTCTGGCTTGCTGAGAGCCGGCTCCAGTTTTCCCATAATGACCGCTCTGTGTAATATAGCATTTTAGGGTGAATATAAGCACTGTAATAAGAAAGGATTGATTTTGCATCTGGCACGGGATTCTAGTGATTGGAAATAATACATTGATTTTTTAAAATTAAAGCCATCTTCACATTCATAATGGAAGGTCCTGCCCTGCTTGAAATTTATTGCCAAAGCCCCTGGGTGGTGATTGCAATTACGGATGCTGTACACTGAGCCTGCGGAATAGAAAATGGGCTACTTAGGCAGAAACATTTCTTTTCTTTTTCTGAAGTTCGCTTTGGCCTTCACCGTTAATAGACTTTCCTGACAAAATACAACCGTCTGCATGTGTGCACAGAAAGCAGGTGGAAAATAAATGGTTAGAGTCTCGATCTGCAAAACAACACCTGTTTTCTCGCAACGTGAGTGCCACTCTTACTCTGACACACCGTGAAGGTGTCGCATAATTTCACGTGCACCTGGTGGAAGAGAAGCGTTTTATAGCAATTGCCTTGACCCCATGCCTGTCTCTCTCTCTCTTAAAAAAACAAACACTTCAGCCTTTCTCAACCTTGGGTTCTCGGATGCTGTGGGACTACAATTTGCATCATCCCTTCCCATTCACTAAGCTGACTGGGGATGATGGGGGTTGTAGTCTCAAAACATCCGTCGATCCAAGGTTGAAGAACTCTGACCTAGGCAGGTTAGTGCACTCTCCAAATACTGAATGGATGGATTGGAATACAAATAAAACAAATGGTCTGCATCAATTACAAGCTCCTGCGCTTTACCTCTAAAGTTTCCCATGGCTTGCCCCACTAAGTGATTTCACCCTCATTTTCCATTTTTTTACCCATGGCCTATGCTCTTCCAGATAGATAGCTGGATACTGTATGGAATGTTAATGTTTATATGAATTCCGCTTTATAATCTATTTATACATATGTTCTTCAGTGTAAGTTGTCAGAGCTATCTTACTGTGTAATCTTTCTCCAATTCAGGCCCTCTTTGGGGAGAAATGCATGTGTTGTTTTGACTACATGATTACATTAAAGTTTCCCTGCATTCAGCAGAATGGCACAATGCAGCTAGGTGGAGAAAGAATAAGTAAAAAAAATATATTCTTAAACAGTAACGCAGCGGTGGATTTTAAGGTGTGGAAGCTCAGCATGACAGCCCTCATAGCTAGTCTTCCAAGGAGAGTCCATTAGCCATGTCCCAGAGGGAGTCCATAATGTGAAAAGTCCATGCTGCATTTGGTGTAGAAATGATAAGAAATGACTTGTTAAGTAAGAAGGCACTATTTCCCATTCAGCCTTGTAGTGCCGCACTGTTTGCTTTCCACTGCAGTTAGTTGTACACCCAAAACTACATTGTTTGGCTCGCTGTCTACTGCGGAAAAGGGACCCAGGTGGCGCTGTGGGTTAAACTAGGGCTTGCTGATCAGAAGGTCGGCAGTTCGAATCCCTGCGACGGGGTGTTCGCCAGAAGCGGCTTTGTCATGCTGGCTACATGACCTGGAAGCTGTACGCCGGCTCTCAGCCAATAAAGCGAGATGAGCGCCGCAACCCCAGAGTCGGACACGACTGGACCTAATGGTCAGGGGTCCCTTTACCCTTTACCTACTGCGGAAAAATTACATAACTTGCACAATTTATATAATTAATTATGCAAATCACCTAAGTTAGATTGTCATTACATTATTCCACCCCATTCATTTCAGTTCAAAGGGAACGAATAAGTGAACATTGGCAATTGCTGCTCCCATTTCTGTTTTCATCTGAATTATCTGACATCACTAATTCTGAATGAGTTAAAGGTTTGATGAGTGACTGGCATTTTGACAGATAGTATCCATTTTTCCACTGGCTTTGCTGAGGTGGACTTTAGGAAAATATTTCTCCATTTGTACTGGGTTGAGGGGTTTTTGTTAGATCGGGGAGGGGGGGGTCTAGTGTGTGCCATTTAGTGTAACATGTTTGTAGTCTTAATTAACAGGGAGTTTCCCCAAACAATGTTAGCCTATGGAGATGATAAGAATATTCACACACATGCTCAATGTGAACCAGCCCTGCCTAGCAATGGCTTGAGAGGAAAGCAATCACCCATCACTGTATAGCCTTTCACTTGGACCAATGCCAGGGAACAGGGAAAGGATCTCTCACTTCTCTGAGGGAGAAGACTAGAGGAGGTGTTGAAGGAAATTAAATAAGAGATAAAAGCTTGGTTTGTTGTTTTTAAAAAAAGTAAAACTGAATGTAATAGGATGGATGTGAGAAAGTGGCAGTTTGTGGGGGGAGGTGATAAGATTCAAGCTAACTATGAAAGGAGAAGGGGAGGACAGATTACTGAGAGGCATAGGTGGAAGAGAGATATTAGATTTAAAAAAATTCTGCCTAATTTGAGTGCATGGCTCAGCACATTATTCAAAAAAATGGGGAGCTGAGACTGAATAACTCCAGACCTAATAATGTCTGTAACTAACTTGAGGAATGCTGAACTATGGAACTCCTTGCCACAAGGAAAATGCTGTGGCAGACAATTTCCAAAGAAAGATTAGCCATCAATGGAAATGCAAAAGAAGGGGTGAGATGAAGTGGAAGTTTGGGACACGAAGTAAGATACTAGTTAAGTGTGAAAGGAGACAGGGAGGAGAGACTACAGGAGATGAGTAAAACTGATTTGAGAAACGTGAGGGGGAGGTTAAAATATAAGAAGTTTCTCATTTTCAATTTCAGGTTTACCTGATCAGAATGTTTTAAGCATGGCCTTCTCAAAATGCAATCATATTCAAGTAGGAAAAAAATCTTAACGTATGTAAAGATTGCCAGTTGGGTGCTTAAAATGTGGAATGGTAGCTTCAGTTGCACAATAGCTTCGGGTGCATAGATGCCATGTGTATGTTCCAGTTAACAAACATATCTGAGACTTGGGCCCACCACTATGCCACTGACAGCCATCCAGCTCCAAAGTAGTGGTACATTTGGAAATAACCACAGTATAAAATACCATATCCATATTGACTAAATAATGGGCATGATCCTGAACAGCTGTAATTTCTCAGCATTTTGGATCTTGAGGGAACAAAAGATCCTTTAACACAGCATATTAAATTGAAAGTTTTTGTCTTCATTGAATACACACCCACTCACCAAAGAACGGTGGTAAGAAACTTTAGGATCATCATGATAGCAATCCTGAGACTGCATCCTTGGGGGGGGGGAGTTAAAGGTTTCATTTATGTCTTAAAAACAACAATACCTAAGCTGCGCTCTCTCTCTCTCTCTCTCTCTCTCTCTCTATATATATATATATACACACACATTCTCCATGAACTAAGAAAAACCCAGAGCTCTTCATGATTCCACAGGGAACATTCTAGACAGCCTCACATTTTAAGGTCTGGGAGAGCTGGGAGACATCAGAGAATACAAAGAAGCACCGAAAAAGTAAAGGCCAGTATAAAGCTATAAAGTTTTTAAAAACACACAAGCAAAAATAGTAATACATATCACTCAGCCACCTCTGCCTGAAAAATCTTTCAAAATCGATCCCTTTCACTCCTGGACCTATTTGTCTGCAATATGGCAGACAAATATCTACTGTGATGGGGCTCCTGTGCATGTACATTTTATCCACTTTGGTTATAGCTTTTCTGCCTCTTGGACATTTTCAGATTTCCCATTAATAGTGAATGGTGAACAGAGAACTTTGTTTCATACTGTTATGAATTTGCGGCGCGGCGGGAGGAAGTAGGTTGCCTGCGAGACCCTTCTAACCCCTGGATCCAGCAAAGGTTAAAATATAAGCCATGCTAGCTTCCTGCGTTGAGGTGATTGCCTGGGTGATGAGCCATTAAGGGAAATGAAGGAAAAAGCCTCTGTGTGAGGCAGCAAATGGGTAGGGCGCCTCCCTCAACTCAGAGATAGTTAGAAGACAAAGCTCGAGTTTGAACTTGAGTTGCTGCGATGTAACCGAGAATGAAAGCAGCAAGCTGGAGAGAGAGTTGGAGCAACATTTGACAGCATTGTTTGATTTCTCTTTGAATCCAAGCCTGCTTCTATGGGAGAAACAAGACACTTTTGGGGTGCTGATGCAGTGAACCCCTCCAACACAGGCTCAGGTGGTGTGTGTGTGTGTGTGTGTGTGTGTGTGTGTGTGTAAGTAAGTAAGTAAACCATATATCATGAAGGCACCACAGTCTCCACTGTGCTTCATTTCCAAAGGAAACACAAAACCCAGGCCCAAGCTCATGCAAAGGGGCAGCTGGGTACACTTGTATTGGGCCTTGGAGGGCTAAGATAGCTAGGGGCCCCCACCAGGGACAAGCTGCTTTTTTGTTTGAGTTTATAACTTTCTAACAAGATTTGCAGCCTGGGCTTCAGACAAGCTTTGCACAGGCCTATATGAACCCGGGGTAAGTGCCTGGAACCCCTGTAATCTTGCACCGCTCGGAGATTGGGGTGCCGTGCAACAATACAGAACGACTCAGAAACAAGAGCACAAATCGAAGTGCAGAGTGCACAGAGCATCTCAGATCAGGGTGCCTCTTTAAAAGGACAGATACAAGCCAAGATTTGGTTCCAAGCACACCCCTGACAATTGAACTTTCCTTCCCTATGTGTGTCACAGTTTCTTTGGGAAATAAATCCATATGTACAGAGTAAATACATCCATGTGTAAAGGATTCTCTGGAGGTAGAAAGCTGGAATAGCAGTTGAGCAAAGCAACACAGATTTGATGGCAAATGGGGAAATTTGATTTCCCTCTTTTTCTTCCCTGTGCCTCTCTCACTCAAGGCTTTCCTCCTTAGAAGGAGGATTTTGTACACAAAACCTCATGGAAAGAGTTTACAGCTCTCTTGTTTCCCAATCCTCCTCCTCCTGCTTTGTTAAAAGAAAAGAAAAACCCTCCCAACTCCCATTAAGCATTTTCAAAAAGTTCCTTCTAATGTAAGGCTAACAAAATGTTTTCTGGCCCACTGCATGTTTACCATTGACCAGTGTATTGTTTCAACAAGAAATGCTCATGTATCCCCCTGATTAAAACATAGTTCTCTGGCTCTCGTTAGAAAACAGATTTTCTTCCAGAATTAAATTAAAGCATTGCTATTCGGGCCTAAACGTTTTAGGAGAAATAATTTCCCCCTTTACTCCCACCAAAAGAAACTTGCCGAATGTCATGAAGTCGCTGTGCTAAAGTCCTGGCTGAATTTCAAACCCCTTAAAATGTGTAAGACTATGTGCATTTCTTTAAAATTAATGTGAGCTGCACTGTTTCCACTGTGAAATGCTGTACGTGTAATTTGGCAACTCTGGGAAGTACCAGTAACTCTTCTGTGAAACCGCAAATTGGTGTCTTTGGCTTTTTGGCTTTTTGTTTTTTTTTAAAGGGAAATAACCACCAAACTCATCTGACAATCTTTTCACGGTTTTCATGTCTGACTAATGCTGTGGTCAGCAACTGGCTTTTAACAGGCACCATATTTAGACTTGAACAAGAGATGGGGGAGGCAGAGACATTAGGTCTGACCCCAGTGGTGTCCAATGCAACTGTTCTCTGGTAAGAACCTCTGGCTACAACTGCTGGACAGCTGAAGGGCTGGGAGTTCCTGGTCTTTGCGGTTTAAAACTTGGCACACTCACTTGTGGAAAACATAGGAGGTATAACATTAGCAAAAGATGTAACTGCACAAGCAGTTGTGAGCCAGCAGTAGCACAAGAGGTAGTGCGCAAAGTTCAACTGTCCCTGGGTACAAGCAAAGCAGCTTGGTTATTCCCCATTTATTTATTAAATTTGTATGCCACCCTTCACCCACAAATCTCAGCCGCAACATAAAAAGACACTATAAAAGCACCAGGGGTTGCACAACAGCTTTTACAAGGCACCCACTGGAGTTTGCTGTTGTCCGATTCTAAGAATGGGGCTCCTGCTAGTGAAATGGCTCTTGCACTAGTGGACTGCCACAACTGGATATCAGCAAAGGTAATATCCAATTAAGTCACAATCAGAGAAAGTCCACGGATTTCAATGGATCCTTTCTGAGTAAGGCTGAAATTGGATATCACTCATAGTACGGCAAGGTGCCATAATGGAACTAGAAAGATAGCAAGTCTGGAAAGCCGGCAGTTTTACTGGTTAGATTTTTCCTCTTTTGCAAAATTATTATCTAAATTTAATGAGTTGAAACTCACACAAGTATAATTAGCAATGGGCTTAAGATACTACCCTCTAAATGTAATTTAATTTTCAGCCTGAACAATTACATTTACATGGTAAAGCAAATCTCTTTCTCAACCCCCCCCCCCCCGCTTAAAACTTTCATCTCCTTTTATTTGCTGTGCCTCTCTCTCTGCTGAGGTGAAAGTTCACTCATTAATCTTTGTGATTTCTAAGGAAGTCTGGCTATGCAAAAATCTGGATTTGTGAAATGTGATCCCTGGAAATATCATGTAAAGGATTTAAGCCCCTCTGAACTAAGAAATGTTAAGAACCTTTAAAGTGCATAGGCTTAAGACTTTAAAGTATGGAGAGTTTGTGTTGCTTAGCATGGTCATATAGAGGAGAGTACTTAGCACAGTATCGTACAAAACATTTGTAACAATGCATTTTAAGCACTGGTGCGTTTATCCCGTTTAAAATCACAAGTGATGTTTATAACCTTATTGATTTATTTAAGAGTATTTCTAAGTCTGCAACTTACTTTTAAAAATCATGGTGGAATACAATAAAAAACATTAAAGCAACTTACAAATAATGGATCAAATTACTGAGGGGCAATTGGACATTTTCTTTCTTTCTTTCTTTCTTTTCTTTCATCTTACTAAAAACACATTTATTCAAAAGTTACCATTCAGCTTTGTCCACTGCTATAATGCCACAGAATGATCACTCCAACCCTCAGTCCTTCATCCCTGTCATGTTGGCTCGCCAAATACCCTCAATAGGAACCCAACTCCCGTCTGGTTTACTAGACATTTTCAATCAATACATCCACTCTACAGACACCTCTGAGATGATGATGGCATTAAAATATCTTGTTCTTCAATAAAAGAGAAAAAAATTCTTTAAATTGCATCAGTGGCATATTGGCAAAATCTGTCTCCAGTGTCTTGCATTTGGCACAGTGTTTGTTAGAACACATTTATAGTGCCGTGCTTCAACTTATTGATTCCCGCCAAAGAGAACTTTACTGAGTTGTCAAGAACTCCTGGCCCACATCCTAGAGTAACGAGGACTTTGTCCTGAAGCCTATGAAATACTAAAAGAGTGGAGTAGGTACTGACACCACATTCCCAAACATGACACATTAAATAGAATGCTTGACATGTTCTGGTCTGATGATGGAACCCAATGGAGAATGTGGCAAGGTGGACCAAACATTGCTGGTCCACAGAGAGCTCCCGGTAACAGTTCTCATAGTAGTTTCTCAATCAATCCTTCTTCCCAGGGAACTCTGGGAATTGTAGCTCTGTGAGGTGTGCATCCATATTTGTTGCCTGAGTGACAATGATGCTGCTTCTGTGGTTCCTCAGCCACCTAGGGATTGGATTGCACCCTTAATTTAATTTCTTTTTTTTTCTTTTTTCTTTTTTATTGCGTTTTTCCCCATACATCTCTGGTACACCACATCAACCACATACAGTGCCACAACCACACCCTCAAACACCTAGTACATACATTCAACATCTCATATACTCATATACTCATATATACTCATATACTCATATACCCCTCATATACTACATATTAACATACATACAAAAAATAAAAAGCTAACAAAATCATACTCTAATCAAATTACATTCAATACATTATATTACCCTTAATTTAATTTCTGATGGTGCAGTGAAGGTGCCAGCTAGGGATGGGCAAACCTGTCAGTTTTGCTTTCTCCTGGTTTCCAATTTTTCCAATTTTGATTTGAGTTCTCAACATTTCCACATCAACTTGTGATTTTTGTGTCTGAATTTCTCGTTGCGACGGTTTTCTTCTGTACCGGTTGTTGTTGTTCTATTTTGCATTGTTAGTTGGTTGTTCTGTTTTGTTTTGTCTCTTTTGCCTTGGTTGGTTTTTGTTTGTTTATATATGGGCAAATAGCCGAAATAAATAAATTTGAATTTGTGTCTGAATTTCTCTGGCCATTCAACATTCCTGTATGCAATTTTGTCTAAAATACGCATCATTGCAAAGCAACATTCCTTCCAGTGGATATGCATGTTCACTGATAGTTTCACTGATTATTTTTAAGCACACTTTGCCTCAGTTTGACATGCATTTTTGTACATATTACTTGGCTGGAGGACTGCATTGCAAAATTTGGTGACGTGTGAATTTCAAGGGGTGGCTGTGTTTCAGTTCATGTATTGCTTCAGAAAGTGAGGCCTTTGAATGTGAACTGAATCAAATTTATTCCTCATCCCTAGTGCCAGCAGAACCTCCAATGGGAGGGTGGGCTATAGAACAAGGGCCAGCACAGACACATTTCATTGTTACTTGTCTTTCCAGCTGTAGGCCTTCCAGCCCATCATGAGACAATGAAACTCTTAAAGGGTTGCTTTATGCGTTATTTTTCCTGAGAAACACACAAATATCTCTTTGTAGGAACATATGAGTATTTTGTAACTTGCAGCTTACAACATAGGGCTGTGTGTACCCAGATCAAGAACTAGACACACGTGGAAGCCAAAAATGATTGCAGACAAAAATAAAATCATTTTGCAATGCATATATTGCCAAGTACATTTCGCCCCGCCTCTCAAAACAAAGGTTAATCTCTGTAGCAACATATAATTGCAGGGCAGGGAGTAACTCTTTAGTAAAGATACATTAGAAAAGTTGTGTGCTTGCTAGATTATTTCTTTCCTGTTTTAGTTATGATTTAATAGTAAATTGCCTTGGGTGATATTCTGCTGAGAACATTAGATAACAAAAATTAAAATAAATTAATGCATATGAAGCAAAAAATTCTTCTTTGCAAGAGCTAATGAAAGTTTAGTGTTTTCTGAACAAACTAAAATGAAGGAGTAGTTACACAGAATATGTGGAGCTGGAAGATACCTAGTACAATGTTAGTCAGCCCCTGGCACACTGCAGAACCCAATAGTTCAAGCACAGGAGGCCCATCATTTTAGAAATGCTGCTCTAGAACATTCCCAAAGCACCAATGTTTAGTTGTTGTTTTTGAGATAGCTGTATACTTCGATACAGATTCACTTCCTCATCATGTTATGAAATTTGACACATTCCACAATTATACTTGACTTTGTACAATAGTGTTCTGACAAGATCTTTTACTGCTCTGCCAATCTTTGATTCCTTGGGTTTTGTGGTTTGAGCAAACTTTTTTTTACAGTGCATAACTTTTACTGACACAGACACTGAGAAGTGCCACCCTCATCTTGGCCCCATTTGCCAGAAATTCGTGGTTATGTCTGTCTACATACTGCTGCCAGTCTAGATTAAATCCTTCAGCTTTCCTGTAGGAGAAAGTGTTACATCTTCTCTAATCGTTCCACACTATTAAAGAAAGTAGAATCTACTCACTGTCTGTAGTGTAGGCGCTAACCGTTTATTGAAGAACAAGCAAGCACACACGGAATAGGAAAATGAAAGGACCACTCACCTTTCACAGTGGGCGGCGTTGCGGCCGGGCATCTGGGCCCTTGCGGTGAGCCGGCTCGGGGGCAGGGGATTGATGCCCCCATCACGCCAACCCTGGTCACGTTATGCCCACCCAGCCTATCAATGCCGCAGCTTCCCTCTCTCGCCTCCTCGCTGGATCTCCCAACCCACCCACCCTCTTTTTAAGCTTTGGTATGACATGACCTTGCTATGGACAAAACATCAGCCACCTTATTTTGGGGGCCGGGTAGGGATTTTTCCACTTGGCAAATTGGCACCTGCCAGTTGGTTTTCGCCTACCTTGTAGCAATTGTCACAACTTTGTAAGGCATTGGGTAAGCCTTTGTTTAAAGGAGGGGAGGTTATAGCCTCTGCTTGCCCCTCCTCAATAAGGGTATCCTGTTAAAGGGATCCAGGGTGTGGATACTGTCTGAGGCCCAGATGTGGGCTAGGGCCATGCCACGACCCCAACGGACACCTCTCAGGGTGCCCTTATTTGATGTAAGTCATAGGGCTCCCCCTTTTGGTGGTTAACCCTTAGTTCGACTCCCTGCAGATGGGCGGGAGTCAAGATATGGTCTGGTTTCACCCAAAGCTTAAACCAAACCGCTCACATCTGTAACCAATAAAGTTGTGGCCTGTTTTAGCCCATAAACCTAAATACTCGTGTCGGTGTGTTTATTAATCAATAGGAAACTGTGGAGCATGGGGCCTTGGCATGCAATAAAACACAAGAAAAGTCTGAGGGTGGAATCTTTAGCGCCAATCTCCATTGAAAGTTGAACCCTTTCCCCATCTGACTTTCACATGTAAGGATGCATTTAGGGATATAACTAGTTAATCTAGTTTCACTGCTGATTGTTGTTAATCAATAAAGTTGTGCTTCTTTAACCCATATCCAGCATCCTGTCCTTTCAGGGTGGGCGGCCAATGAGCTTTGAACTTTGTGGTCCATGTTCTCTGCGGCAGATGAGCAGCATCCATTCACTGAACTGTCGAAAACACAGAGCTTCTGTATGTTTTCCCCCATCTCTTTGCCACATACTTTCCCACCCACATTCAAATACCATTTAACCCCAACCCTGTGGTCCCCCCTGATTCCTCTTCACTTATACCTCCCACAATGTAATCATTGTTCGCAGGGGGTGGAACTTAGCATTAGGAGACAGAAAATTAGCTCCCCAACCCCTTGTGATAAATTAATCTGCCAAGAGGCACACCCCTCCCTAATAACTGGAAATTTTAAAAGACCTGCCACTTGGCTTGGAGGTATCCTGAATTTGAATGGGGTAGATTTGGAAAGAAATGAAACCTGAGTGTTTCCTTTTCAAAACAAAGCAACTCTTTGCATATTTTAAATGCACTGCAATCAACCTCCCCTAGACAAAACTCTGAATGCCATTTCCTAGCAGAATGTCTAAAGAGCAAATTCGGCTACAAAAGAAGCTTATTAAAGAGTAATGAAGACTGTCAAAAAATTGCACACTTAAAAGCTAGTAAATAACAAAGTGAGGCTTTTAGTCGTTCTGGCTGGACAATGTGAGGTCAGAAAGAAACAACATATTCAGCAGCACTGCAATTGGGCTTTTGATGATGCACATCTTTAACAAAGGTTACTTATTTACGTCTCCTATACCTAGACAAATTGTAGTGGTTTATGTGAATACCACTGGTGTTATCCACTGTTTTTATATATGTGATAGAGGACAGCTGCATCAGAAATGCAGGCATCCATTATGTTCTATACAAATGAAGGGCATTCATCATGTCTGTGTCCCTGTAAGACTTTGATGTTCTCACAACCTCTTATTATACTGCAGTGTTTTTATACCTGTGGGAATAACTAGGTGGGTGGGTATGGCAGCCCAAGAACAATGTGGAGTCATCTTCTTCACAACAGCCCATCCATGTCCCACCATCCCCTTCACTCAGTGCTGGATTACCAAATAGGAAGAGCAGGCACCGGCCCAAGGGCACCACACCTTTTAGGGGGCCCGTGGCAATGGATCAACATAATTTTGACTTGAACTTGAAAGTTAATTACAATCAAGCCAAGTAGAAGCTTAAAGATAATTTGTGAAGGGGGCCTAGGGGCTTCCACAGGGTTAAATTTGGCACTGCCTTCATGCAGTTATTCAAGGCACAGGTGGATGGGACCGTGCTCTCTGAGCATGGTGATGCTGTGATGATTCACTTATGCCTACAAGATTTAACAAATACTCCACCAAAGAATCCAGGTGTGTATATAACTCAGGAAGATGACGAAAGAGGGGGGGTGAATTTGCTGGATGGGGCTCCCCATGCTGGTAGTGTAATGGGTGCATCCAGCATATTTCAAGACACCCTGGTGCACCCTGGTGCACAGTTTGAGAAGCACTGCCATAGAGGTTCTACCAAGGTCAGAATTCTGAGGAGCAGGGCGGATTCTTCTTCTAACCAGCTTCAGCAAGGCCAGGACTCCCCATTGCCTTCTTCCACTCTCCTGACACTGACACATCAATACAAGCATTCAAGGTAGACACCGGGCTCAGAGTGGAGAGGAGGACAACAAGGGGACCATTTGGCCTTCACTTATGAAAACAGGGCTGTCCCACCTGTCTGAGGTGCAGCAGCAAACACGCTTGCCTCACAAGTGCAAGGCTGGTCATGTTATTTTGCCACCAGAGGCAGACAATCCCACAAGTGCCTCTCTCCTTCCCTGGCAGTATAAATACAACACTAATGAATGTAATAAATGAGTTTGCTGGCCTTTCATGATGCTCAAGGTCGAGGACTTGAGGTGACTGCTTCACTCTGCAAGCCAGAAGGCACTTTCTGGTGAAGCAGCCAACAGCTAGTAGGCTACTAAGGCCCAGGGGCTGGATCCGGCCCAATCAACTTCTAAATCCTGCCCGCAGACAGTCCGGGAATCACTGTGTATTTACATGAGTAGAATGTGTCCTTTTATTTAAAATGCATCTCTGGGTTATTTGTGGGGCATAGGAATCCGTTCATTATTATTTTTTTCAAAATATAGTCTGGCCCCCCACAAGGTCTGAGGGACAGTTGACCGGCCCCCTGCTGAAAAAGTTTACTGACCCCTGAGCTAGTACATTAGCAGCTCGTGACATTGTGGCCAAGTGAGAGTCTGGCCTCTGCACATCTTAGCTGCAAAGGGTTTCTCTCCTTTCCTAAACACACACCCAATCTCCCCATTCTGAAAGAGGAGGAAAGTGAGGGCACTGAAGTGCAAAAATGGACAGAAAGAAGATGTTTTGCCTATTCTCATAATAGTGGCTGGTGGGAATACCACATCTGAGCTTCCAAATCCAGCCTTCACTTTTGCAGCGAAGAGAGCAGGGTTAACAGAAGAGCTAATGGTAACTATAGCTCCACTGGATGCTTTTCCGAGCAATCGAATTCTCATATTTGTTATAGGTCTGCTTATTCTTTCAAGTACGGTTTTTGATTTGATTAGTTAATAGGCTAAATCCGGTGCCATGGGAAATATTTTCCCCATCTTACCCTCCTCTGCTTTTAATAGCCACGCCATAATTGTACACAGTGCCTTGAGCAAAACTTAATTCACTTGAACTGATTTACATCTGTATGCACTGATGGGGGAATAGTTGTTTTGAAATGTAATGGCGCAACAAGCGTATGCAGCCGTAAATAACCAATTGGGTTGGGTTCAGATCAAACTTGAGTTGTGCAGGAATTTGGTTCATTTTAATGGCTTCAGTTGATTTTATTTTTGTTCATCTCTTAATATCCTGCCTCTTTTTCTACCCGCTAAGCCGGCAAAACATCTGCAGTTATCAGATACCGTTTCATCTTGAATATCGTTTGACAGCCTTAGGCTTGACAGCAGAATGCTCATAAACTTATTATGATGTGAGCAGAGCCTTGGAATCCCATGCTCGCTCATGTAAGCATGACTCTCAAAAGTAAGTTAAACAAGAATCTTCAAGCAGACTTACATTTTTTTCGGAATATAGCAAATGTGTTTCCTTATAAATCCAAAGGATGTGTAGATAACGTGGGTGTTCACACAGAATCATACAAGATTAGGTTACAGTTTCTGAAACTTTAATAAGGAGGAGGTGGTGGTACTTTTTGCCATCATCATGTGACATAACCATGAAAGGTAGTGTTATCCAGCTGATAAATATTGGTTTTTAACGAACAAGTCCGGAGTTCAAATCTCTCTCTGGCTGCCTTTTGGCAATTCCCTCTCTTTTCCTCTCAGCCTATCCTGTCTCACAGGGTTGTTGTGACAGCAAAAAGTAAAACCCATATAGCTTCCTGAGCAATCTGAAAGGAAAGCAAGATTTTTAAAAACCCAACTATGTTAAAGAAGGAAGAGTGCCATGGTGCGATGTGATCTAGCTGTTTCTCTAAATCATGGGTGGAGAACTTTTTTCAGCCTGAGGTCCATGTTCCCTTCTGGGCAACCATCCAAGGACCGCATGCTGGTGGTGGGTGGGGCCAGAGGCAAAAGCAGGCAAAGCAATTAACGTGAATCTTCCCTTTGGGCAGTTTGCTAGTTTCTACAAACACCCACACACTCCTCTCCATCCTCCATGCAGGCAAGCAAGAGGCATGATTGGAGCTCATGGACACATTGCTGCCAGGCAGAATCTCTCCATGTGGATACAAAGCCAAGTCCATGAACTGTGTGACTCAGGAGGATGTGGGGCCAGGGGAAAGTTGCAACGGGCCAGGGGAAGAGGCCTGGGCAGCTGTGTTTGGGCCCAGGCCTGAGGCTCCCTACTCCTGCTTTAGATGTTAGCAAAGTGACCACCATTCTGATAAGCAGGTTCTGTGTTAACAGGGAGGACTCCCCCCTATGATCCTTGCCACTAAGGTAGGGCTAGGAAACACCCCTGAAACCTGGGAGAGTCACTGCCAGTCTGCATAGACAATACTAAACCAGATGGACCCATGGTCTAACTTGGTATAAGGCAATTTCTGTAAGTTTGTACAGGACTGCAATCTTAGTCGTGACTAATGCTAATTGAATTGGGGTCTGTGCCTTTAATTGGCTGTGAAAAACAACACAGTTCTATGTCAGGAAATTTCTTAGCAAGAGCTGGGTATCTCTTTGTCCCTTTGGCATGCCCTTGTCCATGGTGCTATCATTTACTGTATCTTCTTGCATTGTTCCCACTCTTTGAGCTTCCCTAAAATGATTTTCTAATTGGCTCGAGTGAAATGACTTTGTGCTACAGAAAAGACTCTGGGCAGTTGCTTTTGGCTCCTACCAAAGGGGCAACAAACAAACAAACAGATTTGGGTGGCTGTTGACAGCTGTTTTATTTGCGTTCACGTTATCAGGCCAAGCACATGCAAACGATATGAATAAATAACATGCAAATGTCCCCGGGTAGGGCAAATTTCAGCTTCATCAGATTATCCCCAAGCTAGTTTTTGACCAAATTTAATGGCACTGAATCCTTTTGCAGTGATTGCCACAGGAAAAATCTGTTGTGGAAATATAAAGAGGGAATTAGTTGGCTTTTCTCATTCTTTGTTTAGCAGTATTATTATGTCCATGTGTGTTTCCAAACAGCTTGTCTCATTGGTGCCTGTGGAGCAAGAATGACTCATGTTGCCGCCATTATAGCTGGCTAATCATCACTATTATTTAGCAATGCAACCATTCCACCATTCTGCCCTTGAACAAGCTGACGATCCATCATCATCTATAGGCAAAATATCTACAGGCATTTTAGAGACTGGCAGTAACACCATATTGTTGGCACCATTTGCTGCAAGATACTTTGATACCTGAATGATTAGATTAACTCTGGATGGATGGAACTATAGATTAAGTCTGCCTGATAACTATGTGCCAGTTTGTATAGGCAAGTTCCACTTATTTTCTCCATTCAGCCATGCGTGCCAACACATGATTGTATGGAGAATCATTGCAGTTTTCTATTTCATATTGCACTGTCAATTGGTGACGAGGAAAAGTGACTTTTCAGTGCGGGTGCCCCATGCATAGGAACACAGGAAATTGCTTTACATTGAGTCAGACCCAATAGCCACATAGCTGATCTAGCTCAGTACTATGAGTACTAGCCAACGTTTCAGACATGGAACTTTCCCAGTCCTAAGTAAGGAATCAAACATGGTACCATCTGCATGCAAAGTGGATGCACTCTCACTGAGCTACACCCTCCCCATGGAATGCTCTCCCCAGAATGTCCAGGATGCACCAGCACTGAAGTCCTATGTGCAGCAAACTGACCATTTTATCCTCCAGGACTTTTAACCAAGTAATAGATTCCCTGCTTCTGTTATTTGGTCTTACCTGCCATTTCCCCCCCTGCTTTTTTCTCTCCATTGTTTTTATTGTTTATTGCTTTTTTAAAAAACAACAACAACAACAACAACAACAACAACAACATTGAAAGGTTTAAAAAAACAATTAAAATGTTTTTTCCTTTTTTGCAAGATGCTTTGGATATTTTTAGAATTTTCATCTTTATTTTCGAATAAGTATATGCAAAGAATCTGACATACATCAATTAAAAGCAAGTTGCAAGCATTTTAAACAAAATAAAAACATACCAAATGTTTGTCCTGTCTTTGCGCATGGCATGTGCCTCTAGCACATTTGAAACATGAGACCATTACTTTTCAGAGCCAGAGACAAATTTAACCTGCAAGGGCAATTGTTCCTGGGAAATGCCAAGAGTCACCCCCCCCCCCATCTAAAGACCCCTGCTGGATCAGACCAAAGGCTTAGCTAGCCCTGCATTCTGTTTTCATGGTGGCCAATGAGATGCCTTTGCGAAGTCCGCAAGCAGGAGGACATGAGCACAATAGCACTCTCCTGTTCGTGCCCCAGCAACTGCCTCTGTTAACAGAGGCATTGCAATATATATAGTTTAAGATTCATAGCATTGTGCAGGCGAAATGGTAATGTTAGGTTCTGAATCTGTATTTGCCTGGGATCAAATCCAAAAGTTAAACTTCAGATTAATTTGATCAGCCCGCCACATCTGACCCTCTAAGTATGAGCTGTGTGATCCTAATTGGAATGCACTGTGATTGCTTCCCATTTCCTGTTAAAATTTCTTAACTTATTCAAAACTTGGCATTTGGCTCCAACTGTGTGGTTGTCTCCAAAGGAGCCCATTATCACAGATTACATTTATATTTTATAATATCTCCTGGTGTACTCATGAATAAACGACCACGTAATCCAACAAGTTCACTCTCCATTACAAGTTTTCAAGGAGCCTGGTGCCAAAATCACTTTCAGGTTCAGAGAAGCAAATGTAGTTTGTCTGACCTCCCATAACATTGTTAGGAATAGGGATGCTTGAAGAATTTGTTCCTTGTGGATTCTGATATGAACCAACTGAATCCACACCTCCTGAACTAACGTGCAGACTGGGAAACACAATTTCTCCTGATTTTGCACTTCTCTGAATTTTCGTGATGCTGTTCTTGGCTGAAAACAACAACCAAAATTCAAGTTACAGGTAGGTAGTCGTGTTGATCTGCCATAGTCAAAACAAAATAAAATTTTTTAAAAAATAATCCTTCCAGTAGCACCTTAGAGACAAACTTAGTTGGTCTTTAAGCTGCTACTGGAAGGATTTTTTTTATTTTTTATTTTGTATTAACCAAAATTCAAAAACGCCTATTTTACCATAAAATACTTTAACCCTGCAATCCTTTGGTCTCAGGGTGGAGAGAAAGGTTCAACCTCAGAGATGCAAATGTGACATTGGACGAGTCTTCATTATCTTCATCATCACCATGAAAAGCTCTGCCGCCTACAAGCCCTACAGATGTTGGTAAGATTGGACTAAAAAGGAGTGTGGCAGGAGAGACTGGATGCATGCAACAGGCAGATTGAGGAAAGGCACACATCTGAAAGATCTGTAGCCTTACAAGTCCCTCAATATCTTCACCAGACCAGGGTATGAACTACACCATTATTCCTAATGGAAGGGAAATAGTTAAAGGGAAGGGAAGGAAGGAAAAGACGGAGGAACTCAAGAGCACTGGTGTGAGCTTGTCAGTACATTGGAAAACATTGGGTTTTCTCTGTCTTTGATTATCTTACCACCTGCCCCCTCTCCTTTAGGATTGCATCCTTAGAAATCCGTATTTTCAGATTAAATATGAGTATAGGTGCAAATTTGGGGAGAAAATACATACTTAAATATGTATTCAAATATCATTTTTTGTGCATTTTTTATAGAAGAAATACAGATTAATGAGGAAATAGGGCTAGAAAAATATATGAACACATGGGGCAACTGCACAGAGAAGAAAAAGACTGTCCATCACTCATCAGGAATTCACATTTGAAATCAGTTGAATGAAGTGCACCTAAGTGTGATTGATCGTGTCCTGGGTATTCTCAAATTTTCACCATAACCAATATTGAATATCGTATTGCAACAGTTTCCACAAACAGAAACAGAGGATAATTTGACATCAAAAAATCCCAAACGTCCTCTTCCAAATAGGAGAATCAATGATTTCCCTTTGGTTTCCATAGATAGGAAGCACATTTATGCAGTAGGGCTGCAATCCAAGGAATACCCCTTTCTGAACTCAGTGGGACTTATTCATGAGTAGATATGCACAGGCTTGGCCTGCATAATGCATATAGCCAAATGTAGGTTTCCAAATCAAATTTACTTTTGAAAGTGCATCATCTATATGAGATCTATATTCACTAAAGCAGAGATAGGGAGCCTCTGCCAGATGTTGTTGGACCACAGCTCCCTTAATCCACAACCATTAGTCATACTGGCTAGGGCTGAGGTGAGTTAGAGTCCCAAAACATCCAGATGACACCTTGTTAGGCACCCCTGCCCTAAACTGATGAAATGGTTGCTGTTGAGGCGCACTAAATATCTTTGTCCTAGTTCTTGTTATAGGCATTTCTATTAGATCTCTAAGTGGCCACTTAAGCTAATAAATGTCATTCAATTGTGTGAAAAACACCATAGTTAATATATGTCACTTAATAGTGAGAACAGATGCTTAATGGCTATCTAACCAGCAATGTATTTAAATGCTATTAATATGTATAACGCAGTCATTTGGAAATAATAAACACAGCTCCAGAATACACTTTTGCCCAATGTAGTAAATTTCTCCACCAACAGCATTCTACCCCCTTTTTCCTTCACCCTCTATAAACCCCAATTGCTTATGTCCTACAGCACCTTCATCCAGGCCACCAAATTTGACAAGTAATTCAAATTTTGCTAATGAAGCCAGTTTGTATGCTTTGATTTGCATTTTATATTCTGGACAAGGACTCTTGAGTTTTCTTCTCTGTGGAACTGGTAATTCTGCAAAGCCCCAAATATCACAAGCAGAATAAATTATGGAAATTGCACAAACCATGTAGTAATTAAATAAACATTTTCTGTGCCGTATATAGATTTCCTTGTTGTGTGTGCTTGTGTATGCACACACATATTCACCCTCCTCCATAATATCTTGCTGTGTCCAGACATTACAGCATCAACTTTTATAATCTCAGGCTAAACAAGATGAGTTATGACTCCAGGGAGGTGTAAATAGTCAACACAATATTTGAAGATTTAGCAACTCAACTCTCTGGGCAAATGGTGCTTAATATTTACACACAAATCTCTTTCTTTCTGTGGGTATTAGTCAGATGTTTAATGCCATTTTGATAAAGTGCTATGTGGTTTGCCCTAGTTTATAAGATCCTTGGGGTTTCTGTTGTGTTTAGCTTTTTCTAAAAGGAAAAAAAACTAATGAAAAACTTTGGGTTATATTTAGCTTCCGGGTAGGATTTTGAAGTCCAAGAAAGTTGTAAAGACATCCCAATGTCACTGGCTGGAAACAAATTGTGTGTGTGTGTGTGTGTGTGTGTGTGTGTGTTGCATTAGTATTGATCTTATTTGTAAACAGCTTCTCAAATTGATATAACAATAAAACAGCAGAAACCTATATAAATGCAATCTCAATCCAATGCAAATAAAAATTGCATCCCAAATGGAAGAGTTTAATATACAGATTCAAGGGAAACCCTGGATCTTCATTGCAACAGTTATTTAAAAGAGAAGCCTCCCAATGTCTGCAAACCAGTCAGTCTTTATCTTGCAAAATGCAATGAGGCCACATGTATATTCCAAGGAAACCAGAGAATTGTGCAAAATATATATCTTTTCTTTTTTTTTATAAAATCCGCCCTATGATTTTCTGCTTGTGTGGCTGAACCATTTTACCACTCCGGAAGTTCTGAGCAGTGAAAGTGCTGAACTTTGAGCAAAACTGTAGTTTCCCATTCCTCCTCCTGTTATCCTTTTTTTAATGTTGAGTTAGCAGAGTTTCAGATTTATGGAGTGACTTGTCAGATTTTTTTCACTGGTTCAATAAAGCAAGAATTCTTCTATGCTTACCACATATTAAGGAAAATCTAAGTAAATGAACTCTTTCTTTCATTCATTTTAATTTTTTTAAAAAATCTATATACTGTAGTTTAGAGGAGAACAAGTTTATGGGCTCTGTTATGTTGTTGTTGTTGTTGTTGTTGTTGTTGTTGTTGTTGTTGTTGTTGATGATGTTGATGATGATTATGATTAGCCAAAAATCCACCAGTGAGAATCAAATGCAAAAGACATACACATAATTAAAGAATGCTGGGTCCAAGAACTTTGTGTATCTTAACTAAACTGAGCTCACAATCTTTCCACACAAAAATCCACTCATGGTTACACACCCACACCCCACCATACATTCACATACGTTTACCACTGCAGCGCTAGTCATAACACATTCAAACCTGAAAATCAGTTTAATTCAGATTAGCCTGTTAAATACAGAGACTCTTCCATGTTAACTAGATTGTGCACTGCAGTTGGCATTTCTGGGAATAATGCTGCAAAAACAGAATTGCTGAGTGATTTGACCTGATGCTTTTCTGTGGTTCCAGGAACTTGTAAGAGCAATTTACAGTCACACATTGGCTTTTTTTTCTGGAGTCCAAAAACAGCTCTATAATCATTTGCATATGATGTCCTAGTGCTTAAAGACATTAATAAAAAATGTTCACTTAAATAATTTCTCCTATTGTCTGCATTCTTCAGTTCCTATATGAATGCAATTTATATGTACTACCAATGTATGTGACTATAGCTTCCCATCCTTGCTGCAGAGTAAAAATCTTTAAGAATGTTGCCAAGGTTTTTCATACCAGCACTAAAATGATACAGTATATCAAAATTCTGTTTAAAAAAATAATGAGATAATTGAGCAAGCATCGCACACTCACAAACCAAGCATGAGCAGGAGGTTGCTGGTAAAATTGCCAACTCCAGAGGCCTACAAACAGTGTACAGTGGTACCTCTGGTTGTGGACATGATCCATTCTGGGGTGCCGTTCGCACCCCAAAAAATCCGTAGCCAGATTGGCGCTTCTGCGCATGTGCGAAGCGTGATAGAGCACTTCTGCGCATGCGCAAACCACACAGAACACTTCTGCGCGTGTGCGCGTGGAGAAACCCGGAAATAAACACTTCTGGGGTTGCCGTGTTCTTCACTGGAAAAAACGCAACATAAAGCGTTCGCAAGAAAAGGTATGACTATACAGTAATAATAATAATAAATTGCTGAAACCTATTGAGTTTAGGTTGCTGTTTTTAAAATAATAATTATAGTCTATTCCTATACATCTTCTTCAGAAGTAAATCTTGATGAGTTCATTATGATTTATTGCCAGGTTGTACATAAGACTGAAGCCTGTCTCAATAAATACTTGATTTGAATGCAAATTCTGAACTGTGCATACTGACTCATTTGCACAGGACAACTCTGTGTGCTTCATATTCAAAGGTTGGAGATATAGGTGGTCATGACACTCCAACGTCCTCCTCTTAAAATGTGGACTGGAAATATAGAAAATGGAACGGTTGTAAAATAATAATAATAACGTGGAGGACATCTGGCCATCCTGTCTGACGTAGAAGGCAACAGCTGTTTGAATGTCATAGCCATGCTGGAAAAGAATACAAGATTTGACACATTGGAACAGATTAATGGAACCAGTGCCAGATGTTTCAGAGGATGCTGGATAACTCAGAGTTGTGCAAAAATGAGGAACCAATGAGGGATGAATTTCCATGTACAATATACAGTAGAACCCCACTATCTGTATGCCAATTAGCTGAAGATCTTTGGGAACCTAGTGCACATCATGTCCCCTTACAGACAGATGCAGTGTGGCAATTTGTACACATTCACATCCTACATTCCTGCAAGGGTACTTCCTTTCCTTTGTCCATCACAATATTTTTAGACAGTTGAGAAAGTTATTCTTTCAACAGATAGAGAAGAGATCCACCCTCAGTTGTTTAATCTGTCCTCACCTTTCTCCAGATATTCATAAAAGTAAGGCTTTCAGTCCTGGGCCTTGTCTTTCAAGATCTACCTCTAGGAGAAAGAAGTAAGTTCTGCACTCCCCAAACAGGTTTGCTTGTATCGTCTTATTTTCAGACATCTGGGGCTGGTCCAAGATGCCTGAAGTGAAGGAAATGTCATTCCTAACCCCATTCCACAAACAGAAGCTGACAGAACGGCCTGTTGAATCAGGAGTAAAAATACAATAAGAACAAAAGCAACTGACCATCCCTTCCCTTTTGTGACACCAAAACCAACTACCTGAAGCAGCTGCCTCACTCTGCCTTGTGGTAGGACTGGAGATCCACTGCCAGTCAGTGTAGACCAGGGGTGGTGGGGACTGTTTTGAGCCTAAGGGCCACATTTCCTCATTGGGTGACTTTCCAGGGGCCAGATCCCAAAGGCAAAAATTGTGTGGGGTAATAGATGTGACCTTTGTATAGTAGGTATTGTTTCAGCCAAAGAGCCCTACCTCTCAACCTCTTCATCCTCTATCCACGCAAGCAGAAGCTATTCTCACCAATCAAGGACACATTCCAAGGCCAAAGCATGTGAGGAGGGTCCAGAGCAGAGCCAGTGGGGATTGTGGCCTGGGAGAGTCCTGGGGGCCGGAAAGAGAGAAATCTATGGGTTCCTTTGGCCCTTGGCCCTGAGGTTCGCAACCCCTGGTGTAGACAATACTGAATTAGATGGACCAAAGGTCTAACTCATTATAAGGCAACTTCTTACTTTGCACTATACTATGAAGGAAATGTGATGGGTGGACGGGAGAGAAAAGATGGAGACTCCTGCATGAACGAAAGCAAAAACAAACAGCGCAGTAACCCAAACCGCAGCGTGCCCAGAGATAATCTTGAAACACATGGCGCAGGTTCTTTGAGCCTATCACAAATGACTTTGCATGTAATCTCCAAGCAGTATCCTGGGTCACTGGGTCGACACTCACTTGAAAGGAAGAATGTCAGTTTATCCATCAGTCTCCCTTGGCATAGCATTAGATACTCTCCTTTGACATCTTGCCATCTGTGCTGCCAAGGCCTGCATTCCTTGCGGAGGCTGGTAAAACTATACACACTGACAACAGACAATGACACTTTCATTGTGGTAGCTTTTTTTCAAAGAGAGACACCCCACCCCCCTTCTCTGGATCAAAGAGCTATATTTAGCCTACACAATTTCTTTCTTCCTCCCCCCAAACCCACACCTTCTCTGACAATATGAGTTTGCATTATAAACTATTTATGCTTGAACAGCATGTGCCAAGACTTAGCATGCATGGGAGATGTGGTGTAGCATCACAGACGCATATGTTTCAGCTGGGTACCTTCCTCTTGTTGCCACATACCTGCAGCCTCCACTGAGTGGGAAAAGATTACTCACTGCGTTGTCACCTTGGAAAGCAGCACAGCTAGACAGCAGCTTAAAGAAGATCAGGAGCAAGCAGAGGAATGGATGGGCAGATTCTCCTAATTGGAATTTTATTACAGATGTTTACATTTTGCATAGCAATTCCATGCATGTTTACTTATAAGTAAGTCATGCACAGGCTGCAGTCACACAGCAGTTCATTCTGTTTTTCTGATGTTTCCCTTACTGTTAATTTCCACATTATATCTGAGCTTTCACACAATGTAACGACCAGTTTCAGAAAAGTAATGGAATATAAAGGTAAAGGTAAAGGGACCCCTGACCATTAGGTCCAGTCGTGTCCGACTCTGGGGTTGCGGCACTCATCTCGCTTTATTGGCCGAGAGCTGGCGTACAGCTTCCAGGTCATGTGGCCAGCATGACTAAGCCGCTTCTGGCGAACCAGAGCAGCGCACGGAAACGCCGTTTACCTTCCCGCCGGAGCGGTACCTATTTATCTACTTGCACTTTGACGTGCTTTCGAACTGCTAGGTGGGCAGGAGCTGGGACCGAGCAACGGGAGCTCACCCTGTCACGGGGATTCGAACCGCCGACCTTCTGATCAGCAAGCCCTAGGCTCTGTGGTTTAACCCACAGCGCCACCTGGAATATAGCATGTGTTTAGTGCTCATTTCTGTGTTATGTGATTCCAGAAGACAACGAAATCTGTGTGCAGCCCCCTTATCCTGGAACATCATGGAAGTAAAGTGATGAAATTTGGAATGGTATAGTGGCATAAAGTTATTTCCTGCCATAGGCGACAAGGCTGGAAAGGGTTCTCCCAGCACACTCATTTAGCTCCAACCTTGAGTGAAAAATTTCTTACTGCAGGGCCACCTTTAAAAAATGTTCTAGGTAGTGTTGGCTCTATACCCTCATGGGCAGCCAGTAGCCCATCAACTTATATGGCCAGCTGAGTAGCACCATGCTCCAAGGAAGCAGGAGTCATGATTAAGTTGGGCTTGCTGTGTGGTCAACATCTGCAGACAGCTGGCTCCCATGCAGTTATAGCTAAGTGGGAGATTTCTAAGCAAGTGGCCACACTGTTAAGTGGCCATCTGTTTCTCATCCCTTGTCCAACTTAAGAAGGAAGCCCTATCCTTTATTGAGTAAAGGCTACTCTTGAGGGAAATCAGACCCTTCTGTAGCATTCCACATGGCTTCCCGTTCAGCCAGAGCAGCCCAAGTTCATCAGGGTAAGGAGTCAGGACTAGCTTTGGCCAATCAAAGGCCCCTTCCGAGGTGTCAGTGTCAAATGTTCTTAAGCACAGCCTACACTAGCACTTGCACCAATTTCTTGCAAATGAGGGCAAGGATTTGTAACAGATAAAGGCTACACCAAATACCTTTTCACATTATAGTGATGAAAAAGTAAAAAGGGGCCCATGACTCAGATTGCCTGTGGGATAAATTCAGCACACTTCATCCAGTTTCTTTCTAACTTTTGTAGCCTACGTCTGTGATTACATCGATTGAAGAGATTCTTGTGCCTGGATTAGATTTAATGGGCCCTTGCCCAAGAGCCACGATCAAACAGACGAGCAGCATGTGTACTAGATTTCAGACAGCAAATTACACACACTGTGAACCAAATTGTCTCTAGAATTTTTCTTTGCAAACTCTCAGGTGCTTCGGTGACCTCCATCAACCTTCATGGGTTGTTATAGACAGAAAATAAGAGATAGCATTTTGGTTGGAAATGAAAGGTATAGGAAACCGGCCCAGTGGCCATTGCCTGATGTAGCTGAAATGATACAGCAATTGGGAGAAGTAGCTTTTATGAGAGACAAGAGACAGAGAGATGTTTTCCCACATACAGAAAAGGGGCAACTAATTTTTGCAACCAAAAAAGTAAATATTTGTCTGAAATCAACTTCTTTCTCTCTCCCCCCCCCCATATATTTGACAGGAGCACACTGTACACTTCTGAAAGAATTTAGTCATCTGTGCAGATTGACTTCTGAAGTGTAAAATAAACCTTTACTTAACAGACGTCAAGGCTGTAACTTTGTGATATAATGACAGTTTTTGTAATCATTTGGTTGCAGCAGTTTCTTTGTGGAAAGAATAAAGTTTTGGTGCCAACTCTTCAGAAAATGACAACATGATTATTAACAATTGAACGAAGACTGGAAATGGAAGAAGAGAGGAAAGGAGTGGAGAAGGAAATACTCAGCACTTTTGCATATTGCATATTTAGGAGGCACAAACTGCTTGATAAGTAGTTATGTTTAAAGAAAAAGAGGTTGTTCCTTGTTTGAGGGTATTTTGGTATAATTGAAGCTGTACCTAAGCAAAATTTTCCCTCTGGCTAAACTCTGTCAAATTTTCAACTGATCTGTGGTGTCTACATATTTGAGAAGTGCTTTCCAGGAGCTTGGGAAATGCTTATTTTGAAGGTAAGGTGGGGTTTTTTTTTAATGCTTTCATGTGCCTCAGACATCAGGCTGTGAGGCAATGTCATGTCATAATATAAAACCTTGCCAAAATAGAAAACTATTTTTTTTAAAGAGCAAACCTGACAAGTGCCAACAGGGCATTAGAAACAACGAGACTTTAACTTTATGTCTTCTACATCCAACGAACAGTAGCTTGCCTTTCATTTATTCCGCTTCAAGTTACATGCTTCCCTGAAGTAGCATAGGAAAGCTAAGTAGGCACATTCCAGTCTAAGATAGTTGCTGCCAGCCAAGCTCTGAGGAGGAATCCAAGTGCAGGGAACATATCTCCTCCTTCCACTGGCATTCTTCAACTGTTTCCTTAGAATAAAGGGTGGATGTGACAAAATGGCTGCTCAGTTGCTAGAAGGCCTAAGGCTGCATAACTTTCACTTGTCAGTGTGAGGGTTCGGGGAGTGAGGCAGGGCCGGCTCACCCATGAGGCAAGGTGAGGCAACCACCTGGGGCGCCAGGATCCACAGGAACAGCAGATCTGGCCTCCAAGGAATGCATCTCCTTATATATCCTATATAGACCTGTGGTGTGGTAAACACTTGTGTTCTGTATCTGGTTGTGCTCATTATATCACATGCAATCTTTCTGAAGGACTGAGAAAGTTGCCTTCTGGTTCATTCAGCAATCAAACTGAGGTGTCAACTACACAACGTGGCCAGACTATGTGCTATGTTAAACACATAATTTCCCATGTTGATGTTTTATAAACCTATGTTTTTTTAAAATGTGGGGTGTGTTTGTTTGTTTGTTTGTTTGTTGGGTGGGGAGAGCTGTATTGGGTTGTTGTTTTTATTTTGATTATATATTTTGTAATTTAATATTTTGCTTTTATTCTGTGAACCGCTCTGACACCTGTGGGTATAGGGCGGTATATAAATTCAATAAATAAATTCAATAAATAATGATTAAAATAGCAGTCACACAGGACTTAATCAGGATGGACAATGGAAGGGGATTAACTCTTTCCTTCCACTCT